>OU824125.1:11195438-11877945 GCA_917499265.3 Mimumesa dahlbomi | reverse complement strand
ATTTTACCACGCTGGAATTTCGAACGTCGGCTGGATAACGCGTCGACACTCTTACGATCATTAGGCTGTCGCGCTGCCGGCGATAAATACGCGGCGATCGGTGGAAAACCGGTGTGGCATTAATCGTGAGTATACACGTATATGAATGTAACTCATTCTAGGGATACGTCGCGTTCCTCGGCGTTCGCGAGCCTTGGCGCAGCGGCACGTGGCACATGAAAGTAGCTCTCCGATCGTATAGTTTTGTAGAAATCGATGCTCTCCGTAAAACTGTACGTCCCGTCGTAACGTTTTAAACGATTCCGTAAATTTGCACCCGCGGATGTCGTTCGGTCGGCAAACAGGTAGAGGAGAAACCAAGAATACTGACTTTTGTGCCTGGAGAATCTTCGCAGCTTCTTGAAGAACGGCATCGCGGTCCAGATTTTCCCAGCCCTTTCAGCAGCGCGCGGACGACCGATCACGAAACTGGATCCGCAGAAGAACTGAAAGCCGACGACTTCGCGACTGGTTTTTCATGGGGCAACGAGAAGCCGCGCGACGTCGAGCCTCTGAACTCCGTCTGTCGGCCGCGCGATCAGCCTCCGCGAGATATACTTCTCTTTTGCCGTACGCTTCCACTTATCCCCTCTTGTTCGCGAGAGAGTAGCGCGAGAGTACGCGGGGTACCACCGGGTCCACCGACGAACAACAGTCGAACCACCTTCTCCGATCGTCGAGGATCCTTCGTCCACGCTGCGAACATCGTATCGTTATCGTTCTCGTTCTCGTTCTCGATCCGTCAGGATTTCGAAGATAGTCTTTGGCTCGCTAGGCACGGAAAGGGAAACGGAAGCACGAACCGGAGGACGATTCGATGGCCACGAGTTACTCGAAACGTTCGGTCCGGCTCGTTCTCGCGAGCAGATCGATCGGTTTACCGTGAAATATAGTTTGCGATCGTGAAACGGAAAGGCAGCGCAGCGGAAGCAACGGGGAAAGAGACGCGATAAAAGTAATCGTCGCGACGAGGAAACGGGTGGACATAATTGAGGGGAAAAGTCAATTAGGTTGGCCAGCGAAAGTTTCGCGGACGGTTAGACTTATCCTCGGGAACCGGAACGCCCCGCCTGGATATCGAAGACATCCTGGACGTCGTCCAAGCGGGTCGCGAAGGACCACGCGACGATGGAACGTCGAGGAATTTCGAAATTTAAGACCGCGTCTTCACGGCACCCCTGCGAACGTGGATTTGAGAACGCGATTATCCTTGGAACACCGAAACGCCAGGAAACAAGGGACAAGGATCCCCCGCGTCCGAATTATCATAGAAATTACTTTATCACTGGGAAAGACAAACTCGTGTAGCCAGAGAAAACGCGTTTTAACCTAGGAACGATTCGATCGCTTGGACGTAGCGTACAATCGACAACAAGTAAATCATATTATTCGTTTAACAAGCGAGCCACGGTTCGCGTTAACGTTAATCGCACCCGGCAGCGCAAGCATGAAACGTTTCCACGTTTCAATCGAGCTCTATCACGGTTAACGATCGTGAGGCAACGCGGTCGATTATGACGAAAGTAATCTTTGCGTTGGCACGTCGACTTCTTTAACGGAGTCGTCGGGTCTATCTTCCGCTGGAAAAGATATTTGCGAGCAAAGTCAAAGTTTGCGGAAAGTTGGCCAGAAGTTTGGTGACGGTAACCGAAGTACCCGTACGATTCTCAATTAAAATTCGCGGTGCAGAGAGAGGAGCCAACATCCGGGAGCAAAGTTTAAGCCGCTTCGGTTAAGCCAACTATTATAACGTTGAAGCCACCTACAGCTAGCGTGGATTTCGTTAAAACTATCCTCGAGAAAATTTCAATATCACCTGGCCCACTGCCGAAACGCGATACATGTATTTAGGGAGAGAGCAGGAGAGAGGGAGCCTCCTCGGACTTTAATTCGAATTCTACGATCACGACCGGTGTTTGATCTCTTTCGCAGAACCGCGACCGTCCGAGTTCCAATTTTCTCGATCGTTTCGTTTTCGCCCCGTTTTGAATTCATTCGGTGGGACGACCCGTAAATAGTTCGTCCGGATTTTTCCTCGAAACGTATAAAAAAGCACGAACTTGTAATCCGATGCTTGAATTTCATTCGACGTTCTCGACGAGTACCATACGGAAAGAGCGAGAGGGGATGAATCGCCGGGCAGCAAAAGGTCGAAAAAGTCCGACGAATTTGCATTTCGCAAAAAGATTAACCCCGCCACTCACGGATACTCGACTGCCAACCGAGCACGAAGAAGTTGGAAATTGCTGAATCTCGACGAGCTTTTCGAGAAATTCCACGGAACGATTCCCACGCTGTGAAAAGCGTGGGGAAAAAAATACGGAAGGACTTTTATGAATTCCGAATCCGCCGGGTGTATCGATTCGTTTTACGTACATACATGCATGCATACATATCTTGTTTCCGGTTTCGCCGGAACACCGCAACGCCAGCCACGTTTTTCCCTACAATTTTTATTCGCGTCCATGAAAGAGTACCGTTAAAAATCTCGCGTCTACGTTTGGAAGCTGGAGAAATTCTTTCGAGGCATAATGCGTTTCCCTGACGCATGAGATACATCGCCCAGTGGATAAACGGTACTTTATCGCGGGGCCCATATATCGAGGGAAGTTTTTAAAACCTGCCCAGAGTTTTCGTACGAGTCTCGGGAATCGTTGCTCGGATGTGGGGCGATTCGCGCGAAATTGAATCGGCAAAGTTTCGCGTCGCTTCCGACCGCGACGAGAAGTTTAATATCCGAACGTAGGTAACTTGGATGGCCGCGTATCGCATACTAACATTTCTCTCCTGCGAGACGCATCTGTCAGACTAACCCCGGTATTGCCTATCGGATTATCGTGACGTCGCGCGAATCTCGAGTCGCTGGAAATTACGCTTTCCCGGTGGCAATTAGTTGGGCTGTTTCCTAGGTTTTTTGTCGACAAAGTGCGTTCAACGTTTCATCCTTCCCAGATCGTTTTCCCGGCTTAACCTGTCGCCGTGGTATTTTCCGTCGCGCGTTCCCGTGCGTTACGATTTTTATTCAGAACCTGTATGCAATGGCCTTTCCATTTTCCGGACTTTTTTATCGTAGCAAAAAAACGGTAATATTGTCGTTGATATTCCAGAGGGACGGCCGTAGTAAAAATAATAAAGCGCGGGTAATCGTTTTCTAATTGGTAGGTACGGTCCATTGCTTCCTTGGTACGAGGGGCGTGGAGTTCTATTACGGCCACGCACATATGTAGAAGATCGATACGAGCGTGTGATTTTTGGCCTCGATCGATGCGACGATACAAAATCCTCCGGCATGATGTACGGAGAAGAAGAGCGAACGCGCTCGAACGTCTTTCGCGCCCAAGTATCGCCGTAAACGATTCAGCGGGAATACATCCATTAACTTTTCTTCCTCGTTAATTCAGCCGGTTCGTCCACTTCGCAGGCAGCAGTCGATACAAAGTTTCGAGACGTTAAACGCACGTCGTTAATTGCAGCCCGTAACTCGACGTCTGGCCAATTAGTTTTACAAGTCGTCCTACCGATGGCTGCTCCGCAACGCTGCGCCGGAAACGACTCGACGTCTATCAGAGAACGTCTATCAACGACCGCGAGCCAACTATAGATCGCCTCTATAATATCGTGCAACCCCAAAAACTCTGCTATCGATGGGGAGGAAATTATATTACCGATGCAGGACACGCGTCGTCGGCAAACGTTTAACTTTGGAAACTCGTGAATTTGCTCCACGAAAGAAATAGGTATAGCGTATCTCCAAGTATTACGGACGACTATTCGAGCGAGGAATTGCCAGAATCTTTTCTCAGCTAGATCCACGTGCCGTTAGTGCAAGGTGATTACAGTTACATACGTCCAGGTGCTTCCGAACGCGGGGATACGTACACGTATGTACGCGATATCGACCATAATAGACGCGAAAAGAAGATTATGGTCTCCTTCTTCGGGCACGGACCATTAGGTTCGATTGAATTACAATCCCTTGCGCGATGGGAACGGGGAAAATGAAAGCTTCCGTCCTCTCGCCCCTCGACATTTCGATAGCCATAAAGCCGGAGCGACCTGGCAACATGGAAGAGATACGTCCACTCGACGAGGATAGGCAGACCGTGTTTCCCGTGCAGATTTTAAAGGGGCGTAATCGGAAACATGGAATTTCTACGCGTGCGATATTGCCGCGCTCGGTAGGAGGTCCGTGTTTCGGGACCGTTTATTCCGAAACGGCATGAAACAGCATGATACAGCTAGCCGGAGAACGTGGAACGTTTCTGCGTTTCTGGCACATCCGATGTTCGTCAAGTGAAATTTCCACCACGGCGTCGCGTAATTGTCACGCGAACGTACCGGGACATGTCACCGTTCCCATAAATCACGATCTAATCGACATTTTAACCGCAAATACGGCCAGCACGAACGTTCCGCTGAATAATTCCGCCGATGGAAACTTCGGTGCGGATGAGAATCACGATGGTGTTACCCCGGTTATCCCTGGAAACGCTACCGAATTTCCAACGGAAACGCTGCACGCGGCTGAACGAAATTATTCGTCGAAGTAGCAGATTTATTTGCACTCTAATAGATGATCCGTCGGGGCGTAAGTGCACTCGGAAGTGCGCGCGGATTACGCGACGGTTGCGGAAAACTCTCGCGGAGATGCGGAAAATATTCGATTCGTCGCGAGAAGCGGAGCGCGTGAAAAAAAAACAGCTGCGCACTTTTCCTGCGCTGTCTAAGTACTTTTTTCATCCACCGTTCTTCTCGCTAAACCCGTAACACGAATATCATTTCCGCGACGACGAGTTTCCATTGAAAACTCTCGCCTGAAAGAAAATCAGATACACGAGCGGAATCGAAGATACGGTAGTCCGTTCTTCCTATCCACGACACGGCCGAATCGATACGTACCCTTGGATTCAAGATTTCTCGGTTTGTCTCTTCTATTTTTTAAACGACGATTTTCCCCTCTTAATTAGCTTGAAATTTACTCGGTAATAAATGTTCTTCCGCTCTACTTGGTTGTTCGCAGAGCGGAAAATATTTCAATTCACATCTCGCGACCACTTTTAATTACTTCAGATGTATATCTACAGTCTTTGTTTACTTTCTTTCGAACCAAATGTCTGCGCCTTGAATATCATACGAAACGTTGATGATTAAAGCCGCGTTCGGTGTTCCCGAAACGTTCCTGTTTGAAAATTCATCGATTTCGTACATTCTCGGTATTCGTTCCATTGCGAATCCATTTCCACGCTTTCCCCGATCGGGTTCAAATACCAGCTTCCTTTTTCCAATAATTGTCAAATGTCTGCAGCGGCCGGCGTCACGGGATTTATAATATAAATTTATAAAAAAGACTGACAAAACTCTGAGATTAGAAAGTAGCACATGTATAGTAGAAAATCAAATCTCCCATGCTTCCCTGGGCCTCGTTGTTGCAACGATCGATGATTGTTCTACTTGTTGCCAACGATTATTGCTCGCTATTGTTTATAGAGCTTTCAAACGTTGTCCACCTCTGCTCTGCCCCAATAATTTACATAGAATTTAATTGATTGTTTAATTAATCGATTTGTTTGTCTGTTTACAGATGGAAACAACCCTGCGGAAACTATCTGGAGTAACGATCGGTAAGTGCAGTGGTTCTGGTTTATGTGATGGATTATTTAAGACACTTAGAGTGCAGCTCATTGATTAGTTAAGAATTACACTATTCACTATAATTTATGTATAGTGCTTAGCTTGTAAGCCGTGCTATTGTCTTCCAGGATGGTACGTGGCAGGAAGCTGAAAGATCATAGAAATTTACAATCAATATTGTTTGTTAAAATAACTAATAACATGTAAAATTACGACCATACATCGCTGACGAATTTAACTTTCAATACTACTTACGGTAGTTCTTAGACTAGTCGCGGAGGTAACAATTGTTAATGATTCTCAAATCACAGAGAGTGCCACAATAGTCCCCAATTTTCGCATCACGGATGGTGACACGCGAAATCCTACTGCATATCCTTTCTGCTCTTACACCTTGTCAGTGGCCAACGTGAGGTTGGACACCTATACCCTATTCCTGTTCTGTTGTACTACCTGTCTTGATGATAGAAGTCTATTTTACCAGCGGCGATATATTTCCTTAGAAAATTCGTTCGAGAAATGGCGCTGGCGCATTAGTGATTACACAGACGAGGTATTGGATAGAGTCTATCCGATAGAGTCCCCATGCTTTTCGATGTCACTGGTTTGGAGGGCTCTAGAGCCCTCTTACCATTTAGTGTCACTCGCTACGTTACCATTTTCGGTTCGAATCTAAGATGTCCGTCGATTATTAGTAAGAATACGATATAGAAGTTATATTTTATACGTATTAATAATTGACCTTTGTACTGCGAAAGAAGGATAGTGAATTCACAGGTATACAACTGTAAGTCACAGCAAAAGTAAGTTGTTTTATAGAGAAGAATATTCAGTTTTTCGGAATACATACAAAAGTTATGAATATTGACATTTTCCACTATTTTTCTTTATTTCTTATAAACAATTGTACTTTCTTAAAACCATTATCATTCTATTTGGTACCAATAATTCAAATCTTTTCCGATAATGTGAAACATAATACAGTCTACGTCAACAGTTAACATGTTGCTGAGCTGTTTCTTATTAATATGATATCAAATGAAAAATCCTCAAATTCAGGCGGTTTTTTGAACGGCATTCGCTAAATTTTTGAGATAGTCGTCTGAAACTTGTACTATTGTTTTAGTTGGGAAATTCTACGGCAGATCAACCTATAATAGTTGTACTTTTCGAAAATTTCATTTTTCGCAAAAATCTGAAGGGGGTAGGTCAGGATTTTTTGCGATTTTCGTAAATCGCTCGCCATTTCTACAATTTTTTAGATATCAAAATAATTCTTTCACTGTCTTATTCGGCTTCGGATTCCGCGTCTAAAACGCCCCGGATCGTTTTAATAGCTCAAAAATTACGAAAATGGCAGGCGATTTACGAAAATCGCGAAAAATCCTGACTTACCCCCTTCAGATTTTTGCGAAAAATGAAATTTTCGAAAAGTACAACTATTATAGGTTGATCTGCCGTAGAATTTCCTAACTAAATCAATGGTACAAGTTTCAGGTCGCTATCTCAAAAATTGAGCGAATGCTGAACGAAAAACTGCTTAAATTTGACGATTTTTCGCGATTTTCGTAATTCTTCCGTCATTTCCACAATTTTTTAGATATCAAAATAATTCTTTCACTGACTTATTCGGCTTCGGATTCCGCGTTCAAAACGCCCTGGACCATGTTAATAGCTCAAAAATTACGGAAATGACGAAGGAATTACGAAAATCGCGAAAATTCGTCAATTTCAACCAGTTTCTCGCTTGCCATTTCCACAATTTTCGAGATAGCGACCTGAGACTGGTACCATTGATTTAGTTAGGAAATTCTACGGCAGATCAACCTATAATAGTTGTACTTTTCGAAAATTTCATTTTTCGCAAAAATCTGAAGGGGGTAGGTCAGGATTTTTTGCGATTTTCGTAAATCGCTCGTCATTTGTACAATTTTTTAGATATCAAAATAATTCTTTCACTGTCTTATTCGGCTTCGGATTCTGCGTCGAAAACGCCCCGGATCGTTTTAATAGCTCAAAAATTACGAAAATGGCAGGCGATTTACGAAAATCGCGAAAAATCCTGACCTACCCCCTTCAGATTTTTGCGAAAAATGAAATTTTCGAAAAGTACAACTATTATAGGTTGATCTGCCGTAGAATTTCCTAACTAAATCAACGGTACAAGTCTCAGGTCGCTATCTGTAAAATTGAGCGAATGCCGTCCTAAAAACTGGTTGAATTTGACGATTTTTCGTGATTTCGCTCTTCCACAGATGAGGTATTGGATAGACCACTCATCCCCGTGCTTTTCGATGTCACTGGTTTTGAGGGCTCTAGACTCTATCCAATACCTCGTCTGTGGTAATGGTTTTGCAACGCCCCCGTCAGAAAAATAAAGATTCAAAAAATCGTATAAAGTTATGCAGACAAATCGCAAATTTACTTAAATAGTTTGAACATTCTGCGTGGTTGTCAGAAAGAGGAACATCAAGAGACTACACGTACGTTGCTCTTTTATACTTTTTCGAGGTCGCCCCGACAAGACTGAACCTGTTATTTCCATCTTTATTGTTGAAGCTTCACGGATCAAGTACAACCAAACTTCAAAATACACTCGACCTAACATTGCCAAGTACGCCATTAACCTTTAGTCTGTGATAAAACGTCCTGGAGTCAATACCTCTTCATGACACGCTCCGGTCAACCTCCCGAAGTAAAATTCATTTATTATTCATACATTATTAGTACTGAGTAACACACCGATTGATTGCAATTGCATTAATTAATAGAGATTGATTAATAGAGGCAGTAGAAATATATTAAATATTCAAATTTTAGAAAAATTATATTTATTGTTATTAATTTGCAATCGCGATTTGCAACTTAATATTTAACATTAAGTTTATAAAATATAGTTCGAATTTGTACGATGTTATAGTGAAAAGTTTTCTTTATTTGTGCAAAATATATAATTGTTTAATTGTTAGCAATAAATCTTGAAAATGCTACGGTTTAATAACGGTCCGCTCGAGGTTAACATAGATTTTATTATGTCGTAATAGATCGAAGAAATTCGCCGGCGGGTACCTGTGTACGAGTGCAACCGACCGTGACCGGTCGACTCCCGGAGTTTACCTGGCGTGACTTTGACACGCGCGCGCGTCAGTCTCAGTTCAGTGGCCGGGGGGTGAAGACGTACATACTCATAGGAGGTCCTGGGTGGTTTCCAAGGTATGTGACATCGTTTTAGAACATTTATCTTTGTTCAATTCATTTATATTCTATATCCTATCATAGTATATACGTGTATACTATACGCATTCAATACATTACATTTAAAATCATGAATCGAGTCCACTTTTCTCAGTATGATTTAAACAAATAATTTTTCAACTTTTTGGAAAATACCTTCTGTATTTCTATTAATTCTTGCTTACTATATTATCACAATTTCATTAGTTTTGCTTATGAATTTCGCTGTTTGTACTTAGAATTTGGATAAATTTGTGACTGTTAATTCTTATCGTGTTTTGGTTTCTAATTCCAGGTACCCACTATACAAAGAAGCCCGGTTACTTGAGACGTAAACAAGAACACAATGAACATCGCAGCGGTCAAAGCCTACTTGTTAACGCCCTTGACATTGGTCGTACCTAACATTGTTCGCGGTACATCTACAACGGGAATTTATATTTTCCGTGAGTTACGTTAGATTGAATCGAGTCATCGTGCCGTTTATTTTTCGTGAATCGGATATAAGAAATATTTTTCTTGCGAAACGTTTGAGAATATTTCTACGAAACTTCGCGCCGGTTTATTAAAGTATACATCTTTTCGCGTCGACTATTGCGTACACAATTTCATTTTACACCAAAGTAGGACAATGGCAATATTCCTAATAACAATGCTTGGTAATTAAATTGAAAAATACTTTAACCGAATATCTACGACATTTTCCGCGGTATACGCGTTCGCGATGTATTTTATTTTCAGCTTTTGTGACCGCGCGCAATGCGGTCTTAGAATCATTTTCTACGAAACAAGTATTTCGCGAAATAGAGTCAGTGTTGTTGCGATATTAATACATTATTATTGCTCGATACTCGCGTGATTAAAACCGCCGAAAGAAATGAAATTCGGTCGCGAAATTCTCTTAATTTTTCCAATCGCGAGAGTAGAGTCAGTTTGTTCGCCGGACATTATTTCGGTCGGGAATATAGTCTCTTTCTTTTATTTTTTTTTTTCTTTGGATTACTCGCCGCGATGAAGTAGCGGTACGCAGCAGCTGTGGAAAGGATTTCCATCGGGCGTCGTCGCATCAGGCAGCAGGTAAATATCAGCAAAATCTACTTTTAATTCTTCTAATTAACAATGAAATTACATTTTGGAATATCGAATTCGAGTGAGAATTAAAGACGAACGATGTGAGGAATGATAGACGGTTAAACTATAAAGACTTTTCTCTTTTTCTGTTACAGAAGACATCGCAACGATTTCGCTGGCCGAGTGCAATGCGGTCTTAGATTCACTTGATCCGAAAAAGTATATCGCGAAATAGAATCAGTGTTGTTGAGCTATTAGAAATGATGTTTGTTCGATATACGCGTGCTTAAACCCGCCGAAAGAATTGACATGGACTGCTACAACGTAACATATTCGGTCGCGAAATTCCTGTATACTTTGAATCGCGAGAGTAGAGTCAGTTTGTTCGCCGGAAATAATTTCGGTCGGGAGTGTAGTCCGTTTATTTTTCTTTTTTTTTTCTTTGAATTATTCGCCGCGATGAAGTAGAGGTACGCAGCAGCTGCGGAAAGGATTTCCATCGGGCGCCGTCGCATCAGGCAGCAGGTAAATATCGTCAAAATGTGCTACTTTTACTTCTAATCCACAGTGAAATTACATTTTGAAATATCGAACTCGAGTCAGAACTAAATACGAACGATTTGAGGAATGATAGACGGTTAAACTATAAAGACTTTGCTATTTTTCTGTTACAGATGACTTCGCAACTGCAGAGCCGGTCGTAGTGTCATCTCTACAATCAAAGGTGCAGAAGAAATCTACGACCGGTGAGTCAAAAAATTTACGGTTCCTCCGATCACTCAATCATGTCGTAGGACGTAAAGGTCCGAAGCGGCACGAGTGTATTGGTTGTATTTTATTTGAGTTTGCGAGCATAGTGACCGCGAGTGTAAAGTATTTCATACTTTACATTCGTGGGTAGTAACACCCCATTGTTGTGAATATTTCATTAGCTCAGGCAGGGGTCTTCTTGTGGCTTAGCTTCACGGGCGATTTTGATGTATTTAATTTGAAGGTTCGATACCCTCGGCCTTCATTTAATTGCATTCGCGTTCGCGTGAATTTCATATAACAATCATACGAATTAATCATACGGTGAATCATACGAATTAAATTCAGTCAGAATTAGCATATTTTTCGTGGCCGCGTTTCCTTTAACTTGTAAAGTCCTTTAAATTCTTGTATTTGAAATGCCCAAGAAGACCAATTCGCGATGGGTAGATTCTGGTTTCAAAGGCTAATTTTGAACATATTTGCATTGTTTAGAATATAACTTTGAATAAGGAATCACCAAGGTTTTCAATTATAAATTCAAGTTTCATATATATTTTTTTTTAAATAAATTTCAATATTTTAAAGTTTTCAATACATATATTTTTAAAGTTTTCAAAGTTTTCTTGCACGAGATGCAATTTTTTCACTTTTTCAATTATTATTCGATATTACATTCGAGTCATTTTATAAAGTATATTTTCAAGTAAATTCTATAAAGTCAAAGTAACGATTACTAGCTCGTTAGAAGATCTATTTCAATAATCATTTTATAGCTCAGGATTTTCAGCACACATCAAGCCTAGTATGTAGTTGCCACGTTCATGTCCCTATTTGGCTTGAACTCATTCGTGTGCCCAGGTGCTACACGAATGGGTGATGGCGGTGAACGTGGCTTATAGTTTTAAGAATTATAATTATGTGGCGGCTCACAAGCGTTAGCGATTGTGCACGACGTACGATCCACACCTGTGAGTGTGTGTGTGAGATAAATTTATTGAATATTTCGTGGATTGTGCGTCGGTTTTGAACAATGGTTTTTATTGCAAAATCGCGATTAAATTCAACTTGCATATTTTTACGATTTTACATTATTCAATTTAAGTTCGATTATATTTCGAACCTCGGATTATTATATTCAATTACTTTTCAATTAGAGTCAAAATGCAGAAGCATTATTTTTGAACGTAGTAATTATTTCAACTACGATTTAATTACAAGTCTTTCATTTCTATATTTTACGTCTACAAGTTTTCATTAAATTCCTTTCAATAAAGTCTAAATAAATCGCAATAATCGCTGACCTTGTGAGTCGATTTCAGCAAAAAGGTACGTACCTGAATGTATGTGTGGGGTTCGAGTCGGTGTTGGAGACGTCCCGGGACGTCTCCCGTAGGGGGAAACACCGACTTTGATTGAGAATCGTGGAGAGAGTGTGTTGGTGTGCGAGATTTTTGCCATTTTTTAAATATAGGTAATAGGTAGGCAGGTAATTTATTCTCTGGAATGTGTGTGCTTTAATTTTAAGTAGGAAGGGCAGGGCAGGTACCACTGTTTCGACTGTAGGCAACCAGTGGTATCCTGTACCTGAAAGTCAGGCTAATAATCTTTTCTTTTTTAATAATAAGTAAATTCTGCTTGAACATTCGTCCTTAGCGGCTAACCGTTTGCACGGACTGCAGTTGTCATTCTTCTGAGAATAAGCTGTTAACTTGTCCACACGTGTTAGCCGCATTCTCTTGTCCGGTTAGGCGCGTGTTAGGGTTATACCATATTATGGTTCCGAATGTTCTTGCAGAATACAGGTTGGGCTCCGGCCTGAAGCAAGAAGAGGCTTTACGCCGAAGAGGCTATATGCCGAAGAGGCCCGACAAACTGTCTAGAAGAGGGCAGCAACTAATGGCTATCCATTTTGGAGTGTTCAATTCCAGAATGGATGGTCATTCCGTTACTACTAAGTCACTATGCTCGTAGTAGTTGTAGAGTAATTATAGTTGTAGTAATTTGAAGTAGTTAGTACCACGGGTCGAGGTGAGCTCCCCGTGAAGACTCTGCCCCGATCTGCATTAAAGTTTTCGAGTCATTTTTCTTATTAAATTATTTTCATAAGTGTCAAGTAATAGAGTTTTGCATTAAAGTTTTCGAGTCATTTTTCTTACTGAATTATTTTCACAAGTTATGATAATAGAATTTTGATTACAATTTGATATTAAATTCCTTTCAAAGTCAGTTATTATTTTTGTTCATTATTGTTAAAGAGTTAGTCCAGTTTTTGATTATTATAAATTTGAGAAATTAAATTTTTGAAAAAAGCAGAGGGGTAGAGTGTGATAGAATGAAGTAGTTAGAAGTAGTTAGTTCCGCGGGTCGAGGAGAGCTCCCCGTGAAGACTCTGCCCCGGTCTGCATTAAAGTTTCGAGTCATTTTTCTTATTAAAATATTTTCACAAGTTTTATTCAAACAATATTGCATTAAAGCTTTCGAGTCATTCTTCTTATTCAATTATTTTCACAAATTTTCAATCTAAGTCATTTTTATTCATTATTGTTGAAGGAACCTAAAAATTTTACTTATTGAGATATTTTCTGAGAGTTCATTTTTAAGAATATATATTTTTGTCATTACTAGAGTCGAGTTTTTGATTATTACAAATTTGAGAAATTGAATTTTTGATAAAAGCAGAGGGGTAGAGTATGATTCAGTGTGCAAAGTTTGCACACTGCCATCCGCGCCGGTCGTAATATTTGTCACCACTGGCTGCATTTCTAGTTCCGCGAATTTATTAATAATCTAAAATTCATTATCTTTGTGTGTCTCGGAGACACGTTTTCTAATGCCGTATAGGAATTTTATTATCTAATATAAAATCAAAAAGTTAAAGCAGCTAAGTGACTCGCGAATCGCGTCGTACATCGCCGTCTCTGTACGAATCTATTTAAAAACAATCATTGAACCAAGCATTTGTTAGAAGGAATATTGCCATAATTTTATGCATAAATTGCATTTTATATTAGGATGTCTTATCTTGAAATTCTTTTCAGCCGTAACTAAATTGGATCTATTTAAGATCATTTCGCGTTTGCAATTAATTTTTATTTTCGCGTATTATCAGTCAAAGCGGTCGTGGAACTACGAAACATTATTTTTGCGCGTCGGTTTTTCGCGAGGAATTTTCGTAATTTAGTGTATTAGTTTTGCGGAAATACTCACGAACGTGGACCAAGAAAAATATATTCGCGCGCGCATCGCGTATTTTCTTTCAATGAATTTTAGAGTCATGCGATCACTTATTCTCTATGACGAAACCCACGGAAATTGTAAATAAATTTAGTGTTGCGAAAATTATGTAAATTCGGTCGTTTCTTTCCGTACCGACCAATGTTGACCGCGCGTGACAAGTAGTCTTTTCTCCCTTTATTAATTATAGACTCAAGATTGCGATACGGTAAAATTACAATAAGTAAAATGAGCTAATCACTCTTCTTCCAGCTTTGCTTTTAGAGTCGCGTTAACTTAGAGAAATCGCCATTTACTCACCTTGAATGGTTTGTTAAATGGCGAGAACTCTTTTTTGCGCCGCGCTCGCATTTTTCTCGATTCTATGTAAATTCGCAAAGTAACTTCTAGCTTATAGTATTCCAATTAATTACAAAAATGTAAAACATGATCCCCTGTGGGTCGGGGAAAGAATAGACCCACGGTATTCCCTGCCTGTCGTAAAAGGCGACTAAAAGGGACGTTTTGGTCACTATAGTGTCAAAACGTTAGTTTAAGGGGATATCATACGTCAATTTCACTTCGTTTGTCGTCGATCGACTAGAAAACGCGACTTCTTTGCTCGTTCCGCGTTATTAGCTTCTTATCAATTAAACATTTTTACCTTCAATTACATAGTTTCAGTTTTTAACTTTTAACTTTTAACTTCAACTTTTACTTTCAATACTTAGCTTCAGCTTTCAATTTTTAGCTTCAGTTTTTTAAACTCATTTTAATAGTAGAGTCACTTGCTCGTAATTTGTGGCGTTTGTCATACCCCTACGTTAAAACAACACGAGAAACGGTGTAGTCGGCCAGATAGCCTCACGGCTATCTGGTTAAATCGCGGTCCTGCGATATATTCATGGAGCGTGGCTTTCGTCGGATCATGGTTCCGCCGGTATCTTTGGGTGGCCTAAGGTTGTCTTGAAAGGTGAGCCCGAGTTCGTTCTGGGGACCTGTACACGGGTGGACTGCTATTTGGCGGGGTATGGGACGTATCAGGCTTATCGGTGGCGGCCGGACCGATTAGCCTGATATGGCTTAACCCGTGTACAGTTCGATTTGATGATCTATATCTTCGGATATATTTCATCTTCGATTTGTCCCTGGTTCGGATCTTTCGTGAGGCCCTTTCCTGTAAATCGACCTTACGTTTATCCCATCGTATCGGTTAACCATGGTTTGGCGGGAGTCCCGGTTCGTGGGTACTTCTCAGGACCGTGGTACGAGCCACCGCGTAAGTGTGTAAATTGTTTTTCCGTCGAGTTATGGTTAACGTCTAGAGTCACCTGCGTTAGTCTTACCATGAGGTTGCTTTTCTGGTTGAGTCGACTTTTCCATTTCCGTCTCATTTTTTTTTCTTTTGTTTCGCGTTTCGCGGGAAATTGGCGTTTGATGGTGATGGGTTTGTGTTTGTTATATTGAAACTGGTTTCAATATTTCGGCCACGATCGCATTGATAGACGTATCTTTGAGATCGTGGTTATTAGCTTCGCGATCGCGGTCGCGTGATATCTTTACTTTCCTTCTGAAAGTAAAGATTATGTTCGTTATCGTTTAAAGGAGGGAGGATGGGTGCCGTGGATAGGGTGGGTCTCCATTAGTAGCAACCTCCACGTGGTGAGACCTGGATCGATATTATTTGCATCGATCGATAAAGAAATTTATCAATATTTTTTTGTAAGTCCGATGACCCATAGTCGTTTATATTGAAATGTATCGCTTCGATGCAAATGGTATCGAGCAAATTGGCTACGAGTAGTATATGTATGTATATCTCGTGTTTGCTTTTACTACAGTCAGAAAATACCTAAATTCAACCAGTTTTTCGCTTGCCATTTCCACAATTTTCGAGATAGCGACCTGAGACTGGTACCATTGATTTAGTTAGGAAATTCTACGGCAGATCAACCTATAATAGTTGTACTTTTCGAAAATTTAATTTTTCGCAAAAATCTGAAGGGGGTAGGTCAGGATTTTTTGCGATTTTCGTAAATCGCTCGCCATTTGTACAATTTTTTAGATATCAAAATAATTCTTTCACTGTCTTATTCGGCTTCGGATTCCGCGTCCAAAACGCCCCGGATCGTTTTAATAGCTCAAAAATTACGGAAATGGCAGGCGATTTACGAAAATCGCGAAAAATCCTGACCTACCCCCTTCAGATTTTTGCGAAAAATTAAATTTTCGAAAAGTACAACTATTATAGGTTGATCTGCCGTAGAATTTCCTAACTAAAACAATGGTACAAGTTTCAGGTCGCTATCTCAAAAATTGAGCGAATGCTGAACGAAAAACTGCTTAAATTTGATGATTTTTCGCGATTTTCGTAATTCTTCCGTCATATCCACAATTTTTTAGATATCAAAATGATTCTTTCACTGACTTATTCGGCTTCGGATTCCGCGTTCAAAACGCCCTGGACCATGTTAATAGCTCAAAAATTACGGAAATGACGAAGGAATTACGAAAATCGCGAAAATTCGTCAATTTCAACCAGTTTTTCGCTTGCCATTTCCACAATTTTCGAGATACTGACCTGAGACTGGTACCATTGTTTTAGTTAGGAAATTCTACGGCAGATCAACCTATAATAGTTGTACTTTTCGAAAATTTAATTTTTCGCAAAAATCTGAAGGGGGTAGGTCAGGATTTTTTGCGATTTTCGTAAATCGCTCGCCATTTGTACAATTTTTTAGATATCAAAATAATTCTTTCACTGTCTTATTCGGCTTCGGATTCCGCGTCCAAAACGCCCCGGATCGTTTTAATAGCTCAAAAATTACGGAAATGGCAGGCGATTTACGAAAATCGCGAAAAATCCTGACCTACCCCCTTCAGATTTTTGCGAAAAATTAAATTTTCGAAAAGTACAACTATTATACATTGTTCTATCGTAGAATTTCCTAACTAAAACAATGGTACAAGTTTCAGGTCGCTATCTCAAAAATTGAGCGAATGCTGAACGAAAAACTGCTTAAATTTGATGATTTTTCGCGATTTTCGTAATTCTTCCGTCATATCCACAATTTTTTAGATATCAAAATGATTCTTTCACTGACTTATTCGGCTTCGGATTCCGCGTTCAAAACGCCCTGGACCATGTTAATAGCTCAAAAATTACGGAAATGACGAAGGAATTACGAAAATCGCGAAAATTCGTCAATTTCAACCAGTTTTTCGCTTGCCATTTCCACAATTTTCGAGATACTGACCTGAGACTGGTACCATTGTTTTAGTTAGGAAATTCTACGGCAGATCAACCTATAATAGTTGTACTTTTCGAAAATTTAATTTTTCGCAAAAATCTGAAGGGGGTAGGTCAGGATTTTTTGCGATTTTCGTAAATCGCTCGCCATTTGTACAATTTTTTAGATATCAAAATAATTCTTTCACTGTCTTATTCGGCTTCGGATTCCGCGTCCAAAACGCCCCGGATCGTTTTAATAGCTCAAAAATTACGGAAATGGCAGGCGATTTACGAAAATCGCGAAAAATCCTGACCTACCCCCTTCAGATTTTTGCGAAAAATTAAATTTTCGAAAAGTACAACTATTATACATTGTTCTATCGTAGAATTTCCTAACTAAAACAATGGTACAAGTTTCAGGTCGCTATCTCAAAAATTGAGCGAATGCTGAACGAAAAACTGCTTAAATTTGATGATTTTTCGCGATTTTCGTAATTCTTCCGTCATATCCACAATTTTTTAGATATCAAAATGATTCTTTCACTGACTTATTCGGCTTCGGATTCCGCGTTCAAAACGCCCTGGACCATGTTAATAGCTCAAAAATTACGGAAATGACGAAGGAATTACGAAAATCGCGAAAATTCGTCAATTTCAACCAGTTTTTCGCTTGCCATTTCCACAATTTTCGAGATACTGACCTGAGACTGGTACCATTGTTTTAGTTAGGAAATTCTACGGCAGATCAACCTATAATAGTTATACTTTTCGAAAATTTCATTTTTCGCAAAAATCTGAAGGGGGTAGGTCAGGATTTTTTGCGATTTTCGTAAATCGCTCGCCATTTGTACAATTTTTTAGATATCAAAATAATTCTTTCACTGTCTTATTCGGCTTCGGATTCCGCGTCCAAAACGCCCCGGATCGTTTTAATAGCTCAAAAATTACGGAAATGGCAGGCGATTTACGAAAATCGCGAAAAATCCTGACCTACCCCCTTCAGATTTTTGCGAAAAATGAAATTTTCGAAAAGTACAACTATTATAGGTTGATCTGCCGTAGAATTTCCTAACTAAAACAATGGTACAAGTTTCAGGTCGCTATCTCAAAAATTGAGCGAATGCCGACCAAAAAACTGGTTGAATTTGACGATTTTTCGCGATTTTCGTAATACCTTTGTCATCACTAACGAATCGACAGGTACCACTAATGTGCTCCCGTCCATCGCACGATACTCGAAATTCATTTTCGACCCCGAGGACGGATTCTAGAAGTTGGTCCGCAACATGTGGGCTTGTAACAACCTCACAAAAGGGGGTGGAGTGCGGTGCCCGTTTCGGAACCAACGATACTCTTTTAGTTCAAAAAATTCTGCTCCTTCGTCAAGGAGGCGCTGCAAATCCTCTGAAATGTGAACGCGTCGGTAATTCAGTTTCGTGAACATCGAACCCCGTAAGGTGATAGGTCTATCCAATACCTCGTCTGTGGTGATTACAAATCCAATGTATCGCGTGCAGTCGCGAAATAATAAAGGTAATTATTCGATAACGGCTTAGAAAATATAAACATTGATTCTTATTGGAAGTTCTGTCCGTAACAAAGGTAGGTTTTCCGTTACAATACGTTTTAAAGTATCACACTGTTATCTGAAAAACTTGGAACATTTCAAAGGTTTTATTCTCATCTAACCTATAACTACTTAATGTATAGTAATGATGGTATTGGATAGTATCAACGACATCAATCTATTGCTATAACGTTTTCATTGATAGGTGAAGTATGACAAGTCGTTCGAGAGTTTTATTATCTTTTGCTCGAAATTATGCTAGACCGCCAAGACATTGGAAGGAAGACGCTGTAAAATATGGACATGTCACTTATTATCCACGGTATGGCGAAGAATGATGTACCTGGGCAGTATTGTATCAAATGGGATTTGCCATTGAACTTTACATTATATTCCAGTGACAAGAAAGAAGCAGAGGCTCCGATCACACCTTCCAAACTTTTCATGGTTAACAGAGTTAAGCCTTTTAAAGGAAACCCTTACTGGGAAAAGAATATTCTTCAGGAACTAGGATTTCTTGAACGCGTAAGTTTCTCACCAAGTCCTGCTAATTAGAATATGTAACAACTACGTATTTGTTTTATAGAAAAACAATACGGTTATTGTGAAAAATACACCTGAACTATGTGCCCTGCTTTGGAAAGTTAAGCATTTGGTAAACATAGTTCCTATAAAGTTGCCTGAAAAATTGCCAGATTTAGACGATACGAATGGTACGTTTCTGCATGAAAATGGAACTTTCCAAGTCACTCCAAAGATAGATCCTATTCGTTACGAAACAGCGTTGCAGGAGCAACGATCTATAAAGAGACTACCAAAGACCGTAGTATCGGAAAAACTTAGACTTCAATGGGTTAAAGGAAGTCTTATAAGGTGAATGGGTAAAGTAATAATTGTGTATATTCGTTAGATAACAAACTGATTGTACTATATATATGTAATGTATAACACATCGTTAGGAAATACAAGAGAAGCGATTTGAACAAATAATATACTTTATTTGTATTTTGCGTATGGCCGTTCGACCACGTTACAACCTACCAACAGTAATGTTAAAATTTTTTTCATGATTTTTATCAGTTTTTCATCTTTCTTTTGTATAGTATCGTTTTTTTTCTTCTGTTTTTCGAGTAATTGCCTATCGTGGAAGATGAAGTGCCGCGTTGGGTCAGTCGTGCGGACCTACGTAGTAAATACGGTGTTCTCGAAAAAAATGAGATTTAGGGCTTTATTCTCTAGACCTTTTAATTAATGAGCGGAGACTATGCCGTTAACGAGCAGTCGTACGCGAATTACGAACGAAAAAACGTCTTACTTAGATCGTATATTATTCCAAAGACGTTCCACTAGGCCGTTTCACATCCGCTGGAAGAAAGTTGTTTCTCGTTCTTTTTTGAAAATCTTACAAGCGCACTACGCGACTTTTAACGTCGTGAAACATTTTATCTTCGACTATTAACCATGTTCCTGGTGTGGGAGTAGCGATTTTACTGTTTTCTGAAACCGTTCTTACGAGACGGAGAAACGTCTAGACTTGAAATTTATTCGTAAACCTAATGTCGTATTCTTACGAGCTAGATTCTATCGAAAACAATCTCGACCTCGTACGCATGCTTGATTAGAGAATTGAAAAAATGTCAAGTAGCGCGAACAATTGGAAGTCCTAGTAACGAAGACAAAGGGGATTTATCTCTGTGTTAGCGTTCGCTCCATAAGTTATGCCTAAATACAGGAACCGTGTAATTCTGATTGAATTGTTAATCGAGCCTGACGTATGCAACGAACAGAGAGATTGTACATGCGGGTTCGGGGATTGTTATTGAATCGAAAAGTTGTTCGTTGAGCTGGTATACGACTTTAGTCTCGAGATCACGTTCAAAGACATTGCCTATGGAACGACCTAACGTTTCTGGGCTTTCTCATTCTATCGTTCGATATCGAACGAACTCTATGTTCACGTTTACGAAGAATTAGTTCGCCTGCGGCTTCGGAGTTTCCAAAACCGTCTGTCCCTGGACGAATGATGAATGGAAATAGTATTTTGTGCTTTGGATCCTTTTTCGGGCATGTACATTCTCAACAATCTCGCTGCCCGTTCCTCCTGCGATCTGTCCGCCGATCTCCCGCTGAGAAAACTCAGCAGCTTCATGCTGCGTCGCTTTATTCTCAATTTGTTCAAAAAATTTCTCTCCGTCGTCCGCGTCGGACTACCATCGTTCCTGTCCGGATAGTCCGGATCCTCCTCTAGCTTTTTCGACTTTCTCTGAAGCAGTTCCATGTGTCTCCGTCTCTCGTGCTGTGCTTCAAATTTTCGATGTCTACGTCTGTTGAATTCCTCGGCCGCCTCCTCGTTCCTGCTACAGGCTTCCTCGGCTCTCCTGGCAACGGATTCCAGTTCCCTCAATCTTTCAGCCTCCTTGGTGCTCTTCAACGTATCCGTGGAAGCGGTGTCCTCGGCCACGGTCTCGTCCACGTCCGAAAGCTTTCTGTGCAGATCCACGATCTTCCTGCGGAATTCCTCGTCCTCCTGCGTCAGCTTCGCGAACACGTCGACGCTCCTCGACGCCGTTTGCAACCGCTGTCACCACCACCCCACCTGGTCCTTCCCCGATCCGATCGAGTCCTCCTCGGGAAGCGGCTCCAGCCGGCGTCTGCCCAGGAAGCATCTCAGCGAGCTCAGGCTACCGCTTCCGAGGAGCTGGTCCATACTGAGCTCCGGCAGCTCCTCGTTCTCGGATTCCTGCTCGTCCACGTCGTCCGTCGAGAGATTCAGGCCGTAGTTGTCCTCCCCGGAGGCGTTAGTGCCGTTCGGCGGCGGCTACGGGGGCACAGGGGCTCGGGCTAGTGATTCTTCGTGAGCAGACAAGTGAAGAAAAGCGTTTTCGTTTCATGCAGATGCGTGCGAAGCTTACCAGCTAGGTTTCGTTCGTTTCACTTTTCGTTCGGGTTCGGGTTCGTTTCGTTTCGTTTTCGTTTTCGTTTAGTTTCGTTTAGTTTTGGCGTCCGTTGAAGGTACTTTCGTGTAGACGCGTTTACCCTTCGTCCCTGCTATATGCGTATCTACTAGGACTCGGCTAATCGTTCTCGTTCGGTCGTTTAAGGATAGAAAGAGGGCGGACAAGGACGAAGGGATGCAACGTTCCCAGTTCGATCGAGCATAGCTTGGCGACTCAATCTTTTCAGCAGTCTATCGTCGTTCGTGGTAGCTCCACGCGTAAGAGAAAAAGTTGCCATTACATTCTAGAAAGCTTACCTTGATCCGTTTCCGGAGTGCAAAGCGAGGTACCCAAACGTGCTCTGTTGCATTTCAGATCGTGTACAGTCTCAAGCAAGCTCTTGGTAAATGCAAGATTAAGGAAATAGAAAGCAAAATCACTCGACGGACTATTCCCGAAAGCTAGACTCGAGATATCAGCAGCTGGATGCCGCGAACGGGTATCGATATCATGACCGAACCGCCAAAGCTTTTTATCGTGCAATCGAAGTGGTGGATTCCGAATCGCGCCAAGACTGGTAGATTTGCTATTCGGAGGATCAATGGTCGGAAATATCGAGCAAGTTGCCTTGACACCGTTCGCAATCCACTATCGTCAGTACCTCCAAATGCCGAAATAGTATTACAACTATCAAAATCATTACCGAACTCGCGGTGAAACTTTCATCGTCCGGTCCGCCGGATGTTGGCGTACCCCAGATATCGTCCCCCGACGTAGCACCGGAGGTGGTACCCTCTTCGTCGTTCGGATCCAGGGAGAATTCTGTTCTCTCTGGCGGCACCGGTGGGTGGAGCAAATATCCACCAACCCCCTCGCCCAATTGCTCCAATAGAACCATTTTGCTAACAACGTAGCTGCTCGCCCTGGACGTCCAGGCGCGTAGACCGGTCGGCGGAGATTCCGTGTCGTGGTTCTCGTCGTCCCCTTGCTCCTCCAGCTCGTCGTCCTGATCCAGACTGCTCATCGTCCCGAATCTTCTGAGAGCTCTGCAACAGTCGGGCGAGACTCGTCTTGGGAAAAGAACGCGCGCTTTCAAACGTCTACGTCTTGAAATGTCTACCTCTCCAAGTTTCTACAGTTTGTATCGAACCTGTAGGGAAGTTCTCCGTCGCAGTCCAGGTCGTCCTCGCTTCCATCTTCCGTGTTTCCATCGGCGGGCGTGTAACTCGGACTGTTTCTTCCGGGGCTGTCGTGCAATCCGTTCTTGAGCCTGTGTCGCGTACAAAAATCTGGCGTTGGAGGGAACACCGAGATCTTTGGGGGTAACGGTGAAAACGGGTCCCTCGTTACGGGTGGTGGAGTGGGACAGCCCAACCTGCGTCGATGGGGAATCGGCCAATTTAAACCTGATGTCTGACGTTTCGCGAGGATGGACGATCATTGAAAAATCACCTATGACATCTTCTGCAGATGTTCATCGATCCCGTCGAGTTCTCCTTCGAGCTGCCGCTACCGTTCTTCCGCGTGACGCTGTTCGATTTGACGGTGCTCAAGCTGGCGCTCGAGGCGGTGCTCTGCTGTTCCACGTCCGAGTTCGCGACTTCCGCGATCTCGTCCTCCCTGTCCCTCTCGTTCTCCCTGGGAGTTCTCGCGACCAACTCCTCGACGGTCCACTCCTCTATCGGACCCTCGGGATCCGGCGGCGGGATCTGGTGCGAGTTCCTCACCCACTGCGCCAGATGATTGTTCTCTCGCGAGTTTTTCAGAAGAGTGTCGATACTTTCCGCCGAGCGGGATCGTTTGTCTTCGTCCGGTTGCTGCGATTCCCTCGTCATCTAACGAAACACGGGACGCGTCACGGTTTACGATAATCCCTCCTCGCAACGAGCCGTCGGTTCAACGAAACCTTACCTGCGAACTTTCCGTGGACTCTCTAACGTTGAGGAAATTGCTACCAGTGATCGGACTCTCTTCCGGACTGTCTTGACTCTGTGTTTCCCCATAGCCTGTATTCACATAGATTCTAAAATACATAGAATTAGACTGTAGACAAAACGAAACCGACAACCGAGTCTCTCTAACGGCGACGAGCTTCAGAGAACCGGCGAGCCGAAGTAATACGACCATTACGCAAGCTACTCACATTTGCCTTTGAAGAAGATTATGCCAGACGGCTTTCAACTCTGGACTCGGTGCCCGTAAAACCAACACCCTTCTCCTGGGCTTGCTGTGCGGACTGCAGCCACCGCTGTTCACTTCCCCGTGATCGTTCTCGGCCCCGTTCGGATTGATGGCGACCTGAAGCCGAAATTCCGTAGGCCGTTTGCGAACCGTGAAACAGGCCTCGGCGATGCTCGATAGGCGCAACGGTTCCTCGGTGACGAAGAGAACGCGATCTCGCGAAACGCGGGCAAAGACGAGCAGATCTGTCAGAAGAAGAGCCCACGAGGGCTGGAGGCGAGCGCGACCTTCGACCTTCGCCAAGGCACCTCCGAAGAGCCTGCAAAGAAATTAGGAGAAAACAATCCTCGGTCGGATCGACGACGATGTCGAATATAGTCTTATTTGACTATTATTCAGCTGAGCATGACCTAACCATTGCCTTCCCGGCATGGCGAGCGTGAACGGCTTGCATCTGGCGAAAACGAGTCGCGACTCGACCTCCTGCAGGCTCAGGAGGGGCCTTCCGGTGTCTCGTGGGGGCTCCATTACTCCCGCATTCGCGGTTGCTTCCCTGTATCCCTGAGACAGGTCTCTAGCCTGCTGACAGTTCCGGGGCGACGCCAAACCCAGCAATCGAGTCATCTCTCTGCGACCATAAACCTACCGTCACACGTCTCGTTCGTCTAGCGACGAGACGGCAAAGAAACTGTAATACCTATAGTGTTCGAGAGGCAGCAGCAGAACCCCCGTAAGGTCCGGCCGTCTCTTGTGGGGTACCGCGGGCTCGCACACCAACTTCGCGAACGCCGTGTTCCGTCTCAAAGCCACCAGCAGACAACAGGCTCGCTGTAATCCACTTAGATACCGCCTGTACGCCGCTGTGATTCTCGGTACCCGGCATAGGTAGCTGTCGATTCCACCC
The DNA here is from genome assembly GCA_917499265.3 of Mimumesa dahlbomi. Classification (NCBI taxonomy): domain Eukaryota; kingdom Metazoa; phylum Arthropoda; class Insecta; order Hymenoptera; family Crabronidae; genus Mimumesa; species Mimumesa dahlbomi. The sequence goes on along the minus strand of OU824125.1, from coordinate 11,853,184 downwards.
CCCTCGTCGCGGATCTCCTCGGAGAGCTTCAGAAGCTCGTCCAGGTTTTGGAAAAGGATCATATAGTCGGCCGCCGAGAGAACGTCCCGACGCTCCAACAGGGGAGCCATGAACCGGGTGTGACCGCTCTTCAGTATGCCCCAGTAACGTGTTTCGCGAACGGTCAGCTCCTCCTCCGGTGGGGCGTCCGGAGCCAAGTTCGGAAATACCTGATCCCAGGTGAACCGGGTTAGAGAGGACGCAGTGAAAGGTGTTTTCTTTAAGACCGAGGAGATCGTTTATCTTGAAAGCTCAACGAACGTCCTCCCGAGTTTCATAGGTAGGTAACGTAATAAGTTACTTGAAATCTGAAAGGTCTAATGCGAGCAGTTGCGAGAAAGTACAGCTGCGTTTCACGTGCAAATACCCCCTCCCTCGACGCTCTTGCAACTATTCGCATTCGATTCTCCAATAAAAAGGGGCAAAGGTGAAATAAATAAACAAAATACAATGGATGCTTTGAAACAAAACTTGTTGAACAACAAAAAAAAGACAACCGACGAAAGTACAAAACATAACCGTATCAGAACTTAACCGGCACGCGCTATACACTACTTGTTTACATTTCGTACAAGACATTACGAGAAAATAATGTACAAGGACGATATATCGCTCGCGGCATTTAAAACATAAAGTAAGCTCTAAAGAACGCATGCAGCGCGTCGCAATAACTTCACTGAAAAAACGCTTCGAAAGGCTAATTCAAGCGGTTTAAATATAAAAAATTAAATCCAAAGCTCGCACTCCCTCTCTGTCTCTCTCACACATACTCTTCCTCGCGCGCGCACACACACACACACACACTCTCTCCCCCTTTCTCTCTCCGCATCGCTTCGCTTTCGCACGTAACGAATTTATATCGTTTTTATAAAGACAATAAAGCGTCTTCAAGTTTTATTAAACGTGAACCATGCTTCATTATGTAATCGGACATTCCAGGCTGAATTTCAAAAGGCGGACTTCGGAAGGTGCTGTGGCGATTTAGGGAGAAACAAAAGAACCGAGTTTACAGTCGATTCGCTTTGCAATTCACCCACTCGAGTTCTCGCTACGATCGTAGAGTTAGACATCGAAATCGGACGCCCAAGACTATCGATCGGTAGATTCCCCGAGCTTCTCGAGCTTTTGGTTTATCTCTCGGCGTGAAACGATCGAATCCGCGGGGCGACGAAACAATAAAACATGTGGATAAACGAAGCCCCGATTATTTGAGACCCCGCGAAACTTGGTCTTAATCTCGTTTTGCACAATAATAAGGGCAAAAAGGAGTTTCGTACTTCGTACCGGACGTGTTAAGTAAGTGGCTCGGAGCAAAAGTGGATCAAGTAGATTCTTTTCAGAATGTTCTGTTACGTAACGCGCTACCTCGTCGAGGTCTGTCTTTTTTTCGACGCAAGAAAAATAAAACCACCGTTCGAGACCACCGTTACCCCGAGCACAACGAAATCTCTCTCCGACTGCTGTGAATCGAGAACTATCGAGTCCGGGTGTTCCAGAACGAATCCCAAAATCCTCTCTTCGTTCGTCTTCGCTTTCACCCCCTTTCCCTCAGACCAGTACTCCCGTACCGACCTCGGCGTTGAAAGCGACGGCGTGCCCGTTGGTCCCCACTGGCTGCAAGCTGACGTTCAAGCTGGGCCTGTGAACGGGCCCTTTTCGATAAACCTCCAGGACCAACTGATTCGTGGCGGCCTGAATCAGCGACAGGATCTCGTCCCTGGGCTGCGTCACCACGTTCGTGGTGTCCACGAACACCACGTGATCGCCAGGACGCAGGCCGGAACGCTCGGCAGGGCTTCCAGGGTCCACGCGTTCCACGCGCGGCGGACGGCCCCAGGACAAGGAAAATCCCCATGGTACCTAGGGGAACGACTATGGGTTAGGATCGGTCGATATTCCCGCGATAGAGCTAATGAAAAATTCATCGAATCGATTCTTCCGTTCGACTACCGGAAAGAAAAACTTTCCCTCCTGCCACTTATAACGCTTGACCGTGGCACCGTTTCAAATAGTCAGCATGTCTCAACGGAACAACGAAACCTACTGCGATAATGTGACTCGCTAATTGGAACATAGGTGGTCCATACAAGAACCTACCGTTAAGTGTACCCTACTGTGAAATCTCGAGCGCACAGAAGTGGAACGCTGCGACCGTATATGCACCGTGCATCGAACCGGTGAATCGACACCCTCGTTATTTTGTTTCGTGAGAGAAATACTAACCTGATTAGCCGCAGTCTGTCTTATCAGTCTCCTCGTGATGGTGCAAGGTGTCCTGCCCCCTCTGGCAGTGAAGCCAGGGTGCAAGGGCAGACCGGTGAGGGGGTCGACGGGCTCTAACTCCAGATGCCTCAGGTACGTCAGGTCGTCCCCCCCAGAGTTGTTGTTATCTGGCTCCCCGTCCTTCAGGGGCGGCGACACCCCGCAGTCCTGTGGCAGCCCCGCCATGGGGGTGCTCGTGTTGCGACCGGTGCCGGCTTCGAGAGGGTGCCATGTCGCTTCCTGAAAGGTTCGCCGTTTTAGACCCGATCGAGGAAAGAGATCGTAGAAAGAAGAATTGAAAACGGTAGAAATTTTTTATTCGCCGCGACGATTCTTTAAAAGTGGGCACCTTATAAAATTCGATCGAGAGCCCTCGAAAGTGCCTCGGGAAAAAAAGTCAATCCGACCGATGATTGGAATTAACTGCCAATTAAAAGTTTCCGCGAACTTTGGCTTTGCCTCGCGTTCGATTGGAAAACTTTTCGATGGTATGATTTAACCGATTTTACCCGACATCTTAATTCCCGTTCCATTTAAATTCGTTCCCATTCGAGTGAGAACCGTTCAAAATTATTTCAACACGACGTGAAGATTTTTAGGAGAATGCCAGCCACGAAAAATGCCACACAGTAGATAGCCACCACGATCATATTCCTTCGGTTTCACTCGTTTCACAAAAAATAGAGAGATAAATGAACAAAATTCCGGCTCGCGATTTTCCAGAAACAACGAGTATTACTCCGCCGATACTTGTCACGTTAGTCGAGGTCAAATGGCAAGTGAATCTTTGCCAGATAGTTTTCCAGTTGGCTACCTCTTAATGAGCTTAACCCTGACCTTAAGCAGGAAGTCTTACGTGAAATAGTAAACACCTGACGAATGCGCGCGCGCGCGCCTTCCTATGTTATACGTTCCGATCGCGAAGTATACACGTTTTCACCGTCGTCCGATCGAACGAAAATCTTGAATCGCAACAAAATAGAAAGATAAGCGAAAAAGGGGATGAAATGTTTACCTTGTCCTGAGAAAGTGGTAGAGGTAGAGTCATGCAGCCCAACAGCTCGCTACGTCTGAAACAGAACCCACAAAAGCACACATAAATCTTCCATCGAATCCAGCTCATCCATTCGCCGCCCGAACACGTGGCCTACAATCCTGTCCTTGCCTCGATTAATAATTCAATAGACGTGAGAATCTCCTTTTCGAAGTATTACCCGGAACTTTGATTATTCAACCGCAGCAGCTTCAATTAATTTAAGTATATGACCTTAATTCTCGCGCGAATTGGAGTTGAAGCTCCTCGTTGTACAAAGACGGAATACCAAGCAGAGATATGCACTTGTACACAGACCAGAAGCCGAGCACGTATATGGGTATGTACATACGTACGTACGTATGTACGTATGTATGTACATAGATGATACTCTGCACACTGAAGCAGTTGCTTCTCGGATGCGGCCAAGTGCACGTGGTGGATGCGATGCGCATGCTTCCGCGAATCGATTCCCCTTCTACCGCACCAACGAATCTTCCTACCGGTGCACCCAGAACTTCGTTTCGATATTTCGATATTTCGATGGACCACGAGTTCTGTCGACCCGTGAATTATATTCCGTTCGATTTATCGCCCAGCTATGCCTTTCTGCCTTTGAATATGTACGACCGAGACGGAAATAACGCTACGAGGTACAGTTTCGTCGTTTTACCCTGATTTACCTTGCGAATAAATTTGTTTCACGGCAAATCATCTCGCGAAATAAATCAGAGAACATTATTGGAATAAATCGCTGAAAAGATGTTTCCTAAGGGTGCTACAGATCGAACCGCGAAACTCGTTTGATTTCAGCCAACGAGACTCGTGGTTCTTGACCCGAATGTCTCCTCCAAGATAACCAGCACCCATCGATGCCGTCGTTCCCTCTGTCGTAATAACTCGTTGGACGGTCCTTCGTAGAAAATTTACACTCGATGATCGTACAGTCGCTTTCCGTGTCATCGTTTTTAATATTTCAAGTGGCCGGCAATCGATAACGATCGTTTATCTAGTATGATAAAAATAACGATACTCGAACGAAACACAATGAAACTCGTCCCAAAGTGATGCATCGCGGAAACAAAAGTGGTGAAACGTTGCGAAGCGTTCTACCACGAGTAATTCTTATGCAAGGGACACGTGTCGCACGTTGTCGCCAATATCGTTCGACCCTGAATTTGTTTTTTCGGTCGGAAACCACTGACGTACACGTGTATCGATTCGGCAGACGATGGTTATCGAATATAAACACACGGTTTGGCAGAAACGCTAAGCATCCTAACGATTCCATTACCCCTACGTGAGAATGCGAACGTTTTCCTTCGTACTCGTGAACGTTCGAATAATCCTCCGCGTGAGATTAGTATCTTGCACCCGGTACGAAGGGGTACCCATCGGTACCGAACTAACCGACTATCGTGTTAATCACGATACCCGAACTACGGGAAAAGTTCTATGTATAATTACTCCTGAAAGAAGAGAACCACGCATGTTTCGTTCATCTCGCGGTTGCTTCGAGTCAGGTATCGTAGAAGTATTCGTAGTACGGTAAATTGGGACGCGTCCAATATAGAACCGCCACCGCAGGTCCTTTGGTTCCTCATTTTCGACTATAGCTAAAAAATAGAATAGAGAAAGTTTTCTTCTGCAGAGATACTCACCTCGCACGGCGGTCCCTGTGCCAGACCGCGATGTCCAGGGACGTGTGGCTCGCGTTGCCGTTCCCGCCGCAGGGCAGGACCAAGGTCTCGTGGAACACTGGGTTCGGCGTTGCCCTGTGAACCGCTGTTCTCTTCACCACCCCCTCGCCGTTTGCCTTTCTCAAACTGGCCTTGACGTACGCGTGGATCGGACCCTCGTACGCCCGCCGCAGCTCCTTGCACCGGATCACTGTGAAACGAAGAAAAAACTGACCCACGTTCTCGGAACGAATCGACGATTAGGATAAGTAGACGGGGGGTACAGTGGCATTGCGGAACTACGGCGTCGGGTTTGGAAGTAAGAGAATCTCATCGCCGACCGCCCACTGTTTATTGGATCGAGGGGGAGCCTAGTCGTTAAAAACGCATTGCGGGAATCAACGGTTGCGGGAATATTCCGCTAGCGGGAGAGAATCAAACGATTCGAAGTCTACCGGAGAATGCGCGGTAGCCATTCCACTGTAGCGTCTATTATGTAAACTCTACGCTATGGTCGCGGTGAGTAACAAAGTTAGAGATGAACGTGAAAACATCGATCAAAATGTTTGAATAATTAGGGATAATCTCGTTTGAAATTCGGCCGAGTTATAGGCATTCTATTCCACTGTTTGCGCCGCGCGCATCACTCGATGCCCGACCAATGCGGCACTCTTCTACTGGCTGACCGAAGCCACGCTTTTTCCCACTTTCTTCGTTAGACCGTCTCCCCGTACACACGGACACGTACACGCACGCACACGTCCTCCGTCGAGTTGAATGCTGTCGAGCCTCGTCGCAGAGCACGTCGAATAGAATCTAACCGAGTGATCGGGGTATCTTACGGAAATACAGATTCGAAGACCACTGACGACCAATGGCCCTCTTTCATTCACAGAATTTACCAAAATTTTCCGTTATTAGCGTACAAAGATTCTTCCGCGATAGGGGCGGTTGGATTGAAATTCGACTCGATTCTGTGTGCACGAGATTGAACGAACAACCAGTCCAACGTCCACTGAAAGTTCCCTCGTTAGCAACCGAGCGGAAAATCGATGCCGATGCTGTTACCACCGCGACAAAGTTGCCCGTAAATTTTCGTTTCTGGACCACGGACGAATCGTTCGGTTGTTTACGCAAGAATCTGGGAATCGATGTAGATAGGCCTACTAACCGGGGAGCGTACTGCCAGGAGGGTCTGTGGGTTACTGGCACAGACCGTGCTATCGCTGCCAACTGAGACACCAACACCCTCTCCCATGGCAAGTAAACCGGGTAGGCGCATGTCCTCCGAGGAGACGCGCAGCGTCGGCTTCAGGGACGTCGCGATTACCACGCAAACCCCGGGAATTCGATATTTCAAGCTACCCGTTTCAAAATCTACTCCTCAGTGAATTTCTTTGTATCGACGATAAATGAAAATGTAAATGGAACTCACCTCGTACGTGTATCTGGTCCGCGACGACGGAATACTCGATCTCGATGGAACCGTGAGAATTACTTTTCGGCGTGTCGCTTTCCGGACTGAATTTCAAGCATCTCCGGACGGTAGCCACCAAAGGTGCTTCGGGCGTGTTGGACAGAGAATTGGCGAATGACTTCGAGCTATGAAAATCATCCGTTATGGTCGACTTTGGGCTGTCCAGGTCCCAGGTGCCTTTCCCCTCGTCCTCCTTGCTCTTTCCCGCCAGCATACATTTCTCGTCCAACGTCGAATCCAGATCCGTTTCCAGTGCGAGTTTTTTCACGTGCGGATTAATCGCCTCTATCAATGTATTCTCCTCCGTCTTTTTCGCCCTCTTCTCGTCGGACGATTTTTCCGTGTCCTTTCTATGCCGTTTCCTGCGGATTCCCCGTTGACGTTTCAGAGTGAATTCCCCCGGAGACGTGAAGGGCCACGACATCGGCGAAGGATCCTCCAGAAGCTGACTGGCCGACGAGACGGAGCTATCGTTGTGACAGGTCTCATCCATTTTTTCATCCTGCTCCTGTATGGTTTCGTAGATATGCTCCTGGCCGGTTGTCTCGTCGTTCGAAGCTTCGAGGACCTTCTTACGTTCCTCCAAATCACCCAGAAGGATTTCCGCCACCGTCTTGCCGCTCAAGTTTATCTCTTGCTCCCTAGAAAGATAACCGATGATCAACACGGGACTGAAACGAATAGAAACGAGAGCGGAATCGAGAAAACCTACCTGTTCAGCACTTCCGTGACCGTGTTGTCCATGTTTTCAAACTTCAACAGATCCTGATCCAGTGCCAAATTCGACAGCCTCCCAACCAGAGGTGTTTGCCCGTGAACCTTGACCTTATAAGGACTCGTGCCCGTCACCTTAGCGTGATAGGGCGTCTTGCATCGGCCGTGTATCTTCGTGATTCTCGCCAGCTTCGGTAGATACGGTGTCTTCGAGTCCGCGAACTTTCCATTTCCTTCGCATTTCTGCGAATACATTCTGCCGGCCTTTCCCAGCGGAACCGTTTCCGCCTCCATAACGTCCTCCGGGCTGGTGGCCATCGATATTTGTTGAAAGAAATCGGATACGTGCGACTGCAGATTCGCCCTGGCTTCGTTAACGATGTTCTGCGGCAGCTCGCTGTCGCTCGGGAAATTACCACCCGGCCTACTTTTCATAAATAACGTTGGATCCGTGGGAAGTGTCAGCGCAGTGGAGCATTTGCTACCCCCACTCGGGAAAAACATCAGCGGACCGATATCGGTATCCACACGAGGGGTACTTTGATAAAAGCTTTCGGTGACGGATGATTTTTCAGGCTCCTGTGACACCGACTGACGTTTCCCGCGGAAATTTGGCTTCGTCGCCTGTCAAAACGATACATTCTCTCTCTAATTAGTTCGCCCGTTTCTCACCGTGCCTATGTATTCGTATATACATAGGTTGAAAGAAAGAAAATACAGCGCAGAAACGCTGGAAATCGAAAAAATACGGTATCGAAGAATTGTATACCTGAAAGTAGGTTCTCAGGTCGCTACCGTGACTCCTGCACCTTCTCCGCCGTGCAGGAGTTGTTCTGGTGTTTTCCGGCGGTGCTACGTGCCCCATGGCCCCCTGCGGGGGCGTGTTGGACAGGTCCCGGAACGGACGACGGGCCTTCAGCGTCGCGTTGTGCGGCGTCGAGCTCGACAGCGATCTCGAGACCGTCCACTTCAGCATCTGAAAGGAACGGAAAAGCTGGCTAAGCGGGACGCCATCGATTCTGCGGTAGCGTAAGAGAACAGCCGACGAAAACATTTAATACGGGCAGACAAAATTTCCGTCGTTCAAACCCTTGTATTCTATCCGTTATGACGAGAACGAAGAAAACCACGGTTAAGGTGCACACGGCTCGAAGGAAGTGGAAGGTAAAAATTAATCGTCGTATCTTTTAACGATGTCAAACGGGGGAACGGGATCGCCGCGATCGCAGGAAATAAGGGTGACAAATGTCTTCTATCGTGCCACCCGAAAATAATCCCTTAATTGCTGGGTAGAAAAAAGAAAGAGGAAGAAAAAATAGCGACGAAAGGAACACGGTGACGAAATCGAGAGACGCACCTGTCGCGACATACGGGAAACAGCGAAACAGGTGAAACTCGTCCACCTGAGTCGAGTCGGTTTTACGAGTTAACACTTGCCCGCCTCTAACGATCCGAATGGAACCCCGTGAACCCGCGGCTCCATTATTACGTCGTCGTTCCTTCGTTCGTGAGAAAAATGAACGGAACAATCAGCGGAACAATGCGCGTGAAATTATTATTCGAGACCAGTCTGTGGTCCACGTAATCGCTGATTTCATTGCCAATGCATTTTAATCCCGCGGGTTAGGGTTCATTTCTGCTTCTCCCTCGTTCGCAGAGAAACGTACGGTGTTTCGTCGGGGGAGCCGAATAACATCCCTATCGAGACGGTATTTTAATTTCGAATTCATTCGGTCGCGGCGAAACATGCTAATGGGATTCTCTTGTCGTACAATTCTCCTCACGTGTCCAGATATGTTAAAACGATCGTCACCGTTTTCACGCTCGGGAGCGAACGTCTAGGCGCGTTCACTGGTCGCGAATATTAAAGCCAGAAAGGTCGTAACGGAATAGAAAAATTCTCTGCCGTTTACCCTGTGCGTTTCGACCGGACGTCGGGTCGGTTAGGTTTTGCAACAGTGCTCGTACACCGTGTACCTTTACGTACGTCTCGAGGGAAACACAGAGGAGGAAACGGGCTCGGTGGCGCCGAAAATCTCAATGAAAGCGAACGGTGCGAAAAGCAGAGAGACGATGTCAGCGCGGTGTCCGCAGCAGGTTTTCACTTTTAACGGTTCCTCGGTTAGGGGGGGGGCGAGTCGTGCGAGCGCGGCGTATTGTGAAGTAGGCATAAAAATGCATTCATTTGCATACAGGCTGTTGCCATGCCGCGCATGCGCTCTTATCCCGTAACACGCACTTTTTCACGTACTACCTGACTACTGTCTACACACCTATGTACCAAAATATGCCAGACTATGTTTTCCCCGTTGTATAATATGTACGTATGTACATGCATATGTATACGCGGACTCGTATGTACGTACGTACGTACGAGGACGTGAATCGTCTACGTGTTAGGCCTCGTAAAACAGTATGGGCACCTGCCCATATGGTGAAATGGTTCCCATCTGGTCTCGTGGGGCACGGGAGACCTCGGTGTCGGAGAGACGATCGCTATCTGTCGCTTACGTTACGTTTCCACAACGTATTCGGTTCGCGGCACCATTTTTCTTGAATCGTCGATATCCCGCGACCAAAGGGAATCATCGCTGTCGCGACGATACTCGTCGAACTTTGGAACGTTCGTGCCTGCGAATATTCAAACCATTGAACATTTCGCAACGCGAACGTGCCAAGCCAATTGCCGTCGATCGTACAACACATGGGGTGTCGGTTAAGTAATTCCAAGTACTCTCGTTGTAATACGGTTTTAAACGTTTCACGCGTCCCGTCGAACTTCTCGAACGTCTGCTACGGGTTACCTTGCAAGAGGAAAACCAGTCGAGCGACACGCGTTTCAGCCTTTAAAACGTTTCAAATGTTCATCCTACCGAAATATTCGGTACGCGAACTGGCAGAGAAAACAGGAGTGAGAGAGAGAGAACGCGTGCGGGACGGAGGGAACTAGAATGCCTGAGAAAAAGCCGTTTGCATAATTACCGAGCGATTCGTGCCGCTCCGAATAGACGCTTGAATGCAAAGCAGCCAAACTTATTGTTCGATCGACTGCACCTGCGATCATCGTATCCCTTTTTCGTCATTTTCTGCTTCACCTAACCGAGTGACACTAAATTTCGGTTGAAGAATTTCCATAGAAACTTTATTCCACTTTCCCGCATCGTTTCCCCCAACGTTAACCGCGTACGTTCTCGCGACACTTGCTTTCTTCTAATTCGATCTCGACGGCACGAAAGAGGAATGACAAAAGTTTCTCGTGGCATTATAGCGAAGGGTAGAGCAGTCATTTGTTAGCCGCGTATGCGGGAACGTTAGATCCTCGCGATAATATTCACAGGTGGACCGTCTATGTGCTCGTGCGCGAGTCCCCTTCCTAAATATGTGTACGGCGCGCCGCGCACGTTCTCAAGATTTATCGTGGACTAGCAATTACTGGTAAGGGTACACTTATTAGGGCCGAGGGATATTTGTCCACTAATCAAACACATCCTGACCACCGAACGCTGGCTACCGGTCGGCTTCGCGTTTCCTTAACCTCGTGAGATTTAATCGAAAAGTTCGTTTCGTCCGGCGATTCGGGGAAACTTTATTGTCCGGAAATGTCAACAGGTACTTTCGCTGGAATGCACGCGACGATGATGTGTCGTTGTACGCGTAAATTTCGATCGAGCATAACCGTATCGTGCTCGCGCAGTATTTCCCATTAAGTATATCTGTCCACTTGTTTGAAAACAGAAAGTACGGGTCGACGCGTGGCAAGTGCAGAATTACGATATTAAATTGTTCCACGTCCTTTCGGCTTCCCCATTCGGATACGGTGTGGACCATATCTGTCGCTTTTATGGGTTATAAAATATCCATGCTTTCAGGTTCGAGAACGTAAAAGGGGGGTTCGTCTGACCCACCCTACTCGACATCGAAATCAACCCTAACGATACCCACGACTGAAAAATTGCTCGAGCTCGAATTTTTTAAATAAAATTTATCCCGACGATGCTGGAAGGAAAGCCGCGCCCCTTGGTAATTTCTCTACGGCAGGTGAAAGTACTTGGCCGAAACATCCGTACGCGTGGCTATTGTTCTACAATCGCAACCGAAGGTTTATCTACTCGAGAAGGAGAAAGGGGTCTTAGAACATACGTGGAGGGAAAAAATACCTACCCCTCGTGATACGTCTAAGCAAAAATACGTTGGTATTGCTAGGGTTGGCCCACTTCAGTCCTCCCTTCTTATTCGCACCGATTTTAGCACGTACGACCAGACAAGATCGACCTGGTCCTCTGGCCGAGAAAACGAATAAAATGGAGCGACGGTTGAGCGACCTTAACATGCTTGCAAGCATGCACAACAAGACCCCTCCTATAAAAACGCTTTTTAACGACCCCGACACTACGACGAATCGACCACATAAAAAGACAGAGTGTCCTCCTGCTTTTTCCCTACTTTTCCTCTACGACCGAGCTCGTTTCTTAACATGTGACGCCATTACGGAGCTTTCAGCGAACCTAAAGACAGCAGAAACGGATTCTTTGCCGTAATGGAATTCGCTTCGTCGCTTTTCTAGATTTATCCGTGTGATTTCGTAATCTCTGGAAGACGTCCACGGCACGTACGCGTGGCAATGTTTACCACGGGTTCCCCGTCATAGACAAATATTATACTTTGAACGAGGCGACGATAAGCGATAAGCGGAAAACGAATCTTTTCTTCGACGCACCGCCGAGTTGACACGACTGCTACCGGATAGAGGCGGTTCGTAACCTTGTTATCCCCCTCGAAATATCTCAGCTGTCCGCGCGACCAGCATTTCGTACGATCACGATCCGCGTGATTTACTTTCAATCAAGAAACATGCATCGACGGATTTTTCAACGTAAGCAAGAACGCAGGGCGTACTCGTTGATGCGTGCAAGTGGGCTGGCTCTCGGACTCGTGGCAAATTTCGTGGTTTCTTGTTTTCTTCTTGGCCGTAAGGGAACAACCAACCCCCTCGAGGAGGCAAATCGAAACCGTTAATGGTTTCTTCTTTCTCGTCTTCGACCCGTGAATAATCGCTTTGTAATGAAAATCGCGGTTTCGCTAGCCTGGGCCTCTGTTTGCGCGTTTCACGCAAATTAATCGGTCGCCATTCAACCGATTCTATTCATTTTATCTATTATTACCTACCCCTTCTGCGCTTCTAGTTTACCATGCAATTATCCCACCGTGCGATTTCCAACGCTTGAAAAATTCAGAACCGAATCTTGGTAAAGTTTGTACGTTCGCCCGTCGCGACGGGGAAGCTTTTCGCCGCGTCTCCGGATACCACCCTTCGAATCGTCGTCCACCCTCGCCAAAAATTTCGATAATGGAGTGCGTGTCGCTCCGGAGGGACTAGTTTTTCGGATGGGGTGCTCGAAGCATGGGAATGCCAGGCAGCATAAACGACAAACCGGGGGGACAGGTGTGCTCCAAATAGCGAACGCGTTTCCTCTTCTTTCCCTTGCTCCGATTCTCCCCTTCTTTCGTTTCGCGTTCACAATTTTCCGTCTCGTTCTAACACCGAGAGAAGAACCGACTGAATACGCGACTGATTGTCGACTGGCCTCTGGAAGAGGTCCCCGTCTCCCTTCCGTTCGTCCGTACCTTGTTCCACCGTGAATCTCAAAACGATACCTTTCGAACTAGAAATTTCGCACCTACCGACTCTCCGGATCGTGGAATTGCCATGCGGGAACTCGTAGCCCTCACCCGAATCGTAAGTGCGGCAAAATTCCACGGAAAACGCATCGATTCCGATTACCATTCCGGACGAGAAGTCTCCGCGAGGGTCATCGAAGCGATATTTGATCTAAACATGAATCGGCAACTTAGCCAAGTCCGAGAAGAAAAATCAAAGACAGTAGATTCGTTGCGAAATCTTCTACTTTCCTTCTATTCCAACCTTTATCCCTTCACCCCTCCGTTCGTCCCATCGTACTCGACGGGCCGTATTCGGCAGGAACGGCACCGGCGAAAGGTGTGCTCGGGGTCAATCCAATATAAATCAGAAGGGAGAGCAGGCTGATTCAGAGGGGAAGCAGAGCAAGATAGAAAGAGAGAGAAGATGAATAGACTATTTTCGGGGACCGCGGTCTGTACACGGCCCGTGCATTCTTCGTACATGTAGGTTCGCGCGTGTGTTTGCGTTTTCAAAAGGGATCAGGTACGGCCTGCTCACCTGCCCCCCCCCCCTCTCTCCCTCTCTCTCTTTCTTTTTCTCTCTTGGGCCCCGAACGAGATCCGAAAAGGATCTTGAAGAAGCAACGTTTCTTCTTATCTGCCAGCCGAGAGATTTCATCTACAAAGACCTCTCTCTGGATTCGCTCGCTCCAGATCTGTGTGTATGTATGGCGAGGGACCCCATATGTGTATTTAATAGCAGATTTGTAGCGTTAGAGAATCGACAATGGGTCATGATAAGAAGTTGGTTCGTAAGTTAGGAAGATGTTCGAAAACGCGTAATATCGACTTCCATTCGATAACGTAAGTATCGGATAACGAATATTCCATGTGACTCGTGTCAATGTCCGGCTTCCACGGAATTCCATTCAGATACAAGAAACACTTAAGCGGATGAGTTTGGGAAACCTCTCACACGAAAGTCGTTTTGCCAAACGAAAGATTGGAGGGGGGGGAGGGGGTCAGCAGACTAAAGAAGCAAAGCGAGGCAAACAAAAAAGAAACCGTCCGGGACCAGGTTTCCTTAGAATCGCAGTCCTGATATTATGCAATATAATTGAAACATAAACGACCAGTAGAAGGGTTAGAGGAGTTGGTTAAAGGCCGATTGAAATTAAACTGGAAATTGGCAAAAGAAGTGAAGGCTGGCTGCTGGCCACCCCTTTCCCGACTACGGCGGGGTGCGGACATTCAGGACATTCAGGACATTCAGGACGCGACTCGAAAATAAGGCAGGAACAATAGAAGGAAACGAGTCCTGGCGAACAAACGCCATTTAAATGCTAGGGATCCCAGAGAAAAGGTTCCTCGAGGTGGACCCACGGGGTCCTTCGATTTCGACAGGAAAGTTTGTATAGGACCCACTAGCTCCCTTCTTCTCTTCTCCACTCTTCTTTCGCTTATCCTTCTCCCTTCGTTTCGTTTCGTTTCCTTTCGATCTCCTTTTCTTGGATCCTTTCCGTCTCTTTATTCTTTCGTCTACGTGCCCTCGTTTGGCAGATGTACGAGCCACGCGCGCGCTCACCTTTTCTACCTTCTCTTTGCAGTGGCAGACTTTTACGTCAACTCGTGCCACGGAATTTTAGACATCTTACAATTAGACATGCTTTTAAAGCTACGCATCTGGGCTTCGTAAAAACCCGGACGAATTTGTCAAAATCGTCTTCGACTCTAAGACTTTTCGAGCCCGACGTTTCAATGCTACCTCGTCTAGCCCGGAAACTGCGTCGCCCGTAGAAAATTAGTGCTACTTCAAAGATTTCTTTTTGCACGTATTGTCTTGGGTGGAAGAGAACAAAAAAGTGCACCTTCCCCGGTGCTATCGTTGTAGATCCGATTGTTTCGAGGTAATTCAAAGTAAGAGTGTAACGAATCATTGCTGTAGCGCAAGACATGCCACGACCCGACAAAGGTTACCTCCATCCCCCTGTTTTGTATATTTTTTTTAACGTCCCGACATATACCTGAAAGGATTGCTGAATTGGGGTGCTGGTTTTTTTCGTGGGACTCGCGGCAGGGTAAAAATCAATCGTGGGCACGGCGAAGGCGTTTCACATATTTTTTATAACGAAAAGACATTGATCGATCAGAGGATAATAAATGAATACGAGTAGTCCCGGGTGTCGATTGAGACGTAACGTGTTAAGGGAAATGACGTTAATCGATACCCTTCGATGCCAGGCATTAATAATTCAAGATTCGCTTTTCTAAGGGGTTATCGAGTCATCATCGAACTGGATATCGATTTTCTTTATGTCGAACGCAATAAGACTGTCCGGGTAAGTGTACTTGGTAACACTAAGCCAAGAAATAGATTAAATACATTACGCGATTAAAGTATCATCAAACGTTTCCGATAAATGATTTAATTACATCAAAGTTCATTTAAAAGTGCCCATATTCCGTCAATCTTCTATCGCAAGGGTTAATCAAAGTTTTTCCCGTGAAAACAGCTAACTGCAAAGCCGAATAGACGAAAAAGTTTCGTTTAACATCAATCGCAACATTTTTTAACCCGCGATCCTTCCAACGGATCCTTACACTCTTTCCCGTCGATTTCAAGCATTAACCCTTCCGAAAAAAGAAAAAGCGAAACGTATCTAACCTAAAACAGGTCCGCGAGATTCTCCGAACTCCAAACCGGTACCTTTAATTCCCATCCGACTCACCGTTGATCCTTGTTCTCCCGATTCCCGTATAGATCCAAAATCAGTCCAGCAGGAGGTCACTATTCCGATCACACATAATCCGTGGCACGAGAACCGGCACAAGATTCCGATGGAAGTATGCAAAGGTGAAGGTAAAGGTACAGGTAAAGGTGAGACACGACGCGAGGTGTTCAACGCAACGGCTGGCTGCGGACTGACGGGGTGGGGCGAAGGTACGGGCCTTATGTACCGGGTCCTAGGTGAAACCGCCGGGACTGGATCCCTAGGTGTATAGCTATGGGTATAGGTATAGTCCCTAACACAAGTGACTCGGCCACGCCAGCCACTCGACTCACAATCGCCAAGACCGTCAAAGATCAGGCGGGAAGAAAGCGAATGGGTGGGTGGCAAACTATACCGAGATGAAACTATAGAGTAATGACGAGACGGTACATATGATTTTTAGTAGCTGTATCGACTAGCGATCGGTATCGAACAAAACGATGGAATGTTACCTCCTGATCAAATAAACGATCATATACTTTCGTTAAGTTGCATCGCATCGGGAGTTAAGATGCGATATATCAAAATATATGTTATCGCAGACGTCGGAAACTACGTAACGTTCGAGACGTAGCCAGGTAAACGGGCTGGAAACTGGATTTTTCGTCCCGAAGGAATGGCAACTGCCCCGTTCGTTAAATCTGTTGACAAAGTATCTAGGAACCCACGTCAGAGGTGTAGGCTTTTCACGAGATCTCTAATCTCACGGCTATTTCCTCCGAAGGTTTGGTCCTTTGACGTCCAGGTAAGAAATATACACATATATCTTCCGCGGACACCTTCGGCGCCGCTGAAAGCGTCCTCCGGTCGAGACAATCGATTCAGAGGCTAACCGCAAATCCTACCCACTCACGCGTCGGTCAATGGAAATTATCGATAGAAATTACTTCGGTTCCGTTGCTCCCGAGAGAAAGTGACGCGCGCAATTAATTCAACGTCGAACTTCTCGTCGGGCGAACTGCTACCCGATTCAAGATGACGAACATGGAGTAATACCTGATTAAATATAAACAAATAGTGCACGCGCGAACAGATGAAACGAAAATCTCGAGCAACAACCTTCCGGCCGTTATTCCGCGAAGAGAGAAAAGGAAAGAAAAGAATAGTAACCGTCTCTCCAAAGGGTCTGGACTTCTTTTGTACTCCCCCGCACGCGCCAGCATCTTTTCAGAATTTTTTTTTCCTTCCCGTGGTCCAATTACTTCGAATTCGCTGCAGCCTTAAAGTCCTTACAAGACCTCTTCACGGAGTGTGTCACACTCGACAGAATTGCGTCTCTGACAGCAGCTGTCTTGTCAGGGAATCGACACGAACATGTTCGAAAAAAGATATATCACCTACGGCTGAATTTTTATACTCCTTCTGCCAATCGCCACATACCTGTTTGCACGACGATTTTATAACTTAGAAAACAATTTTTTATTAAAAAATACATTCGAAACAGACTCTAGACTGTGTCGTGTGTTTTTCTTTCTGCCGGTTTTTCTCTTCGAGTAAAAATATTCCACAAGGAAGGGTCCTTTGTTCCGGACACAAGTCTCCGGATTTTTTGTGAGAAGACCGAGCAAATATTTTTCTAGATCGAGCAGGCGAATGATTTGCCAAAGTTCGGTAGCGAAGTCGAGTGGATAGAAAACGAAAGGAAAAGAAGCTGCGACCGTTTAATCGTCGATGCGGGACAGCTGCGTCTGTAGGTGCTCTAACTTATATGTATGTATACATACATATGTACAGACATCCGTACCCGAAGCCCGATCCCGGAGAATAAAGGGATTTTATTATTACCGGAATCCTCGAACACAAGGCGCCCCGCATATCTTTCGAAAATAATTAAAAACGGCTCATTTCGCGGGTTCCTTTAAGCACCCGCAGTATTCTTGCGAAAGATAATACGTTGAACGTGCCATGCAATAATACATCACTACGAAATGACTTCAAACGAAAAGTATCACAAGTTTCTCTGTAACTTCGTCACGGAGTAAATCTTGATTGAAACGTTTGGTCACGTCAATTAACGTTTCGGGATAAAAGCTGCAGGATTTATGCAGATCCGTGTGGAAAATACTGTCATAGAATATAGGACGATAATCTGTAAAGCCATTCACGCCGAGAGATCAACGATGCGCCGTTCATTGTTCGACGGGAAAAGTGGCCACTTAGTTTGTCCGAAAGGGTTGTAATCGTTTCGCTTCGCCGACAAACGTTTTCGAATCTTTGTCAGAGTGTGGTAAGCCTCTGCGTCGATTACGCGGCACGTTTTATTATTTTTTTCTTTTCGGTAAGTACCAACCCCTCGACCATGGTCGATTTTACCGATAAGCCTGTTAAAACACCTCCTGCACGTAAGTCTAATCTCTTCATCGGAGAACAAATGCCGGTATTTTTTTATATTTTCAACGCATTTATTATAACCGTGTACCTGCAATACGAATTGGATTTTGTCCCGGTTTATCTGTCATCTGGCCTTTAAAAACCTCCTACACGAATAATCGACTCGCACATTCGATTATCGCAGCTGATTTTTACGATTTCGAATAAATTACGTATCATTGGCACTGATTCGGAGAAGTACCGTCGAAAACGATGCCATATTTCAAAGCCACGATGAAACTTTTGGATAAGTGTATTTATCGTTTGCCACACGATTGATTCAAGGTTTTCCTTTTATCTCCGAAACCTTTACCCGGGGAAACTCCCCTTCGACGAGTTCACGCCACCCTTTCTGTGCGAAAACTTTATCCCGTGTTCGCTTCACGATGGAAACTTTTCCCATAGTTCAACCACTATCCGAATCGTCGACGAAGTCGCTTCTTTTCGCAAAATCTCGGGAAAAAGTATTCGCAATTAATCGGGTTTCCGGATTTACGAGATACGAGATCCGGAGATTTAAATGCGTGGAAATTTCAAAGTACGACTCGACGTATTCACATACACACATACATACATGCAAAACTACCGCGTAATTGTCACTTTTCCAAATGGCTAACAGAAGTTCCAGTTACGGTCGATGAAACTGGCCTTATCGCGGTTTCGTGAAGCGTGTCCGAAACTAGTAGACGATCGTAGATTAGAATCGATCAACGTTACGGCAGCCGCGAAGGATTAATGTGATTAATACTGGAACGAAGTATGAATCAGGATCACCACCTGCCAGGATTTACCGCGACACGCAGTGTTCCGTTACGTTATTGTCGAATGAAACGCGTATGAATATGCAATTTCATCGGCGGCCGGTCGCACCGTTACACGTGGAACCGAAATTATTTTTTCCATTCGAACACCCTTTTCGGTGCACGAAGTAAGGCGGTGAACAAACTATAATCGACGCTGTCGACCGTCGATTCGCGACTTCATCCCGTATTCGATCGAGCTGTCATCGAACAGAAGGAGAATTACCGATATTTTTGCTCGTGAGAGATAGGTAAATGGGAGGCAAGGTAAAAAAAGGTCGGAGAAGACTCTTGGTAGGTCTCTCGGGAAAAGAAGCGAGCTTAACGGCTTAGAAATAACGCGACAATGGCCGATTAAAGCCCCATGGGGGACCCGTCGTCTTCCACTACGAGTCCAATAAATATTTCCAAGCCCTTTTCCTTCTTTCCTCGTAGACGTCTCGTTGTCAACGTGAAATGTTTATTTCATCCATGTTCACCCAAAGCACGTTTTGCGCCGACTTTTTAACGTAAAACTTTTAAACGGTGGCGAATGTCAGTCACCGATTCGTAGGCGAAATCAGAAATAATTAATAACGCAGCTGCATGAATAATAATAAGCGAAACAAAAATAGCCAGCTGTTCTCGCAAGAGTTATCACCGTCCGCGACGATTTATATCGATCGATAGAGAAGGAGTGGAAGCCACTCAACCCCTCTGTCAATAAATTTTTGCGACGCAGGTGCCTAAAAAGCGAAACAATCGACAGCTGGTGCTTTCCACGGTACAATGGCAATTTTAATTGAATTCAAGCAAACTTTCCCGATAAGCTTCCCTTTCGAAGTAACCGTGAAATTATTGAAAGTTACAAAATCAACAGGAATATGCCGATGACACGCGATGTCGAACATAAAGTGAAACGTTAGAGAGACGCGTATTCTGTTTGAAAGAAAATATAGCAGAAATCCACCGTGATGTTTTGATTCGTTACCGAATGAAATATGTATTTCAATAGATATCGTTTCCTACGGCGTTCGATCGAATAATTCCCGAATTGATGTCACTTATATGAAGTAGACTTTTCTATAAAGATGTCAATCGTAGATCCGTTAGACGTCCGTGTTAGAAAACTTGGGGTGGATTTAGATCAGTTTTCATGAATAAAGTTTCCTCGCCTAGGCTCGTTTTCCTTAACCAGATGAAAGGCGGGCGAGAGCTCTATATTTTCGTTCGTTTTTTTCCAAAAATCCCCGGACAAAAGGTAAGATAGTATGCGTCGAACTACACGTGACAGACGTGGGAATTCTTCGAGCGAATTTCTGCGAGATAGAAAAAAGTAGAGAGGGAGAGAGATATGTCTCCCTTCTTGCTGTGTACTCGAAAAAATTTCTCCCGAAATCGTTTCCGAGCCCGCGATTTCGAACAATCGAGTTCCGCTCTAATTTGCCGACGGTCCCCTCCTCCCGTTTTGGAAAAACTCGAGAAAAACTGGGGTGATCCGTCGGGACGTGTGTCCTTTTGCGGTTTTTTCATACGACGAGACGAACAAAAATCATTTCATCACAAACGAGACGTCCTTCCCCCTTTTGGAATTAGAGTCGTTAGCAGCGGGATTTTTTTGTCACGGAATGTCGCAGGTATTCACGGTATTCTTTTTGGATCATTAACCGGTGTCGCCGATCGATTAGGGGACGTCGAAAAAATCGGGCTACACTCGTCAAGGATAAAGGAAGGCGATTTTTCAGCATGATTCCTATCCCATTTGTCGCAAATGGTTTTCAAAGAAAAGTCTCCATCCTCTAATGCTAAACAGTAATGGATTCAAAAGGAGAATCGACCGACGAGATGCTCAGGTTGAAATGATTGCCATTTTCAACACGCATATCGAATCGATATCAAAAAGCTGTCCACTTGTTCGAGATTATCTTAAAATATAAAACGAATATCGATTCGGTTCACTCGCGATGACGGGGACAATTTAGTCGGTCGATTGTAAAACTCTTGTAATTTGTCGGCGATAACCTACGATCACGGTTAGTCGGACGATTCACTGCACTTCCGGTCGATAAAATCTTTGGTAAATATTTGTGTATGTGTCGCGACAATAATTTTCGAACACGATCGAGTTTCCTGGATGAATTTCCGAAATTAGCTCCCTATAGGTTGACTTTGAAAAGGTTCGCCAGCAACCCCTTCGTCGTGTTCATCGCGCGGACGGGGAACGTGAAAAGCCTCGAGAGGGAACGCGATAATATCTTCGTATTTGAAAACAACCCCCTGTGAACGATCTCTCGAGCCTCTCGAGAAAACGTTGCTTTTGTGGCCACACCGTATAAAACCGTTTTCACCAACGAAATCTTTTCTGAAATTAGCGGACATCGATGAGGGTCGGTTCGAGTGTAAAAGAACCCCTTTACTCGAGTACCGACACATCCCTCGGTCCTTAGATCGAATTTACTAGATATTTCTCAACTTAATGATCGTGGAATGACGTTTCCGATGCTTTCGTATTTCGGTGTCTCCGAACTGTAACGAATATCGCAAACATTCCGTGAGCCTGATACGAACCGACGCGACGTGTGAAAAAGAGTAGAAAAATATCGGCTATCCCAGAACGGCACACGTGCGTATCTTTCTCCTGACATATAGAAGGAGACGGTTA
Organism: Mimumesa dahlbomi; assembly: GCA_917499265.3. NCBI lineage: Eukaryota > Metazoa > Arthropoda > Insecta > Hymenoptera > Crabronidae > Mimumesa > Mimumesa dahlbomi. The sequence goes on along the minus strand of OU824125.1, from coordinate 11,831,758 downwards.
AATCCCACGGGAGCTTCTCTCGAAGTCTACAAACCGAAGCTCTCGTTTCCGTTACGAAAATAAAGCACCGCCCGACCGTATCACTCCTCGACAAATAACCAACCCAAAAGTGTTTGATTACGCTGTCCAAATGTGTACGCCAGCTCGCGACTCGTGGATATCGTAGGTAAGTCAGTCTCGTCGCGGTGACATTGAAACGGTAAGAAAATACGTGATCGTGAATCATTTGCCACTGGGAACGCGTGGGAACAACACCTTTCATCCGGACGACGTTGCTTCGCCGCGTGAAACGATGTACAATATTTCACCGTGATCTCCGCTGGAGTATTAGGCGCAGTTACCGTTTAGACGGACATCAATACCACCCCCGATTATCCGAGGCACCCCCGACAGAGCGTAGCCGGCAGGAGTCAACGATGCCAATGCGAGTGGGATGTTGCCCAAGGATTGATGGAAGTGCGGGAAAACAGGTCAATGAATAACCGCGGTGTCCCTACCGCGTGAGAATATGCGAATAGAAAGATTTCGCGAGGTGAGCATACGCTGTCTCTATACACGGTTAAACTCGGCCTTATCCGCGTTACGCTATGATCCGCATTGCGGCGTCGTTCCTTTATTAACGTCACTTCGAGTATCGACACTCTGATCTTTAACGGGGCGCCGCCAATAAATTCCCTCCGCCGAACATACATATATCATACCGCTTTTCACTCTCCTCCACACCGTTCTTTTCACAGCACACGGAAAATCGATGAGAACGGAGGCATGGACGCATCTTAGTCGATGTTAAAACGTAGAAAATTTACAAGCGGACGGGTGATCGCGAAATAGTTGGAAATAGTGCGTAGAAACGAACTCGGCAAGTTGGTCTACAGATTTTTAAAGAGGCAAAAGTACGGTAGGAAAGGAGGATAGCTAGGAGTCTGGACCGAAAAATAGTTCAGCAGGAGGTCCGGCACAGAAGGATCCTGAGCTGGATAATGAGTTCTCTCATCCTCAAATCAAGCCCGTCATTGTCATCCCATCTATTCATCGACGTTGTATCCGTGTTATTCCCTCTATACAAGTACCACTTCCTTTCTCCGTTCTCTTCCTTCCTTTTCTTCGTCGATATCTCAAGTGGATTTCGAACAACCACCTGGCCAGGATTACGATTTTACGTACGGGTACTCATCGAAGGATTAGTAAGGCAAGCCCGTGAACAATTCGCCGGAGCAGTTTTACCGAAAACATAGAAACAACATAAAGTCGGCTATTTTCTAGCCGTTGGTTGGATTCGATCATCGATGCAACTGATGAACAGATATATTGCGTTTTTCAAAACGAACTGACCGAGCGATTTTCTATTATGCGCGATAGAAAGTAAAGCATTCTTTTTTTTACCGGGGAAAAAAAACACCAGTCACCATACAGCAATTTATTTGGAGCGAGTAGCATAATGGCAGAAAGCGAATGGCTACATTGAAAACGGTGACTCGATCTGATCCGGGAGCGTAGGTCCATTTATCCGTCGAGTGCTCGCGATTGATCGATTATCCGAAAAAATTAAAGGCAATGATTTCGCAACATCTCCATTCGGTGCACCACATGCGGCAATTCTTCCATGCCGCACAAACGTCGAGGTGTGACAACGAAAAGATCAACACTCATCGCTGCTCTTCGAGTAATTAAATGCATTACATTGAAGCAGAATTTCCTGAAGAATACGCATGCGAATATTAGCTACGAGTTGTCATCAATCAGAAGCTTAATAACGTTACAAAGGGAACTGTTTGCGCGGCACGCGTACTCTTTATTCTTTCCTATTGTTCGTTTTCCGTGAAAAATTACAGCACTCTTTACCATCGGTGTTTCACCGACGTTACACACATGGTGGTGTAACCACGTTGACAGGATAAGTGCCGGGGGGAGTGATAAGAAGCCGTAATTAGATGAAGAGAGAAAAAGAGAAAAAATAAAAAGGGGGTCGAGTGGGCTCGCATTACTCGCATTATTCGATGCATACTCGCCTCCTCCTACCAGTGGTCAACCCTTGACACACATTACAATGGGCAACGTAGCCCAATGGCCAACGCGGAATGGTATGAATGCATAATTTACGTGGAACCGGTGGCGTGGGTCGCGACAAGTCCGAAGGGGGTGGCCACACGTAACGGGGTTCACGCTCTGTTAACCCTTCGCGATCGTATCAAGGGTCTGACACATTTTAGGGCAGTCAATTTTTGACTTTTATTTAAGTATATTAACTTCCAATTTTTCACTGACGTAATCTGTAACACTTCCGGATTAACGCGATATTAAACGACCTTAGTCCGATGACTTTGTTGTATTAGCAAGACGATCCGCGGTTTACTCGCCGTTACGTTACGGTCCCCATTTTTCAGCATATGTGTACGTCGTACTTTGATAAGTAGCGATGTAACGGTCGCGTAATTGCACTGGCCCTTTACAAGCGTTCGTTCGTTCGTTAACTGTCAAAGGATTATTCACCAAAGTCAGTGAAATGCGAGCTGTGTCTATCGATCAATTTCCATCTTACGATCAGGAGTCGTAATTTTCCAGACGATCGTTAACGAGTAACGTACGGTCGGTGGGTTTGTCCCGGTGACAAGAAACAAGACCGACGACAGGGTCTGGTCGAGTAGCGAACACGGGTGGCGCAGTAAAATTATCCTCGTTCTCTCTCTGATACTCGAAACAAACCAAATGGAGCAGAAAGAAAGAGAGAAAGAAACGGGAGAAAGTCTAATTGGCGAGGAGGATGACACACGATCCTTATAATTGGTCGAACGAATGGAAGAAACCTAAGCATGATATGTTTCTTCCTCTCGAGATCGTTTGCATCGACTTTTCTCGTTTTCTCCCTGGAAGATGGAAAACCGAAGAAGAAAAACCCACGAGTTAATTAATAAATTCAGTTGCTAACGAAATGGTCTAGGTTTGAAAGAAGCGAGACCAAACGAAAAATCGTTTCAACCATCGAAAGGGGAGAAAGATGCATCTTGACTCTTATTGTTCAAAGTGGCGAGGACGGATTCGTTCCGTTCTGAATTTATGTATCCCGGCTATTATCCTCGATTTCCTCAGACAAGACGTTTCGAGCTGCCGTAAAGAGGTCCGAATCCAGGGGGATTCTTTGCTCGTTTTAATTCGATGCCGTCACGGTGGCCGATGACCGCATCTGCCGACTTTCCCCGCTTACGCTCGCGTAACCGGTGTCCACGTTTACAATTTCACGTTCCGCTTAAGGACGGTGCCCAACCCTGGACGCGGCGAACGGTTTTGCAGACAAGTCGACGCGAACGAACGTACGATGAAGCAGTAGAAATCTCGGAATCTCTTGTGAAGTTACTTTGATAACGAAATGAACGTAGAGGGAGGAAAAGTCCCTCGACCCCGGTAAAGGTAAGCGACCGCGACGCATCGGTTCCCAGAGACCGAGGTTTCTTTGATCGTCGTTAATTCGATGGCTTCACGGTGACCGATGACCATGTACAGTGTACATTGTACACGACACGATTTTCGCCTTTCCATGCCCGAAATTTAAGACGTCACGGGACATTAAGTGTTCCCCGTCGCCCTTCGACGGTCGCGTTCTCGACGACAGGCAAATTTCAAAGAGAATTCGATGCCCGGTCGTTACGTAATCATCGTAAATTCACAGGACTGTCGATTTTCAACGTGGGATATACTACCTTCCTGTAGACAAACTGGCGTCCGGGGAAGCCTACGGTTATTTACATAAAATGCCAAAATTCTATTATGAGATTTATAGAAAATATATTCTTATAAAAATACACCCCCGGGACGTATCCAAAGAATGACTCGAGTTTCGAGTTCATGAAGTTCCAGGGTACTTGTTGTAAAGAGAATTTAATATAGAGTCAAACACGCGACGGGGTAAACTATAGAAAAGAAATCTGACAGTCATACTCGCGAACAATCGTCCTGGAAAGTAGCATCGAAATCCGAAATTGCCAAGAGATGACGAGCGAAATCACTCCCGTGCAGGAGTGCCAGGAAAATATTTTGGGAAACCGTCGACACCATTCAGCTGTTTTATTTATCACCTCAAACTACGGTACGCGAAAGTTCGATAGAAGCTTCCAGTCGATCGAGAGTAGGAAAATGATAATTTTCACGGTGTTTCGGTAGCCAACAATTTCCATAACATGTGTAAGGATAGCTACGGTTACAAAGGACTTTATCGCGTGTGACAGCAGCAGGCACACATGCATACACACAGCGGGCCGTGAAAAGAGGAAAGGGCGAACGGGAGAAGATGGAAATGCGTAGAAAAGACTGTCTCAACCGAAATCGTCTCGTATACACACATATGGAAGTAATAATCCGGGCTGGTGACAAACTGCACTTGCTACAGAACCATCATTTTTCACATAAATCTCAACGCGATGGATTTCGACAGAATTTAAAATATGTCTACACAAGAAACCCGATTCGTGGCGACGAATTCACGAGTCGCGACCGGCGGTCGTGTCTAAAAGAAAGAGCATGTCGAGACAACGATGTAAAGACAGGGCAGGAGCATACTGACGTGCAAAGACCACCACAAGATAAAGATAAAGTTGAAGAGAGCGACAGAGGCACGAGAAGAGAGTGTCCAGAACAGGCTAATAATTCTCTGGGGACGTCGGGCGACGGGCGACGGGCGACGGGCGACGGGCTACGGGCGACGGGCGACGGGCGACGTGTACGTGTCACCGCGTCGCGACGCACCCGTCCGTCTCACCGGAACGACTGGAGCACCAAAAACGAAAGCCAGCTTCTTCCTCGGTCCAAAATAAAACAGAATCAAATTCAAGCCGTTTACATTAACCGTTACGACAGGATTGTATGCGAACTTACGCATAGTTGTTGCGATTCTTCCGATGGTCATACTTTTTAACAAATTACCATTAACTCTCTGCCTTACATCCGGGCGAAAAACGTGTCCTTTGGAAATTACAAGAACTCGTGATATGACGTGGAATTGCAGCACGATTCTAAACGGTTACGCCTAAATCCACGTCATATAGATTTCACGTTTATCTCGATGGAAATAATTCGGTCGCGAGCCGGGCACGAAACGAGCACAGAAGCCGTTTTATTGGAGCAGCATGGTTGACAGGAAGAGTGACTGCGCTCGTAAAAGCCTCGTATAAATAAAATCGCGGGGAATATAATTGTTGCCGAGAGGAGCAGACAACGTTCGTTTCGAAGTATATAGCGCGGTCAGCTGTCGACACTCAGTTCTGTGGCTTTTAATGCACTTTCGCATCGTTTCCTCCGTAAAACTCCCCGTTTCGTCTCATTTCGTCTCATCTTGTCTCCGAACTTCCTTTCTTTACCTTTTTCCCAGACGGCTCGTCACGGATACCGCGTCGGCCAAATATTGTCTACTATACGTCGGAAAATTGCAACTTTCCAAACGAGTTTCTACGGACAAACTAATAATCTCCTGTGTAAGCGACTACGATTCTTTTCTCTTCTTTTCGAGACTCGCCGAACGAATCCTTCTGTTTGCCGTACAATATCGACCGATCTAACAAAAAGGATAGGGGAGATATTCAGGTGTTCAGAATCGTTCTAAGGATCGACGATCCTATTCCGTTCCCGTACCGATTTAACGATCCGAACAGCGTGTTTAACATTTTTTTCTCCTGTGTACACATCGTTTTTTTGTTATGCGCACCTTGTATAATATTTAGATAGAAAGACGTTTTGACAACACCGGTTATTATATTTCTAAGACAAGATTAATCGTAACGTTCAATATTTAGCTTCTAGTTTCTGGGTTTTAAGTCTGAGAAAAACATCGCGTGTGAATAATAACCGTAGAATCGGTTGGCTCCCTAATTGAAAAATAAGCTACTGTATCGAGAACCCTCCGAACTATGGGATTAACAATCGTTCCACTGTGGCAAGTGAAACTACATCGGAAGAAGCGAGCGTTCGGTTTTCCAGACTTAAGAAGAAGTTGTTACACGACACCCTTGTGTAACGAGATCCAAGCCGCGGTTTCGAGAAAACCCAATGTTTTTAAAGAACCATACTGAGAAGGTATTCCTGAAAATCGAAACGAACCCGACGCCGGCGCCACACCGATTCTTTCCAAGCCGTCTAAATGTATCGCTAACCAAGCCAATTACATCGTCAGGATTGACATTCGTGAATTTCCATCCGAGCTCAATGGCTGCGGAAGAATTGCATGAATGTCAAAAGGGTAAACCATCTAAACGACGAAAATTGTCGATCCCCGACGAAACTGGCAATTGGATCAAGGTATGGCGATAAGAATATAGATCGATACATACAACGATGTCTTTTTAAAGTTTCCTCAACTATGAAAAGACGATCGCGATGACATCGAAAGCTTCAAGAAAACGTATGGACCAAAGACAAGCATCCGTAAAGCGCGAAAGAACCGCAGCATCATTTGAAAACCAATGAGCTTCTAATGAAGGTGGAGCCAACCGAGGAAATCTCCACCTACTCTTAAAACGCGCTCTATTTCTCTCCTCTCCTGCGTGGCTGCGTAGACGAAGATACGGAAAGAGAGAGAGAGAGAGACCGAGAGGACCTTTAAGCGCGTCTTAACTCGACCAAGCCGCGAGGCATCAGTTGGCATCTCGCCGCACGAAAATTACTTGGAACGTTTCTGTATCAATCGTGAACTCGTACCGCACTACATCCAACTAGAAAAAATTGTTTAAAAAACTTCGGAGTGCTGAGATTATAACACCGACCCTACAGTGAAAGACTTTGTGACCGATACCTGTTACAAGAACCAAGTGCAAACTCGTGGTTCGTGGACTCGACTACAGCGAAGAAAGAAATTAGGATCTATTATCAAGTTACGGGACAATCATCCATAGACGAGATGATCGACCAGACGAACCTTGAAAGAAAGTACAAATTTGAAAGAAAAACATAGGAGACGCGGAAGTTTCGTACCTCGTGAATCAGATGCATCGATTAATTCAAATCTCTCCGTTATTTAAAGCTGCCGAGTATACCCACGTTTTAATTACATATTCATGATACATTCGTGCTGTATCGTAGACGGCGATCGATCTATAGATCTCCAGAAACGTGAATTTGTTCCGCTAGGCGTACAGAATCGATTTCGAGCGGGAACCGACGGTTGCGGATTGATATTCGCATAACAATCAGGGCAGTTTTCTATAGCGGACTTTTAAAGAGACGACTTTTTACCCTGGCTAATTTACATGGTTACACAAGATGCACGGGTGGAAAAAATGTGGATAAAAAATTTGATATGCGTTAAGCCGAACTACAACCCTTTAAGGAGAACTGCGACGAATCGGAATTGATAGTAACGCTCGGCGAAAACTCAATCGTTGACATCGGTAAAATATTCGCCGATAAATCAGCTCATAAATATATCAACTACCATATCAGTGTATATGTACTACCACTAAGAATTCCATCAACGATAACTCGTTCTACTAAGGACAAATCCATGCGGACACATATTCGGGAGATAGTAGAAATATTTTTGACGGCTCGATAAAATAGACAACATTTCCTAAATCGCAGTGATATGTTTTAAAACGCTCCAAGCAGCACGTGGCACACGAGGACTTAATTGCCCCGTCACGCTTTACCGCGCCAATGCTACAATTAACATTTTCTGGAACAAATTACGCATAAACGGTCACGGGTCGTGTGTCTTCGTCCGCCATACATTTTTACTTCACGGATGGTTTCGCCTATCTATAAAACCATTCATCCAACGATCCCTAATCATTTGTAAATACTATTTAGTTTTTGAATTATTTATTCATATTTCGCTATCTAATAATTTCAAAGTAACCCAAACACGTGTTTGCAAGCACGTACCTCCCGTCTTTGGAAATGTTGATATATGATTTATACCATATGCGTGTGAAACGATCGATTCAACCACAAACGAAACACTGATCGAGATTTAAAGTTGAATCGAATTCGAAAGAAGGGAAACATGTTGTGTGGAAATTCGGATCAAGAGGGAACCAACAACGTGATAGTTTCCCAGGTGACAACTCCTCATACACCGCAAGATTTCACCGTTTCGCGTTTGTTGTCTACGTCGACGCATTCGTTAGGTGAGGATTTTCCAAATGCGGTCTAGAGGTAGCCGGCTCCTACTTTTCATGCTCGTTTTTACGTCGAAGCAAACAAGTTTTCACATTTCAATTCGCACGGTCCACGTTTGAACTCGATTCCATCGAAATCGCGCATTTCCAGTCATGCTGCTCGCATTATACCGCTTTGATGAATATGCTCAAGCACAGTGGACTCATTCAAGAATAGCTGTGATGGCTGTGCTGTTTCTTGATTTTTTTTTCTACGCACGCATCGCTTTTTTATCAAAAGCGGCATCTTGGAGCATGCTACCGACAAGCCATCGTGTTCTTTTCTTATTGTGACCATCGCACGATGAAAACTCTAGCCCGATAAGAATAAGAAGAGCGATTTACTTGGATCAGATAGATATCGTTATTGAGCGTCTTCATTTTGCAGAATGTAACGAAAGTTCCGTGACTCAAACGAGTAGAAGACCCAGAAGAAGTAGAACGACTTTCTCGGCGCAACAATTGGCCGCGTTGGAAAGAGTTTTTGAAAGGACACACTATCCCGACGCGTTCGTTCGCGAAGAACTGGCGACCAGAGTATCCTTATCGGAAGCCCGGGTGCAGGTAATAAAATATAACCTGACATATTAGTAAAAATCCTGAAATTCCTAGTCTCGATCCGTCTATATTCTATACCAAGTCCAGAACCTCTTCTCTCGAACCGTAAACCAAACGCGGCAGAATCTTTTGAAGCATCCCTCACCGCACACATACTTGGTATGAAAAAAACTTTCTGCTGGGCCGAGTCCACACATGTTCCCCGACATACGTAGAACCGAGGAGCCGAGCCTTAGTAGGAAAAAACGAACAAGGAAGAAGCCGGTCGCGGATAGCTAGGCAGAAAATCGGAGGAGACAGGTTGTCAGGGCAGGGAGCTATGATTAGCCCGCATCTGCGCGGGTCGTACATACACGTGTGTGTCTCGCAGAAGCTGATCGGTGGTGTGGTGCGCGGTGCACGGTGTCGCGCGTTCTGCCGTTGCGTGCGGTTCCGTAGGGATGTCTGCCTCTGTGCGGCTGCCAGGAGCCGTCACGCCGACGACATGCCGTCCCGTCGCTGAATCTTTCAAACGTAGCCTTCTTCCGACAACGCTACAAATTTTTTCAAGTCGAAATAAACCTGCGCGTGATCATGGACCGTTCGGGTTTCAGTAACATTTCTTAAGAAAGCTGAAATATATTAAGTAAATATCAATCTATGTTTCACAGGTTTGGTTTCAGAATCGACGCGCGAAATTCCGCCGCAATGAACGAAGTTCCGCGATTAATCGAGGAGTACCATCCAGGGAAATGGAAGCAACGCTACCACTACGGCCCATTAGAACACATACAGAGAACACGGAAGCTTTACAAGCCCCCCAAGCCCAGTACCCCTACGCGGAGTACTGGAGATCACAGCACTATGTTCAAACTACGAGCTGTCATGGATTTATTAATGGGAATCTAGGAAATGTTAATTTACCGTATCAAGAAATTCATGGTAGCATAGAAGGAACAGGAATGAATAGTTTAAGTACATTAAGATTACGAACGCATCCGTATGGAACCGCTTATTCGGCGATGCACGCTAGTATGTGACGAGTTCTTTGTTTTCCATTACCAATCACTTATTTATCGAAACCAAAGAAAGTCATTTATAAATAGTATTGTGTAAAACCACTTTATAACATTTAGAGCAGATTAAACTAGTGCGACTACCAATTTTTAAAGTGGAAGCATCGAATACAGGGTAACAAAAGATAAGTCATAATATTAACTTATGGAGGGACGAGGTAGATTATAGTTACACATATAATAAACACTGTAAACACACTATAACCATGTAATTAAGCAAAATATACATATACAGAAAACCGAATCTTTTACCATTACCTTGCACGTCCATATTAGAATGGAAACGAACAAAGACGCGCGATACAATGATCGAACTTATGCAAGAACGGGTACTTTTAATCATCGTTGCGGCAATAAATCTTTTTATTTAAATCGCGGTCATAATATGTATATACGACTGCGATTTAAATATATGTATATATACATATATGTAAGGTAAGTATATACTTGTGCATACACACACATATATAAGTTCGAATAGATTGGCACACAATTAGAATATGAATGTCACGGATATACGTTGGTCACATTTATATCATTATGTAAAACTCATATAATCTGGTATTCGTTAAAGAATGAGTAATCGTATAATTATGCTATCACGTAAAAAAGTTTCAAAACTTGCTTCTGTTTGTATATTAGTTGTCCGTCCAAAGATCTTAAACATAGAGAGGTGAAATCCAATATTTAATACTATACAGTTACTTGTACATTCTGTACGGCATTGCTCCAATCCACTTTGGAAGGAACTAAATAAAATGCAGGAGCTATTTTGCTACCACATGGACACTGACTGCCAGCTATCCAGCTAAAAGAGCCTAATTTTGTGTTACATTTGGGACAGTTCAGTTTTCCCTCCACATTGTGCGTTATATCTGGCATCCAAGCCAATGGCTCCACAAAGTATATCTTTGTGCAGTGTTCGACAGGATGCTGATCCTCTTTTTTTACCATCTCTGGTTGCTCTTGCGATGATTTTATTTGCTTCGATGTTCTCTTTGAACTAATATGTCTCCATATTTGCTTTTCACGTGGAGCATGGGGCAAAATGTTACTGGCACTGGCCACTATTCTTCTGCATTTCTTACAACGATAAACCGTTGGTTCTGGGCGCACGGTAGTCAAAGCAGGATCTGGTTTTATCAAGTCTGCACAGTTCTGTGGCAGAATCTTTGCCTTTCGAACTTTGTCTGCTGCAATCTGTAGTCTGAACATTTTGAACTGAATATTTGTATTGTCTACTCCGAAACCCATTTCCTCATATAGTTTTAATTGAGCCAGAAAGCCGGCATTAGGACCCACAAAGCGTCTCTTTTCTTTCACAACCTCAAAAGAATCTGCATAACTTTTCCTATGCTTTTTCATTATGTATGCAATAACTAGGGTGGCAGATCTGGAGACACCAAAGTAACAATGTACTAATATTTTACCATTTGATTCCATAGCTTGATTAATAAATTCATAAGAGTCTTCAAAATGTGTTAGTAAATCTTCACGTGGCATATCTGTCACTTGAATATACTTTGTAACAAGATCTGGTAAAAGTTGCTGAATTTTTCTGGGAAGAGGACAAGAATCTACAGTAAGTATATGACTTATTTTATCTTCTTTTAACCAGTCAATGTCTGTAGCTGCTGTGAGATTCCCAAGAAAAAGTCTAGGAATAATTTCATCATAACTTGAAGGACCAGCATCAAAATCATCCCTGGTTAACTTTTCCACTTCTTTCGCCATATCGTTATTCTGAAATCAGGAATAAAGCTACGCCACGAATCACTCATATCCTATTATCTTTCATTACAAAACAAGGTATCCAAACAGAATCAAATTATTTTACTCCAATCATTAAGTATTAGTTGCAACTCGCAAAATTATGGACTACTTACAGACAAATAAACAAAAGTATCTGACACAACTCAGTCTTAAATAAAACACAAACTTGCCTATGCACAGGAGAATTTTCCATTAGAGGGATAGATGCTGAATTTCCGAAATATTCCAAAATCTATATATCAGGCATGCGTTAGATGGAAAAATCATATTTTTTATTACCTCACATGTACGCGTTGTAAACTATGTAATTAAAAGTATTCCATATTATGGAATTAATTAATTTTTAAGCAAATCTTGAATATCGTGATAAAATGAGTCCTGGCAGCATAATACGCTCTCTTTTAGAAACGTATTGATGTATACTTTTCAAAGAGTACAGAGGAGGTAGTGTATGGTTTTCACCGATAGCGCTCGTTTCGATTATCTTAAATTGCGTGGCTCCTATGCAAATTTCACAAAATAGAAATTCACACTTTGACACTATTTTATTACATGACAAACAGAAATAACTCTTTCAGTTTGTAAACGCTATAAGATAGAGAAAAATGACAGTAAACATTCACTATTCACGCAACATACACGACTGATACACGACTGTTGTTACTGTAATTTTTATTTGTTAATGCTTGGAACGTAGGATGGCGCTTCAGTGCTCCAGTATTTTTTTACGCCGCATTCAGAAAATGCCGGTTCAACCAGACTCGACGGAACTATATAAATACTTGTTGTTATTCAAATAAAAAATAGATTTCACATGCTTACAATCGCTATTAAAACAGTTAAACGTTGCTCTAATACCTCGTCTTTGTCGTTGTCAAGATCTCTTTGTGAACCTATTGATAGTCAATCGATGACAGAAAAACATGGATATTTCAGTTGACGATCGACATAAGTATTATAAGACTGAAGAGATGCTTATCGTAATTCTCGATCCCAAATATCTCTTCGTTAATGACACAAATCCTGTAACATCAGGGTTCTCTTAGAATATCGAAGATATAATTCGGTGTATAAAGAAATAAGTAGACTTTCTTTCTTTTCTGTGAAGGATATCGTTATATGTATACCTGCAGTATTGAACGAAACTTTTCAGTTTCTCTATATACATTAGACAAACATACACAAAGCGAATTCTACTTATTCATAAAACCTCCAAATAGCTCGTCAGCTGATACTCCTGTAAATAACTATACTACATACTTTCGAAAAGAGATTACGGTACATATTCCCCGGGAGACTTTGACCACGTACGCCGGAAGTGACGCGAGCAGGCCCGATCTCCACATCATTCGGAACAGTTGCGGGAATATTGTTCGTGTTGTTTGGTAGTATTCGTGTTCCCCGAGTTTTCTACTCTCCACAATACTCTTCTCCTTCCTCTCTCCTCTCTCCTACTCTCTCCTCCTGTCTTCGTCTTTGCCTCCATTTCTTTCTGCGGCCCCACTGGTGCCACTTGCGTGCGCGCACGTGTGTACGTGTGTGCGACTGTATGGGTATTTTTTGATTTTTGAATAAAACACACGATGGTGTTCTCGCGGGAGGTCATCTCGAAAGCGGAAGAAATCGCCGATCAGGTAAATTTTCCTTTTCGTATATTATTGTCATATATAATTTTCCTTTCGTAAGTGTTCTGCACGATTTTCCATAGAAAAGGAAGGACCAGCAGAAATCCTGTAGGAACACAGGTGTACTCCTGTCAACGTCATCGTTGCATGCTTATACCACATACCCATATTTTCAATCGTAGCTTCCAGTCTTTTAATTATTCCTTATCAGTCGAGTTATTAAACGTTACGATATGTTGTAGCGTTTGGTATCTTCTTGTAAAAATCTCGAGAAATTAAAGGTTATGAGCAATCGAGGCAATGTATATACATAATTATATGTATATATATATATATATATAGCGATATTGCTTACCCGGGTTTTAGTGAATGTTTTAATAAATGCCATAAATCTTCCTACTATTGAAATGAACATGTTTTAAAGATTCAATGTAAACGATAAGGTAAATCAGATGTTATAGCATATCAATTCTTTACATAGACTTGCAGAGCTGTTGTTAATTCTATTTTCAGAGAAAAGTATAGTGCTCTTCAAATTACTTATATCTAATCCATATAAGTTCTTAAATTAGGTTTTCATATCACACTATGTCATTTTTTTTCTTATACTTGATTGTCCACATTATGTGCATTTATAATCCACTTTCACAGACCTACTTTACTGTTAAGTCTAAAAATGTGAACTTGAAATATTGTATCCAAGTTGGACAATGTTCTACTTCCCTAACCATTAAGATGATTGTTAAAAATATTAATTGTTACAGGTAATTCGCAATGGAAAGCATATACTGCCAACCCTGGCACGACTCTGTCTCATAGCTACATTCTTGGAAGATGGTTTAAGAATGTGGTTTCAATGGCACGAGCAAAGGGAATATATGGACGTGACATGGGGCTGTGGCACATTCTTAGCCACACTTTTTGTCCTGATTAACTTGATCGGGCAACTAGGTGGTTGTGTAATGGTTATCGGAAGATTTAAAGTTTCCATTGCATGTGGAGTGTTATTCTTCATAGTCGTTCTACAAACATTTGCTTACAACATTCTCTGGGATATGCAATTTCTATTTAGAAATTTAGCACTGATTGGAGCTCTCTTATTGGTTCTTGCTGAATCTAGAGTGGAAGGCAGATCTTTATTTGCTGGAGTCCCCAGCCTTGGAGATAACAAGCCTAAAAATCTTTTACAATTGGCTGGCAGAATCCTTCTGGCTTTCATGTTTATCACTCTGATTCGTTTTGAGATATCTGTTATGCAGATATTACAAGACATACTTGGAAGTATTTTGATGGTCCTAGTGACCATTGGATACAAGACTAAGCTTAGTGCACTGTTGCTCGTAATCCTCCTCTCTGCACTTAATCTCTACCATAACGCATGGTGGACCATTCCAGAATACAAGGCACTCAGGGACTTCCTTAAATACGACTTCTTTCAGGTGACAAAACTTTTTTCTATATCAACCTTACTTTTTAGTAAGAATAATTGGTTTATCATTACATGTGAAATAAAAATATCTTTAATTGCAGACTCTGTCAGTAATTGGTGGGCTCCTAATGATAGTATCCCTAGGACCAGGAGGGGTGTCTATGGATGAGCACAAGAAGGAGTGGTAAAAACCACCTGTTCTCCAGTACACATCATTGCCTTGTTGCTATTGTTAAGCAGAAAAAAAGTCTCCCATTCCTGTTCCTTTGTATGCTCAATCAAGCCTAAAAAATAGGTTTGTCACACATTGGACAAAACACTCTAGCATGTATACATTTTGAGTTCATTTGTCTCTGATTAAAGACATTATAAGGTATAGTTTTGAAGTGTCCTTCATCTTGGGCATCAAGAGTTACAATACAAAAGAATCAATAGGCAAAGAATTTGAGTTTTGAGAGGCATGAGAATGGTGACATTATGACATAAAAGAGAAGTAAGAAGACAACACCAAGACTAATTTATATACTATGAATAATGGCATTGTACATATGACACTGCAGTTTTCTGAGGAAAAGAAAATATATTTTTTCTGTGTGTTTTTAATTTCTTCTCATCTATTTTTGTCGTCTTTAAAACCTGGCGGTCATCTTTGAAACAAACGCATGGTCTTACAAATGTATGTCAATGTATTCTTCCATACTGTTTTAAAGCCACACGCTGTTACTTCATTAAGTTTAAAGAAAAAGAGAATGAACAATGAAGATATCCAATTTTTAACATTTTACTATGACTAAGTTATTGTAAATAAATATTCAATTGCAACAGTTTTTGTTAACAATTATTTCCACGATTGTTGTTAACTAACATATGGAGTGATGGTAATGGTAATTGCATAGAATTAGAGCCCTAATCTAATAATACATTTTGCTAAAATAAACTGATCTCAAAATAGCTTGTGGTTTAACTTATACACGACCAAACCAGCGAAATACACGGTATCTACAGTTTAGTGCTATCGAATCCTATAATTTTAATAGCTTCTTAAAATTAATTTTAAATAAGTAATTGTCTTTACGAGAATGAGAATACAAAACGGGTACAAGAGGCTCTCTGTCAACAAAGGAAACACGATTCTAACAGCCAAACCATTCACCTACGTTTTGCGATCCCTGTATCGAAATGAAAAATGCGATCATTGTTTGCAAAGGTAATTATATTTTAAATGTTCTGCTTCAATTCTCATATTATTTTTTCATTATTTCTATGAAATTTCTTGTTTAACTTTCGGAATTTACTCCCGTTTCATAAAAACAAAATAAACGACTGGATTATATGTTCCAACTATTACAATTTCATCGATAATTAGAGTAAATTAATCATACGACAAAATTGATTGTGTCAATGGTGAATTCGAAAAACAAGGTTATACTTCCACGCCGGCCATTTGTTAGCTAATAAGCAGATGACAAGTGTTTAAATAGAAAAGTTAAAGACTAGTCGTTTTCGTGATTGTGAGGTCTTCAAGTGAGAATGCTTAAAAGGAATTGAAATTTATAGTAAAAGAAAAATCAGTATAAAGGTTTGCATCAGCTGCGTAAAATGAAAGAAAATGCCGGTCCGATAAAGAAAGGAACTGCAATCTTTACTGCCAAGCCCTTTGCGTTTGTTCTCAGTTCGAAGCACAGAAGTGATCGTTGCGATCATTGTTTCCATAGGTATTCTAAATTTCTATAATTCAATTCCTGCAAAGAAAGAAGGATTTTAATAATTTTTTGCCTATGATACTACAAATCGGAGTAATGATACTAAATAAGGTTACAAACGAGGCAGAATTCAATTGAGTAATGAAACATGTTTCAGCGGTAAACTCTTTAAATGCTCCGCTTGTCAATACGTTTACTATTGTAATCGTACTTGTCAAAGAGAAGCCTGGTCTGTTCACAGAGCAGAATGTGCAAATTTCAAAAGAGTCTCGCCGAAAGTCGTGCCAGATGTAGCACGGCTTATGGCTCGCATTATCGTGAAATTCAATCGAGGCGGAAGCGAAGAAGTCGGTTACTACACTGATACCAGTTCTAGAAAGTTTAAGGATTTAATGTCACGTAAGTCTTTTATACCTGGCAGAACTATTGTGAATTATTATAAGGACACTCAATGTTTTTACATCTATTGTTTTGAAGTACAGATTACAGCGACATAAAGAAGGATGAAAAGAGAATGGAACATTTTATGTGCCTCTACGGAGTGCTACTTGAATTTCTTGGAGATACACCCCTGCCTAATACTGCTGAACTAATGGGCATTTATGGAAGAACATGTATCAATTCTTTTAACATATTTGATCTGGACATGAATAGTATTGGTGTTGGCATTTACTTGGGTCCTTCTATAATGGATCATAGCTGTAAACCCAACGCTGTGGCAATTTTTGAAGGAACTACATTGATTGTCAGAACTGTTGAAGATGTACCTTGTTTAGATTGGACACAGGTAAGCTTAGCTTTTTATTATTGATGTATACTACGTTAAGTTCAATTTAATAAATCTAAATGGGACATTATACTCGTAGATTCAAATATCATACATAGACGTGCTGAAATCAACAAAAGATAGACGTGCAGAGTTACAAAGTTCCTACTACTTTAGGTGTAACTGTGAAAAATGTAGCCAACCAGAATTAATGACAGAAGCTGCAGCATGTCCAAATAAATCTTGTACATATCCTTGCTCCCTCACGGATGACCAATGCCAAAAATGTGGTACAAAATTTTCAGCAGAATTCAAGGAAATCTTTGAAGAAGTCTCTGAGTTTACTGCTCATCATTTAGAAGAAATGAAGAACATGGCTTGTATCCTTGTACTTCAAATATGTGTAGGAAGTTTGTAACAATCATATAAATACTTAATACTTTCCTTATTAGAAAAAGTAGATCTAGATGTGAGTAAGATGTGTTTAAAGAAGCAAGATGGTGTTTTACATCCCCTTAATGTACAGTATGTCCAAACTTTGCAAGCTGCTTTTGATTCTGCCATGAATTTGCAATATTGGCAGGATGCTGAATTTTATGCGAAAAAACTTGTTCCAGGCTATTTGTAAGTAAAAAATATAACTACACTGATTAATAATTAAGTGCAATTTATCAGCTTTGTATTTCAGAACATACTATGGCGAAGTTCATCCACTGACAGGAATATTATATCTCATGACAGGGAAAATTCAGTTGTATCTAGGAAAATCAAAACAAGCTCTAGAAGTGTTAACAAAGGCAGCCTCTGTATTAATGATAACACATGGAGAACAACACTCCTTGGTACGAGAGAATTTGAAGCCACTTCTTTATCAGGCCACTATGGAAGATAACAGTACCCAGTGATATTTCTTATATGTTTGTAATTTGTAATTTTAAATAATAAAGCATATCATTACTTCAAACAATCAAATTGATTATTGTGTTCCACAAATACTTATAATGAGTTTTAATATGTTCGCAAAAATATCTTTTTGTTTGCACGATATAGAGGAACTCTTGAAAAGGACCGCTATATACATAGTTACTACCTACCAACCATGCCAACCTCCAAATTTCAATTTCGACTATTCAGATATGTTAGAGTGGATACTATAATATCTAACCATAAAGAATTCTAAGTTTACATATTTTTCAATTTCAATTGCAATTTTATAAGTGCATCGATAACGTTAGAAAACAGTAGCCCGTTTATCAGTAAATGCATTGGTTACCAACGTCAGAAGGAAAAACTATAAGTCGCTACCAGCTGCTTAACTTTCATTAGATCGGTTGTTCGTTTTAAGCAAATATTTATTTTCAATAAGAAAAATAATTGGATTAATATGTGGTGAGCACCGATTGCTACAAACATTGCCAAAACTACGAAATTTTCTATGTCACTTTTAATTTCTCAACATATCGAAATGTCTCGTTACTGTTGTTATTGTTGTTATTGTTGTAATGAATATTTGTTCATATACAATTATTTCTTTCCTAATGTCTGGTAATCTTTCTTAAACTTTATATTGTGGTTATCTCAATAAAAAACTGTTTAAAAAGCTTTATCCATAAATAAATGACAAATTTAACTGATTTGTTGTGAATTATTTTCTGCAATGTTATTTATGCAAATATTTAAATGTAAAATTCAACTATTAAATTGTTTCAAATATGTGGCAAAAATTTATGCATGAATTACAATTTATACCTAAGATATGCTTGGGAGGTTCTCATTTTTATTACCCGAAACTAATTTCATAAATAGATATTATTTCTTTTGCATCTCTGCAGTCTTACTAATGTCAAAATTTACAAAAGATTGTATATTGTTTATGATTCTTTGAGTACTCAATTTTATATTTTGATATTAGTATAAGATATATAATTGAACTACATGTTCTATATTTATTTGTCTTTAGATATTCGTTTCAAGATTCTTAAAGCACAAAGATCCTTTTTGTCACCAGCTGTGTTGAAAAGAAAGGTATCATGTTCTCAGCTTTCAAAAGATTAGCAGGGAAGTCGGATGGTATGGGCCCTGTATCCTCTAGGCCAGCTCATCAATCCATGCCAACGACATTGCAGAGAAAATTTGCCAAAGGTGTACAATACAATAGTAAGTATTTAGTTCCAATAGATGAAGCATTTTCGATTATTAAATGAGTTGTTTAAAATTGATACATACCTTGTTTTTAGTGAAAATTATTATAAAGGGGGACAGGAATGTTGGAAAAACCTGTTTATTTCATAGACTACAGGGGCAAAAATTCATAGAAGAATATATACCGACAGAAGAAATACAAGTGACTAGTATTCAATGGAACTATAAAGCTACGGATGATATTGTTAAAGTTGAAGTTTGGGACGTAGTGGATAAAGGTCGACGTCGGAAAAAACTGGATGGCTTAAAAATGGATAATTCCCAATCGGAGAATATTATAGAGGAGCCTGCTTTGGATGCTGAATTTTTAGACGTGTACAAGGGGACCAATGGTGTCATCATTATGATGGATATTACGAAAACATGGACGTTTGACTACGTACAAAGAGAACTTCCAAAAATTCCTACTCACATACCAGTTATTGTTTTAGGAAACCATTGTGATATGTCCCATCATAGAACAGTCACTGCGGATCATGTCATATACTTTATTGATTCTCTGCACGAAAGAACAGCGCAAGTAAATTTGCTACCAATTAATATATCCTAAATGTCTAAATGTTGAAAAAGAACATCTATTTTGCTGTATTCTCTCCTCTTTATTCGCTTGTTTTTCACAGGTAAGATATGCCGAGTCCTCAATGCGAAACGGTTTCGGTCTGAAACTATTGCACAAATTCTTTAATCTTCCCTTCCTTCAACTTCAACGAGAAACCTTATTGAAACAATTAGACACTAATGAGGAGGAAACACGACTAACCGTACAAGAACTGGATCTCTTTCAAGATAGCGATGACGCTGATTATAACAAGTTCCTCGACAATCTCGTAAATAGACGAAGAGCGATAGCTGATTCCGTTTCCGCCAGCATTCTAGTCCCCAATGTTACATCTTCCTTAAGCAATCAACACATCTCTTCCAACGGCAGCACTATGAATGAAGTTAAAAGGTCTATGTCTATGCCTGGTCCGATAGGAGCTGGAAATCCGATTCCAGTGAAAAGTATAGAGTTCAAATCGTTACCGAAAAAGGAAAACATAATAGCAGGTACATTAGAAAGTCAAAGCATGGGACCAGCTAAGCTATCGCAAGCTGTGTCGGCTATACAAGCTGTTTCGAAAGATATTAAAGCAGAAACGAATGAGAGTTTGAATAGGAGAGATTCAATGGGAAAACCGCAGTCGCTTATGTTCAAGATATTTGGTAAAAAGGAGGAGGAAGTTGATAGGCTGATGCATGTCGGTGTTAATGCTAATACCAGCGTGCCGTTAACGAGCGTCGAAGATTTCGTGCCGGACGATGGATTGTTGGATCGTTCATTTCTGGAGGATAATAATCAGAACTCACCACAGAAGATACAGCAGGAACAGTTGGATACAGAAAGGTATTTTTATAGATATTATTTATTTCATTCCTATTTAATCACGTATCATAATTTTATCAAAGAAACATTACCAATTCTCTGTTCGTCTTTGTCATGTAGCGATACAGAAACAGCGAATCCTTTGGTAGCTGGTTACGAAGATGATCTATCATCCACTGATGAAGCCGTCCCACCAGTTCAACCGAAACTCGTGGAAAACCCACTATGCAAAAGGAAAGATAAACGCGAATCCCTACCGAACGACTTAAACTCAGAGAAATTATGTCAAACGAAACGCGATTCTGTTTCATCTATAGAACAAGAACTGTCAATGTCAGGAAGTTTCAACATGAACGAACAACAGGACAATTCAGATGCTTTTGACAGTTGGTTGCGACGAGATTCTAAATGGCGTCAGAGCCCGGAAGGTGGAGAAGATTTGAGTAGTAATAGTACCAGAAAAGATAGATTTGAATTAAGCGATAAGAGCTTAGATGTTAGTGTAACAAGTTCTAACGTTCATTTGGAATTACTTGATAATATTAGTATGAGGCATATAAGTTCGAATGGCAGCAGTCCAGTTTTAAAAGAAAAGAAGAAACATAAGGAAAAGGTTTGCAATTCTGAAGCTGAATTAAAATTTCAACAAACTCTTTTAAAAAGCATATTATAATCACGTACTATTTCAGACGGAAGATAAAGAGAAGAAAAAGAAGAAAAAGTCCAGGGACAAAGATAAGGATAAGGAAAAACCAGAAAGGTCGGAGAAAAAGAAGAAACGTTCGCTTCATCGAAGAGACGAAAATAGGGAGCGAGATGAGTTAGAAGAATTTTTGAATGGTCCTGTCACAAGTAGAATCGGCGTGGACGTTGCTTACGAGGCAATATAGCGTTCTTTCATAAACAATCTTTCAACTTCTGTTGCACTTTTCACCAATAACGTTACGTTTTCCAAAAACAAAGTTGTCAATTCTCGAATTCCAAAAGATTGTGACTCTCGGGATTGGCACCACAAACCAATCTGATTAAATATGTGTATCCAGAGATGTTATACAATATTTTAACATCTATGTGTACGTAACGTAAAGCTTGCAAATCCTTTGTTTTAAGTAGACAAAGAATATGGCCTGCGAACTGCTGGATACAACTTCTTTAACGTTTTGTACATAAGGTAACGATCATGCTACCGACTCGTGTTACTTATGTTTTGTTGCTTTGCGGAATGATATTCAGAGTAATAAAGAACAATCATTTATATTGTACTTTAACTATTAAATTTCAACGATTTTTAAACGATGTATGCAAAGTTAGCATTCCATTTATGTATCCCTGCGAGAAGAATGCAAAGAGAAAGAAGTGCAAGCATATTTTTGAAGTATGCTGTATTCGCGGAAATATTGATCATGATTGGATGTTGAGGAATTATTTATTTACAAATTTTCAATATTTATTGATGAATCATCAACGAACATTTTTTGTTTACTAGCTGTAATATTTCTACATTATTTTTATTGTTGAGCGTGTATTTTTTTTAATGAAACAGTTACATTAACTGAAAGAAGGTTTTAATTATTAAGAAATGTTACATAATCGTTATGTTTCTCGTCTTGTATATCGTATACAACATGATGTCATCGTTGCAGCTTCATGTTAATATAATAAATGTATATAAGCAAATAACAGACAATCCTATTAAACATGAATGACATATGGCCTAATTTCCATTCTCATACTAGAACGTGTGATCTCCAAAGTGCGTTTCCAATTATGTTTTCATTTATGTTTTTATCATTTCTACTCTATAGATATTTCTGTAGCTGGAAAAATTTCTTTTCCGCATAACGTTCTCCCGTAGAAATAAAACGTTCTCTTTAGAGGTAAAATTTATTTTTGCTAATGTGGTACATTTCTTGCAATCCCGTGACAACAGAAACATGTTTGAAATGTCTGAATTTGTCTCATGTGTTACAGCATAGGTGTAACTGGGTGTAGCACTCACACCATCATACAACACAGCACATGCAATAGCGTGCAATAGTGCGTTAAGGTCATGTCGACATCCTTGTTTTCCGCACGTTATGTTATACTTTGTACATAGAATTGCCAGAGGTGTATGAAATTCTGAAAGAAAAGTATCTTTGAGAGAAAATGTCCTTGTGTTTTCGTACACGTCCGAACAAATTCACGTCGTTCGTTCACACGCGAAAACCACTAACGAAATTTGGTTGTCGATTACCAAAATACATCAAATCTACGACGTTTTTAGAAGAGGTAAACATCATAATTTTTGTAGTAACACTTCTTGCGTGCAAAACTTTAGCGATACTTTTACACTTTAGAAATTAACATTCATTCGTCGCGTACTATCATCAGTTTTCAACGTTCTAAGAAACTGCCGAATTTGCTTAACCTTCAAATACTTACATAATAGACATTTTATTTGTATATTACATGATACTTACGTGCTTCCTTAAAGTGCTAAATATTACAAATATCTCGAAAACATTAATTTGATTTCAAAATTAATTTTTTTGAATTTTTTCACACTTAAGTTTGAAATTTGCGTTACAAAGTTTCCTGCGATCTTGTATATCAATATCGTTATTTATGAAACTGTATCAAACGATGAAACTGCCTATGAAATTTCAGTTCCTGGGTACACAGTACATAGGAAGTTCAACCAGCAATTGTAAAGAAAGGATAGCAAACACATCCCCTGTCTATTTGGTATGCCAGAGTTTACAGAACATTTCTGTTAACACTTACAGTGAATGGCCAGAAATATTGAACAGAATCAGCAATCGAAATAAAGGAAAAGTAGATAAAAGTACCCTTTTTCCTATCAGCAATAGAGACACAGGCATACATACCAAAGAAATTTTGTTAGATAACAACGTACAATGGATGCAACCAATTGTCAGCTACCACGCTTTTTTTAAAAATAATCCCAAGAACTTTAATTCTTATCACATTGATATGCAATCTGACAGAGTATTGCATAATGCAACAATATCCCAGTCTGAAAAACAGCAGTTTCTACTTAAAGAGTCCAGGCTTGATGTACAAAATACAGATGAAAACAACTCTGACAAACCTAGCCAGGACTCATCCAATCAACAGTTAGAAATAGTATACAACAGCCTCAAAAAAGATGTACGTATACAAATTATTTCAGTGACTAGTACTTCTAATAATTTGTCAAATTATTTTCTTTCTATTCACTGATTATATATTTTTCAGTTACCAAACCTGTTTGCAAAGCCATTTAACTATAGTCTATATACGCCAGATGTAATATTTGTTAATAATTTCAGAGGAGTCACGACAAAGTCAGTATTCAACAAATTTGTTTAAAATCTATGTAAAATATATGATTGACGAATGTAACAAAATTTTTCAGTGGACTGATGTCTTATTGCAAACAGATAGCGTTAATAAGAATACTCGGTCACCTTAGGTTTGCCTATGTCACATTGGAAATTTTAAAAATTACCATGCACCCCGAAGATAGTACAGTTAAAGTTCGTTGGCGTATAATAGGTATTGGTGGTGTAAAGGTATTTTTCTTGTTCTGGAAGTTGAGAGTCTCAAAGGTCAGAGAAGAACTTGAAAGCCGACAATTGTAAGTGCACCTGTTCAAACATTCAATTGTATTCAGATTTCTATTTTATTCAGGCATTGTAAATTTTAGGTGGTACGACGGTTTTTCCACGTTTTATGTGAATAATGAGGGCAAAATATACAAACACGTGGTGGATAAAATGATGCCCGATCAGGACGCGTGCGTGAAAACAAAAACGCCTATCGTTGCGAAACTGGCTCTATTTACGGGACTTTTAGGTTTAGACACGTGTAGTAGTAACGAATTATGTTTAGCTTCACCGCTACTGTTACCACGAGTTAAATAAAAAGAGAATTGAAGAAGTCGTACATATATACATATAGATAATATACTAATTACTTACGAAATTATTACATTGGTGCAAATAGTTGATTATTACGAAAACGCCTGGTCGAGTTTGTCCGACATATTGCTTAAATACGAAGAGATCGTATTTGCAAAAATAACACAGAGAGAACTGTGTATATACACTTTTACATTGCATACTTTACGTTGCACATTTTACTTTCCATAATTTTCATTTCATTACTGTAGAAAAATGTTCCTGGACGGATGATAGAATGAATATTGGAGATAAATGCGCGTACATTGTATTCCATTACTACACACAGCATAGCAAAGTAATCGGGAGTCGATTACGAAGTATTATGTAGAATTACACTAGCATTTTGTACATTTCAAAACGTATTATATTCTTCAAATTGTTTATTTTACATCAACGTAAAATGTCTGTTCCCCTTAGTAATGGTTTCGCCCATTTATTGTGCAAGATTGCTTACAGAAAGATTTGCATGACAGTTTGTAAATTTCTCGGCAGAATAAAGTGTTCCTGCAGCACTTAATCTTTTACTTTAATGGAATTACAATATTCTCTATTCCAATTTATTAAATATATATCTTATAAGTGAAACTGCCGAGATCCATAAAACAATATATTTATGTCGGTCATTTCTTTCAGAAGAAATAGAATTTTATTTAATTATCGTCATGTTTGAAGTTATTCTACTTAATTACATACGAGCCCTGAAAAAGAAAAGTAAACTTTCAGTCTTTGACTACTTATTACAGATATACACACTACGCCAAATGTTAAATTACCCAGATAATCATCCATTAAGGTTCCAATGGCGAACTAAAAAGATAAAAATATAAAATTATGAAAACCTCCACTACTACAGAAAGAAATTCTAAGTTGTGAATACTAACGATTCCTGTTGCATCAACCCTTGTACCAACAATTTTTAACCTAATTTCATCGTCTGCTTGAATAATTACATCCTGAAAATTGTTTGAATCTTTATAACTGTTTTGTTGAAAACATAGAATTTTGTATATTTGATAAAATTTACCTCTTCCTTGGACTTATAACATGGTGGATTTACATTTGGACAAAATTGCATGTCTGCAGGGATGGACTAAAAAGAAATTTAATGTTTTACAAAACCTACTGCATAGCTTAATAATAATATTATCCAACTTACATGATGAGATATAAAACACGAAAGTGGGCCTATTTCAGCAAACATTCCAACCTATCCAGAATGAAAGAAACCAAAATGTATATTACAGATATATACATTTATGATTAAGTAGTTCTTGACTTTGGTTCTACCTTATTCACTTGAGTTACAATAGCATCCAATACCTCTCCTTTAAATGGCCTAAAGACTATAGCTTTATATTTCACTGGGTATACTACAAAACCTTGTCCTGGCTGTATGATACCAGCTCCAATATTGTCGATTGTTGTTACTGCAACCACAAAGCCGTACCTGAGATGAATATTATAATTAATATTAGAAAAACTTAGAAAATAAGAGTTTATTTATGACAAAAAATATTACTTTTATACTAACTTTCCTGTGCATGTTCCTTCTACCTCCGTATATAACTTTTGTTTAACAGTATCTAATAATTGGGGTCCGAAATATCTAGGATGTAACAAAATCTCATGTTCCAATGATATCTGGAAAAGTGCAGTTTTTAATACATATGTTGACGTATATATTCTTTAAATGAACTATGAAGCATGATATATTGGTATCTTTTTGAGTCTGTTGATCCAGTACATAATAAGCTTATGAAATTTGACTTTAACTTACATGATAGAACATGCTGATTCTTGTTTAATAATTTCAGTCAGTATTAAAACCCAACAAGAAGTGTATTCTGTTATGATTTTTAGGTTATGTTCGTGTAACGAAGATTATCCATTCCTTAAGTTTCCCCGTAAATGTTACGAAATGTCTTATTCCTATTTTTTAAATTACTATATTAAAATACATCTAATAATAAATACAGATTTCATATCAAAACAAATACACCATTCGCGCATTACCGTAAAGTGAATGGTAAACTGGTTTACGGCGTAAACAAACCAGTTTATAGAGGACCGATTTTGATTGCAATATAACCGGGAGAGACTAAAGTTTATAAAAGATTTAGTGAGTGCCCTTAATTTTTCCCAAGTTGTTACAAACCTGCTACGATCTATGTAATCGACGTTGTTCGAATTAAACAAAAATCAATGCTATTTAACAGTAATAATCGCAGCAATTATATTTTTTTCTATTATCTTTGGTCTTCTCCGGTTGTATTGCAATCAAAACAAGTCTTCTACGACGTACCATTTCGGAGATATGATTTTTTAAAAATTGTTTACAAAAGGGGTTGTATCTCGATAGGGGGTGGTTTTTAGACAAAACTTTAGAAACTTTTTTTCATCTTTTGGTGCGTACTATCGATACTGAAAAAGTGTCCCAGTATTTTTGGCACACCCCGTATATAAATCGTGTACGTGCTATTAAATAAGGATTGCAGTGAAAAGGCGGTAACGTTGGGGGTGACACTAAAATTGTAAGGGGGCTCTAGAGTATATATAGTAGTATATAGACTCTATATTATAGAGTATATAGAGTATATCAAAATGATTCTTTCACTGTCGTATTCGGCTTCGAATTCCGCTCCCAGAACGTCCTCAATTATGTTAATATCTCAAAAATTACGGAAATGACGAGCAAATTGCGAAAATTTGTCAAGTTCAACCAGTTTTTTGGTCGGCATTCGCTCAATTTTTGAGATAACGATCTGGGACTGGTACCATTGTTTTAGTTAGGAAATTCTACGCCAGAACCACGTATAATAGTTGTACTTTTCGAAAATTTAATTTTTCGCAAAAATCTGAAGGGGGTAGGTCAGGATTTTTTGCGATTTTCGTAAATCGCTCGTCATTTTCACAATTTTTGAGATATCGATCTGATTCATTCTGCATCTTATTGGGCTTCGGATTCCGCGTCCAAAACGTCCAGGATCATTTTAATAGCTCAACAATTACGGAAATGGCGACTGATTTACGAAAATCGCAAAAAATCCTGACCTACCCCCTTCAGATTTTTGCGGAAAATTAAATTTTCGAAAAGTACAACTATTATACGTTGTTCTGGCGTAGAATTTCCTAACTAAAACAATGGTACCAGTCTCAGATCGCTATCTCAAAAATTGAGCGAATGCCGACCAAAAAACTGGTTGAATTTGATAAATTTTCGCAATTTTCGCAATTTGCTCGTCATTTCCGTAATTTTTGAGATATTAACATAATTGAGGACGTTCTGGAAGCGGAATTCGAAGCCGAATACGACAGTGTATAGACTCTATTCAATACCTCGTCTGTGATACATATATACCCTTGATTTTGGTGTGATAAAACTATCATGAAATCGTGAAGATTCCAAGTAATAATTTCATCCGCGTTTCAACAAAATAAATTATTATTTAGCATTGTCTACTTTCCCTGTTTCCATTTATTGGAAAAAAATATATTTATTTGAGTCAGCTATATACACTTTCCAACATACCGGTTACCCAAATATTTTTTACAACACAAATATACATATGTATATGTTATACACTAATTTCACTTCAAGGAACTTTTCTACCTATTTATATCAGCCATTAAATCTATCTATACGACGATCCATTATTTGTTGTTATCTAAATCTAACTTTCGTTTAATCTCCAATGCTAATTTGTATCCTAGTTCTGGTCGTCGATCTCTACCTTCAACCATCGATTTAACTTGACTCGAATTTACAATTACACCGTTACTTGCTATCACCGCAGCCTTCGTTTTTTCTATATCGACTAGATCTACACCGCGACTACAGTCGTCGATTAATATAGTACGATAGCCGCTGATTAAAGCATCTGCAGCCGTTGCTCCGACACATACATCGTACGCTAATCCGCATATGTATATGTCCGTGGTTCCTTTCTCCTGCAGTTGTGAGGAAAGGGTGGTTTCAGTCAATTTTTTATTGTCCCAGAAGACAGAGTAGGAATCAACCTCAGGATTTGTACCTAGTGGCATCGATTCAGTTTTACATCAGAAGACTGGCTAACACGTTTCAATTTTTTGCTTACCCTTGTAAATCTTAATTGCGGAATCAAGGATTTTTAAGTCTTTATGGAGTTCCGCGCCCCAGGAATCTTGAACGCAATGACGCGGCCAAAGGCGCTGTTTTAGCACCGGTGGACCGCGAAATGTAACGGTGTCGTATACTTGCGCTTCTTCTATCGGTATCGGACTACTGGCATCAACTTCTCTGTAACAGTATTCAATAAATTCTGCGTCCCCCATTGAGCGACAAAATTTCAAATTCTTAATTTTATATTGATGACTCGCGAAACATACCTCAGATGTAAATTATCAATAAAAGATACGTGATCAACAGGGTGCCAATCGAGAGAGTAGAAGACCGAGTTGAATCGCACAGTTTCCAATAATCGATTGATTGGTTCGATTACTTCTGAACCATCATGCTGCGCAGCACAATTCTTAATATTCAAGGAGCCAGTTATAAAATCATTTTGGACGTCTACGATCAGAAACGCACTCTTTGGCCGTGTGCATACCTTAATCCATCGATTCCAGCATACCTTATAGAAATAAATTGAGAGTGTATTTCATTTTTCATAATTGTTTGATTTTAATAAGTTGCTAGCGAATTCCTATATATGTGCAATGTTACTATGCATTTTGGATGCAATTAAATAATAAAATTAGATCGAATCATGTTCAGATAAAATATGATGCATTATTATTTCAAAATAACGATCAATAAATCCGCGAAATACAGATGCACGTGTAAAAGAGCGATAACGACAACGATAATAATATTGATTCCATTTAATCTGCATATTAAATAAATACCTCGAATTCTTCTCTGTCGATCATGCCATCTCCATTCAAATCGAATATGGAGTATATTTCATGCAATTGATCCTCCTCGAGCGTATAGACTTTACCACGATCATTTCGGAAGAGCGCGCGACATATCAGCTCGAATTCGGTTAAAGATAGAAATCCATCTCCATCTTTATCGAAAGCGGTAAAACACGCATCCATTTCTGACCACTGTGGCTACTTGCCTCCAGACCGTTTGTTTAATCAATACGTGGGATTAATGGTATGCGATCACCTCGCACTCGACGTTTTATACTCCTTCCCAAAGTATAGCTATTGAACAGAGTGCTGCAGTGTTTTTAGGAGTATATACAAATACTTCCCTTTTACTGCAATATGCTATAAGCTTTAGGAATATCTCATTTGCTGTATTAAATATGGATTTATTCGATCGAAGTAAAGTAACATCTAAGACCATCTTTCATTGGCGTCATTTCTTTGAATATACTAATGCGTTTTATACAATCAATTTCCGAAGAATATAAATGTATTGTGGTATTAGGCAGCTTAATATTCTATGTTTTAATTATAAATTAGCAGTGATTATACTGTGGATATTCTCTTCACATTTTATTTTCGTTTTCAATAAAGGTACAAAAGATATATAGGCATGATTCTACAAACAGTTTATTTAAGGTCTGTAGAATCAATCTTAAAAATATCCTGTATATTTTCATATACCCTATATGTACACATAGAATTAGAGTCACTGTGTAAGTCGTTGATGCGTCAGTAACGATACATCTACCATTGCCTCTGGTTCCAGTAACTCGCTAATTTTATGCTTCATAGACTCCTCATAGGCATATGTAACAGATGTATCTGTAAGCTGCATATTGCATTGTGCCAATATCAAAATGCAATTACGTAACCGAGCGCAGACTTCGCGATCCGTTAGTGGAATTCTGGATAAATCTTGCGTGAAACCACCCTCGGATCTATCCGTATCCTGTCGGCAGGCACCGATCCATATGTAGCCGTTGTTACCTAATATTAAGCTAGCACCATTGGCCAGATTGTGGAAATGCGTTTTTTTACGTTTTATTAGAGCTGGTGAGACTTTTAACATTATACCCTGGGACAGTTTACCATACTTCAACACTCTAGTGTGAAGAGAAAGGGATCCATCCACGAAAGTGCTTTGAACTTCTGCACAAATTAGATCTCCTTCTTGGAGATATTGTCGCATTGTTTGTTCATCCTCTGCAGATCTCCTTCTCTAATAAAGTGGGGCAAATAATGGACTTTTTGGAATTATTCATATAATATACAAAGCTTATAAACTCCAAATGTTAATTTTTCATACCAGCTCTCCTCCAGGTAAATTAACGCTCGATAATAATAGTACTGAGTCAAGTTTGGAATTTGTATCAACCTTCCATCGTTTCTGTTGGACTTCTGTTATACGTCCCACGACCACATCTCCTATTTCACCTTGATACCTTGCTTTTAAGGGTCTTATTGAGATCAATTTGTTTACCTTTTCCAAAACACCAGCTACAGATGCTCGCAATGTATTTTCTTCATCTACGTATGTTCCATGACCTCTATTACAAAATGTTTTCTTTCATTAAAATTATAAAAAAATCTGTATTAATAGGTAAAGCACATTTGGTAATAGTTGAGCACAATCTTCTTTTTATGTGGACTATGCAGAATAGATAGTTTACAAATGGAACATGTCACATCAATTTTGTATAGCGAACTCTAATACTTGAACCTGAGGATATCTGAATAGGGCTGTCTGAAAAGCATTCTACATTATTTAATAAAAATGATCACTAAAAATATCATAATTGTTTACGAAGTTACCCTATGATATATCATATATGACCCAAATTTTTCTACCTCAAGAAATCTGGCTGACTAGAAATCTCTTCTCCTGGCGTGTATATTCGCGGCTGTGCATTCTCGTTTGTGATCAAATTAAAATCGACTCTATTTACTGCCAAACGTACTATAATGCTTGTACAGTCTTCCATAGTACAATTAATGTTTCTTGTTTGGATACAATAATGTCAGTATATATTTGAAGATAACATTAAAGCGTGTCGTATCTATATTTTGAATAATTGTTCAAATTGGTTAGAGTTCATCGCCTTTCGCTTAAATACACCAATTAGTCATGTGCGCATGTTACTATTTATCACTATACATAAGACTCTACCAGACTCTATCCAGGCTGCATGTGTGCGCGTAATTTGGCACGACTGGGCAGAACTTTACATGATTGACAACTGTTTAGCTGCTGAAATCCCTGCTGGTCACATAAGTTCATTCGTGTATTATGCGATAGTTGTATACTTATATTTGCCTAATTCCGGGAATACCAGTATCAGATAGCGATAACGCTCCTTAACTAATCTGTAGCTTGTGGCAACTAATAAGACATATTAATCGAAAAGCTTTTGCGACTGACATACACTCCTCAATTTGATTCAAACCGGTATAATGGAAAATAGTAAAGCAGAGGTATTTTTTCAAGTTTTCGTTATTTTAACTCCTTTCACATTGCCACGAAATTATTTTACATTCTTCGAATATTAATACATTGTATAGATAATTGATAATTTTGTTTCTATTAATAGTGGTATTGTGATATGGAAGACACATTACAATGTCCTATATGCCTAATGGTTGTAAACTGCGCTATTATTCAATGCTCTAAGGGGCATCATATATGCACATTTTGTAGGAATAGATTGGTGGTATGCCCCCAGTGCCAATCAGAATTTGTAGAAATAAGAAATTATCTTGCCGAAGATTTAAGTACGAAATTTCTTCGATTGCAGGTTGGATATATTAATAATATATTCGAAATAATACAATTAAAACAATGTTGCACAGGAGTTTTCAAATTCAAATTATTAACTACATGTACTGTATTTCACAGCTAATCGATAAACTATCTACTCAAAGTTTTGCAAAAACAGTGTCTGTTAGCACGCAAACTGTTTTAGCCATACATGAAACAGTTGCAACACAAACAGGACAAGAAGAAAGTATAACTAAGCCCAAGCACAACAAAAGAAATAACTTAGCACCAACCGTTTGGAATGGTCTATATCCTTGTCGGATTGGGTCATGCATAATTAAACTGACGTATCCAATGCTGGTAGGACATCTAAAAAGCTGCCATTCAGATATATTTTACGAGGTATTAAAATGAGTGTATAAAAGTGGATTTTCATAATCTTGATCTAACTACAAAATATTGTATCTTGTAGTTTCAGCAAGGGGCTGGAGCATTCATACAGCAGTGGTACATTGATACTAACGATCATAGTGAAAATAATTTTGCATTCCATGTAAATGGCATGGGATTATTCTTTTTTAAAATCACAGCAAATTATGATAAGAGTATAACAGCAATATTACTCATGGTAAATTCCGTATATATTGCAAAACAGTTTCATTATAACCTTTCTATTCAAACTAAAGGAAATGTGCGGAGTAAATTTGGAAAGGTAGTGTAACTTTTGTTCAGCATGCATGTCACTGATTCATCAATGATAATATAACTTTTTGTATAGGTCATGTCATGCCTTTTATCAGAAGAGATCCTTCGCAGAAATAAAGTTTCTATAATCCAGAACATGCATAATAGAGAAAATGCTTCTATGTTGCCTCCAAAGCAAGGGCAACATCATACAATGACTAAATGCACATTAACAATAAAACATGAAAATATTACACAAAGGGGAAACCGAATTCCAGCGATTTCAAACTAGAATTACTAATTAAATAAGGTTTTTATTCGTTATGTGCAAATGCGAAACATAACAGTGGGATAGAAAGAATTATTTTCACGTAGTTTACGTCGGATTTGATGCCATTTTTATTTCTTTTTTTCATTATTATGATAACAAACTCTGCGTTATTTGTGTTTCTCATGTTGTCTAAGGTGAATGATAAGGATTAATACGTCAGTCACAAAAGACTGTTCTACGTTCGATGTACGATCTTACCAGAATGTTCTATCTGTTAAGCGTAATATGTAAGGAGTTTAAAAAAGATAATTGTTTAGAAATAAAAGTAAATAAATGAGAAACATTTATAAATTTCTTTGCGAATATAAGAAAGTAATTTTATCAGCAAAAGGAAGACAGTGATACCTATAGTTTATTATGCAACAGATAATGAAACACAATAGATAATATGTTTAATTAGAATTACGCAGAATACACCTGCAACTCATATTTCAACCCTCAGCCAAAAATAGAGAGTTGTACTCGGGTTTAAAAAGGAGAATCATTTCGTCCAATTTGAACTACGATACATATCCTTGAATGTAAATAAACTAGCTGATTTTGAATCCGGTTTCACGGCAACATTGATCAGCCGTTTAACGTCTACGAATACGTAACTAATCATTTGGATCTTGATATTGAAAGCAGAAAACAAAACATACGTTTCTAATAGAGTTAACAGTACAACCTCCGTTCCGTGTACGGCATTGGTATGAAATTAACTATTTTTCGCTCCGACAAGTGCAGAGATCTATTTTTACACGCTACTTACGCTGTTCAAAAAGTAATTCTTTCTTACTTTGATACTTAATCCACCCCCGGATCTACGTACTCTTTTGTGATCGCACAAATAAAAAACTGTGATTCACTGATACTTTTCCCTATTTTATTGTACACGTTCTAATCAATTTTTAAAACAATCCTCCAAGAATGTTGTTACTTTTTTTAACCGGGTTTTTTTTACCAGAATTCTCTTATTCTCTAATATCGTG
Organism: Mimumesa dahlbomi; assembly: GCA_917499265.3. NCBI lineage: Eukaryota > Metazoa > Arthropoda > Insecta > Hymenoptera > Crabronidae > Mimumesa > Mimumesa dahlbomi. The sequence goes on along the minus strand of OU824125.1, from coordinate 11,797,541 downwards.
CATATTCAATGGGATAATGCCTTTGTTGTATGCTTTTTTTCTCATTGAGCGTATTTCATAACGCCTTGGACGTACTACTACTCGCTTCTTATACGAACCTATAAACGAACCTATAAACAGTCTTTCTAGCTGTGTGTGTGTGTGTGTCTTCTAGCTCTCCATTCTAATTCGTTTCCTCGTTTAATTGAACAACATCCGTCTGATTTATCCCGGTTTCGCTAGGTCCGTCCGATTCATGCCACTGGCTGAATCTATTGGATAGATCAATTTCCGCACATAGACAGGATTTACAGTGCTTTCCTTCAAGTGCCTCCCTCACGTAAAGACTTCTGTTGCTCTAACAACCGTTCCAACGGCGACGGCCCCGGACCCGACCATAGAGACTGTTGATTCAGTCGAGTTTTCGATTCCTGGCTCGAACTGTTGCAAGTTTGTAAAGTTGAGCCCCACGTGTTACCGCTGAACAGTGAATAAGTGTTTCCGGTACTGACTGATTGGCTTGGTTTTAACTCCTGTACCTGTAGGTTCATTCACAATGAAATAAATCAAAAAAGGAAAGATGCGAATATCACGGATACAGATGACAGCAAGTATACAGGATGTGCTGTTATTCTACTCACTAAAGTTATCAAAAAAATTGCTTTATCATTCCCTTGAGAGATATAGCCTCCTTTTTGCTTAAATGTAAACAACAGAGAATTGATTCCTCTTGAATGTTTCGACCTGTAAACACCCTGTATACATTCTGCATCCTATCTACGTACATCGGAAACCCGGGAATCCTCGAAGCTCCCAAACTGACTTCCATGTTCCTGATACCCTTTCGATAGTGTTCTGCCGATCATGCTTCCATTTGTGGTATCTTCCCAATTCCGATAGACATCCTGGCCGGGACTTTCCTTTCGCATCTGCGTGCCCCAGCAGACCGGAAGCTGTTGATTGTTTTTCCACAAACTAAAATCCGTGCCCTCGTAGTTATGGAACAGTGGATACCTTGCAGAACTGGTCGGATTCTTCGGCATGGCTGTTTGATTGTTGAACGAAGAGTCCAATATGTCCGCCTTCTTATATACAGTTGGTGAGATTTGTTTTTGGGGGACCTGTCCGAAGCTCTGGGTGAAATTGGATTGATTGAAGTTCAGTTGGAAATTCGATATACTGGTTGGACTCAGGTTGCTCGGAACATTCGATACATTTACGTTCGGTAGATTTGGTACATTCATCATGGATGAGGACGGGTGCAGACTCTTCTGATATGCATTTAATCCGGACAGGGTGGGCATACTCGCGATGGAACTCGGTAGATTCACCTGGCTATGTGAAGATATAACACTTGTTCGAAGATTATTTTTCCCAACGTTCTGTTGTTGCATTGCCAAACTATGATTCTGTTGCACGGCTAAGCTATGATTCTGTTGTACGATGCTATGATTCTGCATATTTATACCCGGTGGCGAAGTTATATTTGGCGATACATTAGGCACAATGTTCTGTTGATTATTAGAAACACCAACATTCGGATGCAGCATGGAATTCTGTGTAACATTGTGAGTCATTCTTTGATGCAACAACCTGCTTTGACTCATCGTATGCTGTAGGTTCTGCGACATACCCTGATTCGAGTTACCTAACTGTCCCTGAATCTGATAGTTGATGTTTCCGATATTAGGCACGAAACTTTTCGCAAATTGTGGATTCTGTACGTTGAACTGGTTCGGATAGCAAACGGGACCCATGCATTGAGAAATCGCCGGGATGGATGGAATCATTTGTTGTTCTTTCGCCGGAATTTGATTTGCTTGCGACTGACACCCCTGAGCTGGTCCATTAGGCATTTTCGTTAATTTAATCTGATTTTGTGTTTGTGTGTTGCTGGTGCCGAACGGCATCAAAGGAGCTCGATTCTGAACATTCGGTACACCAGTGTTTGTATTTGTGTTCAGTGTTACATTTGTGTTAGATGCACCCGGTTTTGAAACTTCTCCTGTAATCTGATTTTTGTTTCCGACTGGTAAACTCTTCACTGGAGATACTGTCTTAGGTATCTTATCGTTTTCCTCTTCAACAATTACTGGTGATATATTTTTGAAAGTGACCTGTTTCTGTTCTGTTTCTGCCCGACGCATTATAGCCTGCATCGCTATGTTCTGTCTAGGTTTTCTGATAGCTGGAATCGAATTTGACATTGTTTCGATATTACTGGATTCGAGACTTGATGTATTGCCCAGCATGCTGTCTCGGTTTCGTTCTAATGAACCCTGCGGTTTTAAGATCCCCATTCGTTTATCGAACGTGGCTTCTAGCACGTCTATGTCCGCAGAACTTTTACTACTGGCAGATTCAGAAAGAACGGGACTAGATGATATAGGTAGTTGCCTCTCTTTATTCAAACTAAGTTCTTCCAACTCTTTCATTAACTCGTTGCTTGGTCCGATACATTCGCTATTAGAACTGAATTTTGTCTCCTTCTTCTCTCCCACAGTAATAGCAATCAAAGCAGATCCATTAATTCTATACTGTGTTAATTGATGCCCTAATCGAAGTATCCGAATGGCGCGTAACTTATTACATGTCTCTACATCACCTTCAAGATCGGTACTCGTAAATTTTAGACTGTCAAAACTTTTTTCCAATGGTAAAAAACCTTGTAGATCTCTATCTTCTGGCAGTGGTACCTTCAGGTACTGATCGTAGGCAAAATCAATTACACAGTTTTGCAGAGCGTTTAACAACACGCAGAGACTGGGCCAGATCTGAAGCCTCGATGTGAAAGCGACTTCTTCTAACACCGTTGGTTTCGTGTAAATCCAGTCAAGGCACAGCTTTATGGAAGGCAAAGCGAAATATTCAACGATGGAGTTCTTGATCGTGTACACGGGCAATAATAGGGCGGACAAACTGCCTGCTATAAGATCCAGTATACAATCTCTAGCGAGTTTTTCATCTGCTGTTAATTGTTCGTTAATTGTCCTGGGATTAGCTTCTGTATCCATGCTGGTGTGTTCCAGAGCGTAGAGATTAATAACCAGCATCTGTACTAACATCCAAGAACTAAAACTCTCGGTTGCTACTAATGCAGTTAAGGTTTCTGTTAATAGTTTCACATAGGTGCACGCCAGTTTCAAGTCTCCCAGATTATGAATCACACCGTGAAGCTTTAAGAAGACTGCTACATACTCTTGGGAAGTCAACTTAGTTTTTCCATCGATATCGAAAGTATTATCGTTCAATGCACTAGACAAAGTTTTAGCCAAATTCGTCGTGGCAACCGGAAAAGGATGTTTCACAGCAACGGAACGCGTGTAATGAAATACGGTTCCCAATTTGTTGCCTCGTGACGCCTCGAGGAGCGCCAGCTGATTGTACGGTTGCCCACTGGATGGCGATAAGGACACTGCATGACGATAGAACAATTCGGCTTGTTTGCTCTCGTTTCTGTAACGGGAGATGTCTCCTAGATGTACAAGGCAATACTGGCATGCATAGAAACATGACGACTTGTGAGGTACTGAGAGCTTTTCCACGGCCTTCCATGGCGATGTGCAGCCATATACATAACCTTTCCTATAAAGATACAAATTTCTCACCAAAGTACTAAATATGTAAATGTAGAACAAATGGTTTCTATAACACAGTTTTCTGCTATTTGCAATTGAAATATTAGTAACATACTAGTAAAATACTCACCTTCTAAATGGTAAATCTAAATCAAATGCTGTGCATATTTCCTGTAGTAAGGTTAAATAAAACCCGCTTGCAGCCTCCAAGCACCAACTAAGCAATGCCTGAGACTCTCCTCTTTTCGGATTTTTTCTGTCCTTTGCTTGAGATTGTAAAGTCGCTATGTAATTTTTAAATCCAAGGTTCCACAGTTCCTGTTCCACTTTTCTATCCAATGCATACTCAAGATCCAATATAAGAACTTGTTGATATATCTTCTGCAGCTGTTGCTGACATATCCATGCATCATTGTCATTTAAAAGATCTTTGCAACGTTGAACCTTGTCTTTTAGTGGTTCCGCTTTCCTAATAAATATAATGATTAGACAAACCTTTTGCTACAACAAACGTAATTTTAGTTTAGTTTCCTTTATCTGAAACTTACTTTAGAGCTTGGACAGCTGCGTTTAGGCCCATATTCTGCTTAAGCTCACACCCCAGTAAGATATATCTGTCCTGTATTGGTATATCCAAAGTATTAAACAGATATAATTCACTGATTGAGTGTCAATTTGATATATATATATATATATAATTTCCTAGATAGCAAGAAACGTGTGCACCTGTAGACACGTATTAATACAGCTCTCACTGGAAAACATTTGCTATTTTATCGCGTTACGTCCTTTACATTCATTTCAATTTCTAATCTTATTGATACTTGGAACACGACTTATTTTTACCTTCTTCGTAAAAAGGATTAAAAGAATATCAGGCTGTTTAATTACAAATCGAAATTCGTCTGGGATCATATCAAAAAACCGATTACGCATCGTTATACCCTTTTCATATTCGTATTGAAATAATTTTCGGAAAGCGTGTGCAGACGAAAAAAAATTTGATCGCGCAAGGTTGTCACAGTATAATCTTGTTAATCACCAAATAACCAAATAGAAATAATATACGGAAATCGTTATCTTAGAATGTAAGTACCTGTTACGAACGGAAATCTAGGTTAGTTACAGAACGGAGCGATAACATATCCGTTTGGAAAAAAGACTCGCAACCAAGAAAACAATCAGCCGCGTTTAAACGAAAGTATGAAAGTTTAAACAATTAGTAACCGGGAATGACTCAGAGTCGAAGTCGGACGCTAAGACATAACTTACTTTCACATATTTACGTCAAAAAGAAACACAAAATGCACCAGATGACGGTTGTGGGTCTCGCGGCATTGAAAAACTGCGCCACCCCTTGCGCTCTGCTTTCAAGTTTCCGTATCCAGTATAATTCTATTTGTTAAGAATACATATCATTTTTTTATTGCAACTTGTAACAACTGTAAACCCATAAGATTGAAAAATTCGCAAGAAGAAACTTCAAATTTAACAAAGGAAATTTGTGTAATGCGAGAAAGAAAAAATAATTACACTATACGGAATGTCAGGTTAAGATCGTACAAATTGTGTTTCTCGTTCAATATAGATGAACAAATTTTCTCAACAATATGTCATCCGTAATGCTAGCTAGGAACATTTTTAAACACTACTTTAGGAGTCGAAAAACAACAAGTTATAAATCGTTCTCAATAGTAAGTGGGTACATTTTCTTGTATCTGTTATTCCGTAGATGTATTACCGAGGCACGTGCGTCTAACTTTAATTACAATGCATTATTTCATTATAAAAATTAAAGAAACAAGTCGAGGCTAGTAATTCACTTTTCCCATATTGTTTCACTACTATTCTTCTTTTAGCATGGCTGTCTTATGTATAATGAACAGAAACAAAAGGATTTAGAAACGAGAAGAAAAGAAATGATGGCAAAAGGTCTTCCAAAACAAAAACCTTTGAAAGGTGTAAAACAAATTCTTGTAATTGCCTCTGGTAAAGGAGGAGTTGGTAAATCAACAACAGCTGTAAATCTATCGACTGCTCTGAAAATTCTAGAACCAAAAAAATCTATTGGTCTACTTGATGCTGACGTCTTTGGACCCAGTATACCATTGATGATGAATCTACACGAATCCCCCTTAATTAATGCTGACAATTTAATGGAGCCATTAATAAACTATGGTGTCAAGTGGTACTATTTTATATTAAAACTCGTACATTTCACTAGTCATATATATCTGAATTATTAACTTCCATTGTTTAGCATGTCCATGGGTTTTTTAATCGATAAAACATCTTCAGTAATATGGAGAGGATTGATGGTAATGAGTGCCATAGATAAATTGCTATACCAAGTTGCATGGGGTCCTCTGGACTACCTTATAATTGATACACCACCTGGAACTGGAGATACTCATTTGTCTCTTATACAGAATCTTCTAGTCAATGGAGCATTATTGGTCACAACACCACAAAGGGCTGCACTAGAAGTGACTAGGAGGGGTGCTGGCATGTTTAAAAAATTAAACATTCCAATTGCCGGAATTATCGAAAATATGAGCAGCATTACATGTCCTAAATGTGCCAATGAAATATCTCTTTTTGGTGGTGGTGCATCAGCAATAGCAGAGGAACTGGGTACTACGTGGTTGTATGTTGTTACACTAATAATGAGACAACTGCTTTTGCTATTGTTAATGTATGTTTTTGCAGGTGTACAGATATTACAAAAAATCCCTCTCTACGAAGATATTACAAAAAGCGGCGATACGGGTAGACCGATAGTAATATCTTCGCCGAAAAGTATACATGCCGAAGCTTACAAGAAACTGGCTGAAAGTGTAATTCACTTCCTGGCTAGGCAGCCAATAAATGAACAATAACATGGTACGTTCGATACATGTATGTATCGCAAATAACAACGTTCTTAACCTCTTAAGCATTCATCAATACAAAGCTGTCGTGCTTCATAATATATACGTAATCCCCACCAACTCCTGTATCACTTCTAAAAAGTGGGGATGTGTTATGACTCATGAAAAGGAACTCACTTTTTATCAGGATTTCTAAGCCTTTCATATTAGTCATGATTATATCTCAAGCTAGCCAATACATAACATACGTGACATCCAGTATACGATACTTGTGTAAATATATACTAAACGAGAATAGTACTATGTACTACACAACACTTTGTGACACATTGAATACTGTTTTTAAATTTCACTAAATATCTTATTCTTAGATTCAACAATGAGTAAGGTTCCCACTAGTGTACACTCTGACGCAAATGCCGAAGTTTATGACATGCCTATGAACGTATTAATCAGACCTATTCCTCCAATAGTTAACGAGGAAAAAGTTCAGAGCTTAATGAGGACAATAAACGATCCTGATACAGAATCTTTGGTACCACCTATTGACGTTTTATGGATCAAAGGCAGCGAAGGTAATTAGGGTACTCGTTCACGATGTTTAACTTGTTCATTGATATAGGTTAATAAAACATGAGGTTATGAAAAAATCATGCACGATAAGCATTGTACCGACCGTTTTTTTTACAGGTGGTGATTACTATTACTCCTTCGGTGGATGCCATCGATACACTGCACATCAAAGACTTGATAAGCCTTTCATAAAAGTTAAACTAGTGAAATCCACGATAGCGGATTTGAGATCTTATCTTGGTGGTTCTACACCAAACCTAAAATAATCATAATATTATAAGAAAACGTTAAGAAATAATCAAAGAAATGTCCGTTGCTGCGTCGTTTGTTTTAAGTTATTTTATTTCTATGTTACAACTGTTGTAACTATATGAATACACACTAGATGGAAAAAATTGTCAAACATTTTCTATTGATACTTGTATAAAAATGATCTTCAACCATTTAGGATTGTATGCACCTATGTATCTCAAGTATTTGTACTTGTGCGAGATTTAAAAACCAAAATGCGCACATTATGCGTTCACACCTTTAAAATTTTACAATTACATTGCCACGTGTTTTGATCGCCTTGATCCTTTAAATCGTTAAATGGAAAATCACTTATTTAATTCGTTTATGCGTGGCATCTTATTTGCGCTGCTGCGCCATATTTACACATATCAATCGTAAATTTACATTACAATCGTTTGCTGTTATCGTTTATTTCCGTAAATTTAAGTCTCTATAATGATACCAGTCTCATGTATCATGCAATGCGAATGAGAAACGATGAGTCCAATCAAATGTAAAATTTCTCTTTTCCGTCTTCTCTATTCGATGTTTGTGTTCCATGCCTCACGGCTTGTGTATATAATACATTATATAATTATACTATTTCTGTCTCTTATATTTATATTACTTTATTCTATATATCACTTTGACGATATTGCAACGTTAGTTCTCTTACGAAAAAGATAACCTTTTTGTAATAGTCATAAACCTTTGTCATTTTTGCTTTTTACGTAAAGTTGTAGATTTTGTTCGATCAATGTTTCTCATTTCGCCCAACGCTTCAGATTTAATCTCTTCTAAGTCGAATTCAGAAATGAATTTCTGTTTCAGCATATAATTAGCATTATTCTTATCTACATAAACATCTTTCAGATTTCTCTTATGAAAGATCTTTTGATCCGTTTCTTTCATGAAATACGGTTTATAATTCTTCGTGGAATTTGTTGTCATACTATCCGACACATCGTTTGCGGTTCGACGTAAGTTTTCGGGTTTATTATTATTTCTCAAATGATTCGGTATAACTGATTGTTGTAAATGCAGCAATTGCGTATTGGTGACCTCGCAGTCGATTTGCATCATGGTTATGTGATTTGCAGGCGTCGAGAATGTTTCTGGAAGAAAAAGTAGATCGTTTTGCATAAACTGTCCACTCATTATTGTCACATACTAATAAATAAGAGAGACATTACCATTAATAGGTAGTGCTGGAAGTACCAAAGACATCCTAGGTCTTCCTGTACTGTTTTTCCTCGAGGCCGGTAAAAGCAAATGCTCTCCACTGAACCACACCACATAGAATGTGTCGTCCCTTCTACCCAATGCCTCGAACAGTGAAGCATGCTCCCTCAGTATCGGAGAGAAAACTTCCACGGCATTTACATTCGGCACTGCTGTATTGGCAGTCTTACGAATCTCGGATTTGCTTCTTTTGGTCAAGTTCTTGTCAGCAACTTTTTTACGCATTGTATGCGAAATAAATTCACCAAGAGACTTTCCGTCTAACTTAGCTTTTCTCGGTTTGGTCCAGTTGTCCTGTTCGGATTCCCCGCCTATCCAGCGTCTTAATTCATAGTCCAAACGAATGGACTCGCTTTGATTTATGTGCATTGGACACATGGGTTGATGCGTAGACGCATTTTTTTTGTAACTATCCCTGACTTCTCGAATTTCATCCTTTTTCTCTGTCCACAGTAACGTTCTACCATGTCTTACATGACGCGTGTTTGTTGGTACTTCATTGGACAGAACATCGAACTTATTACTATACGAAAGTATTCTATAGTGGGGGAATGGAAAAGACTGAATTAAAAATTTCATTATTTAGTAATGTAATATATACTAAAATATTTAAGTGACTCACCCCAACCCGTTAACATTCAGTGATACCATTAACACCATACCCAATAGGATGGCAGCATTTTTCTTATTAACGTTAATGTTCATATTTTTAAACCTACTATTAGCACCCGTCATACTGTCTAACACAGAGAGTCTTTGTTTCAAGTTCGTGTTTTCCTGGTACAAGAAAAGATTAGGAATGATTTTTCAGTCACATTTGGTTAAGAAAATTTATGTTGAAATTTCATTTAACTACAACGACCCTTACCAACTTCAGTTGTTTGTTTTCTTGCCGTAATTCAGTGATTTGTTTCTCTAAAGAGGAGACGTATTCCTTTTTCTTTTTTCTAGATAGACAAGCAGATTCTCTATTTTTTATCATTCTCTGCTGACGTTTTAACGCCTTCATTTCGCACTCCTGTCGTCCTGAAAAGTTGGCCACCTCTTGTGTCTCATTCTTAATTACGATGGGGGTATAGGTCGGTCTTTCAGTTTTAATTACGATTGGTGCGCGTCCTAGCGTGTCGTTCTTCACAACTATTGATGTGGTCCCGTTTTTAAGTATCAACGACGCATCAGGTACGTTGACCGTAGAATCTTGTCCCGTTGCTATACATATTAAGAATTAGATCAGTTGGATGATTTGAAATTGTTTGAAATAATATGATGCTAATTAAATAAAACATACAGATCTTACCGATCACTTTCACATGATTCTGTTGCGGTATTTGAATCGTGCTTGAGTCTGCCGTTACATGCGTCGCTGGTAACTGGACTGGATTATGAGCTTTTACGTGTCCGTTCGTTGATACCAGTTGAGCCGTTAAAGGATACGACACATAATTTTGGTGAACTTTCTGCGTAAGCGCGGTAAAATCTTGTGCACTTAAAAATATAGCGTCTCGCGGTTGATCTATCAATTGAGGATCATGAGTAGTCAAAGAATGTAATTTAGAAATTGGATGCATGAGAACGAAAAGAGCAGTCTTTACCATCTGTTAGAAGTTGTGTACTAGTTTTTGGTTGAACTCTCACACGTTTTGAAGAATTTGTTTTTGATAGAATATACTTTGTATGCTTTATATCCTGAGGCTTCAAAGATACAAGTTTTACTTGTTCCCCAAAAGTTGCATTTATAACTGGTTCTGGGGATGTAGATGGTGAAATGTTTTGTGGTGGAGAAATTGGTGGTGTTTCAAGGGTTGGCTAAAGAGAAATTCAAAATGCAAACGTGCTGTATGTATACGATTATGAATAAGTCTTATTTCTATGTACCTTAAAGTCGATCAATGATGTACCAGAACCAGTTTCTATTTGAGTTTCCGACCCATTGGACTCTGAATAACTTGGACTAGGGGATAATGGTAATTGCACATAAGGACTTTGAGGTTCTAATTTGATTTCGTTTTTTATATCACCTGTTAAATCTGTGTCTGCAACGAGAAAGTAGAGGGAACAATTATATTACAGCTGTTATTAAACAGAAAATATTTTAAAGGCATACCTGACTGCTGTGAAAGAGTTAGATTAAAATCTTCAAGGCTACACAGTGAATCTCCTAAACTGAAATCTCTGGATATTTGATTTGAACTATCATTTATTCCTGATGATGTCTCATCTTCTAAGAGAAGGGGAATACCTAATTCCGAACTTAAAGTTTGGAATAAATCATCTGGAAGGAGTGAGCAGTCTGCATCTATAAATAATGTTTCATTGTTATATCATTTACATTTATTATGCCTCTACTTCCAACCACACAAGTGTGGTTGTAAGCAAGACAAATTTAAATAACGGGGGTTCTAAAATATAATAGTAAAAGTTTAACATAACGTTCGTTTGTTATTCTACTGTCTTCTACATTTCAGAAATTACAAAAAACCGGATCATTAATATTGTTACTGCACGACTAGAATGCTTATCTATCTTTAAAACACGTAAATCTAACGTTACGGTCGTTATGTTCGATTTATTGACTTCCGCAATTTCAACGAAATGTTTCAGAAAAAAGTGTCTTCGATAGTTTTTCATATAATCGATATTTAATAACGACGAACGAACTAAAAACGGAGAACCATAAGGAAAACGCTTCAAAGAACTATTTACAAGGTCAATGCCTGAAAACGACAGGTGAAATGTAATTGATTTAATATAATTTGTTTTACGATTACATTTGCACTATTTATGACATAGTTTGTATTAAAACACACTCAATTAAATTTAATTAAAAATAATCTGAGTTCTTGAACACAAGAAAGAAATTTGTGTATATTAACCGGATCCATAAATGTTGCTGCTTTTTTCATGTTATTAGGTATAGACCCACATAAGCCGAAAATGTTATATAATATAATATAAACAAAGCAAATGAATATAAATAAATATAAGCACAGGGTTAGATCGTGCAGTTAAACTCATAACGTCGGCGCATAGATTTTATGTAAATACCACGGTGCATCGTTAGTAACAAGAGTGATGTAAACAGAAAATACAATATGTACATCTAAAACAGATATTGTTAAGATTGATAAGAAAACTATAAATAAATGTAGAGGATCTGGGTAGGCGTACCCATGGGTTCCAGATCCGGAAACATCTGAACCTCCGATGCAACGACGCCACTCCACTGTGGATCCTGATTTATCAGCATACTCCGCTGATCAGTCCTTTCCTTTCCTTCTCTTTTCTATGTCTCTCGGCGAAATACAATATAAACTTAGTTAATAACAGCCGACGAAAACACACGGTATATAACGCACGGGTCTTTCTGCCGGCATCGAAGCTTATATGGAGTAACAGAATATATCCCTACTACCGAAAGAATATCATTAAACACAGATTCGATTCGGACACATGTCAAACACGATTGGATACGATCGAACGTAATCATAACCGTGGCCATGACTAGCTGCACCAACATAGAGCGTAGACATACACGATAATCATGACGTACGTACGAGTGACGTTTAAATGTCCGAGTAGTTCCATGTTATGCCGTTACCTGTGAGATAGCGTTCCAATGCATAATTGTCTTGATATAGGCCCATCGACGTAATAGTATAGGATGGTATAGGATCTTATTGCTATGAACATATGATGGAATTTCTAATCAACAGATAATGAATTAAATCAGTCAGCTTTTTAGAAAACGATTTTCCTTTCATGTTCTATATTACCAGCGAAGCATATTTGCGCTTAAACAGTGGCGCTCATTTAATTTTATTATGATATAGTTCTACCGTCAAACATGATATACAAATAACAATTTATCATAAAGGTATATAGTTTCTTTAAGGTAATTTTAGTACGTAGTAACTTTATTTCATTTTCTTCTGTTGTAAGAGATGATTTCTTAAAGCAATTTGTTTCTCTTTGAAAGAACGTTTTACCTTCCCCCTTATTTTATGTTTCACCATCTGAAATGCTTTCGTCTTCTTCTTCTCGCGATTAGTTTTACTACAAAGCGGATTCTGCCGCCCGTCTTTGTATCCAAATCTATCTCTTCCTTCTTGTCCTTTCTAACATTAAAAAGATAAGTTATATACATATCATCATATCCTGCTTATTACCAATTGTAATAGAATAATCGTACCTTTACAGAGTCAATCCGAGCTTGCTTATCATGTTTCCGCTTCTTATAAATATTCTCGATGTCCGTCAACTTCACTAGCTCTCCTCGTTGAGTTTCGGTAGGGTAAGGTCTCTTTGTACCCCGTTTAGCGTATGTTACTTGTTGCTTCACTAATGCCATGTCTATCCTTTTGAAATCTTCATCAGTTAATATCCGTTCGGTGGAAATTAGTGACGCTTTTTCCTTCTTCTCAGCGGTTAATGCTTCTTTCTTCTCTAATTTCGACTTAGTCTTCATTTCTAAATTTAATTTCTTCCTTTCGAGTTTCGACATTTTGTTGTTTTTCTTTGGTGATTTTCTCTTTTGAACATTTGGATGTTGAGTGGTTTCTAGACTGGCTTCGTCTTCTTTAGATTTATCATTTTCTGTTTCTTCAGATTGTAGTTCTTCATTATTTTTGTTCCTTTCCTCGTTTTCGTCTTCGTCTGATGACTCTTCGTTTGCAACCTCAGATTCATCATCATCGTCTTCTTCGTTTTCGTCATCTGTTACCCACTCCTCGTTGCAGTTTTCTTCATCGCTACTGTCACTGACATCAACCCATTCTCCGCTTTCCTACACAATTTTTATTGTATAGTTGAATGAAGACAAAAAGAATAGTAGATTATGTAGTTTTACTTACATCACTTTCGTCGCTGTTTTCTTCATTTTCATCTCCATTATCTTCTTCGAGTAAAGCTTCCGCTCCAGGTACGAAATCCTTGGCAGGCGTCTCTCCATATTTTGGAGTTTCTAAAGTAATCACAGCCTCTGTGGGCCGACCTCTGTCCTTTTTATGCAATAATTCCGGCATAGTGTTTCTGAATAATGCGATTAACGAACGAGCAGCCATCATCACGCTGCGCTCGCGATAATGCTTATACTGCGCCAAGTCTTGCAATAAATCCGCATTCATTACTAATGGGCAACGTAAACATATTTCTCGAACGGCGTTTAATCTGTAAGATATACACCCGGTAATGTATGTATTGTGTGTGAAATATTGGAGATATAGAATTCAATACTATATTTCTTCAACGCATTTACATACCCGATAGCCATAACATCGGCAGAATTTCTTTCTGTAACAAAATTATTCACCAAAGTCTTTAAAACTGGCTCCAATGTATCCGGTGGTACCAACTCGTGAGACGCCTGAGCGACAAACTGTAGAAGTTTTGTCACCTCTATAGTTATTAAATATCATTTAATACATCAATTACATTCAACGCAATGAATTCTTAAATCGGTAGACACTTTACCTCTTTGATGGGGTTGAAGAAATCTTTGAACATACGGGTAAAAGTTCAATACAAACAAATTGTGTAAACCAATTAGTCTTGAGATCACATCTAATGTCATTAATTTAACTTCGAATCTATCGTTATTTTTTTCCAACTGCTTAAATAATTTTTCCGCTAAACCTTGTGGATCGTGAATCAAATGAAGCGCAGAAAAATTAAATTGTGGTGCCTTCGACGATTTCTTTTTACTCTTCTGAAAGGCGAAAGGTGTGAATGAATTGCGGAACTATTGTTTGTGTCTAAAAAAATTTTTGAAAAGGAACAGCACTTCAAGAAACAAAATTCTCAATCGAGCCATCATTTCCATAATTTTAAAGATGTCGATGTGAGTATTTCCTAAATACTTGTATACAGCTAAACACAATTAATTAAATATTAACTTACTGCGAGCAGCTGTTTAGCTTTATGTAACTGTTTCTCGCGCTTCTTCGATTTTTTATTCACCCGATTAGCCATGATGATTTCTTTAATATTCGGTTCATCCTCGCTATCGCTATCGCTATCTGCCTCTTCCGGATCTGTTCCCAGGAAAAATTTTAAACAAGCCACAAGTACTTTTGTTGTTTTCGAGAAACAACCTGTGGCAATAACGTTCACAGTTTTTGCATCGTTCCAGATATTTTTATTATACAGCTCTATCATAATGTCTGCAGACATTTTCGCTGCTCTAGCGTTCGAATCTTTCAGCATGGAGAACATGAAATTCTGCAGGGCAGTATTCACTTTAGCGTTTCTCTGTTTTGCATTCACATTTTTTATATCGTTGATAATGTGGGACTGAAGAAATTGTCGTAAATTTTTGTCTTGGCATCTTAACAACTGGAAAAATAAGCTGAGAAGCGCGGTTGGTTCCAGAAGCGATTTGTTTCGTAGCTGGATCAAAGCTTTGCAAAATGTCTAGAAAAGAATAATAAATACATGGTTGATGCAGTTTTATCATTTAATAAATATTACTGAACGACACTTACCATTCGCATTTCATTGTCTAATATGGTGTTATAAGTTTGCAGTATATCGATAAGTTCCTGTGGAAACGATTCTAAAATATTCGGATAACAATGGGCCACCTGTATCGAAACATTAATATGTTATATCCATCTATTTGAATACACAGATCGATTCCACCACACATACACGAATTAAAAACTACACATTGTTACGAAGTTATGAAATTTTATTTACTACAAGTTATAAATTAATTATCAAAAACGCAGAAACACATCACATAATCAACATATAATGAATATATTGTAGCACTAGACTTAATGAATGAAATCATATAAATAATTCTGTATATTAAATCCCACAGTTTTCGAAATAACAAGAATGAAATCGAAGGATACGCAACATTTAAGCTTAGGCTCGTCTAAGTTATAGTTTCCAATGAGAGTCAATAAACCAAGTTGACACAGCGATGGAACTTGCGCCAATAAACTGGCGTTTATATCAACTTTTTCGTCAAGTATCGCACAAAAAATGGCAAGCATTCTGGAGATTTGGAAATTATGCGGTCCCACATGAACGTTCAAAACGGCAGCTCTTTTCTTCGGACCGGTCTTTCGTTTCCGTTTTATCTTCTGCTTCATAAAGAGGTGTTTGTCCTCTTTCACAGGATTGTACGAAGCAAGATAAGCAGCAATTAACATGTATTTAGCGTAATAAGGCAGTTCAAAACTTAATGCTAATTTGGTGGTAGATTCGATTTCTTTAGAAATTTGACTACGTTTGGCAAAATCGTCAGTGGAAACACGAAGATAGATTACTTCTAAATTGGCTTTGAAAACAGTGGATATGTTTCTCCATAGAGCAGTAATATCATCTTTTTTCGATGAATCTGCTTCGATTGGTTCAATGTATTTTGAGAAATTTAGCTTTGCCATATAACGAAGTTCATTTAAATCTCGACAAAATCGAAAATATACCGAGAGAAAGAGATTCAAGTAGTTCTTGTAAAATACATCTTCACAGTTTTCTGGCTTGAATGAAAGTAATATATCTGCGAATTCGTCCCGTGAATACTGCGGAAAGTGAATCTTGATCGGTTCATACACCCCAATTTTCGTGCGGAACTTTTCCCATACGATATCGCTTACGAATATCGTACAAACGTTGACAGCTGATAATTCGTTCAGTCTGAAAAATGCTGGTAGTAAACTGGTATCGATATCCCGCATTTTGTTACATTTATCGAAGACTATAATCATGGGCCGATCATCTTTCTTCGCTATTTCTTTCAGACCTTGTATAAAGTCCATGATATTATCACATCGCTGTTGTGTTTTCATACCATTTGCAAAATCAATAGCACTTGAGGATAGGTCACTTAATATGTAATCGAATATGTGTTTGCTGTTTACATGTTCAATGCAATTGATAACACTGACATTGTACTTCAGGTAGGAAATTAAACTTTCCACAACCAAAGACTTTCCAGTAGCAACATGGCCATAAATGAATATACTCTGAAAAACTGGTTCATCTGATGCCCCAATTAAAGAGTACAGCTGCTTTATGACCATATCTCTACATAGAATGTTTTCTTTTAAATATTTTAAACAGTTTTCCATGATTAAATCCTTCCTCACTGAAGGTTAAACAATGATTTGTGAATAACGATGTTATAAGAAAGAAATTATCTTTGCAGATCCAATTCATGTATCTTGCTTAGTACACCTGGAAGAGAAACGGAAAGGACTCTTCTAATGTTCTAATGTTTCCAAATCTCAAAATGCAAATACTTCGACAAAATTGGTAGTCATTCACGCACTCTTTAATATAACTGTTAAATAACTTTGTTGCTTACCTGGGCCAAAAACATTACTACATCATCGAGGCTCTTATTGAACTTGTTTGGTGCTAAACGAAACACTTCAATAATAGATTTGTAATGTTGATGTTGTTGAAGAAACTGTAAACAAAAAGTCTTACTGACGATACATTTACTATTAGGAATACAATATTCTCGTTACTTGACTTCAAACTTACCTCTTCTTTATACGACTCTGGGTCGCGTTTAATAAGATTTTGCAATTGCGGAAGATTTTCTGGCAATTGATTATTGTGTCTCACCATTTTTCATCTGTGTAATAAATAACAACTGGTAAAGCTTATAGAATTACGAGAAATTTATAATTCTATTCAAATTAAAAACGTTCCGCTAACCTGTTAAATATCTTTCTTCTTTCTTCTTATACAGTACGCGAAGTGTTGGTTTTTAATTAATAGTCATATTTATTCAAAGAGGAATTAAATAACTTAATATTAAATGTATATATTGTTCCAATCAAAGCATACAAGAGTCTATAAACCGACTAAAGTACAAAACAAATAAGCGCACGCGGTTCCGAATAGTTCCAAATGCTTGATTCCAAAGCATAGTGATGTAGTACCACAGACCAACCATAAGAGTAGACCGGACAGGCTGGGCAAACTATTGTGTCACGCTCAACGTTACCGGCTTTTGACTGGATTCCGTATTTAATACCACGTACACGGTATATGTATATTCTGTGAGTACTAATGATATACTATTCCTTTTGACAGGAGAAAAAATGATATAGAAGCATGAATTCAAAATACTCTTATTCTTCGATTGATAACAATGACGAGCAAATTACGAAAATCGCGAAAATTCGTCAATGTCAACCAGTTTTTTGATCGGCATTCGCTCAATTTTTGAGTTAGCGATCTGAAACTTGTACCATTGATTTAGTTAGGAAATTCTACGCCAGAACAATGTATAATAGTTGTACTTTTCGAAAATTTAATTTTTCGCAAAAATCTGAAGGGGGTAGGTCAGGATTTTTTGCGATTTTCGTAAATCGCTCGTCATTTTCCCAATTTTTTCGATATCGATCTGATTCTTTCTGTATCTTATTCGGCTTCGGATTCCGCGTCCAAAACGTCCAGGATCACTTTAATAGCTCAAAAATTACGGAAATGGCGAGCGATTTACGAAAATCGCAAAAAATCCTGACCTACCCCCTTCAGATTTTTGCGAAAAATTAAATTTTCGAAAAGTACAACTATTATACGTTGTTCTGGCGTAGAATTTCCTAACTAAAACAATGGTACCAGTTTCAGATCGCTATCTCAAAAATTGAGCGAATGCCGACCAAAAAACTGGTTGAATTTGACGAATTTTCGCGATTTTCGTAATTTCTCCGTCATTTCCGCAATTGTTTAGATATCAAAATGATTCTTTCACTGTCGTATTCGGCTTCGAATTCCGCTTCCAAAACGTCCACGATAATGTTAATATCCCAAAAATAGCGGAAATGACGAGCAAACTGCGAAAATCGCGAAAATTCGTCAAATTCAACCAGTTTTTTGGTCGGCATTCGCTCAATTTTTGAGATAGCGATTTGAAACTGGTACCATTGCTTTAGTTAGGAAATTCTACGATAGAACAATGTATAATAGTTGTACTTTTCGAAAATTTTATTTTTTGCAAAAATCTGAAGGGGGTAGGTCAGGATTTTTTGCGATTTTCGTAAATCGCTTGCCATTTTCACAATTTTTTAGATATCGGTCTGATTCTTTCTGCATCTTATTCGGCTTCGGATTCCGCGTCCAGAACGCCCTGGATCACTTTAATAGCTCAAAAATTACGGAAATGGCGAGCGATTTACGAAAATCGCAAAAAATCCTGACCTACCCCCTTCAGATTTTTGCGAAAAATTAAATTTTCGAAAAGTACAACTATTATACATTGTTCTATCGTAGAATTTCCTAACTAAAACAATGGTGCCAGTTTCAGATCGCTATCTCAAAAATTGAGCGAATGCCGACCAAAAAACTGGTTGAATTTGACGAATTTTCGCGATTTTCATAATTTCTCCGTTATTTCCGAAATATTTTAGATATCAAAATGATTCTTTCACTGCCTTATTCAGCTTCAAATTCCGCTTCCAAAACGTCCACGATAATGTTAATATCCCAAAAATAGCGGAAATGACGAGCAAACTACGAAAATCGCGAAAATTCGTCAAATTCAACCAGTTTTTTGGTCGGCATTCGCTCAATTTTTGAGATAGCGATCTGAAACTGGCACCATTGTTTTAGTTAGGAAATTCTACGATAGAACAATGTATAATAGTTGTACTTTTCGAAAATTTAATTTTTCGCAAAAATCTGAAGGGGGTAGGTCAGGATTTTTTGCGATTTTCGTAAATCGCTCGCCATTTCCGTAATTTTTGAGCTATTAAAACGATCCGGGGCGTTTTGTACGCGGAATCCGAAGCCGAATAAGACCGTGAAAGAATCAGACCGATATCTAAAAAATTGTAAAAATGGCAAGCGATTTACGAAAATCGCAAAAAGTCCTGACCTACCCCCTTCAGATTTTTGCGAAAAATGAAATTTTCGAAAAGTACAACTATTATATATTGATCTGGCGTAAAATTTCCTAACTAAATCAATGGTACAAGTTTCAGACCGCTATCTCAAAAATTGAGCGAACACCGAACAAAAAACTGCTATAACACAGCTACATTGTATCGCTAACATCTGACAGCTTTAAACTTCGAATATTTTTCACTGTACTTCTTACACTAACCGCTCTTTAGACCCAGAGGGTGCCACAGTAACTCGATCGACTTGGCGCAGGAAAATCTACCTCGTATGTAAATAATAATACACGATTAACAAAATGGAATCTGACGATGAGATACCAGAAGATGAAGAAGAAATTCTTGTGTATGTAGAATTTGAGGGATTCGTCGATGGGAATGCGTTTAGTGAGGAACAACTGCAACTAGACATGATTGGTATAGACACTGATCATCCAATTATGCAAATTAATGGAAGGGTAATTAAACATTGTATCGAAATTTATGAGAATCCTATTGCTGTATCAGTGTTGCACGCAAATTATTAATATTTTTAGTTTTATGAGGGTGCATATGAAGATGCGATTGGCACATACATGTTCTTTACAAGAAACAATAATCCTATTGTGGATGATCCAGTGTTTGATACTGCGCCCACTTTAAAGTATTTTGCTAAGACTAGAAAACTTTTAAAAATGCAGAGAGTATTTATAAAACCTAGAACAGAAATGCTTGGAGATTCAGAACATAGTCAATGTATACCTAATTTGGATACACTCAAAGAAGCTGGTGTACCCCTTGCATATCAGGAAGAAGGTATGTTTCTGTACTGTTTGTTATAAATTATGAAAAGTATTAGTACTTTCACTATAAATATATTATGTGGCACTGCTTTTCAGCATTTTCTTTCTGGAAAAACATGCGGAACACAAGAATAAATGCATTACAGTCATACTTGGAAAAACAAAGAATACGGGGAGAAAAAAAATTACAAGGTATTGTTGTAGATTCAGAATCAGATGAGGATAATCCTTTTGCTGCTTATGAACATAGGGAAGACGATGGAAATCCTACTGAACTTGATAGTGGTGGTATAGATATGACTAAAAATGTTTTTTATCATGATGACATGTCTGAAACTATTGTTCAAGAAATGATTAATAAAAGTAACATAGGAGACAGTCGGCAGACTGATCTGACGAAACAATTAGCCGTGCATTTAAAAACATCTACTGCAAAAAATGATAATTCCAGCATAACAAAGAACACAGAAATGTGCACACCAAAAACTGCCATTTTGCAGAATAAAAAGATTAAAGTAGTTCATAACATTCGCTCAAAGATGAGTAAACGAAAGGTTATTTCTAAGAAGAAACAAGAAAGAGTGTTAAGCACAAAGAAGGAATCAGAGGCACAAATTACAACTTCTATTGATCCTTTAAGTACTCCAGAACAGTCTGGAAGTATATCAGCCATGTTGAGCGATAAAAAAATAGAGAAACAAGAGTATGAAGAGGAAACAGTAGAATCGACTTCAAATACCAAAGTTTCAAAACAATTGAGACGAGAAGCAAAAATGAAAGAAATATCGGAACGCTTAAAGGTGATAGCCGGAAAATATATGACCAAGAAAGCAGATTAAGGAAAAGGTATTTGGCGTAATTGATTATACACAGATACACATATTATTTGCTTTAATTCGGTTTGATCATCCTAAGATTGCTAATACTTTATTTCTTGTTAAGGTACGTTCTTTTCATAAATAGTCTGCTGCATTCGAGAGTAATCATACATATTAGATTATGTATACAAATACATATATTGCAGAGAAATAATTTCAATATAATGCTACTAAATACCAAGCCCGTAGTAAAAGTGTTTAAAGGAAATATAAAATATAACTATATTAGACAATTTGAATACACTAAGAACACAATAAGGAATCAATATTTGATTACTTATTTATTCTCTGCAAACCTAATTAACTTATCCAACACCATTGTTGTTACAAGTTTGATTGTTTTTCTATGTGAGAATTGTTCTCCACAAACCGTAAATTATCTGTTTCATACGTTGCACGCTTCCTGAACCATGATACGGAAGTATAGAAAAACAGGTATCGTTGTCCTGTACAATGATCGAAACAAAAGTCAGTGATAACCAAACTATAAATACGAAGAATAGCCTCTTTTTTTAATGCTGTCAAAACACCGGTTTCTATAATTGCACTTGAGATTCGATGGTTAAGTTACGACTTGATACAGTTTTACGTATAATTTTCTTTCACTCGCTGTCATGCGATTTTAACTCCAATGTTATCTGTGCTTTTTTTAATTCTATTGAAAATAATATTTTTCTATCTGTATCCATTACTGTTTAAACGACATGTAATTGATACATGCAACTTTGCAAGAATGCGAGGATGCAATCGCTCGACATTATAGCAAATAGATTTCATAAATGGAATTCACCAATCCAGGTCGCCGGGAAGTTCGTCTGGGTACTCTCCTGTTAAACATGCCGTACAGTGCCCGATATAACTACTCTCTCGATTATCCATACCAAATCTTACAGCCTGTACAAGGCCGTCCACCGACAAGTACGTTAAGCTATCGGCTCTCACGTGCTTCGCTAGCTTTATATTATCCAATCTGTTTGCGATTAACTCTTCCCGAGTCGGTATGTTAATTCCCATGTAACACGGATACTTAAGAGGAGGTGAAGCTATTCTAATGTGTACCTATACAAATTTTACAGTGATGGATATTAAATGAGTTATATTACACTGCAAGTTGCAAGTTAAAACAAGTAAATACTTACTTCTTTTGCTCCAGCATCACGAAGTAATTTTATAATCGGACCAATGGTATTTCCACGTACGATGGAATCATCGATGAGAATAAGTTTCTTTCCTTTGACGTTCTCAGACAAAGCTCCAAATTTTTTAGCTACTCCGAGTTGACGGAGTCGTGTGCTGGGTTGAATAAAAGTTCTGCCGACGTATCTATTCTTACACAGTACTTCAGCAAAAGGTATCTGGGACTGTAATATAAAAGCATTCCTTTTATTCGTGAGTAGTGATAGAAAATTATTTGGTATTTTAGCGAGCGGTACTTATAGTCGACAAAGTGATTAACGTTAGAGAATGATGGGAGTTGTAATAGCATAAAGAAATTGGTTCATGACGTTCACCTGTCTCGCATAGCCATGCGCCGCTGCAGTTCCAGACTCAGGTACGGAACTGACTATGTCCGCTTCGACTGGTGATTCCAAAGCAAGTACCCGCCCGCACTGCATGCGAACGGAATAAACCATTTGTCCTAGTCGTATAAAATAAATGCAAAGTATTGTATCATGGCAACTGCAAATGTGATACGTCTTACACTTTTTCATATGATTTTCTTAAATTTATATATAATTACTATTTACCTTCAAATATACTGTCACTCCGTGCAAAGTAAACGTATTCAAAGATGCAGAAAGCCTGTGGCTTTTTATCTGGTCTTTCAACAATGTCGATTGTTTTAATACCTTCGCGCGTTAGTTCGACGATTTCTCCAGGAAATACTTCGCGAACATATCTTGCACCAATGCTTAAAAATCCACACGACTCGGACGAAATTACCCAACCTTCTGCTTCATCATCATCATCCGAATCATTTCCTGCTGTGTTTTAAGTATTCGTTATTCATAACTTTCCCGAAAGTATATAAAAAGAAAATTTTCGAATTGATGACACACCGAGATTACCAACAGGTACAATTTTTCCGAGACAGAGTGGTCGATTTCCGTATGGATCTCGCACGCCGTATATTTTATCCCTTTGCATGATTACTAGTGAATACGACAAAGGTGCTAATTGCATAAGATGTTTTATACGCGCCGGCCAATCTGGCCCGTTAACTTCACCTTCCGGAGGATTCAGGCAGAGAGCTTGCGTTATTAATTCAGAATCAGAATAGGTTGATAAACCTACTCCACGACCTAGTACCTATTAGAGAAAATGAAATTGTAGAATATACTCTAAATCAATATCACATTTTCTGAAATGTACAAGGGTAGTGTTACCATTTTTCTTAAAGATTCCGTGTTTACAAGTTCTCCATTATGTGCCACTGCTAATGCTCCATGTGCGGTATGAACAACAAATGGTTGACAATTTACTTCTTCACTAGCTGCACTTGTGCTGTATCTGGTATGGCCAATCCCAAGATTCCCTTTGAGCTTCTTCATATTTTCATCATTGAAAATATTATTGATCATTCCCATACCTTTATGAACGTGAAATGACTTTGAGCACACCCCCTCGCTTGTAACTATACCTGCACTTTCCTGACCTCTGTGCTGAAGTGCAACTAGACCTAGACAAAAGTGCAATGTAAAAGAGAACTTATGTAAAGGTGAAACATGACTGTGGGGCATAAACTTACCTAAACAAATAACTTGACCAACATCAATTTGAGATGGCCAGTCACCTGCTGCAATACAACCAAAGACTCCACATTCATGTGTGAGACCACTCATTCTTTGACCCCTTGTTTCCCCTTTACTGCGTATCCTTCTAACTTTTCCATCCTCCATGGAAAGCCGTGACATTACTTTAGTACAAGATTGTGTCTGCTTGTTATAAGACATCTTTCAATCTGTAATGTATTTGTTCCGTTAGTACCTAAACTTATCATTTAAATTTAATGTGAATGATAATGCTATGGAGATATTGCATAGGAATTTACACAAGTCAGATTTGCTATTCTATATAATATTGTATTATCATAACAAAATTATTCTTTTAACGCAAAATATATAGAAGACCCCCTTCAGATCGCCTCTGTATTATCGGCAATGCCCCTGTAAACTATTGACCCCCAACGAAGAGATAATACTTGTCCCTCTCTCATGTTTCTTCAATGTTAACTACTACATTATTTTCTCTACACACTTGCTTAATCAGTATTTCGCAACTGATTTCATCATCAATTGAACAGTGTTGACATCCACAGTCGTATAGAAAATATTTGTTTACTGTACATTAATCATGCAGCCGATACAAAACATTATAAAATATTGAAAAACCTGTGGCGATAAAAAAAAAGGATTTGCGCTCTAAGCGATTAAAGTAATCGCGTTGATTTATTTCGACGCGATATCTAATTTCGATTAATTTGAAGGGTATAGATCGGCTTTGAAATAAAAAGTAAAAATACGATGAACATAATTTTAAAAATAAACTTTCTTGATCCTTTATAAACTTGAAGGATCACCTTCCCAATTATGTCAGTTCATGGAAATCACATTACAAGAACATAAAAATAGATGAATGTAAACGCGGCTTAGATACTAATTATCACAGAATTTATTTTACATTAAACGATAATTTTAATACTAAAGCCACTAAATTTATTGAAGAATTCATTTATTAGGAGCTACAAATCCGCGCTCGCGATCATTTTGCCGAAGACTGTACACACACTTGTTGAATGAAACCAGTCCCGGTTCGAATTTAACAACTTAAATATATTTCTAAATTTCCTTCAGGATAATAATCGATCATGGATCGAGTATTCTCAACATCTTCGTTCGAAAAAGTGTGTCAGTGGGTTAGATGTTTATCTAAAGATGTGCTGTCACTGAATACAGTTTGTACGTACCACGTGCGCCAAACGTTCCAGGCGAGCGTTTGTGATTGTGATGTATTGTGTGATCCGTAGGATTGAACGGATCCCGCGATCCACATGAAATACGCTCCTCGTCTGACTTCCGAAGCGCGAATGAACACGTAGACCAATGGAAACTCGCTTTTGACCTGGAGGGGCTAGCTGCCTCTTTAGCCATTATCTTACTTTTTAATTTTTTCGACGTTCACTTATATGTCTTCTATTATCGGCACAGTTTCCTCAAACAGCCATATATATACCTGGTCCACCATTAACCACGTGTGACTGATACTACTTAAAATAGAACAATACTTTTCCAAAAAACATATTCCGCTATATACTTCATTATATATTATTCTCTTATTCGTTATGGAAAATGAATCGCATCATTGATATTTCCAAATAACAAAGACGTCAATAACTGTATTTTCAGCATCCGTTGCCTTTTATCTGAAATAAATTCTTATGGCAACTCATATCGCACACGAGGGACATCTTGTTTGTTTATATCTTTCATAATCTGCTTGTAACACTGACGCTAACAAGTCCAGAATGCTGCAAAAACATCTTATTTCTTGTGTTTTGTATACGATACGGACACCACAGATAAAAAAGATGTACCTTTCCCGTTTCACGCTAGCAAACAATGATCACGCGTTCACTATCATAAATGTAATCGATGACAGTATTGGATTAAATTAAATTAATAACTTTAAGTTATATATATTTTTGTTGAAAACTAACAAGATTCACTATTGATAAGATGGTTTTAAATTTCGGATAGAATTAATATTTGGTATCGTGATGGTGTACATGATACAACGAGTTTTCTTGTGACTCCATGGGTGTTTATATATTTCATATTCTTATAATAATAGTCATTTTGTCAATACGCCATGTGTATTATACAGAGATCATGGTGGAGCGAAATACTCGGGCATAGTTTCGAAATATAAGTATATACTTACATATATCGGAAATCGAAGTGGGGATCGGTGACTTGCGTGCCTCGCTTGAAACAGCGTAAAAAGCGAGAACAAACAGCAAAGAGCCGAAGAGATCCAAAGAGATTGGCATTCGCAGGTTGGACGGAATCGTGGAAACATGACCGGTAAGCTACATTATATACATTTCCACTACTCGTAACTTAAGAATATACGTAATTATAACAATAATATCCCAACAGTATTCATCCGAAGATTCTTTGAGACTAATTCATACCGTAGTACGAAGAAGATCAAGAATATCATATATGAAATATTTTTAAAGAAGTAAAGCGCAAATGATACTTTATCCTATCGAATATATGATTTTACAATTGCTGTTATTGCGGCATTAAACATTTCATTTCTAACAGAAGCTTGTTGAGCTATTTTAGAATGGATGTAAGAGACTATTCCACACAAAAGGCCGAAATTTTGTTGTATATTCGCAATATCGGTTATAACTTGTATAGTTTATTTGTTCCATAATGGTAAAGTTGTATACGTCATACGTGCTTGTTAATTATTATTCTTGGCACGCAAGAATAGTACGATGTTTTTCATAATTATCACCTTGTACAGATGATAAAACTTACTAACTGAATGTAGAGAATCAACATATCACACGTGTTATTTCTCGGTTAGTTTTCTTGATTAAATTGTATTGAATTATATAAGACATGTATTAATAAAACACCCACGACCCATTCCGAAATTCGTCATTTAATTTAAAGCAATTCATTCCAATCTGTTGGTCGAGGCTTTTATGTAATTATCGTATAAATCGTACGTACGTTATTGCTCGCGCGTTGACAAAGCTGTAAACATTTTAACGCGCTCTTTCGGCATTTTATCTCAATAGACAAAAACTTGCTTGGATGTTAAAATTTATCAACTGTTAATGCAGTCTTTATTTCGACTACTTTGTGTACACTGAGGAATATAATTTTCATTTTTTTTCAATAAATTTCACTGAAAAACATCTCAAACCAGCAAGTATTCTTTAGACAACTTGTAATAAAAACACTGGTTCTTTTTTACTTTTACAGAATACAAGCTTGGAAAGATAATCATTGAAGGGAAGACCAAGAAGGTTTATGAACTTCTGGATGATGCTTCCCTGTGTTTTTTACAAAGCAAAGATCGTATTACTGCAGGTGATGGTGTCAAGTCTCATGAGCTTGAGGGCAAGGCTGCAATTAGCAATGCTACCACAGCTAAAGTATTTCAATTGTTAAATGAAGCAGGAATGAAAACAGCTTTTGTGAAAGTGGCGAGTGAGACTGCTTTCATAGCAAAGAAATGTGAAATGGTTCCTATAGAATGGGTTACAAGGAGGCTCGCTACCGGAAGTTTCTTAAAAAGACATCCAGGTATAAAAATTTCTGACAATTTCATTAAATACATTATTGGAATATTTACAAGATTTTCATTGATTCTGTAGGAGTCCCAGAGGGATACAGATTTAATCCACCATTACAAGAGACATTTTTCAAAGATGATGCCAATCATGATCCACAATGGTCAGAGGAACAAATTATTTCTGCCGGTTTTAAATTGAATGGAGTTACAATAGGAAAAGATGAATATGATATTATGAAGCGCATCACATTGACTGTATTCGAAGTTTTAGAAAAAGCATGGGCTTCTCGAGACTGTGCACTTATTGATATGAAGATAGAATTTGGTGTAGACATGGAAGGTCAGATTATGGTTGCAGACATAATTGATAGTGATTCTTGGAGACTGTGGCCATCTGGGGATAAGAGATTAATGAAAGATAAGCAGGTATTCTAGTTTACTTATATGTGCTTTGACTGGATGTTTAAATACTTTATATCCTAATTTTTCATCTCACAATAAGGTGTACAGAAATTTAACCACTGTAACACAAGAGGATTTGGATACAGTAAAGCGTAATTTTAAATGGGTGGCTGATCAATTGGACTACCTTGTTCCACCACCAAGTGGTTTGGTTGTTATTTTAATGGGTTCACCATCAGACAAAGAACACTGTGAGAAAATAGCGAAGCATGTCGTGGCGTTGGGTATGAGAGCACAGCTTAGAGTATCTAGTGCTCATAAAGGTACCGAGGAAACTTTACGAATTCTTGCCGAATACGAAGGAAGCGCTGAAAAGGTATTCCTTAGTTCCCATCTTTACATATTATTATCATTCATATCACGTGTCTGTCTATGTGTTATTTTAGTTATTGTTTCGCCATATAGCTATCGACAGTTCCGGGTTTCGAAAGTATAAATATAGTTTGAGCAGCATTGTCTTTATACAGATACGTGTATATTATAAACATGTAAATCCGCATGCATCCGCGTATACATGCCGTTAACAATAATAATTTGCGTACCGCACGGAGCTACGTAT
This sequence comes from Mimumesa dahlbomi, assembly GCA_917499265.3. Classification (NCBI taxonomy): domain Eukaryota; kingdom Metazoa; phylum Arthropoda; class Insecta; order Hymenoptera; family Crabronidae; genus Mimumesa; species Mimumesa dahlbomi. Next base: position 11,769,165 of record OU824125.1, on the reverse strand, counting down.
CAAACCATTAATGATAACACCCTGTTGCGATAGCTACTTATGCACATTGTTTGTTTCGCGCATTGGGTTTATCGGAACAGTTTGCTCGTGACGCTTTTAGGTGGTGCTGATAGCGGTGGCCGGGAGAAGCAACGGGTTAGGTCCAGTACTCTCTGGGAACACACCGCTGCCTGTCATTAACTGCCCGCCCTTCAAACCAGAGAACATTGCACAAGACCTGTGGTCCTCCATTAATGTTCCTTCAGGTATTATAAATAATATTGCAAAAGTATTTTTATGTTTATCTGTTATCTAGAAGTGATCCGAATGTAAGCACGTATGTGCGTACTCGAATATGACTTGACGACGATTTCATTTACTAAGTTTTGTTATTTAATTATCACAACTTTTCGCTGATAGGACTTGGTTGCACTACTGTGGCATATCCGGAAAGTGGTGCTTTGGCGGCCGCACAGATTCACGCTCTACACGATCATCTCGTATGGGCACGTTTGCGAGTCAAGCAATTGAACAATTTCATCACCTTGAAACAAGCTGACGTTAAACTACGAAATTTCTCCTTCTAACGATGTTTAGCCCATTGAATGGTTTGGACGATACTTCAGCGGCATATAAAATAAACATCGTTTTATAATGAATTGATCAGTTTGCGGTAAATGTTTTTTATCGCCGTCACGGAGTACATGATAACATTCTCTTTTCTATTAATTTATTTCAGTGTAGCACACATATACAGCGTGTTTATATTCGTATCGCGATTGGTCTTCAAACGAGGAATTTTCTATTATACAAAATTTTATTTTGTACATAAATGTTCATGTTAGCCCTTTTTGTGTATACTGTACTGTTGTTCCTTTTAGTTGTTCTTTACTGGTTACAAGTCTATAACATTCATTTGTTTCCGTTTAAACAAATCTTTGAATAAGACAAGAAGAATGTGTTTTGTACGATTTTTTTAATTAATGTACCGCTTGCCCTGACCTGAAACGAAATAAAATGGTCGGTTTTAATTAATTGTACTTGTATAGTTTAGAATGGAGTTAAGTTATATAGTCTTACAAGTACGTATCACACATCGTCAATTTGCTACTGGTTTCGACTAGCGAGGGTCTCTATACTCTCGATCTGTTTCGGGCAACTTTGTGTTAGATTCAACGGCTCCGTTTCCGTTATTAATATGTCATCTTCTATACGAATGCCCAAGCCATAAAATTGTTGTGGTGCGAACGCATTCTTAGGACTCACATATATACCTGTAATTAGTGACAAATTGAATTGCCATTAGTCTGAAATGATCATTAGAGTAATGTCCAAACGCCGAAATTTTTGTTTTTAATTCCGCAAACGTAGATCCTACCTGGTTCTACAGTTATTATCATTCCTGGCTCCACTTTCACACTCCTGGGAATCTTTCCTGTATCATGAACATCCATTCCTAGATAATGACTTACATGGTGTGGGCAATACGTATAAGCTGCTGCCATAAGTTTATCCCCACTAAAATGTTTAGGTATCAAACCGATTTCCTGCAATCTTTTTCCTAGGATTGTACACATATTCTCATACAGTTCATCCAAAGAAGGCATGCTTTTCAACTCCTGAATCAATGTGTCTTGAACGTCCAAAACGATTTCGTACAGAATTCTTTGTTCTGGAGTAAATGTACCATTAATTGGCCAGGTTCTGGTTATGTCTGACGTGTAACCATGGTATTCACAACCTGAGATTTAGATTGTTCAACATTAGATTGTAAGTACATCGAAACAGGTCATATACATGTAAGGAGGTATGTTAGATACCTGCATCCATCAAGACCATATCACCATTTTGGATAATTTGATTGTTATTTATATAGTGAATAATATTGGCGTTTTTACCCCCGGCAACAACTGGAGGATAGGCCAAAAATTCTGCACCATTCATACGACACTCATAATCGACAGTAGCAAATAATTGATGTTCACTAATATTAGGTTTTGAACTTTCTATTGTTTTTGCAATCGCTGCTGAGGCAATCTCACAGCTTTTTTTCATTAGCTCAATTTCACACTGTGATTTAATTAACCTCATTTCATGTATTATTCTTGTGGGAGAAGTAACCTTATGCCCTGCAGACTCAGATATAGATTCACTAACAAGTTTCTGTAGATTTGGTTGTACTACTTCCAAATTTTCATACCAAATCATACTATTTTTGTGTTCCTTTAGAAATGAACTAAAATAGGTTGAAAATTCAGTTACTGGGAGTGTAATATCTACATCAAACATTTCTGTAGCTGCATCTACCCCAGTTCTAGGACCATCCCACAGTTCAGAATGTTCATCTTTCTTCCTCATGAAAAGTATAGATGTAAATCCTTTGTTCTTTGTAGCAATCACCAAAATGCTGTCCGGCTCCTGGCAGCCAGTGTAGTACAAAAAGTTTGTATTCTGTCGAAACACATACGGTATTTTGTCAGACATATATACTTTAGAAGACGATGGTATAATCACAAGGTGTTGGTTGTCTGTATTACAAACTCTGCCTTGTGATACTATTTTTTCCATTAATTTACATCTTCTCTTTTTGAACTCGTGTAACTGTATACCTGGCACGAGTTCTCCAGGTTTAATTAAATGTGGATGTGTTATAGCAGTTGGCTGACCATACGTTGTACTAAAATGTGAATGGTTGCTTTGCCTTCTGCTTAAATTATCCTGAACAGTTTGTGACACATTCCGTATATACACTTTTTGTATTTGTTGCCCTACAATTTCATTCAATAACAAACAATTTTACTTAATCTTGAATAATTGTAACCTAACTCTTACTCACCATATTTACACACTTCTCGTGTTAAAAAGTGCCTCGTATTGATGAACATATTGTATTGTGATACTCGTCGTACCGTCTGTAACTTAATTTAATTACAATAAATCTTTGAAATTGAAATTAAAAGCTCGCCGTTTTTAGTTACTACTGTCTGCTGCCGGCCTAATACAGTTAGGTGCAACCAGACCCGGCTGGATTTGTTTATTCGCTTATCAGTACTTGTGAGCGTTTTGAATAGTGGTCGCACATGATTTATAATCTCACAGTTGGAATGACATGTGATTAGGTTACGTGTATGGATTAAAGTATATGAAAAAAAGACCTTTTGACTGAAAATATCACCGTATTTTAAAAAATAACATAATTCAAAACGGTTTGCTATAAACTTGAAACTAAATTTTTCGACATGTATTGGTTTTATATTTTTTCATTCATTTCACTGCGGTTTCCATTCGAATTGCGATTATCGAAAGATAGAGCTTTTCGATTATCGATGTGATAAATTGCTCGATTGTTCAGCATTGTTCAGTAGATTGACCTGTTTACAATAGGTAAAAGAATAGCTCTAATCAAGGGTGTAAAATAGTATGCAAGATGTGAAGCTGGTCAAAATTCAATAGATTTTCTTAATTGAAAATGTATAAAATGCGCAGTTTACGATATGCAGTATTATGGTACATTTGATAAAGCTAGAACAACTACAACCAAAATCCAATTTCAATATTTAAATTTGAAAACACTAAACAATACGCAATACAAATATTCTACAAATAAATACACATCACACAGGGTGGTTTCTTCTACGTATTTGTATTGCAAGTTTGCATATACACTCTGGGCAAATACAAATCCACCCCAACAGTGAAATAGTGCAAAACATGTTGATTAAATTATATGTTAAGATCGTTGATCACAGTTGATCACAGCTGATCGCAATTGGAGGCCGGAGGGTACTGATATTGGTGGATTCTGATAACGTTGATACGTTTGTTGCTGTTTGCGCTTGCTTGCTTGTGTCGCTCCGTGTCGGCTCGCGATCGATATTCCGAACGTCAAATAATATCCATTTGAAAAAAGAAAACCTGAAGTAAGGTCGACGTGATATGATGTCGTGGTACTCAGCAGTACTCGTTACCTTTACATTTAAACGTCCAGCCTCTGATTCGTAATGAGAACCGTACGAAACTACGGATTGGCAACTGCCAGTTGCCCGCTGTCAAAAGTCCCGAACTGTCAGCGGCATCGATAGACGATGCGTCGATTCTCGGAAGACACAGCGACGAAATGAGTAGTTCGAACCCGCGAAATTTCCCCGGGAAACTATATCGAATATTGACATCAAATTACGGAAACGGTTCGTGCCCCGATCCATTTAACCTGATTTAACCTACGAGAAATTACTGTTCCAAGAATCAAGAATACTTAACGTTTCAGATAGTTACGCGATTATCTTCTAAATCACAGTGTTCAATAAGGAACATGAAACACAGAACGGCCTTAAATTGAGAGATAGTCAGCAACCCATTTTTCTGTGCGATGAAAAAGCATTCTACACTATCTTCAAACAAACGGGTTTATTGGAGAAAAATATGAGTTGATTCAATACAGAGAGGATAAGTTGGATACATTTTCTTGTGTTCTGTTGTGTACCAGAGCCGCAAAATGAGCAGTCAATTAAATATCGTAGTAAGGCCAGAAATCCGCCTGGATGCCAAGTGGCTTAAAACAGATCTACAGCGGCTCTTCTACAGAGATGGCCTGGCTGAGCTTTGGAATGAAATGGTACGTGATGGAGAAATTGTTGGTCCATTCAGTGACTGTCTAGTGAATGCTGCAGGCATATTGGCTAGAAAAGGTATAAACACATATGTCAATACTTTTTACTCATCATGAAATGAAGCTGAAACTCTGATCTTTCAATACGTAGGGGAGAGTGGTCACTATTATTGTAACATGACAGTATTATGTTGCCTCTGCTGCGATGGGATTTGCGGTCCACAACATGGCTGTAATTGTGGACCTTGTCAAAAACTAGATGAGGAGGAGGCTGCTAGGGCCAGCACACTTATAGAAAAATCGATTCCAGCCAAACACATGATAGAATCTTGGCACTGGGGTCCTCAACCATGTAAATTTTTTATTTATTTTGGAGCAATAAATACGCAAATTCGATAAATGATACTTAAGACATTTAATAAATGTTGCAGCTTTGTCTGATTTAACACAATGCATAGAACTGTTAATCAAAGAACAAAGAAAATTATGTCACGAAGTCGCGAACAGTACATTGTCTGCTACGAGATTAAGACAGCGATTGATAGTTGCACGAAGATATTTCACCGCTCTATCTCGCCGGAAGCCGCAAGAAATGAAAGACACCCCGGCACTACCGAAATCTACTAGCAAGTTGCAAAAAATGTAAAGTATTCACTCTTAAAACGAAAAGTTTGCCGCTGCAATAACATTACTGGAAACTTCAAAATTTCAGAGTGAGACCGAATGAAAAGGCAACATTAGGATTAGCTCGAGTCGGATCACGAGCCGCGCTCAATTTTTCGTTTGCGTATTTAAGACGCGCTTGGCGATCCGGAGAGGATATAGAGTTCTGTAGCGAATTACTATCCGAATCGTTGGAAGCTTTGCAATCGCTACCGGAAGCAACACTTTTTGATGAAAGCAGTGTGTCGCAAGTGTGGCTGGAAGTTGTGGAACGATCGGCAAAATTCTTAAGACAAGTCGTCACAGGGTATTTATCTTTTTATTCCTACATTATTTAATACCTAAAGACTGTTAAAACTCAACTGCAAATATATTCATTTCAGTGAAGTAATTAGTGGTAGAGCCTGGTGTCCGGTTCCAGTATCGGATCAACATACAGCGCTTTGTCTTTTGTTAGAGCTCGTAACGCAACGAGCTACACTTTCAAGTTTACTGGATTCCGTTTGTCTGTTACTATACCTAAGCGGAAAACATAAAAATCAGGATAATCGTGTAATGCCACCCGGTAGTACGGCACCCCTAGTTCCGTTGTTAAGACGTTTAAATATTATTCCGGCTACGAAATCAAGACGAGTAGATGAAAGTATCACACCAGGACCCTGCGAAGTATTACTAAAGTACCTAAGACTTCCAGACGATGATACCACTTCAGTTGATCTTAGAAAAGCAGCAGTAATCATAATGTGTAATCTAAGTAGATTAGCCGGCCCACTTTTACCTCCAATTGTTACTGACGGTTTTCCAAAAAATCAGGGACAAGCTTTTCAAGAAGTGCTAGCATGGGGTAGTGTAAAATTTGGAAATGGTACTTGTCCCGTTTATTGTGATGCTATAGCGGAACTCGGTATAAAACATCTTTGCTGTACAGAACGAGCACTTATGATTCTATCTATCAGTGGGAACGTTTATACGATGTATTATGGATCCGAGACACAGTATCCACAGAGAGTATATGGATTTGCCGAGAAGCCCGTTATAATGATCGCGTCACATTCGGATGGTAAACACTGCTTAGCTTTAACACAAGATAATTCTGTATATTCCTGGGGAAATGGAGAGGGTGGCAGACTGGGACACGGCGACAGGAGTTCGTACGACGAACCTAAAATAATCGAAGCCCTTGTAGATAAAAACATAACTTTCATAGCTTGCGGAAGCACGTATTCCGCTGCCCTAAGTGCTAATGGTGAACTTTACACTTGGGGAAGAGGAAATTATGGTAGACTGGGTCACGGAAACTCTGACGATGTTGCGACTCCGACACTGGTAACCGCATTGAATGGACATACGGTAGTATATGTCGCGTGTGGCAGCGGAGATTCGCAGACATTATGTGTTACTGCGTCCGGCATAGTGTTCTCATGGGGCGACGGTGATTATGGGAAACTGGGTAGGGGTGGATGTGACGGCTCTAGGACACCAAAGATCGTAGATAAGCTACTTGATATAAACATTGCAAAGGTAGGTTGTTGTGAGATACCAGTAGTAAATAATTGATGTCATTAATTTTCACTGAGATACGAATTTCCATGGTTCATCAGGTTTACTGCGGCGGTCAATTCTCAGCGGCCCTCACCGCTTATGGAGAAGTTTACACCTGGGGAAAAGGCGAGGGTTATCGCCTGGGGCATGGAAATGAAGAACATGTACGGTATCCTAAAGCGATCGAATCCCTAAAGTCCAAAAAAGTAAAAGAACTATCCGTCGGCAGCCTGCACATACTAGCCCTTACCGAAGATCAACTTGTATTTGGTTGGGGCAGAAATGATTATGGTCAGATAGATCCTGCGCTAGGAGCTGTCGTTTCGGAACCTACTCTATGTCCCACCTTATCAGGGAAAAATGTGATTGGCTTGGTTTGTGGACCTACACAAAGCTTCGCATGGTGTACTTCGGCATGGTCTGTAGCAAGCAGAGTTGCATTCGTTGTTGACATCTGTGAAGACACATTCAGACTCCTGGATAATTTACTGAGTAAGGCTTGCGAAGGTTTGCCGGGTACTAGACCACCCACCCAGGATAGAGAATGTTTAGCTGTTGCTACATTGAACTTGATAAGATTGCAATTCCATACGATGATCACACATAACATTGGAAGTAAGTGCGTGGGACTCTCTGGGACTCCGTTGCTGAATTCGTTAAAACAAAGATGCGTCAGTTTGGCAAGCGGAACAGGAATACTTGCAACTATACAGGAGGCTGCACAGGCAGTTTTGCAAACTGGCTGGAGTATACTTTTGCCGACAGCGAACGAACGTGCGAAAACGCTTTCGAGTTTTCTCTCAAATTCTAATACAAACGCAAACACCAATATCAATAATTTCGAACAACCGAATGTAAGTAATGGTCAGCAATTCATGGCAGACTTGTTAGTTTCGAGTTTAATGGCAGATGGAGGTTTGGAATTAGCTTTGAAAACTGCGATAAAGGCGGAGATAACAGGAGTGGTGGACGAGAAAGAATTTTTCATTGAGAGCAAAGGCGCTGATACGAAACAGGCGAAGGAACTTAATACCGAAAAAAATAATATGACTATTTCTCTTCTACAATTAGTGAAACAATTAATTAAAAATGGAACGTATGTTACGCAATCGAGACTGCAAGCGGCACAACATGTAACGCGTAACGATAGAACGGAGGAGTCGCATAGAATTGACAATTCTCCAAGCCTGAATCTGCTTTTAAGATTTCAAAGGTTGCTGATCGCACAAGTTTACGAGTGCATTACTCAATCAAACACGGAAAATTTACGAGATCAGGAAATGCTTGGCGCTGAGTCGCTTTTAAAGAAATACATATCTCAAATTTCTGTTCATGTAACGGAGACATTACCATTGGCGGCGGAACTTGCTGGTGATAGCGGCAGCAACTCAATGAATACTACTATGAAACAGTTTATATTCGTTGGCAGCGTGTTGAAGACGGACATAATAAACGTTTTACTTCCAGAGTTGGTTACTTGTTTGATTTTACTGCAAGTCGATTATCCGATGTTATTACTCAATATGAATTGGATGGAGGTTATTACTCCGATGCTGGACGCCTTAGATCAGTTTAATAAATTAGCGCCGACAGTGGAGAAGAACGAAACGGACGATCTATCATGGCCGGGAATCATAGCTCCACAGCACGGAAATAAAATTTCGATCACGGACGAACCTTCTCTGATTCGTTGGGCCGATTTAGAAAATCATAATCGTGACGGTGGCCTCTGGGTTGTCGTGAACAACAACGTTTATGACGTGCAAGACTTTAGGTATGAGGGTTCAAGTTCCTTAGAAGCTCTACAAAGGACTGTACTCGGCTGGGACGGAACCGGGAGCGGAATGACAAACGTATCGAGACAACTACCGCGTGGAATGATGGATTCCTGCTTTGTTGGACATTATTGCCAAGCAGAACCAGAAAACACCGAGATAACAGTCGACGTATCTGACGTATGTTCTTCGCTTCTTGATACCGAAAGATCTCTAGCGTTTCTTCTGGGATTACATGCTTACAGAATGCGACAAAGTCTACCGTTACAGCCAGCAGAAGAAGAAGCGGGTATTTGGTTGAATGCAACCTTTTTACGAGGCGGATTACAGATTCTACAACCACCAAACCCGTACGAAGAGGAAAAAGGAGAGGCCAGAAGTAATACTTCCACGGCTGCAAATTCTCCAACAGAGGCGCCCATTCCACTCCGAACCAAGAACGAACCGCAAAAAGAAAGAGATGATAGAGTAACGGCGTTTATTCAAGCACTGGCAGAGACGCATAAAACGGATGCGCAGGTTCACGCGTTTCTCTCGATAATCGACAGATATTCGAAAGCAAACAATTTATTATCCCATGCTGATTTCTGTGGCGATCATCCGGTAGAGGAAATAAGTCGACTTTTGATGGCCGTTATAATAAAACATCTGGCACTAGGGCATCATGCTGTGAGTTTAATCGAACAGGAGAATATGGGAAACGATAACAACGCGAAACTCTCCAAACCGCTTGCCGAAATGGTGAAGGCCATACATCAGACTAAGTGGAATCTAATTAGAATCAGGCAGCAGCAGAACAGAAGCTATAAAGAAGTCTGTGCGCCGGCGCAAGAGAAATGTAGGTTTCTTCTCCACGAAGTACGATCCGCGACAAGCTATGAGATCAAGGGACTTGAGGATTTACAATTATTGCACACCGTTCCTAGATTCAAGCAAGCCGTCCGCACTGTTCTAGCTGACATCCGGAAGAACAAAGGTTCGCCGAGTAAACCGGAGGATATTGTTAACACTTCGATTCAAAATGCTAAAATGAAATGCAAATCCGACGAGGATACAACGCCGAAAGAAGCACGGCCTGTGCCTATGGTTTCATCGCCGAGATTCGATGAAACATCCGAAACAAGAAACACGGCCACAAAGATCACGGAAAAGATCAAGCACAGGACATTACATACGGATTCAAACGGTTTGATGAGTAATATTATCAACTTTATTATTGCTGAGGATGGTGGAGACGTTGAGACACTTCGTCGTGCGATGTATTGTCAAATGCAGCGCGCGAAATTACGCGAGCAAGGAATTACAGTGATGCAGCAACTCTTAAAGAAAGATCAATTAATAACTTCTGTAAAATATTCCCTGTTAAACGGTTGGTTGGGACTGTCATATGAAAACAAGACTCTCGACGATGGTATTACTCACTGTCTTCATAATATTCAACTAATAACACCCTATCAGAAGTCAAGAATCATTTTAGCCGAAGCAGAAGTAACTTCTTGGGCAGTGCACGCATTACGAGCTTACGTGGTTCAAGCCGAATTACCTAGCAAACCGAAAATCAGCGGGAAAAGTAGCGTAAATCAAGGAACGTATACCTGGCTAAGGAAACTACCGCGGGCAAGATTTCTCTTAACAATCCTCGGAATGTTGGCGAACCATCAGCATGCAAATGAAATCGGTCTTCTAATAAATTCTGGTCTATTATCTAGTGTATTAACGCTTCTCAGACAAATAGGGCCGTCGATGACTGAGACGTCAAAATCTCCGTCGAAGGAAGTAACAGCCATTTACGAAGACACCTTAGAAAAAAGCAAACCCCCCAGCGTTCAACTTAGCGGAATGGAACTAGCCGCCCTAATGAAAATCGGAACAAGAGTTGTTCGTGGCGTAGACTGGAAGTGGGGGGACCAAGACGGTCCTCCCCCGGGAGAAGGCGGAGTAATTGGCGAGCTGGGAGAGGACGGATGGATCCGCGTGCAATGGGACAACGGAACCACGAATTCCTATAGAATGGGAAAAGAAGGAAAGTATGATTTAAAGTTGGCCGAGCCACCGACACCACCGGAAAGCGATAGCGATCAAGAATCTCCGCTTGATACGAAACCAGATAAAGGAATGTTTTCTGATATACATCCAACAACGTGTTTGAAATCGGCATCCGTAACTTTGTTGCGAATCGTTTTACTCTCTTGTGGCGTACATGCGGATAAAGTATCCGTTCCAGCTGTCAAGATACTAGCTTCTGTTTTAAGAGGCATTACATCTGCTGCAAATAAACCTGATTTTACAACACATGGAAGACTTTCCAGGGAACATCACGAAACTTGGGCTACGCTCAGTTTGCTGAGAGCTATCGCTAAATCGACGCAATTACGTAAATCTCTAAGTACAAAGCCGTGGATCGACTTTTTATTGAGTGTTATTGCAAATGAAACGAATCCGAATTTGGAAAAACAGATAATGGCCACACGATTATTAACCGCTGTATTACCTTCGTGGTCGAATAAGGATCCAGAAATGGCAGTCAGTTTTCTCGAGAAAACATTTCAAATAATAGGACAAATCGCTCTGTCATGTGACATCGGTTCCGCTTCTGAACTTCATTCGAACAAATGTCGCGTTTCTTTAACTGCATCTCATAGTTCTACCATTGTTGAGGAACTGATATCTTTGATTCGATATTTACACACACTTCCTTCGTGGAATGCGACGATAAATGGATTTCTTAGCTCGAAGCTATCACTTGCCTCAGATCTTTTAACCGACGGTCCGTTATTTCATATACAAATGAATGAAAACGGAGGGGAACACAGTTTATCTATTCAGCAAACCGTAATAGCTGCTTTGATAGTCGTCGGTGGATTAGATGATAGACCACGAATCGGCGGATCGGTAGAAGTAGACGGACAGATCAGCACAATTTGCAAATTCACCAAGCATTCTAAGGTTCTGGTACAGATGCATGAGAGTGAGACTCGGAAAAAGATACCCTTTTGCGGAATTAAACATGTTACAGAGAGATTTCATTTGGATCGAATGCCCATGCCGGATGCATTTCTACCCATTTGGGCAAATTTACTTCTCGGTCAATGCGGAATGGATAAACGACCCGGTGGAATGTCAGTAATAGCCGGTGTGGTTAATTCATCCATCTTACGCGCCCAACAACAACAACTCGCCGCTCTAACTGCCGGAAAGACTCTTTTGGATCATCAAACGAAACTCAGGAAGGTGTTAAAATGTGTGATCAACAACGACGGAGGCAGTGCTGACCACAATGATACCGAACAGGACCAGGCCCATCAAGAGGGCGACGACGATGGCGACGACGACGACAATGACAACGACGATGATGACGACGACGACGATGAAGATATGAACGACGACAATGAGAATGATCGCGATCATGATGACCAACGATGCGCTGGTAGTAAGAAGCATACAACTCTGTTACAAGAAATGCTGGCAAGAGCTACTAAACCACAGCCACTGAAGCCTATATTCAAACGGAAAGAACTCGAAGAAGCCGCTCTAGCAGTCTCACAGTATTTAGCGTCCGAATTAAGACACTCTCCTATTCCACGTGCTCCACTTTCGCAACCAGGTTCACCAGGTTCCGATTGTTCATTGGCTTCGTTAACATCCAGTCAGAAGAAGCATTGCAGGAGCAGTGGGAGAAAGACTCCGCCCGCAATGAGTCCACTAGTGGTGCAACTTACGGAGATGGGGTTTCCGAAGAAGAGCGCAGAATTCGCGATAAAAACATTAAGTACAAAAATAGGATTTCTTACTGTTGAGAAAGTAGTCGCCTGGCTTGTAGAGAATGCCGATGCCGTTCTAAGCGATACGGAAACGATCTACAGTTTAGATGGCTTATCAGACTCGGATGACTCCAGTAGCGACGACAACGACGATTCCCCGTCTACGCATGATGCCGTTTCAATTATTCCACCCACCTATATGAAGCGGTCTGATTTTCTCTCCATGGATGAGTACGCTATTTACGTACGAGATAATCTTATAGCAGGAATGCTTGTACGTTGTTGCAAAAATTACGAGGAAGTCGAGTACGGAGATCTAGGCCAGGTTGTTAAAATAGACCCTGCAGGGTTACACGATTTAAATGTTCAGGTAGGCTGGCAACGGATAGGTTACTACTGGGTGCGATTCATTCATATCGAACTCCTAGGATATCCTCCTGCATTACCTGGTCCCGCTGCCCTAAAAGTCGGTGATAAAGTCAGGGTGAAAGCCTCGGTAGCAGTACCAAAATACAAGTGGGGATCGGTAAACCATCATAGCGTGGGTATAATTACCGGAATCATTCATAACGGTAAGGACGTGTCGGTAGATTTTCCTGAGCAAAGTGGATGGACAGGCTGCGCCCTTGAAATGGAGAGGGTACCGTCGTGTCATCATTCCGTCTCTTGTAATTCTTGTCATCTTCTGCCGATTTCGGGACCCAGATTCAAGTGCAAGTACTGCGATAACTACAATCTCTGTGAGAACTGTTTCTACACAAAACGATCGCATCGGCATGGATTCAATCGAATTGCCGAGCCGGGATCGGCTGCGGTATACGCTGGGAAACCAGGCAGATATCATAGACAAGACTTTTCGGAACCGGCATTTATCGACGACTGGTCGAAATGCATTCGAATGCTGAGCGTATCTTCGAGGGAAATCTGCGCCACACGACTCGTAGATGGATCTGGAAAATACTGGCAGAGCTGTGGTTCACAGGGCAAACACTGGATCCATCTCGAAATGCTGCCAGGAATACTCGTTTACTCTCTGAAGATCATCGTAAATCCGTTGGACAGCAGCTACATGCCATCATTGATAGCAGTAAATGCCGGAGACTCTTTCAGCAACCTTGTTGAACTCGCGACCATAAGTGTACGACATACCGACACAACCGTCGTACTTTTGCAGGACGTTAAAGAGTACTATCCCTGTATCGAGATAGCTATAAAGCAGTGTCGAAACGGTGGCATAGACTGCAAGATATATGCGCTGCTCATTGTCGGTCGGAAGAAGAGCATTTTCGAAAACCAACTGGCAACCTCCGTGTCCTTTCTAGCTTCTGATTGGGAAACGGTCCAAGAACAGATCACTTCCCAACGTGGCCTGGATGCTCCGCAGCACTCAGCCGTTTATGTCTGGGGTTTGAACGACAAAGATCAATTGGGTGGACTAAAGGGCTCGAAAATCAAGCTACCGATTTACAGCGAAGTTCTCTCTAAATTAAAACCAGTTCACATAGCCGGAGGAAGTAAAACACTCTTCATCGTTAGTCAGGAGGGCAAATTGTATGCCTGTGGGGAAGGGACCAATGGAAGACTTGGTCTTGGAGATGACAGCAACGTCTGCGAACCCAAACCCATACCCTTCCTCAGTCAATATGTAATTAAGAAAGTCGCAGTACATTCCGGCGGAAAACACGCTTTAGCATTAACTCAGGATGGCAAAGTCTTCTCCTGGGGCGAAGGTGAAGACGGCAAACTTGGTCATGGCAATTGTCTCTCTCTAGACAAACCTCGTTTAATAGAGTCCCTTAGATCTAAAAGAATCCGTGATATAGCTTGCGGTTCTGGCCATTCGGCCGCAATAGCTAGCAACGGCGAGCTTTATACTTGGGGTCTAGGAGAGTATGGGAGACTAGGACACGGCGACACTAGTACCCAGCTGAAACCTAAGTTGGTTCAAGCACTGGTTGGCCAGAGGGTTATACAGATAGCATGCGGAAGCAGAGACGCACAAACTATGGCGTTAACCGGCGACGGTACCGTTTACTCTTGGGGTGACGGCGACTTTGGAAAACTGGGAAGAGGAGGAAGCGATGGGTGCTATACACCAATGTTGGTAGACAGACTAAACGGTTTGGGAGTCGTGCAAGTGGAGTGCGGCGCACAGTTTTCGTTAGCATTGACCAAATATGGGGAAGTATGGACCTGGGGGAAGGGAGACTATTTCAGATTGGGCCATGGGAATGATCATCACGTAAGGAAGCCGACGTTGGTCGAGGGACTTCGAGGAAAGAAGGTAATTTCATTGTATACTGATTTATTTCTCCTTATTTTTCTGTAAATTTTTAATACGGGTGTTTTTCTGTAATATCGAGGTGGTTCACGTAGCCGTGGGTGCCTTGCACTGCCTTGCCGTTACCGATACGGGACAAGTATTTGCGTGGGGAGACAACGATCACGGACAACAGGGCAACGGTTCCACAATCGTCAACAGAAAGCCGTCTCTCGTACATGATCTAGAGGACACCAGGGTAAACAGAGTATCGTGTGGTTCTAGCCACAGTGTGGCCTGGGTATTAACAGACCAACCAGCAACAAATAATCAAGAACCAGTCATGTTTGCCACTGCCAAGGACCCGCTGGGTCAAACGCCGTTAGGCTTTAAAACAAGTATGGAACCTGGTTTGACGCCAACCTGCTCGAAAAATTCCAGCGACGCTTCCAGCAGCAGTACAAGCGCCGCGAGACCTTCTCTGTCAAATATTATACTGTCCTTGGAAAGCAACGTAGCAAAACAGCAAGCCCTCCAACATGTGATTAATGCCCTTCGAATACTGCAAGCTAGATCGGCGATAGTGATAGCTCTGCAAAGTCACTCGACTCTGAGCAGTTCTAAGAGTCCAATTGCAGATATAGGATCCATAGACGTAGAGATGAATTCTAGCGTTGGACATACCGTCTATCAGAATGTTGGAGAGAGTGCTCAGGGTGGCGGGGAGGCTCCTGCAGAAGTGACTGTACCAATTAATCTACCGAGCAGTCCAAGAACTACACCCGAATCAGAAGAATATCCCCTTGCGATGTTCCCGTCGATGTCCAGTTCCGCTAGTCTATCTTCCCGAGCTTCGAAGATGTCCACAAGCGCTATGAGTGTGATCGCTGCAACTTTAACGTCGAACGCTCAAGTTGTTGGCGAAGCGCCCGCTTCGGATCCAAGTCTTGACGAATTCACGTCTAGTCTAACCGAAGACGACGCCAGGATGCTGGTGGACTTGTTAAAACTCGCTGTGGCGAAGCGTGTATGTAAAGGCGCGAAGGAAACCATATCGTCAGTGCTGATAGCTCTCGGCAAAGCGAACCACTCTATCCGAAACATGCTTTTAGAGCTGTGCGTGACGGAATTGGAAGACACCGTAGCAAACTCGAATAGTTCGAACAATGTCCCGCAGCCCGCTGTACAAGAAACACCGCATCCTTATATAGACGACACTACGTTGACCGGTCACGTTAAGATACCTGGCGCAGAGGCTTTAAGGGTGGAGTTCGATAGACAGTGTTCGACCGAACGACAGCACGATCCTTTAACGATTATGGACGGTACAGGAAGGGCAGTGGCAATTAGATCAGGCCGAGAGTGGAGCGAATGGGCTGCGGAAATTCGAATCCAGGGCGACGAGTTAAGATGGAGGTTCTCCTCGGATGGCTCGGTGAACGGATGGGGTTGGCGATTTACCGTGCATCCGGTACTAGCGACACTTGCTCCGCACGAACTGGGATCTGATAGGGCCGTTTTGTCGCAGCCCGCTATAGCGTTAGCAGAGTGCCTACTAGATAATAGTCTGATAAATTCGGATAGAAATGTCGCGACCAGGCTGGCTGCTACTTTAGCACAGTGTAGCCAGCTAGGAGTTTTATCGGCCCAGCAACGAATGTGGGCTTTGAAGAAATTACAAGTAGTCTATACCAGTGGTTCCGGTATCAGGCCGGAAGTGGCCCTCTCCTCTCTCTTGGGTGCCTTGCCACAGGCGCTGCTGAAGCAGTACACGTACGAGGATCCGCTTGTTAGGGGTGGTAGACAGTTAATGCACAGTGACTTCTTCAAGGTTCTAGTGGCTCTGGCTTGTGATTTAGAATTAGATGGCATGCAATGCTGTTCGGAGATTCATAAATGGTCATGGTTCAGAAGGTACTGTCTCTCCGCTCGTGTTGCCAAGTCTCTCGTGAATCGTACGCCTCTACCGAAAGCGTTTTCTCTCGAAGTAACGAAACGAATCAATGAAATGGTAACAGACGGCGAAGGGAGTATGAGAGACCACGAGAGTCACGAATTATTCAAGCAGGAGCACGATGAACAATTGTTACAGTGGTTAAACAGAAGGCCGGAGGACTGGACACTATCCTGGGATGGTTCCGGAGCGATTTACGGCTGGGGTCACAATCACAGAGGGCAATTAGGCGGTCTGGAGGGTGCGAAAGTTAAACTCCCTGCACCGTGCGAAAGTCTTTCGGCTTTGAGACCAGTGCAACTTGCTGGTGGTGAACAAACCTTGTTCGCTGTAACGGCGGATGGAAAGGTATATGCGACAGGATACGGTGCCGTTGGACGTCTAGGCGTCGGTGGTACCGACTCCGTTATGGTACCAACTCTTCTGGAATCGATTCAGCACGTCTTTATTAAGAAGGTCGCTGTAAATTCTGGGGGAAAGCACTGTTTGGCGTTGAGTTCCGAAGGACATGTTTACTCGTGGGGCGAAGGTGACGACGGGAAATTGGGACACGGGAACAAAAACTTATACGATCGACCGAAACTTATCGAGGACTTACTGGGCACGGAAATCGTCGACATAGCATGCGGCGGACATCATAGCGCTGCGATTACGAGCGCTGGCTGGCTGTATACATGGGGAAAAGGTCGTTACGGGCGTCTCGGACATGGCGACAGCGATGACCAATTAACTCCGAAAGTGGTAGAGGCGTTACAAGATTACAAAGTAATCGACGTCGCATGTGGAAGCGGCGACGCTCAGACACTCTGTGTAACCGACGACGACAATGTGTGGAGCTGGGGCGACGGCGATTACGGGAAATTGGGAAGAGGAGGAAGCGATGGCTGTAAGGTACCGATGAAGATAGAATCACTCGCCGGGCTTGGTGTTATCAAGGTTGAGTGTGGCAGTCAGTTCTCGGTGGCGTTAACGAGATCTGGCGCGATATATACCTGGGGAAAGGGAGATTACCACCGTCTAGGGCACGGTACCGACGATCATATTCGTAGACCCCGTAAAGTGGCCGCCCTTCAAGGCAAGAAAATCATCTCCATAGCCACGGGCTCGCTACACTGCGTCGCATGTTCCGATAAAGGCGAAGTATTCACCTGGGGGGATAACGACGAAGGCCAACTGGGCGATGGAACCACAAGTGCCCTTCAACGACCCAGGCTTGTCCACGCTCTGCAGGGCAAGAAAATCACACGCGTCGCATGTGGCAGTGCGCACACACTGGCCTGGAGCACCACGAAAGCTACGCAAAGCAGAATGCCTGCTTCTACACCAATGGAATACGATCTGGTTAAGGATCTTCCTTTCCCAGTCCTTCATAACAGATTGGTCCTTTTGCATCACTTCGCGGAATTACTGTGTCCGTCGCTGCCTATGTTTCCTACCACGGGACACGTTAGTTTGAGTAAACTAGCACCGATGCTGGTTTATAGTATTAAAGAAGCCACCTTCCGCAAGGTTGTTCAGGCCACCATGGTCAGGGATCGACAACACGGTCCGGTGATCGAACTGAATAGAATACAGGTGAAAAGAGCCAGGGGAAAGGGTGGACTGGCTGGTCCGGATGGCATCAAATCTGTTTTCGGGCAAATGGTTTCAAAAATGTCGATGCTGACACAGGATGCATGTTCATTGTTTCTGCCGCATAGAGTATGGAAAGTGAAATTTGTTGGTATGTATAAGTTTAATAATCATTGCGATCACAAATGTAATCTGTATGTAGGGGAAAACTAGAAAGAACAATTTTTTCTTGCCAGGAGAGAGCGTCGACGACTGTGGCGGCGGCTACAGCGAAAGTATAGCAGAAATGTGCGATGAATTACAAAACGGTTCCTTACCATTATTCATACCGACGCCAAATGGTCGGGACGATAACGGCACGAACAGAGACTGTTTCCTGCTGAATCCTAGCTCTAATTCGCCGCTACACATGAACATGTTTCAGTTCTTAGGCATTTTAATGGGTATAGCTATACGAACAGGCAGCCCGTTGAGTTTAAATCTAGCCGAACCAGTGTGGAAACAATTAGCTGGTATACCTTTAACGCCAGCGGATTTAACAGAAGTTGACAGAGATTACGTTCCTGGATTACTTTGTATTCGGGATATGGATCCCGACGAGAAAGTCTTTCAGACTCTTGAAATGCCATTCTCAACTCCGTCGGCTGTCGGGCACGATGTACCTTTATCTAATAGGTATAGAAGAAATACTGCGAATATGTCCGGTATACAGCTTTGATATTTTTATACTTTTCTATTTCCAGGTATATGAAAATCACTCCGGAGAACAGGCACGAGTACGTTCGATTGGCATTGAATTACAGACTACATGAATTCGATGTTCAAGTTGCCGCTGTACGCGAAGGCATGTCAAAGGTGATTCCTGTGCCTTTGTTGGCATTATTCAGCGGAGCCGAATTAGAAACAATGGTTTGTGGTAGTCCGGATATACCACTTAGTTTGTTAAAATCCGTCGCAACCTACAAAGGTAATATCACTCATGCCATTTACCATGTTGCGGTTTACCTTACTGAAACTTGTGATGGCGCCTGTAACAAGTATGATACTTAGGAATCGAAGCGACCGCGCCTCTGATACATTGGTTCTGGGAAGTAATGGAAGAATTTTCCAATCAAGAGAGATCGCTTTTCCTTCGGTTCGTTTGGGGTAGAACACGTTTACCACGCACGATCGCAGATTTTCGGGGAAGAGATTTTGTCCTTCAGGTATATTAATCCTCCATTCGCATTGTCAGCGATTCAGATTGTTCGAACGTTGATATCATACAATTCTTTTCTCAGGTGATGGATAAATACAATCCGCCGGATCATTTTCTTCCGGAAAGTTACACCTGTTTTTTCCTCCTGAAAATGCCGCGATACTCGTGCAAATCTGTACTGCGTCAGAAATTGAAATACGCGATACACTTTTGTAAGAGCATTGATACAGACGAGTACGCTAGAGTACAAGCCGCAACTAACTCGGATACGGAGGAAACTGACAGTTTTGCTAGCGAGGAACATACCTCGCTTTAACAAAATGCATCCTTCACCTTTCCCTCCCAAATTTCCTTCCTTTCATCTTTTCCATTTCTTCGTTTCGTCAAATGTGTTCAGTGCGTTCGCTTTACAAAGATGCAGATCCAAAGATGTGTTAAAAACCGAACCAAGTTCATTAATTCTGCGCGAATGACATTACACCTTTATCATAAACGAATTTGTAATATTCCTTTGTCTCCTGCGTTGTTTGGGAACTGAAATTGGTCAGCGTTTTACCATCTTTGGATACGCAGTTTAACATGTATTCCCGTTTTCCCATTCGGTTTTGTAGATAGTAAGGGAAAACGCGAAAGATTTTCTGTGATTAATTTTAGTCGAATTAAGTAAGTGCAATTGAACTGAAATTCTGAATAACTTATGTTCCATATGATTCGATTGCAGTCTTTGATTTCTGTAACCGATCGTAATACGTTTTATCTAGCTTCTAATATCTAATTGTAAGTGGGAATCGAGCGTCAGACATCTTCGTGCTTAACAACAAGAATACTTTAATTAGCCTACAACGCTGCCGCGCGATTTATTGGCCATAATTTCTGCATCTGATAACGCATATATTATGTACCATTGATATGCATACTGTATTACTGAATGTCTTTTTATTAAATTAAATTCGAATAAACGGATAATACATGTGCTATACGGCGCTCTTTTTAATCGAACAACAGCGCATCCATATCGAGTTGGAAAACGACAGAATATAATATAATTTATCAATATGTATTTTCATATAGATCTGTTCAAGAATCGGCCGATCAAAAGTATTCCTCGTTAATGAAACTAGTTTGTTTCCAATGTTTAATCGGCAATCATTTTATAAATCGTTGGTCGCCGATTGCTTTGCATAGACAGAACGACGATACAGAAACTTTACCAATGTTGTTCTTTTTTCTTTGTATGCGTAAACGTTATTGCCACCGTTTGATATAATTATGAAGATAAAATAAAATTTCCCTCCTATACATCGGAGATTTATGCCTCGTAAACTGCATTGAACTTGTTTTAATTATCACTGGAAAAGAATGAAAGAAGAAAACATTTTTACGAAGCTGATGCATATTATCTATCGTTTGATATCGGTGAAGCATTGAACCCATTGAAATTGCTCACGATGTTGAAAACGATTTCACAATCTGTGTTCCTTTCAAGATGCAATTATCAAGAGAATGTTATTTATTATTTCTTAATCCTTGTTTCTTATTTGATATTCGATACCTGTTATTTGTAATTTGTTATTAGTTACAGGCTATTCGTTATTTGTGTTAATATCAAAATTACCAAAAATATTCTATCTGTAACACATTTTCTATTCAGATGTATTTCATGTATTATCGTGTGACACCAAAGAAGAATCGTTGCTAAAAAATGTGCGATCGTAGCTGGCACTTCTGATAAGATAGAATGAAAACAAATTAACTATAACGATAAAACAGCCGAGAAGACTTCTGCAGAAAACCGAAGCAGTTTGTCTGCTTCGAACACTGGAACTGCATAGAGTGCTTCACCAAGTGC
Organism: Mimumesa dahlbomi; assembly: GCA_917499265.3. Lineage (NCBI taxonomy): Eukaryota > Metazoa > Arthropoda > Insecta > Hymenoptera > Crabronidae > Mimumesa > Mimumesa dahlbomi. The sequence goes on along the minus strand of OU824125.1, from coordinate 11,748,003 downwards.
AACATGTTTAGGATAATAAAAAACAAGGTACCTCTTACTGTTAGTTTTACCCTCACTCTATAAGACTAAATTGACTATTTTTTAGTTGAACAGGTCACATGTCGCATATAATGGATTTGTAGCAACAAGGACAACTGATGCAACGAAGGTTCAAGTACCGGAATATGCGGATGTTGTAGTAATCGGTAAAGCATTAGAAACTTGAATTTTTTCATCTCTATGCCCTGAATCACTGTACAACGCTGCTTTCAGGTGGTGGTAGCGCAGGATGCAATGCCCTTTATCATCTGTCAAAACACGGTATTAATGCTATCCTACTAGAGAAATCAAAACTGATATCAGGAACCACATGGCACACAGCGGGTCTTATTTGGAGCATTCGCGGTCCAAACGATGTTGAAATGGAATTGTTAAATGCTTCAAAACGCATTCTAAACAACTTAGAGGCGGAATCGGACGTAAATCCTGGATGGATAAGTAACGGCGGACTGTACATCGCTCATTCTAACGTGAGTAGACAGCAAAATAAGATTTATCCAGGTTCCAAGTTTGGTGTTTTTGAAGGAACGATTGGCAGAGTATAAGAGGCTAGTTACTGGTGCTAAAGCCTTCGGAATCGAAGCACAAGTGATTTCTCCACGAGAAGCAAAGGAATTGTTCCCGTTCCTGGATACAAATGTATTCCAAGCTGCCGTGTATTCTCCTACGGACGGAGCGATAGATCCAGCAATGTTAATCAATTCTTTGACAAAGGTTGCCAAAAATCATGGTTGCAAGGTACATTTAAATCGTTGATACCATCTAGGGTAAAACGATATCTTATTTATGTATATTTGCAGTGACAATCTATATAGCACTGTTCAATCTATATAGGTGATCGAAGAGTGTCCTGTAACAAAAGTATTAACTGAAAATATTACTGGAAGCAGAAAGAAAGTTACTGGTGTTGAAACACCTCATGGAATCATAAAGACAGATATCGTACTAAACGCTGGCGGAGCATGGTCGAAGAACATTACTAACATGGTAGAATTAGACATTCCGTTAGTGGCGATGAAGCACGCCTACGTTGTTACAGAACCGATTGAAGGATTGCAAGGTCTTCCAAATGTTAGAGATCCTGATATTAGTCTTTATTTTCGTAATCGAGGAGGTTCGATGAGCATTGGCGGCTACGAACCAAACCCTATTATTTTACCATCGGTAAGTTCACCGTCAATGTCAGTCAAATGTTCCGATCTAAATGTTAAACAATAATTTCTATTCTGTATAGGCTCCGGAAGATTTTTCATTCAGTCTGTATGAATTGGATTGGAACGTGTTCAACACGCACATGGACTCAATGGTTCGATTAATTCCAATATTGTCAGATACCGGAATCAGAACGACCGTATGTGGCCCCGAAAGTTTTACGCCTGATCACAAGCCAATCATGGGTAAGAATTTTTTACCAAAGCTAGATGTTCTATCGTTAAAACTGATCAAGCCGCATTAACTCTGCGTTTGAAAAGGCGAAGATCCACGTTGCACGGGGCTTTTCTATTCCTGCGGTTACAACAGCGCTGGAATGATGCTAGGAGGTGGTTGCGGAGAACAAATCGCCCGTTGGATATTAAACGGTCGACCCGATAGACACATGTTCGCTTATGACATCAGACGGTAAGCAATCGGAGTGTCTTCTCGTTCTTAGCAAAAGTGACACAGAGTATATTTGTAGATTTATTCCTGCACAAAGAACGAATTCAATATGGATGAACGAACGATCCCACGAAGCATACGCGAAGAATTACAGTATTGTCTTTCCGCATGACGAAGCTCTAAGCGGTAGAAACTTAAAAACTGATCCCTTCCACGACGTGAGTTACTTCTAAACTATTATGTTCATGTAAACATATATAATATTTAGATGTATGCTATAGTTGCTCCTAAAAGAAGGTGCCGTCATGGAAGAACGCCAGGGCTGGGAACGACCTGGATACTTTCTTTCGCATAGAAACATAGAAGTGAAACCTTATGACTATGGTGGCTACTACGGAAAAACAAAGAATGAGAGTGACGTATATCAAGAGTTACTAGAAAAAGAATACAATTTTCAAATTTCTCCGTATGACAATATTGTGAGTTATTAAAAACATAAAAGCAAAATAACCGAATATTTACAATTACGTTTGTGTCCTGCAGATTCGGGATGAAGCTCTTGCTTGCCGAAAAAACGTCGCACTTTTTGACATATCCTATTTCGGAAAATTCTACCTGTGCGGGCCAGAAGTCGAAAAAGCTGCAGACTATTTATTTACGGCAAACACAAGCCGTGAGCCCGATAGAACGGTCTACACATGTTTACTTAATCACACAGGCGGTGTAGAAGCTGATTGTACTGTGACACTAGTAGAACCGGGTTCCAGTGGACTGGTGGATCCAATATTTAAAGGCAAAGCTCTTTACATTGGTAAGCTTCTGTTAATTCACTTTAGATCCAAGTATTTTGTTGCAGTCTTTATTTGTTGGGTCAGTTTCTAGTGGTATGTCGGCGTATCATACATGGGCTCACATAAGTAAAGTAATTGAGGAGAAAAGTTTTGATGTATCCCTACACGATGTTACGGAACGAATAGGCGTTCTGTCTCTGCAAGGACCCAATAGGTATTTCGTAATAATTAGAATTACATAGGCGCATAGAAATTTGAAAGCGCATTATTAACAACAATTTACAATTACATTAGGTAGTTCCAATTTATAGTTAAGTAGTTATTAGGATAACAATTTACATCATTAAAGTGGCTTTCCAGTCGAACAATATTACAAGGACTGGTAGAGGAGGATATTTCCGAAGATTCATTACCATTCTCAACTACTAAATTAGGTCGAATTCACGGTGAATTATTGCGTATAATCCGACTTAGCTTCGTCGGTGAACTTGGTTTCGAGCTGCACATTCCACACTCGTCCTGTGAAATGATTTATAAAGTTCTTAGAGATCATGGGAGTATGTTCGAAATGAAACTAGCTGGATATAGGGCGCTTTATAGTCTCAGTTGTGAAAAAGGTACATCGTTTCCCTTCCGAGATATAATAATGATGATGGTAAAACTATTTTAATCTGTAGGGTATCATTTGTGGGGTTCCGATCTTCGAACAGACGACAATCCAATAGAAGCCGGGTTGGAATTTACTTGTAGACGTAATGGTAATTACTTAGGAAAGCAAGCAGTCGATCGATTACGAAAGAACGGTGTGAAACGGAAACTTGTACAACTTCATGTAGACAGGTAATGAAATCGTGTTTGAAAATGTTATAGTTTGTTTCAGTATATCAATACGAAAGTACATACATTGATATGATACCTTCACAGTGATATTCCTGTATGGGGACTAGAAACAGTGTATAGAGATAATTGTCTTGTTGGATATTTAAGACGAGCCGAACGTGGATACAGTTGTGGAACGACTATTGGTCATGGGTAACTAACAGTACTTTCTAAACAGCATGTTTCTTTTACTTATCAATTAGAGTTTCGAAATATAAATCGGTCAAATTGTTAATGACGATTACTAGGTATATCGTGCACCCGAATGGTGAAAACGTGACTGATAAATTTTTGGAAACTGGTAGCTACGAAATCGAAGTAATGGGAAAACGACACGCGGCACAGTTATACCGTCGCAGTCCATTCGATCCACAGAATAAACGATTGCGAGGTGTGTATGGAAACGAAAATGTTCCTGAACATTTCATCAAGGGCTAATTTTTAAATGAGTTTGTTAAGCTTCTTAACAACAGTGCAGTAAATGTACACAAATACAAACTAGTATATTTTGACATCCACAATAAAAAGAAACGAGCAGAGTTATTTAATCGACAAGTGTCTTTTGTAAGTAGTCATTTCATAATTCAATATAATAAATAATTACAATTCATACAAAAACATGAATATTTCGTCACTTTTATCCAGCCAAGGGATTAGCATGTATAGTTACACTATTTATCCGTGTCTCTGTGAGCGGTTTGTAATTCTTTGGATTTACAGGTAATTTTTCTAGCTGTTCTAACGTTTCTAAGCCATCTATCACCCTGTGGACACAAAGTAGTTGAGCATTTTGAAAAAGATTAATGTATCGCTTACAATACTTACTTTCCAAATAAAGTATATTTCAAGTCTAAGTGTGGTTGTGGTCCATAAGTAATAAAGAATTGACTTCCATTTGTATTTGGACCATTGTTTGCCATAGATACAAGGCCTCTTGCATTGTGTTTCAATTCCTCTTTAAATTCATCTTCAAACTTTCGATTCCAAATAGACGTACCACCTTTACCAGATTGTGTAGGGTCTCCAGTTTGAACTATGAAACCTTTGATGTTCCTATGAAACAGGCAGTTTTCGTAGTAATTGCTCGCACACAGAGCAAGGAAATTCTGAAACCAATGAAGGAATCGCAACGTATTTGCACTGATCGTGTAGTACGACACGAAAAAGTCCGTTGAAGTCAATTAACATATCTTACCTCGCATGTCTTCGGACATAATTCACAAAATAATTCTATCTTAATGTCCCCAACGTCGGTGTGTAAAGTTACGCTCTGAAAAAGTTATTTTTTCGACTTAGTATACGTACGATATACGTAAATTGAATAGTTATGTTCGACCAATCTAGGTATCAACATACCATTTTGGATAGAATTATCTAATTACAATTTAGTTGGTGCGTAGGCAATTCCGATCTAACTTTCGCTGCATATTGTTTTGTCAATCACAACTTTAATACAATTATTTGAAATAACAAAAGTGAAAATACACGCAGGTTGTCGCCATTTTGATTTTAGTACTTCTACTAACGAAATCAAAGGTATGCATTTCATTCAAATAATTTAACGAATATTCGACTAAAGGATTTCGGAAAATTATGAAAATATATTAGTCCATAGAACAGAGAGATACAGTGAATAGCAAATATTTGGAAATATTTTAAAAGGAAAAAAGGTAAAGTTGACAAAGTTTCGCTAAGCTAGCAAGGTAATTTGACTTTGTTTCGAAGGCGGTAAGGAATTGACCACTAGTGAGTGGCGAGGCATGAACGCAGCGCCACTTATTTCTGTTGAATGTTCGGTTCGACTCTTCGACTCGCTTCCCGTCCAAAGCGAAGCAAGCAGCAAGCAGCAAGTTGCAACGGTTGGATGAAAAGAGACGTCTGCGTCGAATAGATCGTGGCACGGGTACAGGCGTGTAGAGGGGTCGATTGATGAAACGCGCGTCGGTTTCCTAAGTTCGCATCGCGGCGGTAAGGTGGAAAGGCAAGGATAATACGTGGTATCGAGAAGTTGGTTTAATGGTTTAATTGTAGATACATAGGAAAGATTGAAAACTCGAGTCTCGGTTTCGTGCGTCGTAGGAGGAGTGACAGGAAAATCGGGAGACGAGAGGCGAGAGTGGCGCGTCTGTGCAAACGACTCTCCTCGGTCGCATGACGTAATTGTATTGATCGCGGAAGAAGAGCCGAAAGTCGCGCATTCGCCATCTTGGACGAATCTGTGGAAAAGAAGTTTCTGTGTGTCTCGCAGGCGCGGTACGCTTACGGGGAACAATTGTAATCCGCGGCGATCCGTACGTTAATTAGTTTTATTGGGAATTAACCCCTTTGTGAATTAGTAAACCCATTTGGACGGACCAAGGTAAGTCGTTATTTTCTGCGATTTGGAACCGCTGTACCATGATCCTTTTCCTACGTGGATACTTCGCTAGTCGACTTTTTCACCGTGATCGTTTCACTTACAACTTTCGTTTGATTTTTCTCCCGTTTGCTTTCGTTATCAACCTACAACTGCTTTTCATGCTCTTTCGATGATCTGAATCTATTTCCAAAGCCGAAGTCGATGTACGTTTCGACGCAGAACTGCTTGTTTGGATTAAAACTGACTTTGACATCGCGAGGGGTTGGGTCGAAACGCTACTCTGCCGCTCATTCCCTTTCTTCAAACCAGACCCATTTCTCTCATTAGATTTTCGCTCTGCTACTAATTTTCCTTTGTCTTTCGCTATATTTTTTATACTATTTCGAATTGTTCACCTTAACAAAGCATCCACGAAACTCTTCCCCTCCTATCTCTGTCTCTTTCTCTCTTCCCCTGTCTGTGCCTTTCCTGTCCACTGCTCCATCTGTTTCTCTCTTTCGCTCATTCTCTTTTTCTTTCTCTCTCCCGTGGTAGCCCCCTCTTATGCTGTCTAGCTCTCTCTTTCTATCTTTCTCTTATTCTCGCGGTTGCCGCACCGAACGTTCTTGACAGCCTTTTTGTTGCAGTTCACCGCCCGTTGTTTCTTATCCCCGAGTCTTCCACGACGTTTTTAATTACCGTTGAATTTCATTGCGTCGCAATTTAGGTCGCGATTCACAACGCTTGTTTTGTAGATTTTCCTTTTATATATGTTTTCTATACCAGTCAATTATCCCTATTTTCCATCAACCGTTTATGTGTTCAACAGTAGAATGATATGTTTATGTACTATGTAGAATCTGTATTTCCTACAATTTTTTAGTTCATATATAGTTACAGATGATTTATCCGTTGTTCATTCGTTTATGTGTACATATAAAAGCATTGAATTTAATAACATACTATGTGTTAATATAATGTAGTCTACAAGTTTTCTTTATTACAAAAACTTATGTATCATTTTGATAATTATTGATGAAGCCATAATATTGATTGGCCATAAAATATGAATGAAATTTTTAATTTCAGACAAAGGGTTCGTTCTTTGGGTCTGATTGGTACTAAATGGTTGCCTGCAGACAGCATGTCTACTCTGTCAGGGCTCGCGTCGAAGGGGGAGAAAGGAAAATCCAAGTTCCAATCATTAGACATCAATAACTTGTACCGGGTGAGTAGGGTGAGTTAGCAAAACAGTTTTGTTATGTTTTTCTTTTTTCTTTTAATGTTTCCAAGAATTCCCATCCAAACTCGCAATTTTTTCTGAACAAAATTCTAAGAATGGGAACATAAGCATAGTTTAGAAATAATTAATCATTTGAAAGAGGATGGAACTGGTACCTGATTTATCCTGAGTGCAGGGAGAATCTTTGGAGCAACACCAGCAAAAAAACACATTACCACGCAAACATGGAATGCAAAGCCTTGGAAAGGTGCCTTCGGCACGGCGACCTCCTGCTAATCTGCCCAGTTTGAAAAGTGAACACTGCAGTAGCGACCCAGCTGTCAGTCTTGTGCCAAGCGGAGGAAGCGGTTGGGCAACTACAAAAGAATCAGCATCATCTACTACTACCACTACCACCATCACAGCCACATCTTCATTGGACACAACGACTGTATGTTTGTTCTTTCAAGATATTTAAAACACTCAGATTTAAGATTTCTTAATTTTGGAAATTTCTGAGAAATATGTCAAGGATCGCATTATACTTCTAAATGGATTACTAATAAGTCAACGATACGGCAATAACGATAAGCCGAATAAAATATAATTATTGGCATATCGAGACAATTTTTACCTATTTCCAGTCGAATTCTGCACCGACACAATGTGTAACGGGTACTGTTGTAACGGCGTCCCTGCATCCATTACTCCCAGGACAACAAGGTCTTTCACAACCGCCGTATTCTTCCGACGTGAGCAACAAGTCATCATGGAGCGCGATTATGAGCAGATCCGGAGAGGGTACGTGTAAACAGACAATATAATTCTCTGTATTAGTATATGCATAGATATATATGAATCGGTTCGTTCTACGTAAAAATGCTTAGGTGTTGCATCAGGGGGACAACAACAACAGCAACAACAACAGCAGCAGCAGCAGCAGCAGCAGCAACAACAGCAACAACAATCGGCAAATCGAGAACTCAATGCACAGTACGGTCCAGGACCAAGTTTACGGCCGCAGAGTAAGTAGAGGCAAAGAGTGCCATTTCTTGACAATTCTTTAGGGGTTCCTTTATTGATTCGTAAATTTGATTCTTGCAGCGGAAGGAAGCTGGATCCAGGGTGGAAGCCGCAGCAGCGCCACAGGCACGAGCGGTGCAGGAGTCACGGCTGGAGCCGGAAATGGGAATACTCCGGGGGTCCAGGGCCCCCCTTTGCCCATTCCCCCGCCACATACACACGCAGCACATGCGCCACACGCAGACATACCGGCCGCCGGACGACAGAACTTGGCCCAGTCGCCCAACATGGCTATGGCCCAGGCAGGCCCGCCTACTGCCCAGAGTAATCAGCCTTCCCTAGCCTCCGCCCCTCATCAGGTTTCCCCCAATCTGCATCATTATCGAGGACTTATTCCTCCCTTTGTAAGCCTCATTCTTATTCCTATTATATGATTTTCAATCTTCCTGTAAATTGTATACGTAGTTCTACATCACATATTTTCAATCTTACAGATGTACAGAGGGAACTTCCCTGGTGGTTTCCCCTCGCAATTCACATCGAACGTGGGTGGTCCTAGTGGACCTAGACCTCGTTTTAATTATCCCCCTGAACGATTCCCACCTCCCCAGCAGCGTCAACCGGATCGGCCTCCCGAAGACGAAATTGTTACACGACCGATCATTAAGGAGGAGGATTTAACACGTATGGACGACATTTCACGCGACGCCGGTTGGGCAGCGCATGACGACATTGATTATAACCAAAAGTTGGCGTTCAGCGACGAGGAGGCAGACCCTGAACCCAAAAAGGACGAAAGAAAGGAATCCAAGGAAGAGAAAGATGGTACAACCGAGAGGGACGACAGAGAAATTCGAGAGATCAGAGAGAGTAGGGAGAACAGAGAGAAGCCTAGAGATGTCAGAGATAATAGAGAAACGAAGGAGGCGAGAGAGGGACATCGTCCATGGCCTCAAAGTCCATTGCCGAGAGACTATCGTGGAGCTAATGGAGCAGGGAGTTATTCTGGACAACCGCAAATACACTCGCATTCTCTTCGAGGTAAGAATAATTAATCTTTTATGTCGCATTTATATACTTGTTATTGAGTGAGAATTCGAACGAAGTAAACGATATTTTTTTCAGGCGTGGAAGACGATGAAACATGGAATGAGCGGCGCAGAGTGAAAGTTGAAGTCGCGTCCGTGGTTGAACGTGCCCGACAACGCAAAGAAGAAGAAGAGAAACGTTTCCAAGAATCCACTCGTCAAGCAGCTGCTAAGAAGTTACAGGATCTAGAGCAGAAATTAATGGAGAAGCAGGCGAAACACAAGGAGGAGGAGCGAGGACAGGAGCCCAAAGGTCTTATAAGTGTCCCGCCCGTGCCTATCCCAGTTCCTGATTGGGAACGAGAGCGAGAGAACAGAGAAAGAGAGCGAGAAAGGTCCTGTACCTCTGAAGGAAAGGAAGAAAAACGCGAAACCAGAGAGGGTCCGAAGGAGAGAGAATCTCGCGAAATAATAACGGATTTCCGACAGAGAGAGGATAGACCCGGCTTCATGCGACAGGAGAGCAGTAGAAGCGAACGAGAAAGGGAGCGAGACCGTGATAGAGATCAGAGAGATATGAGAGAAAGAGAAGTACAGTTCTCAAGACAATTTCAGAATAATTTGCCACCACGATTTCAAAAGCAGCAAGCAGAGAGGAGCAGTGCTGGGTTCAATAGAGTTTCACCTAGTGCTGAAAGGTCATCTCAATCTGTTTCGTTTTCTCAGCAATACGATCCTGGCAGATGGCCTCACGGTCACAACTCTTTGAGTAAGTAATTGTGATAGTACAAACGATATTCAACATACTAAATATAGTCAACAATCCATAATTATTGCTTTTTGAATGTGTCCCAGTAGACAATAGTATGAAGCAGTCGCATCCTGCCCCCCAGCGTCGTACTCGTACGGACTCTGATGTCTCTGGATCTATGGACGATGAACGTCCGATTCGGGATCACCGTGCACCTCCTATCGTCCGAGATGAACGTTATCGTCACTCATCTCATAGGCCCTACGATGCCAGAAAGGGATACTATGACGAGTACACGCGTTCCCATAGGGATTACGACTATGATGAGAGGTCCCGCGATTCCTGGGATCGTGAGCGACACTTTGATGATAAGGACAGAGAAAAGGACAGCATAGACGCGAGGGATGCAAGGGATTCAAGGGATTCAAGGGATACAAGGGATACAAGGGATACAAGGGATGCGAGAGATGCACGAGACATGAGAGATAATAGGGAGAGAGATGGACGACCCAGAGAGTCAAGGGATGTCAGGGAGCGAGAACGGGACAACAAGGAGAAGAAGGATTACGACAATTATCTTAAGGTAAGTACTATACTTTCCCTTAGTGCATTTTTTGATCATTTAGCAATTTAAATATTGCTGTAATCCAATTGATCTGCCAACTTACCCTATAGTAATAAATCTCTTAGGTTCTTTTTTCATTCAATATTTACAATTCAATAGGATCCGTTCGACGAGCGTGAACGCGAACGGGAACGTGAACGTGAACGTGAACGAGAACGCGAACGTGAACGCGAACGCGAACGTGAACGGGACAGAGACCGTGATCGCGACAGGGAAAGAGACCGGGATCGAGATCAAAGAGAGCGGTCGGAGAACGAGTGGCGTGATGAGCGCATGCAGGAAAGGACTATTGATAACCGTAGAGACGAACGCATGGAACGCAGTGAACGTCCACAGAGACCTGATTCACGAGATAGTAGAACTTCAAGAGAATCGAAAACTTCCTTGAGAGAGGACGGTTCACACAAACTGCGTGACTGTTCCTGGAACGAGGAGGCTGATTACGAGGAGAAGAAACGGGACCTCTACCACGAGGAAACTCGAGACAGGGAGAGAGAACGGGACAGAAGACAGCCGCTGGGTCCAGTGACAAAGGAGAGGATTGAAGCGGATGAGTTAAAAGGAGAGAAAAGAAGCCTCACTCAATTAAAGCGAGCTAGTTCCGAACAAGAAAAGAAAGACCAGTCAAAAGAAACAACTTCTACGGAGGTCAAAAAAGAAGATGCATGGAACAGGAAGGAACGTACAGAAAGTAGAATGTCCACGGAGAGGGGTGATAATTCTCCAAAGGCATGGGCCGACGCAATTTCCCCAACCTTCGAAAAAGAGGAGGAGAAAAATCTAGAAAATATCAAGGACACAGAAAAGGATACAGATGAGTTAAAACAGTCCTTCGACAAATTGAATCTAGAGAAGAGGGACGACTCGTTGAATGAGGACAGTAAGGAGCAGTCGCAGCAGGGTCAAGCTCAACAAATGAAGGAAGAGAAGCGGGAGAAGAATATTAGAACCAGGACCAGTAGCGGTAGCTCCAGCTCTAGAGTACGCGATTCCCGTGGCGGGCGTCAATGGCCTGCTACCTATAGCGTATTTACGAGAGGATGGCGTGGGCCAGAATCCAGGGGACGTAGAGGTGGACCAAGATCCGCTGGAAGGCCAGCCTCTGCCAGAAGTGGTTCGTACGGTCACACGGACTCTGACAACAGCGCGGACGAGGTACGATATTCATTAATAGTGTGAAATAATTTAGTAATGATTATTTCTGTAATTGTCATTTATCCTTTAACAGGTATCTGGTTCTACGGAATCTGGTAAGGAAGAGAAAAAATCCTCCAGGTCTCCCAAGTCTAGTAGCAGTCAAGTAGAAAAAGAAGATCGCAATCGTGACATAGTAAATCGCGATGACAAGCGTTCCGAATATGCTCAACCTCGTACTGAAAAACGAGGATACGACGGTAAGCCGAGTCGCGAAGGATTCGCGCCTTCTGGCGAGCCTACGCGTCGTGGCCGTGGCAGTTTTCGGATTCGAAGTGCTACAGCTACCGGAAGTCGCATGGAGGGCTACGGTCCACCTTCTAATAAGAGTCCATTCTCGTCCGAGCGTAATGCCGAGGAGAAACAAAATCCGGCAAGACAAAATCTCACACCGACGCCCACACCCGATAAGGAACAGGTCAATGCTCAAACTGAATCCACGGATGACAAGACTATAGCGAAACAGCAGGCACTCACGGCCGGTATAACTGGCAGGCGTAACAAATCACCGAATCAGCAACAATCGCTACAAGGGCAGCAGGGACAGCAAGCACAAATGCCAGGGAACAAACAACAGGAGAGCACCCACCCGTCGACTACCGGAGCTGCCTCACAGAAAGTGCAAATAAGGAAGGAAGAGTCTAGGACGAAGAGAACTAGAAGTGGAAGTAGAAGGGTAAGTACCACCTAAGCTTATTTTTTGGTATTAAGAATGAAACTTTCGTTGTATTAAAAATGAAACAATGGTTCATGATTTATTAGAACGTTCAATATTTCTGTTGCAGGGCAGAGACAACCGCGAGACCCGTTACCGTGGTAGTAGTGGCAACGTATCAAAACAAACTTTCTCAGACGTTGGAAATGAAGACTGGGAAACCACTTCGGAGAACAGCGAGGATCACGTGGATGATCACAAAGAGTCTCGCAGACGTAATAAACAGTTCGGAGCACGGGCCAGTTCTGGAAGCAATCAAAGCGCGGTAGGCAATGTGCATGCACGCAGAAGCGAACCAGCTGGAAATAATCGCGAACGAGAAAAAAATCTAAAGTCTTCCAACGCGACTTCGCGAGCCCCCGGTGCCGAGAAAAGGAACCTACAAAATTCCAGTTTTGGCGGTCAAAAGAACCACTCTACAGTTGGTATACCACCACTCATGCAGACTGTGCAAGTGCAGAATGGAAGGTCTAGAAGCCAGACTTCCGCAAGTAGCCAGACAGTGTTGAATAAACCAATGAATAAAGACAGCACAGTGAATCGTATAGATGAGATTAAATTGACTGATCCAAACTTGGTGAATCAGGCACTGAATGATATTAATAAGAAGTCTCAGACAAAGGAAAAGAAGTCGGTTGAATGTGAACAGGAAACGAACAATTGTATCGATGACGGAACCAATACACTTGAAGATAAATTGGATTCCGAGGGTTTCCAGGAAGTTCGATCGAAGAAGAACGTGAAGGAATCCAGACACGTTCAGAAGGAAGAAAACAAGCCGACTAAACGTGAAAAAGAAAAAGATCGAGAAGGCCAACGCGATAGATCGAAGTCAAAGGCAAACGGTTCGCAGTCCACAACTCTCCAACAAGTACAAAATATTCCACCATTGCTCGGTCAACAGAAACAGTACGACAGATCTTTGAGAACCAGTTTGAATCTCGCTCCAAGATTTCAGAAGCAACGTCTAGCCAAACAACAACAACAACAACAACAGCAACAGCAGATGTGCACGTCCGAGTCTGGTGACGCGAGCAAAACAAACAATTCGAGTAGTTATGTGAAGGATTCCTCGAGTAGTGGTCCTGCGCCCCCGCCGTCCGTTAATGCCTGGGATAAACCGTTTACCAGTCAATTGCGTTCGAATTCTCCATCTACCGTTCCGGCAGATATTCAATTGATGTCCGGTTTAGGCGCAAATGAACACGCTCACGGACATACACACGGACACGGACATACACACGGTCACAGCCATAGTCATGGGCACGGACATTCTCACGAATCTAATGAACAGGCAAATTCCGGGAATAGTAGCCAACGGAATTCACCGAGTGGCGAGAAGGCTGGAAAAAGTCTAAAAGAACCGCTCGCGGATAAAACAGTTTCTGATGTCTCTTCGCCTCCGGTTCAAACCTTGATTTTTGAAAATACTAACTACTCGAAAACGACCAAAGCAACACCGTCTGATTTGGCGGTGAAGAAGTTTCCGAATCACATGAAAACTCAACAGCGTGTCGATAAACGTACGGAGCTCGAGGAAGAAGGAAATGCACCGATGCATCAGCAACATCAGCAGCAACAGCAGGCGTTGCCGGTGGCCTTCTCGAATAAGCCAAACGACCTAATGAAGGACAAAAACCAGGAACCAATACAAATGCCGCTGACGTTCAATAAAAACGAGGACAGCGCCGACATGAAACTCGATTTTACCTTCGATTCAGACTTATCACAATTAACTGACGATAAAACCAAGACCTTGGGAATGACTAGATCAATTCACATGGCCACTGGACAGAATACCATTTCACCGTCGACTGCAGAGTTGAATTTAAAGATCGCTTCGGTGAAAAAGGTTTGGGAAAATGCGCCGCCGATGCCGACGGTTGTCGAGCACGAAGACGGTAACGTGGTCACTAGCGCGAACAGTTTCCCGCAGCCGTTCGAAACCACCGATGTCGACGATAGTTACAGCCCGCATCAACAGTACAATCAAAATAACATGAAAAGCGAAATAACCACGTCCACGAACGTCTGCAAGGTGAGAAATCATTTCGCGAACATATGTATACTTTATATCATGTTACCATGTATGCTTAGAGACTATATTACATCACTAGAAATTGGCTCGATAAATACTTAATGAATCAAGTCGAATTGTATGCTCTTCGTTTTATATGTTTCGTTGTCTCCGTCACTTAGCACTACCTCTTTTTGATATATCATCTTTTTCCGTAAAATTTCATTACGTTTTTATTTCCGCGCCAAATTAAGAATGAAAGTTCTATTCTGCTAAGTATATTTAGAAGACGGCCAGGTTATTAAAATCTTAAAAAATGAATACGTACCTTTAAACATAATAGAACTATGGTGAAAATCGGAAAGGTAAGTGATTGACGCGCTTCATCCAACTCGGTTATTAAGTAATTTATTTGTTCCATTACCGAATTTTGCGTTCTTTGCCTTTGTCGCCAGTGATACACCTTATTGTTATCAACATCTACCTTTATAGTCGACATCATCATTCTCCTACGTCATTACAGTAGTTTGAAGAATTTGTCTCATTATAGTCACTGTTAATCTTCCCCGAATTAATTAACATTTACTTTATTCCTTTTATTTTGATCCTAATACATGTTTAGAAGACTATATACACTATAAATTTAACACAGGGGCAAAATCGAGTTTTTAATCTGTAGGCAGTTGATAGTGATGTAAATAGAACAAAAGCTAGGCAAATAGGAAAACTAGGAGATAGGAAAACTTAAAAATGTCCCCTGTGGGAAGACGCTGACTCTTTGCCTGATGCGCAGCTGGTTCCCCCGCAGGTGAAGCCGCAGCAACAGTCTTCGGGGAGCAGCAGCGCGCAACCCGGATCTAGTGTGGCTGGCCCAAGTCCCATAGGAGCTGGTCAGAGCCCCATTGGACATCCCCCGGCAAGCTTACAGGCCCCATTGAGCCCGCCACCGTTCAACTCTACTGGACAACCCTCCCACATTAATTATCCGGTGCGTAACTTGCTTTTTTAACCTGTTTGTATGCTATTTCTACGCGTACAAGTATCTTTAAAAGTAAAAAGAATAAAGTCCTACCTTTTGATTCTGATATGAGGTAGAATTAAATAAAGAATCAGAGTTATTCTGTTCCGCAGGAGTTTCCGCAATACCCAGGCTCGCAGGCAGCACAATATGGCAGTATGTCCGCTATTCCTTCTCCGCCGGCTGTGCTGTTCAACACCGGTTCCGGACAGCTTCCAGCCCAGGCAGGTGGACTCTATGGAGCCTTCCAGCTGGATCAAAGTAGATCTCCATTTACCCAGTATCCACCGTACGCGCCGTCCTTGCAGAATAGCTTTAGCCAGCAAAATGTCTACCTGCAACAGCCACCGCCTCCACCACCACATGCACCCAACGCGCCGACTCCGGACATGTATCAGAGCAACTTATCGCAGTACCGCATTGTAAGTGGAAAAATTGATATTTATACTTTCAAAGGAACTAGTTCTCGGGTAAAAATAGCAAAGATTAATAGTAAAACAGATATTGAACAATAACGTACAACAATTTTAATAATACTTTTTAGACTGCTGCAGCTGCTCCACCCTTCGGACAGAGTCAGCAGCTTAGTAACAATCCGAACACGGTTCTCATTAGTTCCTCTTCGAATTCATTGATGTCGGCCAGTGTGAAACCATCCTCACAACCCATCGGCGCCATTGGAACAAAGGCACCTCACTTTCAAGCCCCTTCTGCTCCTCAACCAAACTCGGTGCGTAGTAGAATTTGATTTAATCCTCACAAGCCACAACATATTGCCATATGACCCAAATTCATTTATGTTTTCGTACAGCTAACGTACATACCATACGATCCGAATCAAGTACTGGGCGTAAGCGGTAGTTACATGGGAAATTCACAGTTAGTACAAAGACCTGGCCCAAATGTACAGGCATCCGCAAACAGTTACTATAGTGCAACTTCCGCCGGTAAGCATCCCTGTTACAAAGTGTTGAATAGCAAAGCCTAAAACGGAAGTGTACTGTAATTCGAACATAACTGTTTTCAGACGTATTTCCTGGTTCGCAAACAGGCTTCTACCAACCGGGTGGAGCCACACAGCAAACGGGCACGCATTACGGCCTTCAAGGTTTCGGACAGCACAGTCAAAGCCTGGCAACTGGCAGTGCCACACCCGTCGGCCTCCAAAATTTCGGCTCCGGTTTCTTGTCCAGCTCCGGTCTGCAAATCGCCGCTGCAGCTGCTGCCCAGCAATTTCGGAACCCCACAGGAGGTCTTCCGGGTCCCGCGAATGCAGGCCCGACGTTTCTCAGCAAGCATCAACCACAGGAACAGCCTAGGCAGCTGAAAAGCCCTTCGGGAAACCAACAGGACGTCCTCGCGTCCGTTTTCAGCTCTAGTAAGCTATTTGTTCTATTACGTTAGTGATTTAATAGACCCATATACGCCCTATTAATGAAAATATTATTTTATTGCAGCACCACAAATACCGTCTCCGAAGTCGAGAAATTGTAAACAACAGTCGTCGTCTCAACAACCACAGCCAAGTCCAACGCAACACCATAAATATCAACAATATCAGGGCGTTAATCAGTCTGCTCTGGTAAGCAGCTACAATAACTATGTATGTATCACTCATTTGTCAAATTACCATTAAAAAACCGAACCACTTTCATCCTTATCGTTGCAAAGATTCTTTACAAACATTTTTTTATTCGAGATGCCGAAATTTTGATGTACGCTTCAGAGTTAGTTGTTAGACTACTTGTTTGAAATAAGAGTAAATATACATTTTCATCATTAGAACTAAGTTCTACCTAAGTTACAAAAGATGTAGACCATCAGGTAAAAGAAAATACAATGTGCAAGCGATCCAAGGAAATGAAAGAGACTTCCATTGACGATATAGGCATAGACATGCCATAAGATTAGTGTTCCCTAAATTACAGGTGTTACAGCAGAACGTTCGTGGAATGGGTATGCCGCCTAGAGGCGGAATTCAGCCTTCACAGCAACGATATCCTCCACCTATTCAGCGACCAGTGGTCCCCTTTGCCCCGGGTCCCAATAACCCCAGCCAACAACAGCCGAATTGCATGCCGTCGCAGCAGCAACAGGCGCAGATCAATCGCCACAGACCTAATTTGCACCAGCAGCAGCAGCAGCAACAGCAACGCAATATGAAGATGCAACAGCAGTACTACTCCACTCAAGGTGCGTTGTGCCACAATTTTAGTTCCGGATTCGGCTATAATAAATTCTATTCCATAGGCTAATGGTATTTTTTATTTGCTCTTTACAGGAAACGTGAAAATTGATTCGAATGAGAAAGCAGACACACATAATGACAAGATAAACGACAGCAGTTCCAGTGCTCAACAAGGAGGTAATAAGTCGAACGTGAATCAACAAGACAGTGACAATAAGGAAGAAGTGAATCAGCAAAATGAGTGAATGTGAACAAGAACATGTTTGTTCTGCCATTCAAAAAAAAAAGAAGCAAGCTAATACACGTATACAGAGGACACTCAGAGATACACATACACAATATACATACACACACGGTTTATGATTACATTAATGACAAGACGTCGATTAAAGAAAGAAAAGGTAAATGGTATACTGATTAACTCTCGTTTTCGTGTTTCGGAAGAAGACTATATGCTGCAAGTCGTACCGTATCTACTGATTTAAAGACAGCACGCGATCTTAACAAATTTCGTAAACGAAATGTCCGAAAACTTGGCTGCGTTCAATTAGAATAATTTAAGTTCGTTCGTGGCCGCGTCGATGAGAAGAAAGAAATATAGAGTAATTATCCCCAAGTCGTTAACGATTTCGACGAAAACGAATCGTCAAACGTTTACCGAGCATTCCCCTTTACTCGACCTGTACCACGAACGTAATTAATAATTGTATATCGTGACAACGAACGTTCAATGGAGATTAATGTCTACCCAAAACGAAACTGACAGAATGTATGTCGCGTCAATAAAGAAAAACATGAGACGTTTCCTCGGACGTTATTGACGCGAAAATCTACGACCGAGTACAACGAAGGTACGTCGAAAGCACGTTGCAAGAAGTAGGAGGAGAAGCAAAAGTGAAAAGAATGATTAAAAAGATATATATATATATATATAAAATTGATAAAGCCAACTGGTGAAATTGTCACTCAACAGTAGAGTCGATTACCTACGGTGATCAGTACTCACCTTGGCAAGGAAACCACGATAAGCATGTGCACGGGGCGCAACATGAAGCGAACACAAAAGTATAGTCCGTGATGTATGGGAATAGATCCTCGGAAAATAGGAAATCCGACAAAGATATCGCACGACCGTTGCAGCATTAGAGTGAGAAAGAAATGAGAAGAAAGAAGGAAACGACTTAATAAGACTGTTCTCTGTATAACGGAGTCGCGCAAACGAAACTGAAATACTGGAAATGGAAAAGAAAAGTAAAGTCCATGCGATGGTCGTCCAGATCTGCATGACGTTGTCACTGCTACATAGCGACAAATGAAACATAAGGATCAAGTTGGTTTATAGTGGTCGTTAATCGATAACGCGAGGTTATGACGAAGGTTTGTGGGAAAATGAAATTTGCGGAAGAATTTGTTTATAGCCGACTCGCATCGGTCATCGTGATCTGGCTACATGCTCGAAAAAAGCATCACCAATCATTAGATAATATAACACGTAAGGTATCCGCTTGTGAGGCACGAGAAAAGGATTTCTCTTTCTGTGCTTACAAACGAAAAGAAATAATTCCGTTGAATCGAACGAATCGCAACACACAAAAGCGTAGAAAAAAATAAAGGATTGTATATTCTCTGCTTTCGTTGCAGTTCAAGCATTATTATTATCATTATTATTACTAATTATTATTATTATTATTAATTATTATTATTATAAAGATGAAAACCAATGAAAATAAACAGTAGTATTTACAGGAGTTTGACCTTGCCAATTTTTATTACGATAACGGTGATCATTCGTTTGGCGCAAATTGACTTGTGAAATGATGTAGAAAGAATCGAGAGAAACAATACGTGTTTTACCAAAGCATTACAGTGTTGTTCACGATCAATAATAAAGAACACATAATATACTGCCAGTCGATGTTGACGACCATTACCCTCAAGTTTAAAGAAACTTTTCGTATCGCGAACTCGTTCAATACGAACAGCAAAAGGAATAAATGAGCAACGGAACACTTAACTCATAGGAAAAGCTATTCAGCCTCTAAGGGTAATGACACATATCCGCTCTTCATTCGACAATATTTCGGAATACTGCGAATAAGTTGAAACAACAGCATCACGTTAAGATTAAAACAAACGGATAGGCGAAGAATTAAAATAATACAAATTTTAATTTGCAAGCGATTTTGAGTGTTGTATTAAATTTAATACAATGAATTCATTGTTTAGTTTACGCAGACAACGTGTCACTTCTCTAAGATATGGAATAGATTTTTTCTCTCAGAAGTTCTATTCTTCGGAATCAGCAACCGAAATAAAACTTTCCTCACGATGCGAAACACTTACGCTTTGGAAAAACGAAAGCATATTAAAAACCGGATGTACAATGCCTTTGACGCACTGCCGCACAAAATATACGTCCTTACCAACATGCCATTGAGTAACGTGAAGTTATTACATATTATGCGATCTGCATGTCTTACAATACAAAACTACTAGCGTTTCATGAATATTAGCATAGCATCTCTATATTTGCTTTTTGCTTCCGGTTCTTGCTATTCTCATTATTAATGTCATTATCATTATAATCATCATTGTAGCCTGTTTTATTCTTATTTATTAACTTTCATGTATCTTTACATTAGAATTATTTCATCATGTCATATCATCGGCACATGCATTTCCTAACAATGTAATTTCATCAGTAAATTACATCTACCATTCCGATCGTTTTCTATAAACTCATTATGCTCTTTATAGCAATTTCGACTGTAATCCGTCTATTTTTCAGTAATAATTTTTAAGATACTGTTCGTTTCATTATCTTTGAATTGCTTTCATTCCTCTAATCGCGCCATGCTCGTCGTCCTTGTTATTCCAAATGCACGTATACTCAACGGCGGGCGATCAAGATGAGAAACAGAGGAAAAAAGGAAAATAAAACGTGGAATGCGTACGTAAATGAGAGACGCGTTTCGGCAGCGGAAGCATTGTTCCCTTCTACTGCTTTCACGCAATTTCATTTTCGCTTTTTTCAATTCTGCTGAGATAATGATAAATCAGGTTCGAGCGTCAGGGTCTGTCCTACGGGAATAACGTTACATTTTCACTTTTCGTTCACAATCGTAATCCAATATTTTCACCTGACTGAAACTATGCGATCTCGATTGTCAACGATAAATTCCCTGTGTTTCTCAAAGGTAATTGTGTTTTATCGAAATATACGAAAAGTAAGTGAGGGAGAGAGAGAATGCGAAAGTGAGTGATGTACGAATGATGCGATAACGATGATCGTTGTTGTTACTTCTGACAATATACACAATTGTATCGCTATCACTATTTGATTTTAAAGACTGAATTTGAATGTGTTGCGTTTTTTAAAAAAGCATTAGAAATATACATATATATATATGCTACTACTACTGGGTTGTATGCGATACTGGATGCGGCGGAGTAGAAAAAGGAACCGAAAAAACGACGAGTGTTTACTACCGTCTATACGTTGCGTTGGGAAACATGTTTCAAAAATGTTGAAAAGTATGTGATGGACCCACGCCACCCTGACATGGAACTCCCGAGAATAACGAGACAGAAATGAGAATCACGAGACTACAAAAAGCGCCTGTAATTTTATCTATCTGTAGTTAACGATACGACAACACTAACTTATACATTTACCTGCTAAAACATCAGAATAAAATGATACATGGCAATGGAGGACTATCTTTGATTTCTACGATTGATATCGATCTCAAAAAACCAATGCATGACTATCCTCCTCGTTATCGAATAAAAGATCGAAAAAATAATCGTTTTGTATTTCTATTCGTAGTTACAAACCTACTCTTTTATCCACTTGTTGCGTTCTTGTAAAACTCTAAATACGATCGATGGTCAAAATTATTATTTAGAAAACTTTGTTCTTTAAGAATATACAGTTGTAAAAATAGTAAGTATGCAAATTGGACGACTGAATTAGTTTCAATGAAATTCCAAAGGTTTATTCAGGAGTACCGTATTTTCGTTCTGATAGTTTGCAATATCGATCGATTCTTGTAAATACTCAAGTAAGAATAAAATATCATTTTTTCGTCGCGTTCGTTGTGTAAGACTGTACATGATTGCTGCTGATGCGTAGTGACGTGTACGTGAAATATACGACTGTTCACGGCATAAGAGGACATACGTTGCTATTAAAAGTCTAATGTAGCAAAACAAGTGAAACGAATCCCCTGTAAGTGAAACAAACTCCAAGAGACGCTTGTAGACTCAAGTACTCAAATATCCTGCAACCAATTGAGATCATCTAAGACATATCGCTGAAATATACAGAAAACGTTTTGCAGAAAGACTATAAAAAGATCGTGCCATATTGAATCGTCCTTCAAAATGATTTGAAAGGAAAAGAGAGGACAGGTAAAATACCGATTATAAGATCTGTCGTTCTCTCAGATGTTTTTAATAGTTAACACTTGAAAATGGGGAATGAGAAAAGTGCTCTAAACGGAATGGACATAGAGGAGAAGTCTGTCGAAATAACAGACTTCTGGATACACAAC
The DNA here is from genome assembly GCA_917499265.3 of Mimumesa dahlbomi. Lineage (NCBI taxonomy): Eukaryota > Metazoa > Arthropoda > Insecta > Hymenoptera > Crabronidae > Mimumesa > Mimumesa dahlbomi. The sequence continues at coordinate 11,726,020 of OU824125.1, read as the reverse complement.
ACGGCAAAGGTTAACAATTACAACTCTCGAAAGGTGTCGGTTTTCATCAGTGAACCGTTTTTACACTACGGTGCAAGTTTTGGAAAACCGTCTCCCTTGGAAAGAGCCGCAAAGGTTAACTTTCAAATTTTCTTTTATAGATTCCTGTTCTTTTTGTTTATAACGTAAATAATTAAGTACAGTGATGTATTCTCTAGGTCCTTGTTTCTACAAATGATGCATTTTTCAGAATTTAATGCTACATAGGCATCCTTGTGTTCTGAGGTATATCTTATCCTGGTCCAAAGGCAGCAAATTTTTTCTTACGACGGAACAAGTTAGACCACTAATTCAACTCATAGAAACACAAAACACACTTCAAATATGTCGTGGTCTATGCAGTATTTTACGTGCCCTTGTATTTCTTCACGAGACTGCATCTGCATCCCATAACAATGTTTGTGGAAGTGCCATTTATATTACACCAGAAGGATGTTGGAAATTAAGTGGATTAGAGTACTTGTGCAAGTTTAAGGATTTGACCCCTACATACTTGCAAAAAATTAGGAATTACAGATATGATAGAGCTATTTCACCAGAGGAGGATAATATAATTGCATCAGGCAATTTTACTGCGATAGATGCATACGCATTTGGAGTTCTTGCAGAGGATATTTTAAAATTAAAAAATTCAGGTAGGAATCATGTTATAGTGATTAGATGATACTGGATAATGAACAATAGTTCTCACTTAGCTGTACCATTTCAGAGGATGTTCCAGGCCTGTTGGAGTTCAAAGAATTTTGTAAAGAGAATTTACAGAATGCTGATCCAAGCTTGAGAAGCAAATTATCTGGCATTCTTAAACATCCATTCTTCACACATGATTTTATGAGAATACATGCATTTCTAGAGGAGTTACCATTGAAAAATGACATGGAAAAGAAAGCATTTTTTGAGTAGGACTTTTTCTCAATTAACAATACTCGAAAATAATATAATTCACACTTTAAATTTGAATTATAAAAATGTCTGACCTGGTTACAGAAATCTGGTAACTCAATTAAGGGCATTTCCTGAAACTGTTGTTGCGGAACAATTGGGCCGATTGCTACTTTCCAGAATAGTTCTACTGAATACAACAGCACAAAACAAGCTTTTACCGTTTGTCCTAAAAGCGCGTGGTAAGAATTGTTCAATCACAAGACCTGAACTTTACATTTCATTGTTTGCCTAATACATATAATGAATTCGCGTTGAATTACAGATAATAAAGAAGAGACCGACGATATCGAGAGTAGCTTATTCACCACGCCAACATTCAAAACATATTTGGTGCCCCAGTTACTGGAAATGTTTTGCATACGAGATGCATCGATTCGCCTAGTCCTTCTGTCCCATTTTACCTCGTTCGTCAGTACATTCGAACTTGAAGAATTAAAGAATCAAGTACTTCCCGAATTGCTTGTCGGAATAAAGGACACAAACGACTTGTTGGTATGTGCCACGCTCAGAGCACTCGCCGATATAGTTCCAATATTGGGTGCTGCTACCGTTATTGGAGGAAATAGAGGAAAATTATTTACCGATGGTAGACCAAACAAGATTAACCAGAGAAAGGAAGCAAACTTTACGAACATCACAAATGAATTTGCACCTGTGATATTAAGTTCGAGTGAAAACAAAGTTGAGTTACCGGAAAGGCCTTCACCAGATGGAGGTGAAGACAAAACAGAAGCTGGTTGCACGTTTCCTGAGGAAGAGTGCACGTGGTCGGACTGGGATAATCAGGACTCGAATGTAACTCACGATACTTCGGACCCTCAACGTTCTGACCAACAATCTTTAAAAATTGACCAAGAAAATCAAAGTGACGTAGAATTTAGTTTACCTGAAAAACCCAATGACTCATCTATAGACCCCAATATTAATAAAACAGTCGAATCAAACTATATAAAAAAACCAATCGCGTTATCGGATATTTCACAATTAGACATTAAACATTCCAAGTCGATAGACTCATCGAGAGAAGAATTTGATTTTTTCACGGATATGGAACCGGTGATAAAGAAAACACAGGTATTACATGTCCAAGAGACGTCTACGCAGAGTAAGTTCGACGTAAAAATGTTAAACGACTTCGACGAAAGTGTAGAAAATAACGGCTGGGACGAGGATTTTAGCGATTGGGGGACACACGATACACAACAACTGAAATTTTAACCCTGATAATTCTGATATTCTCATTTCACATAGTTGTTAATAGGCGGAGCCTTCTTTTTCTTTTTAGTGTACAGTTTTTATCTCGAGAAATGGATTAAGTTGTTTCACTAACGAACAGAGAATCGAAAGACGGAGAATTCAAAAGATGGGAAGGTTGTCTCATATACATACGTATAGACGGTAACACGCGCTATACAATCGAACAATAAAACTGTCGTTAATAATGTTGTTTCAAAGAAGCGAACAGGTTAATTCTTTTTCCTGCACTCGTTTTGAAATTAATGTATAGTATTCTAATGTTTTTCAAGACTGTACATGCTTGATGGAAACGCCATGTAATATACAATTTTAAGTAAACCCTATGGGATTTGCGATAATTAGAAGCATGTCAATTGAAAAGAAAGAGAGAATGAACGAGCGTTAGATGTATGTATGTATAAATGGAATATATTTCGGTAACAAAATTTATGAAAATAAATAAATGCCAGATAGTATTCACTTTTAATTCCTTGCAATCCGATCATTTCGGTAGAAAAGTTCACTTGGTAATGGACAAATATTTATTAATATTTTCACATAATATCTTCTAGATAAATTTTCTATATATTTCCGAGTCTAGAAATGGTTCATTCATATACCATCCTCTGTACAAATATCAAACATCCGTTTTTTCATTTCCGTTAATAAGTTCGATATATCGAAAGCGTTCCAGCGTTTTATGATAAAACTTGTGAATGAAGAAAACAATAAAAGAAAAAAGCTATATTACATCTGAAATCAATAAATTAATTATGGATCTTATTAATATTTCCTAATGTACTAAATAATCCTTATAGGTGTTAACAAATTAGGATATCTTTCATTGTAGTAGAAATTTCGTTGACTGCATAGTACTAGTACGTGACGCATAGTGGCGCTGCGTTGGGTTGGTGACTAGTTCACTTAGCTGACAACTTCCTGCAACTTCCTTTTGTACACGAAGCGTCGGGCGGTTCGATTCGTCCCGAGGTCTTTCCAACAGCAACCAGAAATATGGTACGTAGCAGTTTTAATATTAACGGTGTTATATCAGGAAACCTTTCTGCCATCGGTAGAAGTGGTTGATAAATGAAATTTGTATAAGATGTATATTCTTCAGAGAGATTCGGAAAACTGTAAATGCTTGTTGACCGTAACGTTAATGGAGGCTTTATAAATGCGTATATAGGTTCCACGTGGAACAGTAATTCTATTTATATTATTTGTAATATGTTTTTAAGGAATCGCTTCCTTTTATACGATTTAAATGATTGTGTTTAGGTAAATATTGATTCTTTGTTTCTATAATATCGCCCAGCTACACGTGAAAATATAATCAATAGAATTTCGATAATATGCACGCATCAGTACTGTTACAATCAGCTTGTGTAAAGTTTCAGCTATTTTAACATTATTTATAGAAACAACTTCAATTAAGAAGAATATTTTTATTACTCTGATGACAATCTTAGCTCACTTTGAAAGTACAATGAAATTTAATCATTCCCTATAATACTGAACGTTTTTTTTACTTAAAAGAAGTAAGAAAAAAGAAGTGTTTGGCTAATCCTACATATATTTGCAGGGTTTTGTAAAAGTAGTGAAGAATAAGCAGTATTTCAAACGTTATCAAGTCAAGTTCAAGAGGCGTCGTGAAGGAAAGACTGATTACTATGCCCGCAAACGTTTAACTATTCAAGACAAAAACAAATATAACACTCCCAAGTACAGGCTGATCGTCCGTCTGTCTAACAAGGACATTACCTGTCAGGTGAATATAAAGTACGAATATCAATTGTGTATTCGCGTTGATTTTTACGAAATCTGCTATTAGTAAAATGAGATTTACTTTGATTTTCATTTTGTTTGTGGGGAGTAGGTTGCATACTCCAGAATCGAGGGAGACAGGATAGTATGTGCTGCATACAGCCACGAACTTCCAAAGTATGGAGTGAAACTTGGTCTCACCAATTATGCCTCTGCCTATTGTACAGGTCTGCTCCTAGCTCGAAGAGTAAGCACTTAAACAAATCTATATATATATATATTAAATCAATATATTTTATTCTCTATACTTTCCTACAATGATGATCCACTCAGCTCGCTTTGATGCACACTGAAGAAAATACAATTGTTCCCTAATATATTAATTCTGAACGCAAAAAAATTCATATAATTATGTGTCATTAAATATAAAACTTCTATTCAAACGACACTTCGCTTTTTCCATTTAGTTACTGAAAAAATTAGGCTTGGACACCTTGTATGCTGGTGCAACAAAAGTAACGGGCGGTGAGTACAATGTAGAAGAATTGGATGATGGTCCTGGGGCGTTCAGGTGTTACCTGGACACTGGTCTTATGCGTACTACCACCGGTGCTAGAGTGTTTGGAGCCATGAAAGGTGCAGTTGACGGTGGCCTTAATATCCCACACAGGTAATTAAGACATTCTCTTTCCCTTTATTTTATTATGAATTTAATCTCTAACGTGATGATTTCATGACACATGCGCGTCATCTGAGTCATCGCGAAAATCGCGCTTGTTTTTGTGTTCTACATTGCAATGTGCGAGTTTTGCACCGACGTAACAAGATTATAAAGTGTCTCTGATAACCAACTGTTTCAAATAAAATAGTTCACTTTGTTAGTCGGAACGTTGACATTTTTTTTGTTGCAGTACCAAGAGATTCCCTGGTTACGACAGTGAATCAAAAAGCTTTAATGCTGATGTACATCGCCAACATATCTTCGGTCAGCACGTTGCGAATTACATGAGAACTCTGGAGAAAGGAGATTTCGATGTTTTCAACCGACAATTCTCTCAATACATTAAAAACGGCATTACCGCAGACAGCGTAAGTAGTCGTGTAATTCGTTCATTTCGTCCGGCTTATAATTACTGCGAGATTTGTCGATTTTCGTAGTGTCGCGGTTGGACAATATTAAACGCATTGGTTGTGATGAGAATAATGCACATTGTCTCGCATTTTTCAGATTAACGTTTGTTACATCACAACCATACACCACATATTTCCTTCTTCAAATAATTATTATAAAATCGGTCATACTTTGGATTAGAAATATTTTATATACATGTATTTCATTTATTTTGATAGATCGAGGGTATTTACACAAGTGCGCACGAAGCAATTCGCGCGAACCCAGAACATACTAAGGTAACTAAAGAAAAGGAACCTGTGAAGAAACGGTGGAACCGCGCCAAACTCTCGTTATCAGAAAGAATGAACCGCGTCGCCCAGAAGAAAGCATATTTCTTGAAAACACTCGAGGAAGCGGAGGCTTAATTGAATTTGTGATCTCCTATTCTACCGCACCATCTGTATAGAAGATGCACGGAAAGGTGTTTGCTGTGCAAATAAAATACATTCGATGGAACTGATTCTCGTTCTTTTTTATTTAATGTAGACCATATTATGTACTATTTACTCGTAAGAAAAACACTCTTGAAAAAGAAGAATAATATTTTATTTAACGTACATGTTTGTTTTACTGTCCAGTTATTGATTTGTGTCCAACATTAATCCGTATCGTAAAGAGCAATGTGTGTATACTACCTCTTTGTAGTTTATTTTATGATGCTAGTCGTATATTTAGAAAGACCGAGAGATTCGATTGCGTCAGTTGGAAATAAATAAACTAGTTTTATATTGTTCCACGGTATGCACTTAAAATCGAGACTGAACAGAAACCGTAACGCGAGTTTTGATTGACGATTCTAAAATATTTTTAAGAGGCATTTAACGAAAGAGTGATAATCTATTACGGGAGCCAGGTAGTTTGCCCTTTTCGTCCATTAATCCTGCTTGAATATCAGCGATTGATGGAACTGTTCTCACTTCTCCACGTGCTGCCACACTGGCAGGTGATTTTAGAAGTCTTCGCGCTACGTTCATTATATCATCTCTCGATATTGCGTCTATAAAACAGGCAGGTAAAACTCTTTAGTCTTAATACTTATACCATGGCGCAGAATGTTTTATTTTACTCACCAATCGCTTGAATAAAATATTCTGGACGTTTCCTAGCTCCCGTCGCCAGGACTTGTCGTCCAATATCCTCGAATACGACCGGTCTTTGTTCGAGATTCATTAGCAACATTGATTGCAGTTGTTTCTTTGCTCTCTATAGAATCAAAAGAGAATTAAATGCTTTAATGGTACGAAATAGAGAGTAAATTAAGGCAAAGTGAAGTCGTACCGCCAATTCGCTTTCTGTAATATTGCTGACCATTGCGACCATTTCATGCACGATTACTTCTACCATTTCTCTAACATGCGAAGGTGTGCAAGACGCATGTATACAGAAAAGGCCGGTGTCCGCATAAGCATGATTATACGCTGTTGCACTATACAGCCAATGATATCTACGACATAGATATGTATATCGCAACGATCCAATTAAAATTTATTAGTTTTTGTTGTATTGTTTAATTATATTGTTGTACCTGTTAAGTACGTTTGTGTACAAACGAGTGTACATGCCCTTTCCTGGACCACCAGCACTAAAGCTGCCACCACCGCCCATCATCATATTCAAAACACACATAGCTACAAAGTCAGGATCTTGATGGGAACAACCCTCCAAACCTATCACAACGTGCGAGAGTTCTGGTAAACCACTCGGTCCCGCGTACACCGGCACATTACATTCTTCCTATTGTAACGCATCGAAAACTAAATTATTCACTGTAAATCTGTAACGTGAAATTCTCTTAAGTTTGTTTAATTGAAATTGAAACCTACTAGTATGTATCCTCCTGTATATTGTGCGATGGATCTATCGATTAGATTCGAGCCTTTATCTGAAGTGTGCTGACCTTCTGCTTCCCAAATTGTTTTTTCCTCAACGAAGTACCTATGTAAAAGTGATAATACTTATGAATTTTCGTCAACAATTTTCAATTGCTCAGCTCTAGACCTTACACTTTTTTATACAGATAGTTACTTTTCAACAGCGCGAACTAGATCATCATGTTCGACTCCAACACCGGCTATAACCATTCTATTCGGTGTATAGTGATTTCGTAAATACTGGAAAAGCACTTTTCTATCTATTCTATCGATGTTTTCTTCCGGACAAATCTTTGGAAGACCGAGGGTGTTATCTCTATACGCGGCCTAGAAATGTACGACTGTTTAAATAAGCGTTTGCTAAATATTTTTAACGTTTAATATTTGACACTCACAGCATGGATCATGTCCATAAGTATGGGTTCCTGTTCTGGTCTGGTAAGTAGCGATTCTAATTCAAATCGAACCGTCTGCTTGGCTATGTTTACCTGCAGAAACATAGATATTCTCAATAATGTTTTTCAGACCTTATTGTCATACAGAATATAATAAGTATGTTGAATGTACGCATACATATGTTTAGAAAATGCATGACTTGTGGTCGTACCTCTTCCTCTGTAATTTGCGGTCTTAAAACAATATCACCCAAAACTTGTGTAACCATATCTAATCCATGACGTTCGGCTGATGCAGCATACACAAATGTATCTCTAGATCCTTGACAGTCACATATTCCACCATGTTTCTCTAATGCAAGCATTATCTGGTCCTTGCTAGCAAATAACTTTGTAGACTGTGAAAGAAATGGTTCATTCAATTGTACTTAATTTCATAAAAAATTATACTTTTAACATGATCAAAGAGGCTTACACCAAATGCCAATTTCTCCAGGAAATGAGAAATACCACTAGGGTATGCCACCTCATACCGTGGACCAGAATCAATTAAAACTATAAAACAAAATTCCTGTTTAAAAACAAAGTAATTGGAATAATATAGGGATAACATGTGATTAAAGTTTGCAGAAGAAACTTACCTCCTATGGTACAAAATTGACCAAACCGATTTTCTGATGCAACTCTTAGTCCATTTTTTAAAACTGTGATTTTAGTAATTTGATGTTCATCCTTTGAAGTTGCATAAATAGCTTTAGGCAAATTAGGAATAGGCTCTGTTAGCGGAGGAAATGGTGTGACTATTGAGTTCCGTGTTATTTCCTTGGTAATCTTTTCCGATGAGAAATTACATCTCTGGAGAAATGGTAGACTTTGTTGTGTTCCACTGAGATGATAGGAAGATAACGTTAGGTAATTCAACAGACAAAAATTGTTGAGACATTCAGTAGCTAATACTATAGAATTCAATTGCATTTTCTCCTACTCCTAAAGTTGTACAGCACAAATGAGAAATAACGAAAAACTTGTGGGGTATAATACATGCTAAATATAATATTGTTGCAAAAAATGTGTAATAATATAAATAAATAAACGAATTTTTGAGGAGTAAGAGCAGAGAAGTATAGTGAAAGAAGAGGTTAAGCAGATTAATGATATCCATATCGATACTATCTGCATTTAGCGTAGGAAATTACCTTTTCTTAACAGCAACGGTTAAGGAACCATGGCGTACTCTCACCAACATTTTCATTCTATCTGCTGCATAAAAGTTTGATTATTTAATTTGCCTTGCACCGTTTAGAATTTGAATATTAAATACATTAAAGGATAGATTTGGTTAAACTTGCTTAATCTTATCACTTGGGGATCGTGTGCATCATGTGTGACTTTATTCGGATTTTGCTGCCATCTACTGTGATTGAGTGATATTCATACTGTGGCGCGATATCAATTTTATTGGTTCAGAGAAGGGCGGAGGGATGTATGACGTTAAACCGGGAATCTTCATTCACACGTGGTCAGGTAGTTAGTTCAACTGTTGATCTATGTTTAATCTTGTTTGTGAACGAGGTGTAAGTGTCGGTAAAAGTGTAAGCAAGGATTTCCGAAGAGTCTAATTTTGTATATGTTATACCAGGTAATTATAAAAACTGTAAATATGTTGGATATCGGCATATTCTAAAAAAGACAAATTTAAGGATTAAAAACTACTGACACAAATATAAATTACCGGCTATGAAGAGTAAAATTCGTTATAACCTAAATAAATTGGAATTATAACCTATTTAAATGAATGCGTATTTATTGATAGGGTATTTTGTTTATCTCACAGCATTATACCCTACATTATTTTCAGAATGTTTCCGCAAGGACCTTCCTAAAAGTAGCAATTAAAAAATGAGTTCAATGGAACAGTCGAAAGGAAAGGGTAGGAAAAAGCAATCTTCACGTAAGAAACCAATACAGAAATCACGTAAAGAGATACGCAAGGAACAACGAAAGCAGAAGAAAGTAGCTAAGGCAGTTTACTTTCAAAAAAGAAACGAGCTACGTGGAAAACATGCACAGAATACCCCTCACTCAGACAAAGTTCAAGAAGTGAAGAAAAATGATCTTAGAGATTATACTACTAACAATAAAATCCTACAGGATCAGAAGGAACATGCTAAAGAAAAGAGACAGAGAGAATTACAGCGCAAAAGGGAAAAGCATAGGAAAGTGTTATTAAAAGAAGCTAATGAGCAGGAAGACAAAATCATCAAAAAGTTGGAAAAGCAATTAAAATTAAATAAACGGAAACAGAAGAGTGTTCCAAAATCTTTTGTGGCAGATGGTTTAGATTGTATCCTTTTCATATTATTTTTTAAGTTTTATATCTTTTTCCATCAAAGCTGTATTTTATATGTTTTTATAATAATTAATCACAGTTGTAGAATAACTAATCACTGTACTATTTCCCTTAATAAATCTTCACAATCGAATGTATAGATCTTCTGGATTTTTGTATAGAAGACAATAGAAAATGTATAGTCGAAACAGAAAAACAGATATTAGATGAAGAATCTCATGCAGAATTCCAGACAGATTTGACCATGGTCATTGGAGAAGATGAAGATAATGAACATGTTCAACAAAATCATAGTGAGACGGATGAAATAGAAAATGATGACTTAGATGAAGACAAAGGTGGAGGAAACTATGCAAACGATAATTTGGATGTTTGTGAAGATGAAGAAATAATAGATAGTGAAGTTGAAACTAATGCAGAATTGTCAGACAACAGTAAAAGTTCATCAGAATTGCAAATGATGGACAATACTATACAGAATGAAAGTAATGAGGAAGATGAGGGCTTGTGGGAAGACATTTATGGTAGGAAAAGAGATAAAAAGGGCAACATTATACGCTCGAATGCGTATGTTCCCCCAGCCGTTCGAAATATTACGCGTGAATCAATTACACACGACCACCATTTAAGTGTATTGAGAAAGCAGTTGAAAGGATGTTTGAATCGTGTAGCAGAACACAATATACACAGCATAGCTAATCAGGTAACAAAGTGCATTTTGGAAATGAGCAACTCAGATAAAATAAAAATACCTCACTCCTTTTCCTTACAGATAGACGAATTATACATGAAGAATAGTCGTAATAGCATGAACGATCTATTAACAAAATTAATGATCGAAGCCCTAATCGCGCCTGTACTTACACCAGACCGAATGATATGCGAGCACATGATGTTGATCGCTATACTTCACGCAAACGTAGGTGTGGAGGTAGGAGCTTATGTTTTGGAAACGTTGGTGAAATTGTTTGACAAAATGATGCAAGAGTCACAGGACATTGAAAACAAGCAACTGGACAATTTAATTTTAATGATCTCACATCTGTATAACTTTAAAGTAAGATATCATATACATCTATTATTAATATGTATAGGTTTTAAACTGATTAAAATGTGTTAAACAGATCTATGGGCACCAGCTTCTGTATCAGATTTTGGAGAAGCTGCTGGTAAAGTTTACAGAGAAAGAAATTGAGTTAATATTACTGATTTTAAAATCCGTGGGATTCCCTTTGAGAAAAGACGATCCAATAGCTTTAAAAGAATTTATACAGCAGTTGCAACAAAGAGCTAGCCAGCAGAAAGGGGAAAAGTAAGCTTTCATGTTTTAAAACTCAGGGCAACTTCACCATCCTATTTGTTAATAAAATTTATTCTTTCTCCATTTTATAGTTCTCGAGTGAAATTTATGTTAGATATTTTATTAGCAATAAAAAACAACAACGTAAGTAAATTACCACAGTACGACGCACCTCATGTAGAGCACTTAAAGAAGGTTGTAAAAAGTGTGATACGCAAGGGAAACGCGATTACTCGATTCAACGTATCACTGAACGACTTGTTATATGGTAATACGAATGTGTCAGTAAATAATAATCTACTCTTAGTAAATAATACGTACCAAGCTAATTAATGGCATGATATAATGTGTGTTTCGTATCATTTTCTAGCGGATGAGAGAGGAAAATGGTGGATAGTTGGATCAGCATGGTCCGGTTCCATCGACGTTAATAACGACGCAAAAAGAAAGGAAGGTAATAAACTTATGTTTGGAGAAAAGTTGTTGGAGCTGGCGCGGAAACAAAGAATGAACACCGACACGAGAAGAAATATCTTCTGTATCTTAATGACGGCAGAAGATTATCTGGATGCTTTCGAAAAACTGCATCACCTTGGCTTAAAAGATCAGCAAGAAAGAGAAGTGATACATGTTTTAATGCACTGTTGCCTGCAGGAGAAGAGCTTCAATCCCTATTACGCAGTACTCGCGCAAAAATTATGCGAATATAACCGAAAGTATCAAGTACGACTCTTTTCTTTAATTAATTTTCTCAATTTCCCATATAAATGTTTTTACGCGAGTATTTTTAATCCTTTCAGCTGACAATACAATACACTTTATGGGACAAATTAAAAACATTGGAAAGTTACAGTCCCAAACAATTAAGCAATTTAGCACGGTTTTTGACTCATTTGTTCGTTGAGAAAAGCCTTGCGTTTTCGGTATTAAAGGTAACTATTGATCCTATTTCGTGTCGATTCAACCGATTAAATTATATTCGTTGGTCTTTTATTGTAGGTAATCCAATTCGCGGAATTGGATAAGCAAACTATGAAACTTTTGAGGCAAATCACACTGGGAATACTTTTACACGAACCGGAAGAAGCCTGTCTGCAAGTTTTCGAAAGAATATCAGTGTCTCCTCAGTTGCAAACTTTTAGAGAAGGCCTCCGATTATTTATAAATCATTTCCTTTTAAAGAACATAAACTCTAGCATTTCAGAGACCGAACATGTAAATACATTAAAAAGGCGAGCAGAGTCCGTAGATAAAATACTAATTTCTCGTGGATCTAGAGTAATGTTTTAATTTTTTTCTAACCGATAGTGTTCGTCCTTGATACGAAAACACATTAAAATTTGTGTACCTAATAATTCGCAAATATTTCCATTTCACGGTATGGTAATAAAAAACACATTTTAAGCAAGCATTATAGATTATGTTTATCAATCTTCTACACCATCAAATTGTTAGTGATATAAATGGTTGTAGAATGTGTTGGAAGTCGTGGCATAAAAAGAAAGATAAAAGGATCGGAGTGAGAAGATGACTAGAATGCCGATATTCATTATGTGGCTATGAGAAAAAACATAACAATCAGTTGACTTCTGTATCGGAAGATCGATGTCGATTATCTTTGATTCGTAAGCACCATACTTAAATTATAGTGGAATACTTTCACGCGGGGCGTATTGCACACCTCCATCTCCATAATGGAAAAATGATCTCTAACGAGATCTTTCGTAATACACATTGTGATGGCGGATAAGAAGCGATAAAGTATATTGGTAAGCGTAAGACATATTGGTAGAGATAAGGTATACTGCAACATTTCGTTTTAGCCGAAGGTCTGCATGCAGAGCTTGTATGTGTTCTCGTATTTGGAATCAATGTAACCAGTGCAACCATATCCGCCCAGTTTATGAATACGAACGAAGTCGTCACAGTTGATATTACCATCTCCATTGCAATCCTAGAATAATGAATACACTGATTAGCTTCATTTCTGATATAACTATGGATTAACAACTAATACCTGGCCAAATTTAGACATGTAGCCTTGCACTGCTCGGGATGCACAATATGGGTCATTAACACATCGAGGATAGGCTGAAACAAAAAATATTAAGTAATATCTACCATAATATAAAAATGAACTTGAAAATTTGATCAGAAAATGCTAACCGCCATCATTGGTGTTCGGTTCGTTGTTGAGAGTAGGTTTTCCAGCATCAGCCCAGTAGCCCCAAGTTATACTAAAAGGGCCGCAAACAGAGCCCTCGCATCCGATTGTTACATTGCATCCGGAAGTAGTCTCGCATATGCATCCAAGGCAAGTCCGTGAAACTAAATTGGATTCTCCAGCTGACCCTTCCTGCCCTATGAATCAAATAGAAAAATGCAAAACCATAACGGTGACAATACGGATGACGTGTTATATATGAATGTACAATGCCGAATGGCTTCGATACACGCGAGTAGATTTCCTTGAACTTATTGTTAGTGGTCGTCAAGTGTGGTTCGTTACCACATCGAGCACCGCCTGCCCAAAAAATAGTTTCAGCCACGAGGAGCTGAGGACGCGGTAGAAAACCGGATTTCTGGATATAACGGCAACCACTTTTTTCTATCGTCTTTATTTATTTTATCTTCGTTTGCCAGTGCAGTTCGTGTTACTAGTTCAATACAAATACGAACAGCGACTTTTCCATGATTACAAATCACCAAATTAAAATTCTTTAATAAATGACTGTCCCTCCAAAATTTGCATTGCGGTTCTGTTTAATAACAATTTTTTAAGAATATCTAAAAGAAATTCGCATAGAATCGTTAGTGTTCTGAAAATTCACAGAAATGTGATGGCTCATTATAATGATAATTACCTCATTCGTGACCCATGACTTTCCTCGAAGATATTAACAGTTTCATAAATAACGTAAACGACAGATGCCGGCTACAATACGCACTGAATTAGGAAAAGCAGACACTTTACGTGCAATTGTGAATTACGTTAATCATAAATCGAATGCATGCAATTTACTCATCAAAAAGAAAAACAAAATTGCGTTTTCGAATCCATCGTCTCTATATTTCTTTGGTTCACTAGGCAAAAGTAGTGCGCGACGATAGATATCAAGGATATCTAAATGACGGATACATAATGACGCTTACCGTAAGCACAAGCCAGCAATGACAAAAGCAGACACGTAATAATTGGAACGCTCCACGCCATCCTTCCTGTCTATGATGTTAAATATTCTTTATTAAATATTCACGAACGCTGTTACTCGTAGGACACTCCGGTGTTTCGTTGTCGCATGTTCTTATATACTTGGTGAGTCGTAATACGCGCGGCGCCGACCGCGCAGGATTCTCAGAGAGGTGGGGAACACGATCGGACAGAGAAAGAGAGGGAAATCTCAACAATAAAATAAGAGACATAGTAGACTCACAGATCGGACGGTTTGTGAAACAGGGGAACGGGGAACAGGGGCGTCATCGGCAAAAAAAACGGCGCGTAAGCGTAAGCACAAATCTTATCCCATACCGACACCTTTACCCGATTCAGGAAAACAACGTTTCAATTTCAATTCTCATCAAGAGAAAGATCTTTCTTGTAGGAAGGGATGTTATGCGTATCGAGACAACGAAGGTCCGACGTGGATGGAATGTTTATTCGTAGAGGAACCGGATTTCGAGTTCAATGTCAATGCCCCCAAGCCACCGTGTACAGTCTTCTGCATGAATCTTCGGATTACTTTAGCTGTTCTTTCCTACTGTCAGTGAAGAAAGTTACCGGTAGAATAGAAAGAAAAAATCAGCCATGCAGAAGACTGTACACCCACTCCTGGCTGCGTGTTCCAACCAGTTTACGGCTACATCCAATTTCAATGAATTCGCGTAGGTGTACAAAATATTTTCGTAAAGATACATTGGAATGATGGAAAAATTCTTAATAATACACAACGCGGAAGTCGATTTTCAATCACGGCTATCTTAATTGTAGATAAAAATCTGTGAAATTCCCATTACACAATCACGGGAATAACGCAGAGACATAAGAATGTCAGGGGAGCGATCGAACGATAATATTCCATTATAAAATTCATATATCGAAGTAAATCCGTATAGACGTGATATCCTAAAATGTCTCGGAGGATACTTTCAAGTATTTTTTAAGACATCGTGGTTGCCGTTGTAATTTTCATTTGCGATGCAACATGAGGATATGTATGAGTCATCGCGTATTTCATCTGAAGGACGCACATTAAGGACGTGGATTACTCGACTTTCTAGCGGGAAGAAAATTGAATTTGGAATATTTGTAGAAGTTAATGGAATGCAAAATAAATAGTCTTAACTTGAAGCTTCACCGTTATATTACCACTGAAGTTGTAGTAGGAGTTCTTCAGGAGTATCCAATAACAAATTATATATACAAACAATTATTATTATTTATTAACTTCATATTAAAAGTACGCAAGGGAGCCACTTATATCTTGTTGAAAGACTCAATGTCGACTGATTGAACTAGGTCTTGGAAATTTTCAATTTCTTCCACCAGCAAGTCAACAGATACTTTGTCATCCTCTATGACACACATTATTCTGAATTTGGAAATACCATAACCCACAGCGACCAGTTTTGCTGTAAAAATAAAATTCCAAGTATTACTATAATTTTTGAAGTATTCAACAAATCTAAATTCCACCAGATATCAGAATTATTTTACTTACATGCTCCCCAAACCAATCCATCCATTTGAATAGATCTAACTGATTCCTCCATGGCTTTCATGTCAGTATCATCTCCCCATGGTTTTACGTCCAAAACAAGACTGGACTTGGCAATGAGAGCTGGTTTCTTTGATTTCTTCTCTGCGTATGCCTTTAATCTTTCCTCTCTAATTCTTGCTGCCTCTGCATCCTCTTCCTCGTCAGAACCAAACAGGTCTACATCATCGTCGTCATCAGCCTTGGAAGCTGGTGCTGAGCTGTCACTACTAAAGATCGCAGGAGCTTTCTTTTGGCCAGGGAGTGACTTCAGGTCATAAGATTTTATGTGACCGTACCATCTCAGTACATGGGGATTTGAAGATGTGGGTGTTTTACCTAAGGCTTCAAGAACTGCGACATCTGCTTGAGAAGGTTGCCACCTTGAAGAAAGATTTTCCTTTTTTACAAACATTATGCTACAAGTGGAAAGAAAACAACTCATTCCTCACAAAAATAGGATAAAGAATTCCAAAACATTGTATGTATAAACATATAACCGGGAATGAATATTTTTTCGTCTCGGATAAAAATAGAAAAGTAACAAAAAGAAAAATGACCGTTCTTATAATACCAGAAAGTATCTGCTTTTAAATACCCTGAAGATCCAAGAAGGGGTATCTATTGCATTAATTTAGTGTCCTCAGACGGTCACATACGGTCCCTCGTACGCGACGAATATACACATTCGCAGGTACGCATGCATTCTGGTGCTATCGCAAATTTGGTATTTCGGGAAAAAAAATAAAAAAGGAACTGACGTGGTCGGTATAAAAGCGAGCAAAAGAAGTCTCACGAGATAAAAGTATGGGATGACCGGTAAAAATAAGATGAAACACAAAGTGATATGTAGACAGATGTCTCAAATCTACGCTATAAGAGAAACTAGAGAAATACTAGTAAAACCGGTAAGATATTATTCTAAATATTAGGAAAAGAAAACTGAAGCGAAAGCGAACCAGAAGGGGATCTGAAAAGGGAAATGAAAAAAGATGCTGACGACAAGTAGAGCACGTGTACCGGGATGGTAGTTAATCGAAAAAGAACTCACCCCTCGATGTAACTGCGGTCCGCAAGGTAGGCGTTCAGGTCCTTCACACCTTTGTCAGTCTTCAAATCGCCGACAGCCATTGCGAGGGTCTGTTTGAAGAGGAAATAGGGAAATTGTTACCTAGGTCCGAACAAGGTACACGACAGGACACGACGGTAATGAAGCCTTTCGTCTTTCGTCTGCTTTCATCCGGTCGCCGGAAGAGAGAGCCATAATCGACGTCAATGGAGCTAACTTCAATCAAAACGACTCGAAACTTTTATTTATAATTGTACTGAGTTATATTGTACACAATTGTAAATCCGATCAACACTTATTTGTTTATTATCACATACCAAGGAAGAAACGTATTTACGCTTAAACAATTTTCGTATACGTATAACCGTATATTCATAACTTGCAAAGTTTATTGCAAAACAATGTAATCTCTTTCCAAATTCTTAACAAAACTATTCTTGACCAATCGAATTATTGTTATGAGATAGAAGATGAATAATATTATCGATATTTGTCATCGATAGTTCTAGAGCATCGTTGATGCACATTGATGCATTTGCTGATTCGTAGCTACCTTCGCAAGCTTTAACTGGCGGCAATCGATGTATGGATCTATTTAAATTAAATATATTCTTTCTTTTGCATCATCCGTGATCATTCTTCAAACAGAAAAAAGGTAACTGTCATCTGTTTTGAAATCTTAAACCCATTAAATGTAAACTCAATGCAAAACTTGAATTCTCAATAGAATTCAATTTAAAATGAAGTGCAATTCCTTCACTTCTTCCTGCTTCCTGTTTCCCGCTCTTTCCAGCGAATATACAAGTTACCCTACCATTCTACTATACACTACCATTAATTACTACATATTCAATGCAATCGATATCTACTACCTTGCTTTATATATTCCTATTTTAATATGCGTAGAAGTACATTCTGAAAGAACGTGATTACACGACAAATAAATGATCTGTACATGTTAATAAATGTATAATATACGACATATGGGTGTATCTAACCTAGGACTGTACAAGTTGAAATTAGTAAAATATCCAATAATGCCCTCTACGTAATCCAGTGTATTCTAACATTCATCTACACCTTGCTTAGAGTATTGTAGAATTATTATTTTAGATCCGATTAAGTTGATAAAGCAAAAATAAAGTCTAACGAAAATAGAAAAGTTGCAGAAAATTGCAACAATTGCGCAAAGTTGTGCAAAGCGAAGGTTTTCAAAGGAATCATCGGTAACCGCGTCGGCGCGCGCGCCCATAGGTGACCGTCAGTGACCCGCGGGTGACCGACAGCGACCGTCCTAGGCAGGCGTTCCTGACATCTGGAAGGGACTAAGATTTGGGTAATTTCATTTTAAAAAATCAATGATAACACTTTTTGCAAAGATCTTGTTAATATGCAGTTTAACCGTGTCATTGATCGTGTTACCGATCGAAACAGAATGACACTGGATACTTGTTCGTTCCCGTCCGTGATTGTACGATTAGGTTACTATATTCGCGTTTGTTGAGTTTAGTTTTTTCTTACATAACAACTTAGAAGCTAGGAGGCAAAATGTTGAGGGTCCCGGTGATAAGACTGTCCACGGGACTATCGAGTGGCAGGCTTACGTCCGTGGGCCTGCACACAACGTCCAAGTCCCAGCAGCAAGACTTGGTGGAGGTTTTCATCGACGACAAACCGGTGCACGTTCCGCCAGGAACAACGGTCTTGCAGGTAAATCTCTTCTTCTGTAGCAGTGAATTATTGTGTCGTACATGAACCTGTCTAGAGAATTCAATAGACTACGCTTATATTAACTCTGCAGCGAACCACTCATTACCTACTTGTGTCATAATAATATGTTCCTGCGTTCTTAGGCAGCTGCTAAGGTGGGAGTTGAAATTCCTAGGTTTTGTTACCATGAGCGTCTTGCAGTAGCAGGAAACTGCAGAATGTGCCTGGTGGAAATTGAAAAACAAGTGAAGGTATTACTGAGCAAACATTGCTTTATTACTTTTTGTACTGTGTAGTGAAAGAATGGAAAGACGAAACTTTAATATAAATATTCCTAGCCAGTGGCAGCCTGTGCTATGCCAGTGATGAAGGGATGGAGGGTAAAGACCAATTCTGACTTGACTCGCAAGGCTCGCGAAGGTGTTATGGAATTTCTATTGGTTAATCATCCTCTGGATTGCCCAATTTGTGATCAGGGCGGGGAGTGCGATCTACAGGATCAAAGTATGGCATTTGGAAGTGATAGAAGCAGATTCGTTGATATCAATTATAGTGGCAAAAGAGCAGTAGAAGATAAAGATATCGGCCCTCTAATTAAAACTGTTATGACACGCTGCATTCACTGCACGCGTTGCATTCGATTTGCATCTGAAGTTGCTGGTATTGATGATTTGGGAACCACAGGGCGTGGAAACGATATGCAGGTATATGGGTTAAAAAGGTGAAGACGACTAAGAATGACTATCTACTTTTTAAACGACATCTCCATAGGTAGGAACTTATGTGGAAAAAATGTTCCTGTCCGAGCTGTCTGGCAACATAATTGATCTGTGTCCTGTTGGAGCATTGACCAGCAAACCGTACGCATTCGTAGCACGACCGTGGGAAACTCGTCGCACGGACAGTATTGACGTGCTGGACGCCGTCGGCAGCAACATAGTCATATCTCACAGAACGGGCGAGGTTCTACGCATCCTACCCAGGGTCAATGAGGTTGGGAAACCAAATCACAGCCAAAACTCGGGAGTATGTCGAAAATAAACTAAATTAAATTACTCTCATTTCAACAGGAAATAAATGAAGAATGGCTATCGGACAAGGCACGTTTCTCTTACGATGGCTTAAAACGTCAAAGACTAATCACTCCTATGATGAGGATTAACGGAAAATTGGAGCACGTTGAATGGGAAGATGCTCTTGTCGCGGGTACGTTTTCAGTCTTTACGAATACCCTGTGAATATATTGATTTTTCCAATACATAATCTTATTTTGTTCTCTATTCCAGCGGCCAAAGCACTACAGAATGTGCCAGCGAATAAATGCGCGGGCATCGCTGGAAAATTAGCGGATGCCGAAGCGTTGGTGGCTTTGAAAGATCTGGTGAACAAAGTCGGTGGTGAAGCTCTGGCGACAGAACAAACCTTTCCAAAGAACGGAGCCGGTATCGATTTGAGATGCAATTACTTGTTGAATAACGGTATAGCCACGATTGAAGACGCAGACGTGGTGCTTTTAATTGGTACGAACCCGAGATTCGAGGCACCGTTGGTAAACACTCGATTGAGGAAGGGATACCTCCATGGCGAGCAGACAATTGCATTGATCGGACCAAATGTTGACCTAACTTACGATCACGAGGTAACATTTTACTTATGGTACCACGTTGATAATATAACGAATGAGCGTGTACGTATTTGCTTTTCAATTTTTAGCACCTCGGTGAATCGGCAGATGTTATAACGAAATTAAAAAGTGGTACGCATCCATTTAGCAATACATTGAAGAACGCAAAGAAACCTCTTATCATCTTGGGTGCTGATCAATTGTCTAGAAAAGACGGAGCTACGATTTTGTCCGAAACACAAGCATTGGCTCAGGCATTGGGAGAAAATTCCAAGGTAAGATAAATAGAATCTAACATTAAGAACAAGTATATCTTCTGTTCTTTGTTTGTTTAGGCTCCTCAGGATTGGAAAGTATTGAACATACTTCACACAAATGCATCACAAGTGGCAGCATTGGATATCGGCTACGGATCGACTGTTGAAGAAATCAAACAGCTGCAGCCAAAGGTCCTGTTTCTACTTGGAGCTGACGACGCGAATATTAAGAAAGATGATTTTAAAGACACGTTTATCATATACATAGGTAAAGGCACGAAAATACTTTTACTCTAAGTATGCACAGGGCGCGGTTTTACGGAATTGGTACGGTGCTGACAGGTAGTCACGGTGATGAGGGTGCAGCAATGTCTGACGTTGTACTAGCCGGAGCTGCATACACCGAGAAAGTTGCCAGTTATGTGAATACGGAAGGTCGTGCACAACAAACATGCATGGCGACCACACCCCCCGGAGCTGCACGTCCGGATTGGAAAATTATTCGAGCACTTTCAGAGGTATTTAAATATCCCTAAGCTCGACGCAAATTATAACGTTATCATTCCGTGCTTTTTTATGTTTTTTATTCCATTGCAGATCAGTGGAGTTTGTCTGCCATATGATAACTTAGCAGAAGTAAGATCCAGGCTTGAAGAAATTGCACCACATCTGGTTAGGTACGGTGAGGTGGAACCGGCGAATTTCTTTGCACTGGCGTTGCAATTATCCAAGGTAAACAACTTCGTTAATTTATCATAGTGCTAAAAAACAACAACAAGAATTTTCTGCGATACTTTGTTTTGATAGGAATCTGCTGGATCCCTGTCGTCAGAACCATTGGATATTAAGCAGAAAACCTTAGACCAATTCTTTATGACAGATGTAGTATCCCGAGCTTCTCCAACGATGGCGAAATGCGTGCAAGCAGTTATGAAGCAGCGGGAGAGCGCCGTATAAAAGTAGAAGGTGTAAGGGAGAGTAATAAAAGAAATTGTCCTATAGTGTAAATAGAAACGAGTTCGACACAACAACTTTGAAACTGTGGTAGTATCATCCGCAAACATGCCGTGACAAGTACATTCTTCTGTAATCCATATTAAATAACACGAGAAATAATAACTTAATCGAACTCTCCGAAACATTTATTCCGTCAGTCCCTCTAACTGTATTACATAACCAAAGAACGAAATATTAAATGGAATGTATCATAAAACGCCAGTATATCACTCAATCAAACGTTGCACGAAAAATTGTGTTCGCACAATCATTTAATGCTAAACTCAGGTTTCGAGCGAACACAATAAAGAATATAGTCACATCGTATGTATGAAGAATATGCAGTTGTGCTAAACGTTGTATATAGAAAGTTAAAAGCTTAATAAAAATACGTTTTATAACTGACTTGTTTCTTTACGCTTTAGTTAAACATTTGCTAAAACAACAGTTGGAAAAGAAAAGATTTAAATAAAGTCCATTTATTCGGTTTAATTTCTTGTAACTGGAAAAAGGTTAAAATAATACTAATCGATTGGGTGCATTCAATTGCTGGATTCTGGTTGTTCGTCTGTATCCAGTTCGCCAGAGCTCTCATCTGAATCGACCTGGAAAATAAACGAATTACATAATATGAAATCCTTGCGCAACGACATTCCCTTCCCCTAATCCCCTGTCCCAGTATAATGTGTCCAAATTAATACCTTTCCACCGAGTGCAATCAGTCTCTCTTTGTACATAGTAATCTTACTATCTTGATCCGTTAAAAGCTCTAACAAGTCTTCTTGGTCCTTTTTTAATTTGTCCAGTTCCTCACACTTCTCGTGAAATTTTTGTGAGAGCTCGTTCTCATTTCTTTCATTGAGTTTGCATTTGTATTCATTTATTATGACAGTACATTCCGCCAAACGGGTTTCCAATTCCCCTATAGTATTTTTATACTTTTCCAATTCATTCGATCCAACGGATTCAACGTCTTTTGATTCCTTTACTTTTTCCCTTTCTTTTTCGTCCGAAAGATTACTTTGTGCTGCCCGAAGAACCAAATTTTGATCTTTTAAATGGCTAACGGTTGATCGCAGATCTTGAATTTGTGCCTGTAAAAGTTAAAGGAAATAGCTAGGAAAATCGACACGGCATATCCTCTCTGTACATCGATGTACATACTTCATATTCGTGCTTCTCCTTGGTAAGAGTGTCTGTAATTTCAGTCAGTCTTTGTATCTGTAAATCTTGCTCCCGAATGAATTCTTTGTACTGAGCCAACAAAACGGAGTCGGATGGTGTTGGCGGTGTTATCTGATTTTTCTGCTGTTGTGAACTCCCCGCGTCTAACATCGATTTCGTTATCACCCCTAGAGCCATATTTTGCTATCATAATATCGTTGTACTCTAACGTAACATCGAAAAAGATAACAGAGAAACATTACCTTCCAATGTTTTTGATAATCTACAAAACTCGTGATCCAACAGTAATTCTGATGGATTTTTCGCGGATGGTTGAGGATGTTTTAATGTCCTCGAATAGACTTCGTGTCTGGCAATACCGCCCAAAGCATCTTGAAATCTTTCCAATCCTATCCTATTCTCGATTAGATTACATAATTTTTCCTAGATTTGTTGAAACAAAAAAAAACAGAAAAAACGAACGTGTACAAATACAGTTGGATAATTACAGGCTGTTATGTCCGATCTGAAATTACCTTGGTATAATTGGGAACGCTGTCATCGTTGAAATGAACGCACATTCCTATTAGCATTGCGCACATGCTTTGTAATAGCGTTTCCTGCAGATCATCACTATTCTCTTGTGATGACAAAAGTGCCGTCAGATAGGCTACGGATGATTCTATTGAGAGAAAGGACTTAACTGCGGCGGGACAATGGCTGGTCCATCGGCACAGTAAAATTAGAAGACCCAATTTACATTGGGTCTTGTTTCCTTGTTGCAAAAGCATCACGCATTGGCGCATTAAAGTCACGGCTGGTTTTCCAATATTCGTGGCAAGTAGCACGCGTAGCAGTTCCTCTTTACGATTGGTATCATCTATTAAAGCGTGGGATAATGCGACAGCGGAAAACCAATTCGAGAGTGGATCCGGCGAGAATAATCCACCGCACAACAACTGTCCTAGCAAACAGATTGGTAAAGAACATCCAATTTAAATCCTTTTTTGAAGGAAATAGTAATCGTCAAATAATCAGGTATAAATGTGGACGAACCTGTGGTCAAAGACGGCACTTCATTACCTTGCGGCAATAGTGTCTGTATCAATTGCATTTGTCCCACCTCATTTTTATACAGAAAACATTGAAAGCAATAGAGAACGGAACACCTTAGAACAAACGGTTGCTTTTCATTTACCATGGACATAAGCAAGACAACGATCGCAGGTCTGTAACACGATTGTTATTATGGTCATGATTATGTGTTTCGTATCGCTCCATTTAAAAAGTAGACTTATTGTACCTCGGAGGACTACTAGGTGCCATTACAGCAGCTAAAAATTCCTGATTGCTCGTATTTCCTCTGATTACTTCGGCCACTGTGTTAATTGTTTCTGTGAGTACGTCTGCAGGTACGCCGCTAGCCATTAATATGTCGCACAGCGCTTGCAGCAATCCGCAAGCTCTCATTATTCGTTGACAAGTCGCCACAGCCTTTAGATTTACATAATTAGTTATCCAGACTAATTTTGATGTAATATATTTAATATTGATTGAATTATTACTACTAACTTGTGCCGGGCCACTTGGTGCTACCAGTGCTCGTATCACCTGTACCATACAGTGAACGTTCGATACTTTCTGTGGACTCCAACCGCCCAGCGGATTATCATCGATTTCGCCCGGAATTTCAAACATTGGCGTTAACCTCTGAATATAACTACCTATAGAGCGGACAAACATGTTAGCGATTCGTATGGGAGAAACAGCTCAGTGACGATACGTTACCTTCCTTGAAGAAATTCTGATTACTGATATTTCCTCTCAATAGATTCAACATAAGTAGAAGGCAATCCTCCACAACTATACCACCCTCTGCATTACCTTCCTGTGCAATGACATCGAAAATGCGGTCGAACGCATTCTCGAATGCCACGATTTTTTGAATATTTGCATTACCCTTTGTCAATTGAATCAGCAGTAACAGAACCTGCAACCAGGGTAACCATTTTTAACAGTCGGAATAAGTTTCCTGATATGTTTGGATAATGAAGCAATTTGTCTTTATATCGGACCAATATCCAATTCTTGGCGATAGATGTTCCAAACACGTACGTCGTTCCTTATCACTTCTCTACTGTCGCTAAGAAGATCCATAAGTTTGGAGACACCCATAGGGCTGACTAGAATTATCTCCTGAATATCCTTCGGCCTATTTGCCAGCAGATGAATTAACAATTTCAACGCCGGCCATCTCACCCTAAAGTCAAATTCCTCTAAGTATGTTAAAATTAATCCTACACTGTCAGAGTTCTTGATAAATATCTCTGTGAACTGTTCTCCTATTTTATTCTTAGGTCCATGTTTGTCAACTGAAAATATAGGCTTTATTATAAAAAGTTATTGCTTCGAAGCAAAGAAAAGCATTTCATTCCCATTTCTTTGATCCAGTGGTAGAATTGGCATAGATACCTTCTTCATCGAAAGTCTTGGGATTAGTTATGTTACAGAGAGTGTCCAAAGCTAAGCCAATAATTTCGCAATCCGTTCTGTCCATCTCTAAAACCTGTCGGAGTGCATCCATACCCTGGGCACCCACTTCCACGCGATAAGTTCGTGAAAGTGCTTTGAGTGCCCGGCAAGCATCCCGTCTGTCGTTCAGCAATGTAGACGACTGTAACCTGTCAACCAACCTCTCCACCTGCAAACCATTTTATTGTAACAATCGAAATGAAAAAAGAGCAATCGAGTGTATATACCGTATCAGCGCCTGTCGGTTCATTCCCAGTCGGTGTAGTGCCCAAAACCGACTTCAGGCTACTTTTGAAATATTCCATCTTTCTTGACAACGCGAAAGATAAACTAAAGTAAACTACACGTCACACGTCGCCGACATTTTCAAGTTATACGATTGTTATCGACTGCTGTCGACGCGTGCCAACCAACATTTCACAGAGGGCGCTGGAAGCACCTGTCATCGTTCCCCTTCTTTTCTCGAGACCTCTATAGAAAGATCTATAATCTATAGTATGGATTCTATACTATAGAAAGATCACTTTGTGGCTTGAGAATCGTTGCTAGATCTCGGTAAATTCGTTGATTCGTTTGGTCATTAAACAACATATGAAATAAGGAACAATCATTCGCAATGCATTGTCTTTAAAGTCCATTGAATGTCGAAACGATAAATCGGCGTATTCAGAAGACGAAATTCTGATATTAGTTTACGTGATATCATTTCAACTGTAGGTTCTTTCGGACCACCGTAATCAGCTGAGATCAGCTGTGATCAGCTGTGATCGGCTTCCATCACCTGCGAGCAAGACGGATGACCGTCAAGTATAATCGAATACTTAATTTAACGTTCGAAACGGAAAAGTCTTTATGCGCAAGCTTTCCTTGCTTCGCGATGATGTTACGTAACGCTTTAAAAATAAGACCGATTGCGAAAACAACGTTTGCCGATTATAGTTCGAATAGAGAAATAAGGAAGGGGATAAAGAATCATCGGGATGCAATCAAAGAGAAGTCTAACGAAGGGAAGTGCTGCACTTTTAGGAGTGAACGGGCAATGTAATCGTTCGCTTGAATTCGGAGATTAACATAAACGTCACACGATGCGGATCGAAGAACCGCAGACCACTTGCCGTTCGCCATTCGTGGATTGCACGATTCGATGTCACTCCATCGGATTCGCATAAATATCGAACAATTCGTAGATGTGTAAAGGATATATTTATCTCATTTTTGCTTTGCGAATTATTTAATCTGAATGAAAAATTATGAGTCCTCAAAATTCTGATCAACTGTAGAACCTCAACAAGTAAATAAAAAACCGCACTTACAGAATGTATTGTCCAAACATTACATTATACAATCACATATATCGATTGATGTTTGTTGCGATCTGTCGTCGCATTTTGCGATCGATTCTTTCATGATTTTTCCGGTCTTCGTGATTAATGATGCAATACGAAGAAGAAAACGCTAATCCGGTTCGTTCATGATTCACTCATCGACCGCACATGCAAAGGTATACGACTTATGCAATCCGTGGAAGTAGTTGAGCGAAAGAATCTGATGTAAGGAAAATCAAATTAACGTCTCTCGATGTTACATCATAAGAGGAGCAGTAGACGATATCAGATACGAATCTGCTATGGTTGAGCATAGCAAGTAAGCGTATTAACCGACACTTTTCTCTCCCGTGTTTGACAAGAAATGTACACTATCTAGATTCTAGAAAAATCCGCTACTATTAGCAACGTTAATTGCAGTAAAATAATACGCTCATTCCAATCGCTAACGTTCCTATCTCTTGCTCGTCGTTAGGTCTATTTTTACTAAGAGTCGATAAAGTCTAAAGAGACGAAGGAAACGAAATGCAATGAAACGAATCGAAAAGAAAACACTTGAAATATCAGCTCGCTGCGATTCTGCCGTTTTGCTCTGCTCGCAGGAGGGTGCAAGATTGTTTTCGATGTAAGAATAAAACGTCAGAAGCGTAGCGCCTTCTCGATATTTTCAACGATTGTCTTATCGTTGTTATGTAGCCGCATCGAACGACACGCCAAGCAGCCCGTCGCGAATCGTCATCGAAGATAAACCTTTGCGAGTAAATTAATTTACCACCTTCGAGCATTTCTTTCTCTTTCGCTCTGCTTAAAAAAAACGATGCGTTACTATCGAAACCATGTGAAAACTCACTGGCCTACGTAATTCGCTATCGCAACAATCAGGTTTTGATATCGGGAAGATTTAATAACAAAGTTCGTTTTCAGCCTTTTGGTTTGTCTCTTGTCTTCACCGTAAACGAGTGTACATTATATTTTATCTGTGTTTGCCTTCTTTACCAGTTTTCGTCTCTCGTTTCGTTTCACCCACCGACCTACCTCACCCCACCACTCTCTTTCACTCTTCGCCCCTCTCCTCTTCGTTCATCGCTGGTCTCCTCTATACCCCGCGTCCTTCATCATCCGCCCAGCTAGTCGCCATTTTCATCACCGAGCTCCACACTGGTTCTCCCTTCCCTCGCAACAGCCGACCGTGCATCCATCTCCTTCTTTTACGATTCTCTTTCTCTCTGGCTATCTCTCTTCCTCTCCCAGTCCAATTTTCGTCCCCCTCTGGTTTTGCGTGTCACTCGCGTTACTTCTGTCCTTTTTTTTACTTTTTTCTTCGTATCGCCGCTGTTAGTGCTTTGCTGCTTCAGCCTAGCGAGACTGAAGTTGTCTTTGATTCTCCTTCTCACTTCCACTGCTATCTTCCATCGGTTAATAATAGAGAAGGAAAATGAAAGAGGCAACTTCACGTTGCACAGCCATCGGGGTAAAGGTGCCTTCACACAGTTTCGCAACAAGACCGTCAACTAACCATGTTACGTTTGCCAAAAGTATATAATTATGTATACATATTTTGCTGAATTTTTGTTGCTCTACTGAACCGCTAATATTTCACTGCCATTGAATTTTCACTGATACAGTTGTTCAGCTTTTGAAAGGTCCTCCTAGAGAAATTATGACACTTTAGGTTAACCAAATGTAGAGGCATTCAATGTACTAATTCCTATTAATGTACCCGATTTAAAATATATTCGTATACCAATCGTGTGTGCATATTTTCTTCGGCGCACGCGAAACTCTCCGACTCTCGGGTTCTCGATGTGAAAGCAGCCTAAAAGACTGCTTGCCTGCTTTCTCTGTTTCTGTATCTCTCTGTCGGACCGGGAGCAACCGGGAGAGACTGGGAGGGACAAGCCGCTCGTAGGCCATCGCGTGTATGGACACGTAGATACAGGACAGGGGAACAGGCACGAGACTGCAACTTGTGTATGAGTACACGCATATCTATGCATGTGTATTTCGTTCTGGCACAAAAATCCAAGTTTACGCGGTGCGCTTTACCAGTCCGGAAACAGCACCGAAAATTTGTCCAATTAATCAGAATTAACGAGAAAACATTGCTTTCAAAGGGAAGCCGAGGACGTTGGGGCCGTTTGTTCAACAAGTTCTCCCTTACGTCGTATCATAATCCGAAATCAGAAATCGTCGTAGGGCAAGAAGAAACGAGTCACAATGATTGTTAAAATCAAAGACGATAATTCTATGATCTGTGTTACGTGTACAAACTCGTTGGCTAGTACACGATTAGAAACGGTTACTCTTGGTTTTCACTGTTCCAGGGTAAATAATTGTTTTATAAAACACGGTATTGCAACGACTCGTATTTTAACGTACTTACAAGTCCTGATAATACCTTGGTCTTAGAAATTTTCTATATTTCCGAAATACTGGAGAAAATATCTTCCATACAGACCTAAATATGATGTTCTCTTTCGGTTCGCTATCGGCCTACCATTTAAAGGTCCCGAGCATTAGGGCATTCGACCATTCAAAATTTGATGTAAAGAACCGAAATTTCTCTGTCCCTGCACAAACCCTGTCCCTTCCCCTGCGACGAACTTACCAATGCTTAATTCAACGAGTCTAGGTTCTGTTTGAAAAACTGAACACGGTAGAAAATAAGGCGAAAAGAATAAGGGACAAGTTTACCAGTATAGAAAGGGGGGGGGGTGAGCGAGAGGTGGCGCGGGAGGGGAACGGGGAAGAGACGAGGAGGGGGAAAGGAGATTGAGAGAGATAGCAAACAACAGATGAAACGAAGGAGAGAGGTACAAAGAAACCAAGTATCGTCGATTACGAATCACAGTGAGATGTGTGAAACACTCACGAATCGCAATGAAAATATATTTTGGTAGGAATAAAGGCGAACGGAGTTGGCTCACGATATAGAGAAACAAAGAAAAATGAAAGTTCGGTCCTGTTTTCTAGCTGTAAATTGGTAAAATAATAAACCGGGGTTCAATCCGTGTGTCCAACGAGATGTACACAATGCAGACGAATCAATCTTATAGCAACTCGGTTAGGAAAATATATCGGGTGAGTAAAAATGATGGAAAAGGTGTAAACAAAGATCGAGAATACCGGTTGTTGTAGGTAGGCGGCCGAGGGGTGCGGGGAGAAGAGTAGAGGGACCGAGATCACCCGAACGGTAAGGAACGGGAGGGAACGGAAAAGACCGAAGTGGATGCAGTGCGAAACATCACGTAGACGGTGTTGCTAGGCGGTTTGTCAAAGAGTGGTGGATGGAAGTGGAGTTGGTGGGGAGAGCGGTATAAAAGTCGCGTCATCGATGCCGGCGAATCAGTTGTTCGAAAGGGTTACGCGATTCGTTAGTGTCTGACATTTTATTTTTTTGTCTCGTTACTTGCTATATCGCTTCGGGTGAAAGTCGAGGAGAAAGGATCTGTCCGAACGCCGGTAGCAGAGAAGCAGACGCGTAGAGAAGAACCGTGTGCCAAAGATAGTACAGGACACTGATCCAAGTGCTGAAACGTAGAAACTAGTTGAAAGGAAGGTCGTGGTCTACACTCGCGTTTTAATAGCTTGTGTGCGTAACCATCTTCGGAATATGGAGGTTTTACCGTGTCCCGTCAACGTGAATTTCAGCAACACCAGAGGTAATTCGACGAGCCCGTTTCTCTCTTGTCTTTTGCGAATTATAAACGCGACCGACATTTTCCGATCAGCAGCGGCTTGATTTTTAAAAAGCGTCGTTTGCCGGTAGCGATCCGCTCGTTTCAGCTGATTCGCGAGATCAGCTGATTTTTCACAAACTACACGGTACAGTACCCCTCCATAGTTTCACGGCCTTCCGCCGGTTTTTAAATGTTTCGTCTTCAATGATTCTAACAACGACCTATTGTGATGAACACAATTGAAACTAATCGCCATTTCGTCGTTGACTACTTTTCGTGTTGGTTTTTGTCGCTGTATAATTTCATGGAAATTCTCCAAATCTTTGTAAGACTAACGGTTACTGGTTTGAGTTGTTGTTATCGAACGGATAGAATTAACAAATGTAGAATACAGCGGACGGGTAGAAAAAACTAATTTTCTCGATTCCTTCGACCTAACGCGTTGTTCGAGAAAGGTCCACGAAAGTTCTCGAAAGATTTGGAAAATTGTCGAGCTATTGCCGGCGTAAACTCACGATTTCTAAGGAGTTTGAGGAGTAATAGGTACTAATGTATTTGTTAATTTGATAGCTGGAGACGAATTAGACGGCGCTTGCCAAGCGCTCGCGAAACGGCTGGAAGTGGAGCTTCGACGAGCAAAGCACGCTCAGCTGGCCTGCGGAGAAGTTTTGCTGCCTGCGGATCTCCTGCCTAGAATAGCCAAAAACGTTCTGGCCATGGCCGAAAACGAGCCCTGTGGTATCAGGTAAGCGTCCGATCCCTCAATTTCCTTTGTCTCGTTCCATTTTCGATGAGATTCAAACGAAATTTTCCTTCTAGGGGATGCACCTTATTCATTAGCTTCGAGACGGACAGCATGTGTCGCAAACTATCGAGGATACAATGCGACCCTAACGCAGTGTCCACCTTCGAACTGTATTTAACGCTCAAACAGGATCACACGTCCTGGCACATTTTGTTGCCGCAGTTTTTAAAGTACGTATATTCTATATACATGTATGTATACATATATATGTATATATTTTCTTCAACTTATGATGTGCTTCTGTTTTTAGAAATCTGACTCGCGGCGGCACCATCATGATCAGCAGAGACTTTACTCTGGAAAAGAAGAAGTTGTACAGGTCTTATCAGCAAGCTCAGTGAACGAGGGATCGTAAGTGAGAAGACCGAATCTGTTCGTGGGTGCGATTATATCGTGCTCCTGATCCATTGACGGCTCTCCGACGCCTCTATCGATGTCTTTTTCGACGTCGTTTGAGTCTTTTCGAAAGGCAGATTTCACACTAACAGCTTCGACTCAACAATTTCATGATGCTGAAATCAACGTTGCCGGTCATCACGACCCGACTGGATATTTGACTTTATGCTGTTGGATGTGAAACCCAGACATTAATCCGCCAATCATTTTTACCCTCGGACACTTGTCCAGTAAGAAAGAAAAAAAAAAAACACGGCAATCGTGTATCGATCTAATTAACACGATTTCATGCCGACACGTTTTCTAGAAACTGAAAGAAATCCGTGATTTCTGCGGAAAAATCTTCCCTCGTCTATGAGAAAACACGGGAAGGGAGGGATAACGAGGAAATTTTTAATGGCTGGTACATCAACATCAACGCACGCAGAATAAATCGGTAACGAATAATAACATCACGTTTTTTACGGCGGAAAATCGTGTCGCATTATCTCAGCCGACACTTTCGCGATCTGTTTCGAGGAGGAGAGGCCTATGCGTTTGACAATTGTGATAGCAAGATGAAACAAATTTTAGTACTAGAAACTTTTCGAACGAAGAACGCTTCTTTCCGTAACTCGTCTTTCCTTTTCATTATTTGCTTTTTTAACATTTTTCTTACGTTTCATTCGTTTCATTCGTAGATATCGAGTATCGGATAATATATGCTTTTTATTGGTACGTTCAAGGATGTGTCGGGAGTTTAACAATTCTTGCAGAGTTATGGAAAGGAACGTTTTCGCGGTGAAAGAAAAAGATGTCTTCGTTAAACGAAGATGCGACTCGTTGTAAGACTTGTAACAAATTCCACGTGATATGTAGCGATACGTTAGTGTGTAGAGCAAATTTTATCGATTAGCGATAGTTTAGTAACGTAGATGCATACGTTAGTGTTTAGTTGCGAGTACACCATTGGATACCTAATCCTCACGCTCTGGTTCAAGTTTTCTGAAGTCCAATTGTCACGACTTCATTTCGTATTGGTTTCATTTTTCCATCGAGGTATACAGGCAAAATAACTCGCCAATTCTAACGCATTGGCAATCTCGCTCGCTAATTCGATTTTATTTTATGTGGCCGTTCGTCTGATTGTGCGAGTGCACACCTTACACCGCTTAAATTACCCTGCTAGCCGTAGATATCCATTGGTGGTATTGTGATATTAATAAGAAAAACAAAAAAACAAAGTGTGATTAACGCGAAAACGTGGATCGAATCTGCGTAACTTTGGACGGTCGCGTGTGCAGCTTCCCTTAAGTCAAAACTGAGAAGCAAGTTTCATTTTAATCGGGAATCAGCTTCTAAATAATTGATATTCAGTGAATAGATGCGATTCGAATAATGACGCGGAAAAACATTTCGATCTTCTTCTGCAATTATTTTCAACGTATCAAATTACAAGACTGATCCTAAAGGATGTGAAGGATGTAGAGTATGTAATGGATGTGTAGACCCTTTCGCAGAGGCTACTAACGTGTCAAACATCGAGCTACCGTTTCTTGGTATCGTTCACGTCATTTACATTTCATCCATCTCGTTCACTTCATTTTGTGGAAACGTAGTTTTCATCCATATCGATTTTGCGGTAGCTCGATAAAGTTTCGAAGACGAGATCGTCAAAGAAAATGATCGCTCCCGATCATCTTGGAAAAGAAACAGAAGGATAAAGATACAATGTATATGTGATGTTCGTATAATTATATTATCGATTACGTAGGAAACAGAGTATAATACGCTGTTACGTATATTTTTTACTTCGTTAAGGAATTAGAAAGAAAAAGAAATGAACGTACTGAAAGCATATAGCGCGTAGAATATTTAATTTTTTATACACGATATTATAGTTAAGTGTTGCTCGATTAGAACACTCTGCGGGACGTGCTAGACGAGAATAAACCTCTTACGAACGGAAGCTGCGGATACGACGAAACAATGTTTAAGCTGACTTTGTCTTTCCGCTAATTTTATTTCCAACTTTATTTCAGCTTGTTCCGCAATATACGCGAATTGACTCGATCGATCCGTTTCGTTTTGCTTCCGGTATTTATGATCTTGATCTTGATCTTCATCTTGATCTTGATCCCAATCCCAATCGATCTTTCAATCGAGAGGACCACGAAATTGCTCGTCACCGCGAACCGATTCTCTGCAATATTTTCTTCGGAACAAGTACCGTCTCTATGTGATGTTAGTTATAATTTGTAATCTTTACGATTTACGAGGGACAAGAAATAAAGAATTACGAAAGTTTTAATAAAACCCTGTACATGTGTTTTTACTAGTATAATTGTCCGTACCTCATACACTCTGTCCTAGCGAAGTTACTCTGTCGTTTTCGTCCTCGACCTGATATGAACGCGTGATCGACTTTCGTTTTTACTTCTCGACGAGAGTTCGTGTCGTTCAGGCAAGATCGCGTACAAAACTTCGACTCTGCAAATAGATCTGATGATCCTAATGATCGTACAACATAAGCCTACAGTTATTTATCAACGAAAGTTTCGGTATCAGATTTAAAGGCTACGATATATGATTCAAAACATTTGTGGATACGAGGCTTATCGCTGTTTGTCTCGTTTCTCCTTGTTTCCGATGGTAATTTATATCGAGGAGATGGAGAACCTAAGAAAATAAAACCAAACGATGCGTCGAAGGAGATAGACGGGGGGAAGAGCGGGGAGAGGAAGAAGGGAAGAGAAGTTGCGTGGGGTGCGTGGGTAGGATGTGGGTAGGATGCATCGACCGCGAGAAAGCAAAAAGGCCGATACCGGTTTCAAGCATCGACGCGAGTATCGCCGATAGGGGGTCGTCGAGTCAGGTCGAGTATTCTCAGCCCTGACAATCAAATGTAGTACACATCCCAGCAATACGTGTAGGTACTTCCAAAGAATCATTGGAAATGATTTGCTTGATCTAGAAGTGGTATAGAGATATATCTTTCACGTACACCAGAAAACAAGTTCGATATGGATCCAGCTTCTGTAGTTGCGGTTCATTTACCTCGCGATCATATCTTTCGTATCGCGTTATATCGCACTACTTCCCGCAAGTCACTTTTTTTTTACACCGCTACTTGTCGCCTGGCAGTCTGTGCGTTTCAGTTCGCGTATCAATTTTCCTGGCTGTCTGATTTTCGACAAATTTTTATGAATCATCGTCAAGCTGTGTATCATGCTCTCAAGCAAATGTGAGAGGTTGAAGTGGGGGAGAATCACGATACGTCAGTGGAAGGGTCACCGAATAAAAATCAGGAGCAAGAGAAAGAGAGGCAGAACAAGTTTTCACATTGTCAAAAACAGAATATATGTATACACGGTGAGAAAGCTGTTGTACCGTGCAGAATCGCTATATGGGGTCTACGTCTGTACGCGTCGAATTTGTCAGAAATCTTTCTCAAAATTCTTTAAGCTCACCGATCTGATGAAGATTCCTGCAATAGCTTAGATAATCGTCTCTCCGTAGATACGTGTTCCATACCGATTTTCTGCATTCTCGTTGATCGACGGGAACGTCTCAGTTCATCCATTCGCTTGCGACTCGAATTCATCATCTCCCGAACCAATTTCAATTGACACGTAAGCTTGAGAAACCCGATTATATTATCCTACAACTATTCCTTACCGGTACGGCTTCTTCTTCGTGCATAGTTTCGATTTTAACGCAGGATTTCTCGCTAAACTTAGACCGACGTAATTCGCTCTTCTCCGCCGGCTTCGTCAGTGGGGTAGGCGAAGGGGACGCAGAGAACCCGGTCTCTTCCGTAGTGGCAACCGAATTAGTTATCAAATCGTTAATTGGACTGGTCTGTTGTTTAGTCTCTGCTAGCCCAAATTCAGGCGTGCACGTCAACGAGATTTTGTTCTCTTCATTCGCGGAAACAACCATCTGTTTAGCCCGTGTTTCGCGAGTGGGGGGTTTTGCAACTGGATGTAACTGCTGAGTGGGCTGGCTGTGAACAATGATCGGTAGATCTCGAGAGATATAGCGATCCATCGGTGATTGTCGTGGTTCGATGTCTAGGCTTTTTCGGTTTCCTCTACAGGACTCGAATTCGTTTGAACAGACTTCGTGTGTTAGATACATCCACTATAAATAGGATAATCGACAGAAGGGAAGAAACAGAAGGAGAACAAAGTTTCATTATTGTATAAGATATTTCTACAAGTTCAAGCGAGTATGTAGTATACTAGCCTCGAACAATTGACACCACGCTGCGTGTAAACACTCTGTAGTGAACCCATAGGCCTTCCTTTGAAGATACCTTTCGTATATCGTGTGCGCGGCAACGTCAAGAATCTCTTCACGTATAAGCCCGATTTCCTCCTCGATACGTTCTTCACGCATCATTCGTTGCCATTTTGTTTCCGGAATACGAGAAGGAATGGCCAACGGACGGCTTGCTCCATTTTTATCAAACATATCCCCCAACCTGCTTTCTTACTTTCCGACTTGACAGTTTTGCCCTCGCTACTTAGGATAACTTCGTTTGTTTCTCGCTCCTCGATTTCGATAGAAAAGATGAAAAAGAAACAAGGCTGAATCTCGATCTCTCAACGTTCGATAGGTGTATACTTTTTATTTATTGTCTCGGAATATTCTTAGTTTTTTTTCTTTGCAATTTACAATGATGCGCGCGAGAAACGGACAAAGGAACGCAAAATGCGTTACAGGTACGGGAAAAAATTGTACACAAGGGTGAGAATTCTTTTCTTTTTGCGCGCGCGTCGCTGCATTTTTCATAAATAAATAACCTACTTAACGCATACATCACTAGCAACATTCTCTAAGTGCTACGAACGTTACAAAAGTTTTTACCGAGATAGAACGCTAATTGCGAGCAACTAAACGCAAGAGTCTCCCTAGATTGAATAAGGGGGCGAATTACGAGATATACCGATGATATATCGAATTCGACTATTTTAAATTCAGAGTCGGTGCCTCAGGCGCGTACCTCGGGAAACATAATCTATATAGAACTCGTTACTATACTTGATCTCGCCAACGGGAGTAAACAATTCAAGAGATAAAGAAGTGAAGAAGAAGGAAAAAAGGGGCGGAGGGTGGGCAGAGGGGAGGACCGAAAAGAAGAAATCGAGGTAGACGTTCCGCGGTATAACATTCACCAATTTTCCGCTGCACGATTTCACTACCACTATTGCTACGTTGAGACTACAGTCATCCGTCTGGCTTCACAAAACGCGAGGACGTACGAAGTGATCAACTTAGGTAGCTTTCATTTTTCATGTGTGAAAACAATCTTAAGTTGGTTTACAGTTCTCGCGACGACAACGTTATGAGAACTACGATCAGAATGACAATGAAAACGTGTACGTGAATGTCAACGAGAATGAGAATGAGATCGATCACGATAACGGAGATATGATAGTGAACTCGACGCATTTTCGGTATCGCTGATTCGCGATAATACTGGTCTATTCAAAGATGATGTAGATCGCTTCTTCCATACAAGTTTCGCGAGAATAATATAGGAGGGGTAGTAAAGGAGGATTTGCAAAAAAAAAATCGATAATCGATAATCGTTTTAAGCAACGACGCCGGTTATCACGCCGCCAGAGACGGGAAG
The DNA here is from genome assembly GCA_917499265.3 of Mimumesa dahlbomi. NCBI lineage: Eukaryota > Metazoa > Arthropoda > Insecta > Hymenoptera > Crabronidae > Mimumesa > Mimumesa dahlbomi. The sequence goes on along the minus strand of OU824125.1, from coordinate 11,689,011 downwards.
ACCTGTCTGTCCCATCAATGCCAAATCTATTTCCCTAGCAGCTTGCCTACCCTCGGTGATCGCCCACACTACCAACGACTGTCCTCGCCGACAATCTACAATCATACAACAAATTAACCATCACCATTCGGATTTCATTGTTCTACGTATGTATAGGTGAACTTTAGACAACTAGTTACCTCCAGCCGCATATAATCGCGGCAAGCTCGTCTCGTATTTACCAACTGGCGTCTTGTAGTTACCTCTTTCGTCCATATTGGTATTTAATTCTGTTGCAATAACCTTTTCAGGTCCCAAAAAGCCCATTGCCAATAAAACCAAGTCACATTTGTACACCTATGAATGATGATCGTCGTATCAGAAATTTATTGAGTATCATTTTCGATGATTCGTATCTTATCTCCTGCCTGTTGATATTACCTTTTCCGTTCCAGATAGTTCCTCCATTTTCCAGCGGCCATTTTCATTCGTCCACGAAACGGACACGGTTTTAATACCACTGACGTGACCGTTTCCATCGTCAAGGAATTCCTTACTTAACGTGCTGAATTGACGCGGGTCTCGACCAAACTTGAGTGAAACCTCTTCGTGTCCGTAGTCGACTTTGAATACACGAGGGAATTGTGGCCAAGGATTGTCGGCCGCCCTTTTCGCCGGTGGTTGTGGCAAAATTTCGAACGTTGTAATCGTTTTGGCACCCTATGGGCGACGTATTAATGTGAGAGAAATATTTCATGCACTATACTTTGCTTTTCAAGTTCGAGAGAAACACGGTACCTGTCGCAAAGAAGTTGCTATACAATCACAGCCGGTATCGCCACCACCTATTATTATGACGTCCTTGTCTTTGGCCATCAATCGCATGTCGAGCGGCGCTTCATTGCCCATTTGCTTCTTTTGCCAATGCTCCAGGAAACTCACCGCAAAGTGAATGCCCTCGAGTTTCCGTCCCGGGATTGGCAAATCTCTTGGCCAAGTAGCTCCCGTACAAAGTAATACAGCGTCGTACTGTTCTTGTAGCTCCTACAACACGAATATTCTCACGTAAGAAATTCAAGATATTCTAATGAAGAAATTCAAGAAATTCTATTAATATACCTTGGCGGATATGTCTTTGCCCACTTCTACTGAAGTCTTAAACGTAATGCCCTCTGCCGCGAGGAGGGAGACTCTTCGTTGTACGACCTGTTTAGATAGCTTCATCGTAGGGATACCATACTGCAGAAGGCCGCCTATTCTATCGTTCCTCTCGTATACGGTGACAGAGTGCCCGACTTTGTTCAGCTGGTGGGCCGCTGCCAGTCCTGCTGGCCCGGAACCGACTATCGCCACACGTTTGCCAGATCTCGTGGTTGGAGGATGGGCAAGGATCCAGCCCTGCTCAAACGCGTGATCGATAATCGCGCATTCGATGTTCTTGATCGTCACAGCCGGTTCTGATATGCCCAGGACACATGCACCCTCGCATGGAGCCGGACAAACTCTGCCAGTGAATTCTGCGGAACGAAATACAAAACGCACGGTTGACAAATTACGATAGAATCGGAGTAATATAAGCTGCTGTGTTACGAACCGGGGAAATTATTCGTCTGTAGCAACTGATTCAATGCTTCCTTCCAATTTGACTGGAAAACGAGGTCGTTCCATTTCGGAATGATATTTCCCAGCGGACAACCGTGGCTACTTTGGCAGAAAGGCACACCACATTCCATGCACCTTGCTGCCTGCACACGCAGACCCTTTCTGACTCCTTGGAAATTATAGATTTCGTCCCAGTCATTCAGTCTATTCTCGACGGGTCGGTAAACGGAAGTCTGTCTTTTGTATTTCATGAACCCTCTGTGCGAATAGGAAATGAGCGAGTATAGAGCGCTGAATATAGACACGCGGAAAAACTTGAATAGAATTTCATTTACCGTATTTTGTCTAATTTACGCTGCTCCATGTCACCATCCGCAACGGCGTCCTCGATATCCGTTACCCGAACTTCCGAGTTCTTGGAGTTTCCGTTTAGAATCGGCTGTGTCTGTTGCTTCATTTCCTCCAGCTGTTTCAACGCACGCTGATACTCGTACGGGAATACCTTGAAAATGAATGTTGATAATAAGTTGAAGTGGCATCTTTTGTTATCTCAATAAGATAGGGTTGGTATGAAATGTACTTTGACAAATCGTGTGGTTGGTTCCGGCCACAACATTAATAAATCTTGTGCTATCAAGGACCCCGTTTTCTCAACAAACTCCTCCAACAATTGCTTCACATATGATATATCCTCAGGTTTGTTCAATGGGAGGAGCTCCACCATTTCCGGATTGCATTTGCTGAAAAATTAACATGTCAGCAGGTAAACGTCTGTATTTTGTGAAGTGAAACGAGGGGACAGAATTTCAAAGGATACCTTTTGAAGGAACCGTCTACGTCAAAAACGTAAGCAATTCCACCAGACATTCCGGCCGCGAAATTTCGTCCCGTAAGTCCTAAAATGACCGCACAGCCGCCAGTCATGTATTCGCAACCATGATCTCCTACACCTTCGACTACGACAACGGCTCCACTATTTCGTACACTGAATCTTTCGGCGGCGATTCCACGGAAATAAGCTCTTCCGGAAGTTGCGCCATAGAGGCATACATTTCCAACGATGACATTGGCCACGGAGTCGAAACTGGACTCCTTTGGCGGGTGGATGACGATCTCACCACCGCAGAGACCCTAGAATATCAGAAAGCTGTGAATGAATCTGTTCAGAACAGTTGAGGCGCAGAAATAAAGGAAAAGGTGCGGACCTTTCCGACATAGTCGTTAGCGTCACCTTCCAGCGTTACGTTAACACCATTTGTCAGGAAGGCACAGAAACTCTGACCCGCGGATCCTTTCATTTTGATGTTGATGCTGTTCTTCGGTAGTCCCTTCTCACCATATTTTCTGCGTTCGAAAGATTATGAATGTTAAAAAGCAATGAAATGGCGAAATTTTCGCGTATCATTACGTTACCGATAGTTTTCTTACTTGGAAATATGGTAACTTAAAGTCGAGGCAAATGCCCTGCATTCGTTGTTAATATTTAATTCCATGTCCACGCTTTCCTGCTTTCCTGATAACAGCGCCGACGCAAGATCGATCACTTGGTTGTCAAGTCTGTTCTCCAGTTGAAAATCTTGCTTCACGGACCCGCCGCGAATGTTGACGCCTGGTCGTAGATCGAGGGCGTTTCGTAATATATTCGATAGGTTTAACGTCTTTGCCTTCTCGATCGAAATATTCTCACGGACCTTCAGTAGATCCGTTCGACCGATCAGATCTTGAAACTTACGAATACCCAAGCTGGCCATGTGCAAACGTACCTGTACGACACACACGATATTTAATGGATTTTGAACGAAATCGTGACGTTTACTGGAGAAAGAGATACGTACCTCTTCAGCGAGCGCAAAGAAAAAGTTGATCACATGCTCCGGTTTACCCTCGAATTTCTTTCTCAAGGCAGGATCCTGTGTAGCAATTCCCACAGGACACGTGTTTAAATGACACTTTCTCATCATGGTGCAACCCATGGCTATCAGCGGAGCAGTACTGAAACCAAATTCGTCGGCACCTAGGAGCGCAGCCACCACTATATCAAAACCGGTGCGCAATTGTCCGTCTGCTTGTACAACGATCCGCGATCGAAGATTGTTCAAAGTCAAAACTTGATGCGTTTCCGCGACACCCAGTTCCCATGGTAAACCAGCGGATTTAATACCGGTCCAGCTGCTGGCTCCAGTTCCGCCATCATGACCAGATATTACTACGTGCTCAGCTTTTCCCTGTACATATGTAAGGAATATTCGATGGTGAGTCGCGGTTCGATAAGTTTCCCAATTATTCTCCAAATTACGTACCTTTGCTACACCAGCCGCGACCACACCGACGCCCACCTCTGAAACAAGTTTCACAGAGATGCGGGCATTTGGATTTGCGCATTTCAGATCATAGATTAACTCGGCCAAATCTTCTATGGAGTAGATATCGTGATGTGGAGGTGGAGAGATCAAACCGACACCGGGAACGGAGTGTCGAGTTGCTGCGATTTCTGCTGTTACCTACAATGCAAACCTAAGGTCACAGACGAGGTATTGGATAGACCTATCACCTTACGGGGTTCGATGTCCACGAAACTGAATTACCGACGCGTTCGAATTCAGAGGATTTGCGACGCCTCCTTGACGAAGGAGCAGAATTTTTTTAACTAAAAGAGTATCGTTGGTTCCGAAACGGGCACCGCACCCCACCCCCTTTTGTGAGGTTGTTACAAACCCACATGTTGCCGCTGTTGCCAAATGTAAAGGGTCTGCGTATTTGGCAACGTCAGACCAACTTCTAGATTCCGTCCTCGGGGTCGAAAATGAATTTCGAGTATCGTGCGATGGACGGGAGCACATTAGTGGTACCTGTCGATTCGTTAGTGATGACAAAGGAATTACGAAAATCGCGAAAAATCGTCAAATTCAACCGGTTTTTTGGTCGGCATTCGCTCAATTTTTGAGATAGCGACCTGAAACTGGTACCATTGTTTTAGTTAGGAAATTCTACGCCAGATCAACATATAATAGTTGTACTTTTCGAAAACTTCATTTTTCGCAAAAATCTGAAGGGGGTAGGTCAGGATTTTTTGCGATTTTCGTAAATCGCTCGCCATTTCTACAATTTTTTAGATATCAAAATAATTCTTTCACTGCCTTATTCGGCTTCGGATTCCGCGTCCAAAACGCCCCGGATCGTTTTAATAGCTCAAAAATTACGGAAATGGCAAGCGATTTACGAAAATCGCAAAAAATCCTGACCTACCCCCTTCAGATTTTTGCGAAAAATGAAATTTTCGAAAAGTACAACTATTATACATTGATCTAGCGTAAAATTTCCCAACTAAAACAATGGTACAAGTTTCTGACGGCTATCTCAAAAATTGAGCGAATGCCGTTCAAAAAACCGCCTGAATTTGAGGATTTTTCACGATTTTCGTAATTTGCTCGCCATTTCCACAATGATTGAGATATTAAAACGATCCGGGACGTGTTGGACGCGGAATTCGAAGCCCAATAAAACAGGGAAAGATTCAGGTCGATATCTAAAAATTTGCGGAAATGACGAAAGAATTACGAAAATCGCGAAAAATCGTAGAATTCAACCAGTTTTTTAGTCCGCATTCGCTCAATTTTTGAGAGAGCGATCTGAAACTGGTACCATTGTTTTAGTTAGGAAATTCTACGCCAGATCAACATATAATAGTTGTACTTTTCGAAAACTTCATTTTTCGCAAAAATCTGAAGGGGGTAGGTCAGGATTTTTTGCGATTTTCGTAAATCGCTCGCCATTTCTACAATTTTTTAGATATCAAAATAATTCTTTCACTGCCTTATTCGGCTTCGGATTCCGCGTCCAAAACGCCCCGGATCGTTTTAATAGCTCAAAAATTACGGAAATGGCAAGCGATTTACGAAAATCGCAAAAAATCCTGACCTACCCCCTTCAGATTTTTGCGAAAAATGAAATTTTCGAAAAGTACAACTATTATACATTGATCTAGCGTAAAATTTCCCAACTAAAACAATGGTACAAGTTTCTGACGGCTATCTCAAAAATTGAGCGAATGCCGTTCAAAAAACCGCCTGAATTTGAGGATTTTTCACGATTTTCGTAATTTGCTCGCCAGTTCTGTAATTTTTGAGCTATTTAAATGATCCCGGACGTTTTGGACGCGGAATCCGAAGCTGAATAAGACAGCGAAGAATCGTTTTGATGTCTAAAAAATTGTGGAAATGGCAGGCAAAAACTGGTTCTTTCGCAGTACAAAGGTCAATTATTAATACGCATAAACTATAACTTCTATATCGTATTCTTACTAATAATCGACGGACATCCTAGATTCGAACCGAATATGGTAACGTAGCGAGTGACACTAAAATGGTAAGAGGGCTCTAGAGCCCTCCAAACCAGTGACATCGAAAAGCATGGGGATGATTGGTCTATCGAATACCTCATCTGTGCTAAGGTTATTACCATTTCATTCTTCTACGTTAAATTAAATAATCTCCACTTGGATGCAGAGCTCACCTTATATCCAGGTAATTCGCCGCCCTCTCCAGGCTTGGCTCCTTGAGCCATTTTAATTTGAAGATCGTCTGCGTTCGCCAGGTAACTGGACGTTACACCGAATCTACCGCTAGCCACTTGCTTGATAGCTGATCTTTTGTTGAATTCCGCATCTTGATCCAAGTACCTAAAGAGGACGATTGATTTGAGGAAAATATATTTCCAGTCATTCTAAAGCAACCCTTATGTACAATATATATTAACAATCATACCTGTCAGCGTTTTCACCACCTTCTCCGGTATTCGATTTACCTCCAATTCGATTCATAGCAATTGCAAGCGTCGAGTGCGCCTCGAGGGAAATGCTACCGAAACTCATGGCTCCAGTCGCGAAACGTTTCACGATTTCCGACGCCGGCTCCACTTCTTCTATCGGAATCGAACGATTGGATTCGATTTTCAGATCTAATTGACCACGTAATGTGCACGCCTTCACCATTTCCATTGAAGTCTTACGATAATTCTCGTAAGCGTTTGTACTCTTGGAGTTTACGTACTCCTGAATAATGAGAAAACAAACGTCAGATCAGAGGCTGGTTCTTCTACTTATCTTTCCGTAGGAAATAAGAAAGTAATTGCTTATTACCTGGAGATTCGAAATACCGACGGGATCGTTAATATGCTTTTCTCCGCCGGATCGCCAATGATAGATTCCTGGATTTCGAATGACCATCATGTCCATTGGTTTATTCCAGTATGTCATCTGATGCCTCTCGAAAGCTTCCCTTCCTAATATATCGAAGGTAACACCGCCGATACGAGACTGCGTTCCCTGCGTAGAGAGGCAAGAATGTCAGACATGTAATATGTTCGTAAAACTATAAAAATAAAATTAGTATAATGGCAATTGTACATCATTGAGAGTTCCGAATCATATAGCACTCATTAATTGGATCCAATGTATAATCATGTGTACTCCTTTCGATCTTGTGACCCACGATTAGAATTGAAACAATTTGCTATGATAAATGTACTTACTTTGAAACATTTGTCGATTACTTCATCGGCCAGACCGACAGCTTCGAATATCTGCGCACCTTTGTACGATTGCAGAGTGGATATTCCCATTTTTGCCATTACCTTCGCAATGCCCCTTTCCATAGCTTCGGCGTAGTTCTGCGAGACATTAATATCATAAGTACCAATGAAAATCGAACAATTTGAATCGCCTTCGTCTTCGAAATCAAACTTACAGCGTACAGGGCGTTATCAGTCATAGATGGGTCCAGTACGCCATCCGCTCGCAAGTCTCTTGCCATTTCGAATACGAGATACGGGCAGATCGCGTCCGCGCCGTAACCGAGTAGCACGCAAATATGATGTACTTCTCGTGCCTCCGCCGTTTCCAGGATCAGGCCGACCTTCATACGCTGTCTCTCTTCGATCAGATAGTGGTGTACTGCGCCCAATATTAACAGGCTGCTTACTGGTACTCTAATAGAAAGAATAGAATTTCATTAGCATTCGATAGGACAAATAATACAACAGTGTTCTATTGATTTTTACCTATCGGATCCCCCCTGACGATCTGAGAGAACAAGAAGCTGATAGCCTTCTCTGGCAGCCTGATTCGCCTCCTCACTGACCCTGTCTAGTGTCTTGACTAGTCCTGTGGGTCCGTCGGCAAGCGGATAAGTTGCATCGATCACTTTCGTCCTCCAGCCGCGATGCTTCGTGCGCTTAATCACTTCCAAGTCTTCCAGCGACAAGATAGGTTGGGGCAAGAACAACCGGTGCACCTGCATTTCATTCGGCTCCAAGATGTTGCTCTCTGGGCCGATTGGACACAACATGGACATCACGATCTTCTCTCGGAACGGATCGATTGGCGGATTCGTTACCTGAACACGAGTTATTATCATATAGTTTCAATGTCCGGAGAAAATTAGATAGTCTATAAACTTTCATTCGATTGACATTTGTTTCCTGTACCTGAGCGAACAACTGTTTAAAGTATTCGTAGATGAGTGGCTGGAATTCTGAGAGGCAGGCGAGTGGTGCGTCATTGCCCATGGAACCCAGTGCTTCTTTCCTGAAGGAAATATTAATCGGTGAATTAAATGGTAATGGCTGCCTTCGGAGAATCATGGAAATTAGTTCTGAAACAATTCTTACTTAGACTGCATCATGGGCAAAAGAAGCATATTGATAGTTTCGAGGGTATACCCGTACAGGGAAAGCCTCTTATCGCCTCCCCATACTCTATTGACAGCTGACACCGGATTCGTGTCGGTGAAACCGTTCTTTGTGGTCACTTGTGTTTTCTGCTGCACGGTAGCTGCTAGACTGTCGTCCGCTGCTCGTAGCTCCTCCATAGTAATCTGCATTTAACAATCAACGAAATCTAAGTAAACTGCCGTCTCATTGCGAATGAGTCGTTTTTAACCACCGAAACACATCACGGAAAAATAAGGAGAGAGAGAGCTACGATTGTATGGGATATTCGGGGTAATCCGAGACTCACCATCTGCGTGCAGCACACAGCACACAGCACGACGACATCACGTAGGATAGTTTGCAAAACAGAGAACGTTTTTTGTATTAGCGATCGGTAAAAAGGCAGTACGGAATTAGAGAGGCTATAAACGATAAACGGTAAACGAAACACGATAAACGACAAACGATAACGCGGGATAAGAAAGGTGCAATTAACGGTGGAATGCGTGTGGCGCATATGATCTGGGTCGCGAGGGATACCTGATCTTTCAGCCATTTGGAATGTGGTCTGCTTCTGGCGATATGCAACTTCAATTCAACGTCCTGAATAATCCTCTTCTCTTGAGTATCAACCAGCAGCATTCTTCCAGGTTTCAAGCGACTCTGCAAATAAAATAAAATACGAATAATGCTCGTTGATCAACATCTACGAATTGTTCGACATTTACATGACAGCACTGGATGACGGTCCTACAGCTCTATACAAACCTATTCCCTAGATGACAAATTATACATCATACATGACATGATTAAAAATAAATAAAATATAATATGAACAGCTATTGCGTGAGATTGCATGACCTCTATATAATAATACGATTGTAATGAAACGTAGTGATGTCTTTACTGGAGAAATGTATCCTCTTCGATCGATTTCTGTCGATCGCAAACAGACAAAATGCCTCATATATCGCTGAAGATGCCATTTCCGACAAACAGCCGGTTAAACATCGTACAATCGTGATATATCGTACGAGTCGGTCAACTAAAAGCTGTCGGAATGATCGAAAATGGGATGACTGTGAATAAGAGGTGAGATAAAACAAAGAGAAGGACAAAGTGAAGGAGAAAGAGATTGAATAAGATATGACCGACGGTGACAGGTCAGATCGACACTGAAAGAGGCATCTCGAACGTTGAGTGTGGTCAGTAAGAATCACGTCGCTTTCCTCCAGGTGGGTTTTTCGAGCGGAGATACGAAATGTTTTCCTGGTTGCGCAGATTCTTCCCCTAGAGCTGAAATTCTCTGTGTCGAGCAACACAGTTTGGGGCGTGGGGGTATAAAGATGAGAGGGGCGACGATGCTCGTACAGTTAAATGATTAGCTAAGGCAGGGAAGATCTAAGTCGGCTGAAAGATTTCTCCGGAGGGTCGGCCAGATGGTGCGTTTACTTCCTATTTCCTATTTCCTCGTTTACCTTCAGGATTACATTGCTGGGCGGAGTATCATAGACGCCCACTTCGGACGCCATCACCATCATGTTATCCTTAGTGACGTAGAAGCGCGATGGGCGCAGGCCGTTTCTGCCAAACAAAAATTCAAAAAAGTCTTTTGTATTACCACCTCTGTGTCGCGCGCTAAAATCGGCTGTGTGACTATATTCTTGTTCGTTCGCTCGCATTGCTTTCCTGTTGGCTTACGATTATACGATACGATTCGTTTTATTATGTTTTCTCTCACTCTCCCTTTCTTTCTTTCTTTCTTTCTCACTTTTATCATTCTTTCTCGCTCACTCTCTCTCTCTCTCTCTCTCTCTCTCTCTCTCTCTCTCTCTCTCTCTCTCTCTCTCTCTCTCTCTCTCTCTCTCTCTCTCTCTCTCTCTCTCTCTCGCGCTCTATCTCTCGTATCTATCTGATTTACCTTTCTGTACCTATCTCAGCCAGCCAACGTTGAAACAACAATAGACAGCATCTATCCTCTATGCGTAAACATCGATTGCTTAGGTACCGGACATGATTAATTGCTCCCGTTTTCATCTCTCTACGAGTACAAAGAGGGAAACTGAGAGCTTTTTCTAAACGACACGAGTGCTCCGTTCAATCATATGTTCGCGTTTCCCCCCGGGACCTAGGTAATCCATGTTTACCACCTACGTCTCGTCATACCTTTACTTCCACGCGTACGTGTACGTGTACGTGTACGTGTACCTCTACATACCTACTGGCTTATTGACCTAGCTTCTTACGTACGGAGCAGTACATGGGTGTACGTAGGAGTACGTAGGTACGTGCGTACAGATATACGTTCGTAGATAAACGGAGAATAACGCAGGATAACGCAGGATAACGCAGAGTAACGCAGATTAACGCAAATTAAATGCAGGAAAACACAGGTAAATGTAAAATATAGTAGTGAGGTAAGGTAAACTGGTCGTGGTCGCGTAAAAGTGCAACTATCCTTGTTCGTACACCGTTTTCATGAAAGTATCTCGAAAGGAGAGAGACAGAAGCTTTGATTGAACTGGTACGATACTCCCTTCATGAAAACGGGTAGAAAGAATAATTCGCCTTGATCTCTTTACGATCTGATTAACGTTAATTTCTACCTGTCTAAAATAGCGCCAACATAGCGGCCGTCCGTGAACGTGAGCAAGGCGGGCCCGTCCCAGGGTTCCATCACACAGGCGGCCCAATGATAAAAGTCTCGTTTTTCTGTTGCCATCGTCACGTCGTTTTGCCAAGCCTCCGGAACCATTGTCATCACCGCCTGTAAAGAAGATACATTATTCTAGCGTTGCACACAAACAAACAGAAAACAAACTACAGATTGAAGAATACCTCAGGCAAAGATCTCTGTCCCGCCATCACTAAGAATTCGAGAACACAGTCAGCCGAACCCGAATCTGAAAGATTTGGTTCCACCACAGGATACAACTGTTTCAGCTGCTCTCCGTAAATGTCGCTACTCATCACACCCTCTCGAGCTTTCATAAAGTTTACGTTCCCTCTTAAGGTGTTGATTTCTCCGTTGTGTGCTAGCAATCTAATGTTAATGAAATATATAGAAACTCATTGATCGAAACGATAGATGAAACGTTACATGCAACATGTACCGGCAACTCACCGAAGCGGATGTGCCCTTTCCCAGCTGGGAAACGTGTTAGTTGAAAATCTGGTGTGCACCAACGCTAGATACGTCTCGAATTGCGGAGACTGGACAAATTCAAGGATTAGAACATCGTTTTACGACAATTTCAGTTCGTTAGATCTTATTCATCGATGCTTACCCTCAGATCGGTGAAATACAACCACAGTTGGTCCGCCGTTAGCTGACCTTTGTAAACAATCGTTCGCAACGAAAGCGAACAGGTGTAAAATCGGACTCCTGGTCGTGGTATAGTATGAGACGATCTCTTACGTAGCACGAACATCTACAAGTACCACAACATTGGATTATGATCAATAAAATTTGCCAATTATTTTCCATTATTCACCATAGTTTTTCATGTCTCGGAAAATACTTATAAACATCGAGTCGCGTCGCCGTCCGATGCGGAAACACGATGCTACGTTCTATTTTTGCGAATTGACGGCAAGCATATTCAATGCCAAAATACTTAGACCACACTTGGGCGGAATATGTTTGAGCCTTCGTTTAATTATACCGTCTTTTCTTGGGCCAGATGAACGAGGAGCAAAGAGCAAGGAACCTTTGGACGGTACGTGGGAATCGTGAGGAAGACTCTAGTGAACATTTACCTGTCGCTCGAGCGTGGCATCGTCGAGTTCGCCAGTGACGAACACCTGCCGCATGTAAGGTTCGCACTTTCGTGCAACTTCTCCGATACACGTATTGTCGGTCGGGACATCGCGCCAACAAATTACCTGCGAAAAAGAAACGTTCCTTATGAAAAAAATCTGTCGTGTACCGTGCGCTCGGTAGTCCCTATACAATAAGATAGGATACAATACAATACGTCGAAAGGGGGTGTGCGAATTGTAAAAATAACGAAATCTTACTCTCAAATTGCATTCCTCGGCCAACTTCTCGAATGCAGCTTCAGTTTCCTTATGTGTATTCTTGTCGAGAAACAGAATACCGGTACCGTAACGCCCAAAGCCCGGCAATTCGATGTTTTGGTGCTCACTGAAATATAAATTAACAGTTTCACCAACAAACAGCAACGTTGTTTATAGCAATCGCAGAAAGAACGGAGAAAAAGGCCGTAATTCGTACGGGACGACGAGTTTAGACGAGATATTTTTCCAGAAATTTCCCGCCGACGATCCACTTGGTAGAGTTAGAGGATACTAATAATAGAACGAAGACTATTTTCAGTTTTCGCGACGATAAACTCCGTGGCCGTGTTTCCGAATCACTTATCGACGGACTGATCTACCGTATATTCCCCTGTTTCAATTTTCCCGTATCATTATCGATACGTTATATTAATAGCTTTGATAGGATAAAAAAGAGTGCCGCGTTCCGACACACGGCTTATCGGTCTTTCCCGACAGCGTCACGGAATTTACGGAACTTGGCGTTATCGTTGTTGTACGTAAGCGCGCACGTTACCGAACAGTCCGGCGATCTCAGTGAAATAACAAACCACGAGAAATCGAACGCTGATTTCACGAGTCGACCGAAGTCAAAGTCTTAAGAGTTATTCGGACTGTTAAAAAAAAGAAATGAAGATTCTTTTGAAAGGGACAACAATCTAAGCGATTCCGATGTTGTTAACAACAAACGGAACAGTGATAAATCTTGAGCAGTAGGTAAAACGTAATTTTTCCTCTTTGCGGTTTCGCAATTTCACGTGAGTTCGTCTGGTAGACCGATAACCTTCGAATTGCGTCAGTAATACTGTTCGCGTAAGACTGAATCCTGGATGATAGGAGGAACGATAAGTGAAACAGCTTACCGAAGTTCATGTGCGTAATAATCGTGCGGTATCGCGCAGAGAACACCGGCTCCGTCTCCGGTGTCGTTGTCGCAGGCGCAAGCGCCTCTATGGTTCATGCGGGCAGAAAGGGTTTGTGCATCGCGAACGATCTGAAACGATAACACCATTCTTCTTTTAATCGCCAGCATTCCTTGCCTTTTCATTATTCTTTCGCCTCCTTCTTTTATTTTGATGCCTTATACAGCTAATATACAATTATAATATCTAAGAGTATCTTACCTTGTGCGATGGCTTTCCGTCTATAGAGACGATAAATCCAACGCCGCAGGCATCTTTCTCGAGAATAGGATCGTAGAGAGCCTGTTTTGGAGGAAGAGACCAGGGCTCGGCCCCGCTCATATTCTCGGTCTGAAACACACCCGGACCTTCATAAATATAGAAATCTAAACCAGCTAAATTACTCATACGCATGCATCGCAGAAGTCTTCCCTCTAGCTGGCCTTCTCTCAATCTTACCCCTTTTAGCGAGAAACACCGATAATCTCCGGCACGCCAAATTGATTTCAATCCAATAAACTTAGAATTCACAATCCCGATAATATCTCGATAAACAAAATGTTGCGGTGATTTGTCTGAGAGATAATAAAAACCCGATAAACTCGTTTGGTAGCTGTCAACGTGTTTCCGGTATCGTACCTTACGACGATCGGCACACGAATGCCGATAGACGGAGGTGGTAGACCACTGACACGTACGCGATTTATTAATAACAACGTCTAATCGACGCGTCGAATATCAGTGCGCTTGGGTAAGCGATTCGCGTGTGTCAGCGAGCGTCGAACGAGCAATGAGGAACCACGACAGACGTAGCTATCGAGATTCGAGCTTTAACGTTTATTACGTAAACGTTGTGCGCGCATACCTAATCGCCTAATGCAATAGATACGGCGGTTCGGGAGAGGAGGGAGCAAAGGGAGAGGGAACGAGAGGGAATAAGCGTGACGCGGCGGGTGGTTCGATACGTCGCGGTACATCGGTTAGGCGTAAATGAAGCGTTGCCTTAAACCACGATTCGCTACTGTGTCGGGCATAGGCGGGAGTTGCGGTACGCCCTTGTAAACAAACCGAGAAAATGCGTCGAACTTCGGTACGATGCACGTTTAAAATACGTCGCGCGGGGAAAAGAAAAAAACACGTAGAAACGCGCGATGTCAGCGGTCGACGCGAATACACGCCACGATCCGAGTGCCAAAGAAAACGAACGTATCAATAGTCCGAAATTGTATTTTTCGACCCAGGAAGAATTTCGCGGGTGCGTTCCGCGCCGCCTTCTCTCTTACGGATTTACGTATAACGACATCCACGCGGCGTTTCCCGGTGACCGCATCTGAAAACACGTTCGCAGTATCAATCGCTGCGTAGCAAAACTCCGTAATCGAGTCCTCGACGCTTGCCTTACCGATCACCCCTAGAACGCGCTACGGTATGAAATTCGACACGTTCAACCGATCCGAGCAAATTACCGATAGCACGGATCGAAGGTCACCCCTGTGGTTGGGATCGAAACGATCTTAGACTGACTGACACTTACTTACTTACATACTCATTAACAAGATATGAAACGTAATTCGATTGCGCGTTATCAACGCGAATCGTTTATGAAATCAGATGGGTAAAACGAACTCGATTTCTTTGGAAATATCGAAGCTGGCGTAATGAGACACCATGAGGTAGAGGACAAAAGAGAGGAGCGTAGAATCGTCGGCGTATGTAAGTAGGTTTGGCGGCATCGATCGTTACTTCCGGTGAAAAGTCGGTGTCTGTGTCGAGAACCGGGACGACTGCACGTGGGCGTCTAGCAAATCGATCTCGTGCAAATTTCGTTAGCGAGTCGCGCGCACAGGAATTTACTTTATTTCACTTTTCCTTGTTTCTCATCTTTATTCATTGCAGGCGACACTTCTCTCGATTGGCAATTCTGTGCGTATTCGACTCTACTCGCCGTGATTCTTTTCAGCCATATTGATCTTTTCCTAGCTGTACGCTAAGAACTATACCTATGCTCGTTTCAGATTTTTTAATATCAGCGTATATGCAGGTATGTATGTACATGCAACGGCCTTCGTCCTGTTCTACTTAGGAATCTTCATTCATCTCTCTGGAACCGTTAACTTGCCTCGAGACTGTTCGCATTGTGGGCATTGTA
Organism: Mimumesa dahlbomi; assembly: GCA_917499265.3. Taxonomy (NCBI): domain Eukaryota; kingdom Metazoa; phylum Arthropoda; class Insecta; order Hymenoptera; family Crabronidae; genus Mimumesa; species Mimumesa dahlbomi. The sequence continues at coordinate 11,673,612 of OU824125.1, read as the reverse complement.
CGTCGAGACGGGAAACAAATGAGACAATGCCTGCGACGAGCGCGACTCAAATACAGCAAATAGATGAATGCCAGCTTAAGAAATGCGAAGCATAATGATTGGACTGGTAGCACCGACGAGAGGGCGAGTTTCAAGTAGTCGTATATCGAGCGATAGCCAGACGCACCACAACGGTCGAAACAACGAATTCTTAGCCAATTCCGATACATTGTATGAATCACGATAGAGGAAAAATGGGTAAATCCGCTCGTAACTATGGTATCTCGAGATCATCGACTGATATGGAAAAACACCAAAACCGGCAACGTGAACTTCTCCGTCTTATAATTCGAATCGTATCAAAGTACAAGCGGTACGATGACATGCGGCTAGAGCGGTCAGGTGCGAAACTGTGAGTGTAAAACGAGTGCGGGTGAACCGAAAGGACCTTTAACTTCTACTTGTTCAATCAAAAGTTTTTAAGAGAGAATCTTCTCATCGTGAAACCTAACGGGCCATGAGAGTATACATATAAATCGAATAAGAGTAGGTTCGAAAGATGGCTGCCCTCGAGACGCAACTCCGTTTTTACAATCACAGAGATGGTGAATCTTTATCAAGAATACGCTTACCGCTGCGTTATTCACCACCGACCACACGACTATTCACGTTTCCCCTCTCACGTAATCTTCGCTGAATCAAATTTCCTTTGCGAATGCAACACGATCAGACCGGCCGGTTCGAATCTCGAACGTCAACTGGATTCCTGACCCCACGACTACCACTGAAAAGCTTCCGGCTCGACTACTGCCGTCGCGCCCAGTCGCTTCTGCTTGTCTCTCTCTCTCTCTCTCCCTCTCCCTCTCTTTCTCACGCTCTCCCTCTTACTCTCGTCCCCCCCCCCACTCTCCTTCTCTCTCTTTCTTTCTACCTTCCTCGACCCTGCTCGTACAGCATCCCCACCAAGAATCAGGCCTTCTCTGCCTCAGCCCTCTTGCTCGACGTTCGTTTCGACCGTCTCGACCGTCACCTCGTCTCCGTCGCATCTCGCGGTACATACATACATTCGCCACGCCATGGCATACCATATCAGACACCGCGGACAGCACCATGTTACGCCACGCCACGGCTCGTCTCGTATCCCCGTTCCTTTTTAGCGCCTTCGATCGCGTAGCAGTGCACTTGCCAGGATATGTTTTTCCCCGCGCAACCGTGTACATAATTTCCTTTCCCTGTGCTTGCCGAAATAACATTCCATCACGAAAGCTAACGGACCGGCCCCTCTGTGTGCCGGTGCTTTTTATTGTAAGTGTGCTGCTGTACGCTGACGAACGAGACACTCGTGGTCGTCGTAGTCGGCGCTCCTCGTCTTCGCCCCGTTTACGTACGATCTTTAATTTCGCTGGAACTCGGTTCCACCTGCTGTAAATATGAAATATAACTTCAAATGACATTGACGTAAGTCCGGAATAAATAAACCAAGTTGGGATTATCGAATGACACGCGTTTGAAGGTGGTCTACTAAGCAGGGCAGCTTTAGGAAGACACCACGGGAACTATTCTACCGACCCTGGGATGAACTAAAATATTTCAAGGTCTTTCTTTTCCTCTGCCACTCCTACCTTCTACCGAGGATACGATTTAATTGGAGTATAGGATTTCTTGGACGAGCGAGTAAATAGTAAGACGAGTCGTGACAGCAAAAAATGTATCGAGATTACGAAAATCTCTGAGAAACTGGAAAACAAGTTAACTAAGACTCGTCATCGGTTTGTCGCAGCTTTTACATGCGGACGAGAATCGAAAAAAAAACGGCGAAGGAAAAGAGAACGAGTAATGAGTCGAAACGCATATTGCATACTCTACGCTACGTATTGCGCATTCTCGTTTCAGGTTTCACGTTTCAAGGAGGACAGTTGCGGGGTATTTATCAGATCGCGAATGTCAACCGATTTATCGCACTTGTAACATGTTACATATACGTAACACTTTCAATAATTCGATTACCGAATTCGATTACCGAATCATTGAAACATAACTATTTGATTTCTCGTCCGATTAGAAGATATGTACTCTTAATTGAAAATCGAATTTCGTTAACGATCCGAAAAATTGCAACGTGTCGGCGGTTACATAACCGCGACCTTGGAGCGCGTGGAGTGTAAACGACGCATGCCTCCTTTTTTTCCATCATCCATTTGTCGAGGGCGATTGTGCGGTCTTCTGTTCTTACGAGACTTTAAAGAGACACGCCGCGAACCACGAATGTTCAATCTTTTTACGATTCGTCGTTTTCTCCATTTCCGTAAAACTTGGAGAGGTCGGCATTACTTTCAGAAGAAATGACACACTCCAGACAGCGTTTGATGGATATGTATACATATGTATATATCGAAGTTGAATCCAGCAGACGGCATCGACGATCGCTGAGTCATTATCATGCCAAGGCCGACAGACTGGCAGAAAAGATTTTCTTATCGACCGAGGCCAAAGATAAGCTTTCTGCCTCCTGCCTCCTGCCTCCTGCCTTCTGCGTTCTACGTTTTACGTTCTACTTCATTTGCCTGCCTCGTTCTGGTGTGTTTCTACTCCACCGTTAACTCTTTCTGCCTTTAACGATGCAAAAGGGTTCGATGCCGCGGAAATTTGCATTGCTCGTCGGAGATTTATGGTGCAAAAGAATGACACGGTACAGATACACATTCCCTCACAGAATTGGAGAAGAGGTCCAGAAAATCAAAGCCACGCAGACAAAACTGCAGCTGAATCAAAGACTTTGAAAAGGCTTTACACAGAGAGGAGTTTGCCTCTTAGATTCTGCTGGCTTGCTGGTTGGTCACGTTTTTCTGAGCGATCAGGAAATCAATGAAAGGTGTCCATCATTGTTTGGACAGGTGCCAGAGAACCAGCATGTCATTTTGAAAATATGCTCCTAATACATTAACGTTTAACGAGCACCACCTTTAACGAGAAAATGACGATGCATACGGTTGACTTATCATGCGATATCAGTTTTCCTTTCGCTTCGTTTCTGTCTTCCGAACGATAAAAAAATGCACGATCTACTTGCCAGAAAAAAAGTGGAAAGTTTACGAAATCGGAGTCCACGCAATCGCAAAAATAGTCTGTTAATCTCGATGGCCTGCCCCCCATAATTTTTCCGATGGAATTTGATATGTGACAGTTATTAAATTAATCTGCACAACGTATCAATGATTAACGGAAATTCCCGCCGGAAGACGATACGCATTTATGTGTGTAGTACTTATCTACCGATAGATAAGGCGCTTTAATTCCTCCTTAACGTCGACACCGTTCAAAACATTTCGGACCCTTTTTCGGAACTCCCCGTATCTTGAGACCCCCTTTCGTGATAAGTACTTAATATCGAGAGCAATATATTGTTTTACTATCACATTCACGCGCTGCCACTTACGTCAGCGTATGCCGGTATGTGTTCCCTATGTGCTAATCGATATCTGCCGTCAACCCTTCTGACTTGGTAACCTTCTCCCAAGACCAATTCGGTGTACGATAATTGGTTTGCGTGTGTCGATGATTCGTCGTCCATACGTGGGAAAGTGATGAGCACGAGTGAGAATCTGAATGATAATTCATATATAAGGTTCGTTCGTAACTCCGGTTTCGTTTTTAGCAGTTTCCAGTTTCACCGCCGACTACTAACCATACCCCGTGTATTGTTTGCTCGTCACGCCCCTACGACTACAGAAGTACACGTATACCGGTTCGGTAATACCTTATAGTTCTACCTGGTTACACTGTATGCCGATTATACATGTATATGAATAATGCGTGTATATTATTTACCGGGTCACGGTAACCCGTTTACGATACCGCGAGTAAAAACCGTCGAAGGAAAGAAATGCTTACCTTTCGAATCGCGTGAACGCACCGCCGAAGTGTGCCGAAGCTTGGCAAAACGTGCGTGCGTACGCACCCAAGCACGCTTTTTCCTTTTGCTATTTGAGAGGTTAACTCTAGGCAGAACGTGCGATTCTTTTCTTTTTCCTTTCCCTTGTGTATTTTCTTTCGACCGCTGTTGGTTTGCACGCACACACTCTCCCTTTCTCTCTTCCTCCCTCTCTGTCTTAATCGCTTCAATTCACTTCCAGATTGAAACTGTCCGAAGTTCTGATTTAAACGACAAAAGCCCAGCCGGGAAGTCGAGACACGATACTGTAAATTGACACGAATGGCTCGGGGAACTCGGGGAAATTTGGGGTAATTTCGAATGTTGTTAAGTCTTTGAAGTTGGAAAGATCGAGCGAAGCGGTGTCGCAGGCGAAATGGCTGCGAATAGCCGACTGGTGTATGTGTACAGGCAGTATGGGTCGTATCAGCTCGAACGGAAAGAACCGGCTTGTAGCCTATCACCGTTCACACCGTCTCGGATCGACTTATCCGAATTTCGATGACAGCCCCGAACACTATCCACTATCTTGTCCTGTACTAAATGTAATTTGATGTAATTATAACTCTTAACATGACAAACACAGTTGTATCCCAATGCGATCGCTTGGTGGTATGATGGTGTCTACTGGTGGCTACCACTGGATACGTTTGGTTTCTCCACAGTCTCCCCAATCTCTCGGCCGGTCTTCATCTGTCGTGACGATATCGCTCCCTCTAGCAAATTTCACTTAAATTACATCACGAATGCACCCGTTATCGAATGATCCAAGGGAAAGGATTCTTCAGGTTTGATTTGATTCGATACGGTTAATCGATAGTGCATTTTAGTTTGATGTTTTTGCAAAGCATTGAAATTAATCATGCATAAATGTGAAGAGAATAAGAGGCGAGGATGTGTGCCGAAAGAGGGGTGATAGAGTAGGAGCGACTCTTTATTTCTCTTTCCGCATCGTACCTCCTGTTATAATAGAACGACACGATATTTTTGTAATCGTTAAAAAATATAATGTGATCTCTAAAAGTACAATTGGTAATGTAGATAATAAAACGTAGTAATGTTAATAACGTCGACAATTGCAGAGATGCCTGATAATTGGTCAACCAATCGATTCCGCCACGACGGAACACAATTAAAAGTGTATTAGAAAATATAGTGCACATATAATATATATGCTCGCTATAGACAACGAGAGGAGGGAATTTTTCGTGAATTATTATTATATGGTTGCTCGCTAGTCTACTCTCGTTTCGTCTAATCGTACGTTAGACGGCCTACGAAACTATATACGTGGTTTGCGAGTCAGGAATCGATAAGCGAACGGTATCGCTCGAACCGCATTACCTCCTCTTCTAAATACATTTTTTTTCTATTTTAACTATTTCATCTATTTCTCATATTTCTCCTATGTCTCTGCGCTCGTCAATTAGGCCACAGATCTTCTAGAAGAGTTCGTTCGAACTCCACGGACGGTTCGAGATTGGTCCGAATGTAACGAATCAGTGTTTATCACCGAGAGGAACTGGATCGAAGAGAAGAGAAATCAAATCAAATTGCAAGATATCAAAGAATATGAAATTGAATGGAATGATATGTAATCAATTGGAATGAAACATATCCCAGTGGGAACTGATCGGAACTGGTAGGAACGGAGCAAAACGGAGCAGAACGGAGTAGAGAGGAATTTTCGGTTATTCAGGAAAGCTGCTTAGCGAGGAGGAGAGCAGCAGTTACCACCGTCCAGCGACGGAAACAATAGTTTCATTTAAATTGTACGCGCGACGTGCGTTTTAACTACTCGTATCGTTCTACGTTAAAGCTGCCTGTTTGATTAGTCCGCGTGCGTTCGAACGACCGATCGAACTCGAATTCGGACGCGGCTAAGTCGCGTTAAAGCTGCCGTGCCTGTTGCGTAACGTTGCTCGAGTAACGAAAGTGTGCACACGCGTTAATCGAGAATACATTTTCGTATGGACTAAATTCTAACAAACTTGATATACGATACACGATACACGTATCGCATCAACATAAATACGAAACAACATCGTAAATAACAAGTAGCTCTAATATTTAATCTATCGCTATGTACACTCGCCAAACATAATTTTTTATCCGAATACAGATAGAAGAAAGGTGTTTCTTCTTCTTCTCCTTCATCTTCGTCTACTTTTTAACTATCAAAGTCACCTTGGTCCGAATATGAAGAGAACGAAGATGTTAAACGTCTTGAAAGTGGAATTATCACGATAAGGAATGATGCGGCTGGAAAATCTATTGGTCATTGGCTATTTGCACGTTCGGAGAGCGTGTTTTTTGGTCAAGAGTGTCGCGAAGCCGCGAGACGAACGCGATAACGCCGCCGTTCTTTGTGTATTCCTGTTACATTACAGGTACATCGTTGAAATCTGCCGATTAGAGTTTTCGTTGCACTCGCATCACGAACGACAAAACATGTTTGCAACAAGAAAACTGCTCGCTGGCGATATGTTTTATCCCCTACTGTTGTTGTTCGCGTTATTATTGTTGTTGTTCGCATTATTATTATTATTGTTATTGTTGTTGGTAGGGGTCGGCCCAAGAGGACTGCCAATATTATCGATCTCTCGTTGCGCACGCGAAATTTTCACTTTGTCTCGTGGGGTGCCGTCCTCGCCCGTTTCCATGGCAAACATCTTCATTTTTTCCTTGAAACTCAGCTTCTCAGGCACCGGCCCGATTTGAGAGTTCTGTTGTTGCTTCTGCTTTTCGGCGAGACGCTTTTGTCGAGGGTCCCTGAACAAATAACAAATTGATCTAGTCACTGCGTCTGATTCTAACACGTTCAGCTCCACGGAATGATTCGCTAACTTTGGTCAAAGGTCCATCGGTGGTCACGCGGTCCTTTCGCGTAGAACAGAAATGACCCGCCGATGGCCACGTGGCGCTCAACGTGCTAAAAACGGTTATCGCGCGGAATTAGAGATAGAGATGTAAGAGGAACGAGACGATACTTGTATACTTCCTGAGCACCTATCACGCCAGGAGTACTGCCTGTAAACGGACCTCCGGGTCCCTCGGGTGTCTTTGGCGATGCCAGCAGACTTTCCGCGTCATTGATAAAATTCTGTAACCATAGAGAATCCTTACTCGTTTCACGTACACTCATTACATACCGCACATATCAAGCAAATGCAGCAACGATCTAGAGAAATAATCCAATGAAATTTCAAATAAAATGGCAAACATTGCGAAAGGAAAATGACAGCAATTGTACATGTATACGGTAACAATATCACGTATGCATCAACAACACCACAGTCGTACTCTGAACGTTTCATGCAAAATTTGAAAAACGAACTAGAAGAATACGAGCAACGAATCGAAAGTTTCATCTCAACTTTCTTCTGTACACTGTACTTGTATATACCTTTATTCGGGTATCTGCCATCGGATGCATTTCGTCGAAATATTTATGAATTTAGTAAAAAAGAAAAGAAAAGAAATGGGGACATCGTCGGACGTGGGGACAAATTGAAACGATTGAGAAATTCAGATTGAAATAGGAATTGTCCGATGACGGCTCGAGCGCCTTACGTTTGGATCCTCTCTGATGACATCCATCACCGTGGACGGAGGTACGGTTAGGTTTCCGGTGGACGGATTTCGTACGGTCTCCATGTTTGCGTTAGGATCGTGAAACGAAACCCTTTTGATGGAAGTGGATTGTGCCATTATGCTTGACGCTGTCGAGCTGTTTGACCTGAGAGCGCTTTGCTGTGACATTACAGCGTAACTGGACCCTCGCTCTGGAGGCGGAGGAGCATCGTTGTTGCCGTTTGGTGTTGCTGAAGCACGAGTGAAAAATTTAATGGATCTGTGACAATTAAATGAACAGTTATTCAAAGTTCCAATACTTACAAGCAACACTTGGACCATTGATAGCTAAGGCCTCTAGGCGGAGCATACTGGGATGGAGTTGCTGAAGATTTTTAAAGTGTTGTTGTTGCTGCTGCTGCTGCTGTTGTTGTTGTTGCTGTTGCTGTTGTTGTTGCTGCTGCTGCTGCTGCTGCTGCTGCTGCTGTTGATACATTTGCTGTACTTGCAATTGATGATGCTGATGATGATGGTGGTGGTGGGGTTGCTGCCTAATTTCTTCTTCTCTTTTCTTCTGGCTCTCATCGTACTCAGAATGTTGTCGTTTAATTTCGTCGATTCTTCGTTGCATCTCTCTATCGTCATTCGCCTGGGAATAAGTTTGAGATTTTTGAGTTCCCAGGTGGGAAAAAGACGACCCGTAAGTAGGCGATAAAGGAGGCTGGCCAACGTTGTTCGCCATTTGACTCGATTGTTGCTGTTGATGAATAGCTGATTGCAAATGCAAACTGGTGGCTTCTTGCTGTCCGGACGCAAGTGCGGCCGGGTTCTGCGGCAATTGAGAAGCGTGCGTATTAAAGGCATTCGTCGCCGGATGCATGGTAGTGCCATGAGGCTGAGGTGTCAATGTTCCTCTTACAGATTGATTAGCTACGTTCGTCCTCGACAAATTTGGATGCATCGGATGTTCCGGAGACAGAGGATTAACTCTGTCTTGTGTTGCAGTTCGAAGCAAACCTTGAACCCGATGCTGAACGGTCTCAGAATCCATGTCGTTGCTCTCCTCGTCATCATCCTGCTGGTTTGCGGCTTCCTCTGCTCTCTTCTGGAAGTCTCTTTCTAATTGAAGAGCACGCAATTGTTCGTCCTGCTGCGAAGTCCTGTGAGGTAGCGTGCTCAGTTCCGCTATTTGCTGGTCTCGCCATTGGCGTGCGGCCTCTCGCCTGCGAGCCTGTTCCTTCTCTCTTTCTTCTCGCTGCCAAGGATTATTCGCGCTGTATTGATATTGACGGGCCTGCAAGACCCCAGTGGCTGTTCCAGTCGCCGGATAGTATCCTCCTCGTGGTGGGTCCTGCATGCTCGCCGTATATCTCGAGTCAGACTGTTTGTTGTAGAGGGGATGCGTAGAGGTATTTGGTGGTGGAGGGGGTGGACTCTCTCGGAAACCCTCATCGGGTAACGCAGGTCGTGCTGGTGCTTGTGCCATTTCCGTGCTTGGAGCAGTAACCATCCCACTTGATATTCCTTCTGACGGCATCTCTGAACGATGTCTTTCGCCAGTCGCGTATTCCCGTCCGTTTCGGGGATCCGCCGACGCTCCATTCGGATAATACTGTACGTTCTGTGAGCCAAAGTGACGACTCTGATCCGCGTACGATCTACCGATTTCTTGCGACATATCCCTGCCGTACTCCGGCATAGCAACAGTACTACCACCAGGTACAAGCTGACTACGAATCGGCTCGTTTTTTCCTCTAACAGCAGTTGGGCTTCCGTAGCCATGTAGCCCAGGACTTTGTTGTTGCAGCTGTTTTCCATACTGAACCCCATACGAACTATATTGATTATCCGCGTACGCATAACCTGAACCAACCACGGACTGCCTGGCAGCGTGTGGCGGAATAGCAACCGAAGGCGATGTCACGATTGACGTCGACGTTGGCGTTGTGTTCGACATCATGTTAGAGGTCATATTAGGTGCTAGATTCGGTGTTGAGCCAAGAGGCTTCGTTGGTCGCACGATCGGGCCGACGGGCTGACTCGCACTCGACCTGGCTGTGTAAACAGCTGGGCGATGCTGGTTCAACGGAGCCTGTACCCCACCACGCAATTCGCGACGTCGAACTTCCTCCTGCATCTCCTGCAGCTTCGCTTCTTGTCGAATTATATCCCGGGAAGACTGTGATCTCGGGGGAACTTGCTGCATGGACTGGCCACCTAAATAGGCCTGTTGTTGCTGTTGCTGCTGAGACTGATTTTGAGGTATGTAGGCCGACATGGGTCTATCGCGGATCTGACCCGGTTCGTGTGTACTCGGACGATTCAGAGAGTTCTGAGAACCTCTCGAGCTCTTCTGCGCCTGCAGAGGACTCCTGAAACATGACAGGACAATTAGATTTCGAACGACATTTGAAAAAGGAAAGCCACGAATCGGCAAAAGAGATATCAACGAGTGAAATGTACCTATCGTCTGGATTTTGAGACGGACTGTATCGCGTTCTCGTACTTGCGTCTTGATTCCTGTAAACACTTAAATTTTGATAGAATCTTTCAGCCTCGTTACTCTGAAGAATACCGGGACCGGCACCAGGAGTACCGGGTCCCATTCCCATTCCGGTTCCAGCTCCGTTTCCATTTCCCGTAGTTTGACCGGGATTTAAGTTTGGCGATGACTGCTGTCTACTGACCAGTCCACTTGGTGGCAAAGTTCCAATTCTCATTGGATCGTGCAAGTTGTGACTCGACCTGTCAAACCAAGAACGTTAACTACGTTTCTTCACTATTCCAAAGCAATATTCGTTCTACCAACTTGAAAGAAATATCTACGAAATATGGAAATGAAGATTAATTACCGCGAGCGCAGCGTCGTTGTTCCGTTGATCGTCGCCATGGGCGGAGGCTGAACTGGTGGTGTCACACTGTTGCTAGAGGACGCCCTGCTGTATCCAGGATTGAACACCTCGTGCTGTTGTTTACCCTCGGTACCAACGTCTGCGATCGATCAAATTTAGCAAAATCGTCCAACTTTCTAACGTCTGTATCCGCGATATTACGCGCGGATATAAACGTATCCGATCGCGACGAGAAACGGTCGTTTGCCTAACGTTAACTATCCGAAATATTTACATTTTCTACCAGATACGCGCTTACGATGTTCGTTAAGGTCTGACCGTAATAAAAGTAGTGAACACAGTCTAAACGAGACTCGTCAGGTCGGTTACTTACTGTGCAATGCTGGGACGGACTTGCTGGTATGCATTTGCTGGTGAGGAGTTGTGGTGTCGCGTCCAAGCCGTGAAGGCAGATCTCGCTCGCTCATGCGACGAGGTCCTGCGACGTGCACAAGATGCACAAACAGTTTTCTATAGGTTAATCGGATTCTAACTTGATCTGGGCATGCGAATCATGCAATCGAACGAATCATAGAAATTCTGTCCAATGACAGAAAAACCGGACAAGCAAACAGACAGCAAGCAGTTCATGCGACACGCAATACTTGTGCAAATGCAAAGCGGAAACAAGGATGAGAAACATAATGGACAGGAAAAAAATGAAAAGTTCGAATGAAAAGCGAACGGTAAGCGAACGGTAAGCGAACGGTAAGCGAACGAAAAGATAATGAGAAGATAATTAAGCAATGAACGAACGGGTGGTCGTCGTAACCTCACGAATCCTCACGAAAGAACAGGACGAATATAATAAAACCAAGAGTTAATCAAGAAAAATAAAGGGGCGGAGAAGATTCGAAAAGAATCAACCTAGTTGGTCTTTACGACATTAATTTTTCGTATGCACCCAGAATACACTCAAACGTGCACTCGTGGCGATGGCCGATGGTCACGCCTAAATTAAATAAACTTTGGGTTGGAGCTTGCGGATATCGACATGCGTGCTCGAGCTGGGTGTAGAAAAATATTCATCCACGTACGTTCACAGGCGGTGCGTACAAATAAGACCTCAAATCTCGAGACATCGATCTATGTATGTATATCCAGCAGGCCGCGTGTAACCTTGATTGCTTACGTAATGGGAAGCTTCGAACGTCTCGTACTTCTTTCCATACGGATGATTTCTCTTCGGATCGACTTAAAGTCGACTTATCGAGGGTGCGGTTTTCTTTGGTGTCAGCATTGAAAAGATTCTCATCGACGCTTCGGTAGGAACGATACGAAGGACTACCAGAGGGGTCAGGGTCCTTTCTCTGATTATGAATTGTCAATTTTCTCTTCTCCAGAGGAAACAACGTGACGGAGTGATGATAAGGACAACTCACGGTTAAGGATCGAATAGATGGAACATTTCTATTCCCTTTGTTCTCCAGAACTCGAACATTTTCCCAGCTGTTTGACAAGCCACCAACACGCTTTGTGTCTCTATTTCTACCTTCGTTACCATTTATAGTTTTCTCGATATCTTTCCCCTTCAGTGGAGTCTCACTACTATTGATCTCGGTGGCATGGAACAAGATGAAACTATCGACGGACGTCGCAAATTTACTTTTTCGCCTGGGTTTCTTTTTCTCTTCAGTTTCCTCTGGTTCCTCGACTTCCGGCTTACTCAAACTAGGCCAAGAACTGGAGAGTCGGCTTGAAACTCGACACTCTAACAACTTTTTCCCGCAAGTTTCTTTCCAGTTTCGTTCTCGATCCGCGTCAGAGGACACAAAGGTTCGTAGTTTTAGTACAAGTTTCTTGGAAACTCGTGGGTGGAGCTGTGTATCGCTGTCTCTGAGATGTTTTTTCGAATCGCAAGACGGAGTGTGTGGCAAACAAAGGGGCGCGTTTACGTTATCCAAATTAGCAAACTCTTCGAGCTGATCTATGACCTGCCGCTGCTCCGCCAATGAGAGTTTCGTCTCCCTGTTATCCTTATCGTCTTCCATCGATCCTCCGACTTGCGAGTTGCAAGGAACACGACCATAGACCTTCTTACCGTCCACGATCACGAGTAGGCTTGATTTTCGAAGGATTCGGTCAGCTTCGGAGGACGCTGACGGTCCCAGTAGCCCCCGATTTTCACTTTCAAACTCCAACTCAGACTCTGATTTACATTCCTTTCTGATATCAGCAGCCGATCGTGACCCGTAAATGTTCGGAGAAGCAACATCCGGCTCGGATACGAACTGTCGCGAATCAGCGAGTTTAGTAGATTTAAATTTCACCAGGCCCGCATCACCCAATTTGGAAAAATGCTTAGCCAACGCCGCCACCCGACCGCACCCAAGTCTTACGTCCTCCGGTGATTTCCAACACTTTTCAACGCTTGATACTTCGCTAGACACGTCGCTATCTAATCCAGTTAAATCTAGATTCAGTTCCGGCATTACAGTATACATTTTCGGTGTTGAAATTCTCTTATCATTTCCTTCTTTCTCAGTATCGATTGGCTCATGGCAATTTTTTTCCATCGTGTCATTCGATCCATCGGTCTCTTCTTCTGTGTGATCTGTTCCTGTTTCTTTCTCTTTTCGACAATTTACCGTAGGGTCATTTTGGAATTCCGGAATATGGACTACTTGGTCATTGAAAGGAAGGCAGGAAACATCGGGCGTCTCCGGTGGCCGCGCTGCCGCCGTCGATTCGAACTGAATCGAATTATCGTCACACTTGTCCACAACAAGTTTGTAAGGCGAGTCGACCGAACCCTCGTTCATTGGATCCATTTCGTCCATTTGATCTATTTGATCAATGTATGGTATAGATTCGAGGCTACGTTCATCTAAGGTTTTAACGGCGGCCGAGGATTTGAGAAGATTCGAGTCGTGATGGAGATTGTTCGCAGATGAATCGGTTGAATGGGAATGTCGAAAACAGGTAATCGTTGGTACAGTAGACTGCACGAACGAAAGAACAGGGCTGTGAGGCCTTTGAAATGTAGCTTCCCGTTCGCCCCAAGAACTGGACGATGGTTCCATCGCTTGTCGCCAAACCGTTGCCGGAATCGGAACAATACGGAAATTTTCCGTATACTGGGAATTGAAGGAATTCGGAGGATCGGAAATTAATAACCGTGAATCAAGGTGAGAGAGGTTCGCACCTGTACTTTGTACACTCTGTAGTGTAAATTGTGGGGTCTGTGGGTTCACGTGCCTTTCCCCACTGGGAACAGGAACGGTAACGGGAACGGTGAACAAGTTACCCATCGAGTGCGATGTAGGCGGCTGCTCGTTCGTTTCCTCTAGCATCGGAGCCTCCAAGTGCTCGGACTTGGGACGAACCTTGTTCCAACCCGCTGCTTAATCAAGTTATGGAATAATTTGTTAGCGGAGCGTTAGTGAAGCAGTTACCAAAGTCTCGATCTAGCCGAAAGGGTGAACGAGCGGTAGAATGAAGAAAGCCACAGAACCGAACGTTCCGTTCCCAATAAGATTTAATTATATGAAACTTTCACCAGCTCGTTTTAAATAGACAAGATATAATTGGGGACGGGAACGTTCGGAGGACCGAACCAAGGAACACCGGACGTACCGATCGAACCGAAACCCGATTCAATACATTAACGACTGAAATCATACCTCTTGTCATAACGGGAGACGGTTGCGAAAGTAATGTAGCCAATCCATGGTATATGGCGCCCTGTTTAGCCACCTCCAGAGTGACAACTGGCCCAGTACGTACCAAGTATTCCGCAGCCCTACAGACAAACACAATCCATGTCGCTTTAGTATACGCAACAAATCTTCTCAGCTTGTACACTTACTTTTCTTGCGTGATTCCGACTAAACTTTGTCCATCCACCTTTAGAAGCTGATCACCTGCCGTTAATCTACCATCCTGTCGACACCGAAATGTACGATAAGAAAGGGCTATATGTTAATGATAATCGATAATGAAAATTCTGCTCACCGCATCAGCTGCCCCACCAGCGACCACGCTCTTTATGTATATACCGAGCCTATCCTGTCCAGCCCCCTGTAAAACATTGCCCCATCAGTTATCATATCTTACACTTTATGCTTCTACTTTCGTACCTTGGCTGCAACAATACTCAAGCCCATTCCATTGGTAGATTTATGCAGCTTTATGACGTGTATTTCCGGTTGGGGCGGATTTGGACCCACGTGACAAGAATATCCTCCAGATCTATTGCTCATCGAGCTGGGACTACGAAGCTGAAGACGCAAATTAACCATCGATCACAATCATGAAGGAGGCAAAGAGTAAAAGACGCTTAACGACTTACGTTGTTATGATGATCTATCATGTAAATGGTCCAGTATCCGCTGCTGGTGGGCTGTGGTGCCATCCGACAAAGACCGTCTCGCTGGAGGGGCGCTAGGAATTCAGCTAAACCTGGTGGCACGCCTCGTATCACTTCGCAACTATACCCATCCTCTGGGAGGAGCAATGCTAATGCCAGGGTAGGTTCCTCCTCTAATCGAATTTCGCGGCCGTCGGCCCGTGCTAAAGTATCTGCCACGCTTTCGGCCACCTGTCAATACCATTCTCTTTCAAATAAGCAATGTCTCTGACAGTACAGACCGTTACACACAGTACCGCCGTCGACATTTGGACGTAACTACATAGGACATGTAGAGGCTTACCCTGACCACGTTTTCGATCAACTCGGCGGGAAGTCTAGGCTCATCAGCAGCCGGTTGGTACTTTTGTAGCAGCGCCCTCACTTGTAAGGAATTCAGTTTGAAACACGTCGAACTCAGTGTGGCAAGTTCCTCGGCGTTGTACTTGGGTGCCTGTAGCAAATGTGTCGCCTGCATGATAGTCGCCAAGTGACACTGACTCGCCAAATCTAAACCTTGCCTCTCCGCCCATGTTTCCAGCGCGTTCAACCTAGCTTTTAACCTGCGGCCAAACCACCTGACGCACAAGTTTCCATTCGACACCAATGCGTTGAACGCGGTCGCGTTAATCGCATGAAAGAGGTGACTAAAGAGCTGAATAGTCAGAGCAGCATTGACTCGACACCGCCTGAGCAGTGCCATCGTGTTAGAGAATATCTGCAAAACTCCAGCCTCTTTCGCAGGTTCGTCCGCGTCTGCCATGAATTGTGACATGGCTGGAGCCAGTTCTAACGACACGCAGCGCACCAACGACGCGAACGCCGTGTGAACTGCTTCTGCCAGGATGTCTTGAGCCCTTGTTGAGAACGCCCCCACATGCCGATCGTTCTTTAGCATGTGCAACAGCTCTGAACCGTTCGCTAGCCAAAGGGCCAAGGAAGACGCGTCCATGTACCGCTCCTGTTTGTATTAATTTCGGAGTTCAGTTGCCATAGGAAAAAGAATAAAGTTTGCCAAAGAGAATGGCAATAACCCTACCTGAATGACACGGTGTATCATTGTGGCAACATTTGCGAGCATTACTGTCAGTCTGTGCGCTCTTTCCGTGGGCTGCAACTCTGGCCTATAATGCGTGCTGGCACGATATCTGGCCGCCAAGTACAACGTATATGTCGGAGCCAGCTTAAACTGCGGTGCGGAGGGCTCTACGTCCGTGATAACGGCATGCAGAAATGTCTCCTCCGTCTCCTCGAGGAACTCGAGCACGGCCGGTAAAATCGGATCTGTGCCACGTGGTTGACTGGTTTGCGAAAGTCTGTCAAAATACAGTGCCGTTTGAATGTTACGCGCTGATTGGCGGTCACGGATGATAGGAAATCAACTAACTTCAATTCACTTTCGAAATAGAGAATTTAAAGGTCTAGGGGAATTGATTCTACAAACCCTAACAATCGAAAAGTAATTGCCGTGCTTGTACTATGACCATCTTCTGGAGACATTGAAACATAATTATAAAGGCCTATCCTGTATTTCCGGTTATCTGGTTACCTGTTACCGTCCCTGCTGCTGGTCAGGCTCGCGGTCTCGACATTCCCGTCGAGATCGAATGTAGTCTCGTAATTGTGTGTGGGTTCCGACGCGTGACCCGGCTGCGTTGGGCTTCGGGCTCGACCGGACGACTTGCTCGGACTAGACGGATGGGAACCCTGTGCCTGACTACTCCCCTGACCCTGATTCTGACTTTGATTCTGATTCTGATTCGGATTCGCATTCTGATTTGGATTCTGACTTGGATTCTGTCCGCCGTTCGGCGTCCCGGCACCCGATCCGTATCTCTCTGCGTTCGCTTCCTGACTGCTAGCGTCTGGCGAGCGTCTACGGTACAGAAGCAGGTCGCCGTGCAGGAGAGAACAAAGCAAAAATAAAAACAACGAAAAGTAGACGGACGGAGAGTCTCAGGCATAAAGACGAATAAAGACAGAAGTAACAAGCAACCAAGTAGAAAGTGCAGGGAATAAGACGCGAGTGCAGTAAACAACGAATACCGGCTTTCGAGAGAGGCGCTCGAGCAGTCTGTGAGTGGTGATTGCGTGCGAACAAGAGAGGCTGCACTCTCTGGTTCGTTCTACTCTCACCTGTCTCTTGCCCACCTCTGGTCTTTTTTCTATTAGTCTATACGAATTAGTTTTCTCGTGTTCTCTAAACTGAACGAGCAAAGCAGCAACGGAACGCTCTAACGAGCACGATAGTGACGTGGTCGAGTGACCAAGTAATAGACTCACCGATCATAGTTATATTCCATCTGCCTGCCGGAGTCATGTCTCTGTCTGATACGATCCTCCGGAGCTGGATCGATAAAACGGAACGTATGTAATCTGCCGAACTTGACGATTGCTCCGTTCTAAAATTCGAAGGGTACATGAAAAAGAACGCATTAAGTTATTATATCAACGACAAAGTTCTCGACTAGTCTATTGTCTTATTACCTGTAGTATTGTCGTCTGATGTATCCTCTGGTTGTTGACGTACGTATGAGCATCCCTGGAACAGGGGGTGAGGGTGACGATATTCTCTGTGAAGGCGATCACGCAATGCCTTGGCATAACGGTAGGTCCAGTCAATGTTAAAGTCTGAGCTTGTACGGCTTGTGGACCGATAGGCCTTTCGGAACCCACTTCTGTTACATTTGGCTGCAAACGGTGCCGTGCCCCAGCTCCATTCGGGATATCGCTGCCATCTGGATTCAATTCCAACAAAAACGGCAGCCTCTCGTCTTCGTATCTAAAAAAAAATTACATTATTCTTATTCCTATTCCAATTGCTTCAATTCCTTAAGCTAACCTGTGGTCTAGTTCGTTCCATTTCCCAGCGGGCTTTTTCTTGCGCTTTCGAGGCACATAGTCAGCTGGCCTTCTCCGCACGTGGAACATTATTGAACCTAAAAACAATACAAAGATTGCTTAAGTCCTCTTCCCTTATTATGTTGACTTTGATTGCGAGCCCAATGATAGTTTTCAACCCTCCCGCGTTTAAGCGACCTAGTTTCTATCACCGCGCCATCGCAACACAGCGTTCTACGATCGATACAAAGGTATCAACGATTCATAATCAACACCGTCGATGAAATTTTCACGGATTTCAAAGTTGAATCAATGAAAAATATTTTCATGCCATATGATACCGTTCAAAGTGCGTGAAACGAAATAAAAGAGTTTGCTGATAGGGCTTGCCGAAGCGTAGATAGGGTATAGATACCCATGTGCAAATGTACGCGTAAATATAAGATTGGAGGTAGATAAGGATAGCGATACGTCTCGATAAGGCTGGCGGGTATTACATGTTGATTACTGTCAAGCTCATTAACGTGAATGATCTTTCCACGACAAACTGCCTCCTCGCGGACCATGGAACGCGCAAAACAATTCAAAGCGAGAGAAACAGAGGAAAAGGGAGAGAGGCAACAGATAGGAGGACTATCGAAACAGCACAACTATTTTTAGATGAGCGATGCCGAGGTCGAACTACGTGGAAACGTAGAAACGTTCGACGATATGCAAACGGGGCGGTGACGTAAATGCGCCTGAGAATTCCATGTCATCTGTATTTATTATGCTGTCCGGAAAAATGCAATGTTCTACATAGAAATTTCTTCAATCAAAAGAACAACGAGAACAGGTTATTTGGCATTTCAAGCGTAATTCGCTTAAACGAAACTGCATTTACGATTCTCTCGAGGCATATTCTTACGTCGTATTCCCCAGTCCATCATGTTGATCCGATCACTGCACGATCATGGTCCCTTTTTCCGTCAATGACGGTTCTTCAAAATTGATCCCCTTATTCGCTACTTTATTCTTTGCATTCCACGGTCAAGTCCAACAGTTGAACAGCTGGAAGCATGACTATGGCTGACGCAGTCTCATGGAACGATTGAAATTTCCAATCAAGAAACATCGAAAGGAACTATAGTGTCATTGTTCAAATGTCAGCTCGGTACAGGCACACCCTCGATCGGGTGAGCTTGATGGATCCTTCACCCTTATATGACGTAGGGTCGAATGGCCGAAAAGTCAACGACATTTGATACCGAAAATGAATGGGTTTCCGTAAACCACTTCTTCCCTTCGCAACAGTTTGAAATTTTTTGCAACTTACAAATTGTAAGTCGCCCGATAAGGCGGTCTTTGATACAATATCATCCCATTTTGTTTAGTCAGACAGTATACTCGATCGTTCATTGCCTTATCGGGGAGCACGAAAGTACCAACACATCTGGCCACACGGTTCCGCACTTCGTATGGTCCAGTTTTCTGCGACTCCCATCGATTCCATCACGTCTGTTTCTAACTATTCGAACGTTTCGGACACCTTTCTACCGATGAATGAACCGGCCAATGAACTGATACACGCGTAAGGAAAGATAAATATTCGACAGGTAGTTTCTGGCAACGATAAACAACAGTTTATTTATTGTTGATCGAGCTGCGTCGCGATTGGGAAACGTAATAAGGAAAGTGAAAGAGCGCGCGCATATCTATCGACGACCGTGGATGGACTGAACTGAAACCACCACCCCCTCAGCCTATTCAACAACGATACACACCCTAACCCACCTCCTCTTTCTTCTTTCCCCCTTCATACGTGTGTTCCATGTTCGTTCTAGTCTCGGAAAACAGTTCCCTATTTACCGACGTGGTAAGACTTGAGCGACGAACGGTCGACTTCAACTGTCCGTATCGTCACAACAATATTACTATTTCTACGATCCTTATACAATATATTTCCGTAGAAAGGAATACTGCCCCGTGGCAAAACGTTTGTGAAAATCAACTTAATCGTTCTATATAGGATAAAATTAAATTTTTTCTTTTTAAACTTACCGCGTGCAGAGGGATGATTCATCAGTATAGCCAAGGGGCACTCATCGTCGTCGAGAATGTACTCCTGTTGCGCTCCACCATTTACATTCTCACCATTCACCTGCAACATTTTCAAAACACTCACAATAATAGGGCTGCTCATAATTGATCGGTTCAAAATTAGCATCGATACGATCCATCAATGAAGAAGTCAATAGTGATTTTTAACATTGTTGAAGCACTCTAACGTAAGAGCACTTTGCATTACCTAATTAAAATATGCATGATTCGAAACAAACTGACCTGCACGAGACAATACTGTTGTGGATCGACTTTCTCTAGGCCGTACTTGGAAAGCATTTCCCGCACTACTTGAACCGCGGAATCTCGAACACTCAATAACAACGTTTTGTACGGAACATCTTTGCAGAGTGCTTCACCATAAATTTTCAGTGTTCCACCAGTATCAGGCCCACCATCCTTGCTACGAAACTGCTGAAGTTTCTTCTCGAGCTGTTGTTGACGACGCCTCCTCATCACAGCTTCCGGATTTGAAATGCTTCGAGTAAAACTGGTCTCAGGTAGTTCTGCATGCGAAGCAAAATTGATAATTTTTCGCTGGTTTTTGAAAAATGCTTGATCAGATTCAGATTACCCACCTGTGTACAGTTTTTCCGCAACTCCATTTTGATCGACCGGGGCAGCATTCTCATCTTGTTCGAGACTTTTCAACCGACTAAGCTTTTCCTGCTTTTTCATTTGTTTCTTTTCCCTCTTGCTCAATTTTCGTCGGAAACTCGATCCATCGGAAGAAGTGAATCCGACGCCCTGAGCGTTGGTTTTGTCATCGATTCTTCGAAGCAAGAACCTTCCCTCCCGGTCATCGATATGCCAGTTTAATTGGACAAGCAACGGTTTTTCCTCGAGACCAAGCTTCCGCTCCTCTGTAAGCATCAATCAATCGTTAGAACTTCTTAACGTTACGTTGAGTAGCATAGTTTGCATTGTACTTGCCACCGTTTTCGTGAATCTCATAAAGTGCATATTCTGGGACGGAAAGCATTCGCATATCAGGACGGAACTTCTCGATCAGAGTCTCTATCACCGCTTGACTAGTCGCGTCTGACGCTACCCTGATACACTTTGTGGCGACTTTCTGACCGCTATCTTGGAAATAGAATCGCATTACCCCATGAAACTCCAAATCCTGCCGAACCAAACAGTAATTAGAATATATCACAGATAAAAAAGATATTACGCAGTCGATTCAAACTTACCTCGTTCGGCTCCGACAGCTCGAACAAGTCCAACCGATTGGCGTTCCATTGCTGAATTACGCCTCGGAGGGCTTCACGCTCGGCTTTCTTGTTCGCCAGCTCCGTGGCCATTCTGAAAACCAAACACATCCAATTCCACACTCTATTCCTATCTCGTACCGAATCTTAATTACATACCGCGTTTCTGTAAATTATTTATCTTTATGTTTATCTCTATTCTCCCCTATCTGTCGCATTGCACCATACAATGCCCGAAAAATGCAAGCAAATGAATAGAACTTTTATTACCATTCTTCATATACGTATATCATATAATATATCATATAATATAAATCGTCGAAAGCACTGAGAAGAATATGCGGTAGCGTCGAACCGGTGAAAATGGGGACAGAGAAAGAAGCTCGGTAAGATCGAACGAATCAGGTGGTAGAAAAACCATAATATCGTTATCGAAATCGGAATCGGTTTGAATCGGGTGAAATCGACTCCGGTCGGTAAACCTCGGCAGGGTTCGAATGTTGTCGGGTAGGATCGGAACGAGAAAATAACACGACAGGCGAGTCGCATACCAAACATTCCTATCTCCCTCGATCCTCTTTCTTCTATCCTCTGCCACTCTGTTAAAACCTTAAAAGCGCGCTCGAGTACGTCCTAACACGCTCGAGTACGCTCGAGTACCTACAACATTAACCAGATTGCCACCAGATCGGTTCTAGATGTTTACTTCATCATTTCTAATCTCCTACAGTGCGATACTCGAACGTATAACGCATTTTCCCACCTCCCACACCCAATTCGCCGCTCTCCGATTCGATCTGACTTTCGCCGGAAATGCTATTAAAAGTCTCCAATCGTGTACACTCACAGGTTCAAAATTCGTACCACTTTACTCAACTCCTTGTTTTCTTACTCTGTCTGTCTCGTATCGTGACTAGTATATACCGATTAAAAGAATCGTACGCTCCGTACAGCTTCAGCCTTGACCACGATTCGCTCCCATTCCTACCGACGATCCTTGCGATCCGCCACAATCAATTAGCGACACAATCGCAGAAACGGATAACAGCGGAAGTAAAAAAAAGTAAAAAGGGCTAAGAATACATATGTTTGTCAAACGCATTCAACGAGACGCTAATCCAGGTTACGACGTTATCTCGTAACAACCGCGGCTTTCTATCCTGGAAAAAGAAAATAACGATCGTCGCAAGATCCATGTGAGACTACTTGCGACATACTTTCTTTCGAAAACCATACCAGAGAAACAGAGCCTTCACAGTCGATTGCCTTCTGCGTAAATCATAGAGACCGACCCTTCATCAGATTAGTAAAAGTCTTAACCCAACCATTTTTCAGGAGAAATACTACCTCGCATATTAACCTAACTTCTAAGTAACAACATCGCTAATGACGTAGAAAAATAGTACGGCCCTTGTGAGCAGGAATTCAGAAGAGGCATCGCTTCTTCTGAACGATCGATGAGCTTTAGAATCGATATTGGGGAAGCAAAGTTGGGTTTCGATGCTGGCTATAACTTAACCGTAAATTTGAAAGAAATTGATAATGAGAAAAGAGAAGGCACTTACTCTTCCGGCACTGTCATTCTACGTTGAGTAAAGACAGAGCGTTCACGCAACAGGGGGCAGAATACAAGACAACTGGACAACAAAGATCACTGTTTTGCTTCTTTCCCTCCTAGTTTTCAAGAATTAATTTTCAATCGCCGCATTCACCTCCGCCGGAATCAAAGAAGTGATGGAAAGTCGGCGAAGCGGCGTTCCGTTGCTTTCAAACTTCGCACCGGCGTTCCAGCACGTAAAAACTTTTCAAAGCATACCACTCACAACTCCTTGCTTACGATGCACGTAGAAAGTTACTTCCCGTTATAAATTAACAACACGTTCCCGATGCAGATGAAATTTTGTAGAATAACAAAGTGGGAAATATTCTAGGGTTGTTCGAACGATGACTCGCGGGGGGCGTACTCGTCCCGTTCGTACCGCACTCGAGTCGCACGCCAATCTTTCTTCACTCGCGGCAACTCGCATCGCCTCAACGTTTTTCGCATTTTCCCTTCACTTTTAACAATGAATTTCCCACCGGCGATCAAGCATTTTCCAATTTTCTTCCCCTATCGGATGCAGCGCCACACCCAACAATTCTCGGTACAACTAGATTACGCGCGCGACGACCTGTAGCCCTTGAACATAACTCGCCGATGACGACTACAACGACGACAACGGAGCGAGACAGCCACTAACCAACTAACCGACCAACGCGCTCGCCCTGCCTTCTCCGCTAGCTGGGCCTGACCGGTGGGAGAACAGGGAACGTTTGCCCACCTTCCACCGAAACCTTTTCCCCACCGGCCCGACGACTCACGTTTTAAGGCTGTTTCACACCTGCCGCTACGAACCTGTAACGGACAGGCAACATGCAGCAGTGTTCAAAGTACCTATCGATATACTTATTTATTATTGACGAATTATTGTTTTCCGAAACGGGTTATAAATACATTATGACAAACGGAAACAAAAAAGTCAAACGGTGACATGTCGACAAGTATGAAACAACCTTTACGCTCAACATCTTACCTTTGCTTCCCCTTCTCTCGCGCTATTCGTCGACTACCCCCACTTTGTCAGTTCCATATTTCCCTTCTTCCATTACGCACGACAGTCCGGTTTAGCCCGACCCGATCCGATTCGATTCCATTCCATTCCATTCCATTCTGTTCCATTCTGTTCCATTCTGTTCCATTCTGTTCCGTTTGTCCTGTGCAATACCGTCCCATCCCATTCTCATACATTCTTCTGTTCCCGTAGTATTTACAATACTATGTGTCAATAATCTCGTTAACATAATGTTGTCTCTGACCTTGCACAGACTGTATGTAAAAAGGTCGGCAATCTCACAGCTAATTAAGCACGCAATAAGTCAGCATTCTATTTTAACGCTTTGAAGATTCTACGCGTAACAATTTCTTACAAGAGTAGAGGAAATGCCTCGACGGACGGCACGCACAAGTGCATGCGCGTACGCGAATTATCTGCATACACTGTATGTAATTCGGATGCCCGAGAAACATGTAATGATCCTACAGTATCTTTCAAAGGTTTACGTATTTCACAACAAGGTTTATAGCCAAGTATCGCCGTGACGAACGATTAATTTTAATGTGAAATCTTCGGGGATATCGTGCGTGCAAGAATGTGTCCTACGAAACAGTTACAGGTAGACAGGTAGGTGGGAAGGGACGAAGGTAGGAAGAGATGAGACAACGACGAGCTGGCAAGCAAACGACGCAAATACGCGACACAGCCAGACCTTGGCGTACGCATGCAGTGTACAGGACGTTGATATCATGAGAAACCTGTGCGTAAACGACGCTTCTCTGTGCCCGCAGCGTAGCGGTTCTAACTTCCCGTCGAGTATGAATCGAACAAATGCTTCGATATGAGACGAATCAAAATCCACATCTGTTTTCTTGCCAATGAATTTCGTTGTTATTTTTCAGGAAATAGTGTTCCAAGAAAAAGTCTAGTTCATTCGACATCGTGTTCAAAGCTTGGGGAGGACGAACGAACGAGTTTGATTTTCACCGTAAGGCTTCGCCGGTAACTACATTACCCGTCTCACTCTATTAGACTATTAGAACAAGCGGAATCCCCCCTAAATACGATCCAGTGAAAACGAACAAAACTAATTTTTCCTCAGCTCTCACCGCTAACGTGTACAATTCGAGCATTCAACTTCGACCTGCTATTCTTTCAATGTTCTTTCTCGACTACGTGGAAGACAAGGCAAGGTACATCGTTATTTACATAGTTTGCTTGTTGTTAATCTGCCGACCTGGATAACTAACGGATTAAGAACGAGTCGAAGGGAGTCCCTTTTAACACGATTAAGACCACGATGGAAAACATGGATTTTCGTTGAATAAGATCGTTCGGTCGCGTGCCGCATGATTATGAAACTAATTATGAAACGACCGAACCGGCCCCTGCGAAACGCGTTTAATTGCGTTACAACATTACGCTGTCGAGTTACTAGAGCTTCGTTGAGGGTGGACGCATTAACGGCTTGTTTATTACTCTTAACTGACCACTTCCTGCTTATCTCGTTCAACTAGCTTGTACGGCAAAGTACGCGTGCGCGGGCGCTAACGCTATGTCAGGCAGCAGCAGACTACTACCGCGGTAACTACCCTCTGTTTTACGTTACTGTTTGGTCAGCTTAGCTTTGATCTCTCTTTACCTCCTCTTCAATTGTGCCGCTGTTTCGGTGTTAGATTCTCGGTATGAAAGAACAATCGCACAGTGCCCGACAAAGGACGCGTTTCGACGGAGATAGGAAAAGCCAAAAACAAATGCAAGTTTTAGTAGAAATCGTTGCTAGTTACACGTTCCAGCGTATGAGAAGCGACTGTAAGGAAAGAGCCGGTGGCCGGCCGACGACATCAGGGTCCGTTTTATTATTCAAACGATCTTTAGAAAGGTCTGAAAAGCTGTCTTTTAGCAGCGTATGACTGTGCTCGACTATGCTCAAGGGATGCAGCTAGAGGAAAGGTACAAAACTAGCCGAAGGGCTCTTCGCTAAATACTCAGGTATCGCGTAGTGTATATCGTGCATGTACATCGTAGAACGAAACCGCGAATGTGAATAGACTCTTAATGCTTTCACACTACCCCACCTTTTATTCCCCTTCTGTTCTCTTACTGAATCGTCGTCTAGCTACACTATGTCATTGACTGTCAACAAACAGCCTTCTCCAAACGTGTAAATTGTCCACATAGGAAAATAGTCTAGTTTCCGAATAGGCAGACGATCCTATCGATAGACTGATTGTCTGCCAGTCATTATAGAGCCATTATAGACTAATTTTTCCTCCGACCGATTACACAAATTTATACCGTGAATCACAGCCGTGAAGATTGACCATAGTGTTCGATTCACGACCCATTAGAACGTTATCACTTGTTTCTAGTTGTAATTTTCATTTTACGCCTATTATTTTCACAATGATAACCATGCGCCAATTTCAGAACACGATACATGTTATGTCAGGACTAAATCGTGTACCAAGCAAATGACATTTTACAAAACTGTTTTAAAGGCATCAGGTTTGTGTATCACTTGTTACATCCCTGTCCCTGACGCATTTACAACGAACTTCTCAAGTATCATTGATGACTACGACGTCGATTATGAGTACGATTACGAACAAATACTCGTGCCTGGCGAAATTCAAGCATTCTACAGGCATATCAGGCAAGACAGTGGTATTAGAAAACACATGAGCTTCACTACGTTTTAAATAGACAAAGAAATCTTAATGAAAAACTGCGTCCGCGTCTCTTTCTCAATGTCAATCGATCTGAAAGCGTTTAAACTTGAACACGATCGCCAATCCTGATTGTAATATAGTAACTAATTGACCGTGACGTTCAAGAATAATTATCTTGTTTCGGAGGTTCGTTTAAAACGTGTAGTTATGAATTTTACTAAAAGGGACGATGTCGGTGATACGGGGATAGAGTAAAGAAGCGAAAGAAAAGGACGCGATCGCGGGAGAGACAGAGGATATCAACAGGTCTGGCAACAAACACGCTCGAATGAATTCAGTTTGAAAACTCGTTTCGGGACCTACCTTGGTCTGTCGACCGTTCTCGTTCTAATACTTCTCCAAAATTAGCGATTCCCATTGGTGTTTAAGCTACTCTCCATGATCCTGGCTGTCTCGGTATCGTGGAAAACGATCCCACTGGCACGCATGCCACGCGTTTCGTCCTGCGGAACATGCCGCGCGCGTCTCAGTGCTGATTCACCTTATCCGCCACTACCTATCAGACACCAGACGGAACGGCGTACACCAATTCATCCGATTCGACAAGGGAACGGCACTGCACCGCGAGTAATTGTCAAAAACAATGAGCAACGAGTTTAACAAGAAAACGCAGCGCGCACGTCGCGAACTGACAACACCACCACTCTGGCAGCTGGCAGTCTGACTCTGATATTCCGATCGCAGAATGATCAAACATGTCCCAGTGTCGCTCATTCGCGAGCTCCGTGGTAATCAATGCCGATCTGTTCCTAACACATGTTTGCTTGTCTCCGATAAGTTTCGTTCATACTAGCTCCCCGAAATTTCCAACTAATCCTGTCGCCTCCATCTCTAATGCTAATTACATCGTACTTATACCAATAGCTTTCAAGTACTCCGGTACACAAACAGAGAGCAGATGGGAAGCTAGCGACGAACCACTGACGACGAAGTTCCGCACCTGCGCGTTACGTGCCTGTCACGAACGTGAACGCGCAATGGCGTACATACCCCAGCGTTGTTTGGCGTACCTTCGCATCTCTCCATTGAAAAATACCTGACATTGATACTAAGTGTATCAAAAATCCAAAAGCACTCCGATTCATAGCTGTTTTTCCCACAACTGTTCAGCTACAGCTTACGTGCTCCTTTACAATCTTCTATGATGCTCTATATGTGCGGTACTTAAACGTGTTTAAACGTTACTTCTGTGCTTAGTGCATGCTTAGATCTATCTGTGAACTCGTTCATTATCAGATATAAATCAAAGATAACGTTATACAACACGTTTTCTTGGTACACAAATGTTGGAACGAGAATTCAAGATTTATCCCGCAACTGTGACTTAAATTGAATATTACTAATGTCAGAATCGACAACTATCGACTAGTTTCTACAGTTTTTGGCGGCAATTTCGAATCTTAAAATCCACAAATTAGGGAAGCGAAGTAACAGATAACGATAATATTTTGTCTGAAATAGGTACAGAAGAGCAATTTGCGCGATTTTCATAATTTCTACGTCATTTCCACAATTTTTGAGATATTAACATGATCGAGGACGTTTTTGAAACAGAATTCGAAGCCGAATACGTCAGTGAAAAAATCATTTTGATATCTAAACAATTGCGGAAATGACGGAGAAATTACGAAAATCGCGAAAATTCGTCAAATTCAACCAGTTTTTTGGTCAGCATTCGCTCAATTTTTGAGATAGCGATCTGAAACTGGTACCATTGTTTTAGTTAGGAAATTCTACGCCAGAACAACGTATAATAGTTGTACTTTTCGAAAATTTAATTTTTCGCAAAAATCTGAAGGGGGTAGGTCAGGATTTTTTGCGATTTTCGTAAATCGCTCGCCATTTCCGTAATTTTTGAGCTATTAAAGTGATCCTGGGCGTTTTGTACGCGGAATCCGAAGCCGAATAAGACAGTGAAAGAATCATTTTGATATCTCAAAAATTACGGAAATGGCGAGCGATTTACGAAAATCGCAAAAAATCCTGACCTACCCCCTTCAGATTTTTGCGAAAAATTAAATTTTCGAAAAGTACAACTATTATACGTTGTTCTGGCGTAGAATTTCCTAACTAAAACAATGGTACCAGTTTCAGATCGCTATCTCAAAAATTGAGCGAATGCCGACCAAAAAACTGGTTGAATTTGACGAATTTTCGCGATTTTCGCAGTTTGCTCGTCATTTCCGCAATTTGCGGAACATTAACATTATCGTGGACGTTTTGGAAGCGGAATTCGAAGCCGAATACGACAGTGAAAGAATCATTTTGATATCTAAACAATTGCGGAAATGACGAGCAAACTGCGAAAATCGCGAAAATTCGTCAAATTCAACCAGTTTTTTGGTCGGCATTCGCTCAATTTTTGAGATAGCGATCTGAAACTGGTACCATTGTTTTAGTTAGGAAATTCTACGCCAGAACAACGTATAATAGTTGTACTTTTCGAAAATTTAATTTTTCGCAAAAATCTGAAGGGGGTAGGTCAGGATTTTTTGCGATTTTCGTAAATCGCTCGCCATTTCCGTAATATTTGAGATAACAAAATGATTCTTTCACTGTCTTATTCGGCTTCGGATTCCGCGTCCAAAACGCCCAGGATCACTTTAATAGCTCAAAAATTACGGAAATGGCGAGCGATTTACGAAAATCGCAAAAAATCCTGACCTACCCCCTTCAGATTTTTGCGAAAAATTAAATTTTCGAAAAGTACAACTATTATACGTTGTTCTGGGGTAGAATTTCCTAACTAAAACAATGGTGCCAGTTTCAGATCGCTATCTCAAAAATTAAGCGAATGCCGACCAAAAAACTGGTTGAATTTGACGAATTTTCGCGATTTTCGTAATTTGCTCGCCATCGTTAGCAATCGAAGAATAAGAGTATTTTGAATTCATGCTTGGTTATCATTTTTACTCCCACCAAAAGGAATAGATTATCATTAGTCTGACACCTGTTGTACCGTCAGACTATCATCGAGACAGTTGAATTGTGGAACATTTTCTAGATGGCGCTTCTACTGGAATTAAAAGTAGATTCTTTCCAGCAGTTTCCACTATGTCAGCATCAAGTATCCAGTGTTCGCGCCAGTTCTAATCTGTTCATTTAGCTAGTAAAGACTCAGGGACATGATTTCTGTTAGAGGTTAGGACCGATTGTGGAACAAGGAACAGCTGTGAACAGACAGTAGTATGTTGGGCTCAAATCATCCACATTTAGATCGGTGAGCACTGTAACATTCTAGACAAAAGAAAATATTTGGAATAAATAAGTTTGACTGGTCATAGTACACCGGTATGTTTTGCCAGTGTGTATCAATAAGAGTATTAGAATCAACATTGGCAATAAACTATCGCATTACACGGCATAGAATGGTATATTGCCAAGGCGGCAAAAAATACGGTCGTGGTAGAGATGAAAACGTAAAAATGTTTCGATTCAATAACAGAAAATAGAGAAAATGGAGGATGATATTGACATCTACGAGGATCTGCCAAGTATCAGAGCAGAACAGGAAACAAGTCACCACGTAAGTATCATCAGATCCATTTAGGTTAGTTTTCATTTTTCTCGATATCCAATACGCGGCCAATATCATGGTATATGCTACAGTTAAGTCCGAATGGCAACGATTACGAACAGCTGAGAAAACAGATCGAGGAATTAAGCACGGAGCTGCAAAAGTTTCGAAAAGTCAATCAGAATTTGGAAGTCAATTTCTCATCTTTACTGAGGACTGCAAAAGCAGAAATTGCGCGAAAAGACAGGATCATAGCGGAATTGAGAAGAGAGTAAGTAAGCAACCGAATATAAAGTACAAGAAAAATAACAATGTTTCTAGGTTAGATATCGTTATATTTGCAAGGTACATATGATCGTTACAGGCTTGATGATTCATCCTTTAGAAGAGGTTCCTATGCAAAAGTTCCAAAATCGACTAAACCACAAAAACATGCTGCTCGCGAATCGAGTCCGATTCAACGTCCAAGTGTCGATATTAGTTTGCCCTGCAACAAAATTAAGTTAGAATCAATGGAAACGATGGATTCGGATGGACCATCTGACGAGGTGGACGATCAGCTTTGCAGAAATCAGTTGAATTTGCCGTCCACCACGATATATGGCGAGCGACTACGTAAAAGACTCATGGACGAAGAAAATGAGGAACGGCAACAAAAAGAACAACAGCAGAGTAAACTAAACCTCGACGGAAACTCGAATGAGTTTGCAGAAGGATACATTGCCGAAAGCGACAAGGAAAATGGTTCGAGGCGTAGCGTTCGATGTACGGATTCTAAAGAAAACCAGTCTCGTCCAATCCAACTTGTGCGAGAATCGAACGCTAAAAATATCGATGGATCTAAAGGAAATGCAACGACAACGATCAAATCTGAGCTACACTCAATGGATGAAACGAAAGTACGTGTGTGTAAAACAGCATCGACACTTCCAGTAAAATACGTTGGAAAAAGAAGGAATGATGAAACAAGTGAGTCAATGTCCATAAAACGGATGAAGCTGGACAAAGAAGAGACCGGATATCAACGCGATTGCTCTGGCAAAGAAGACCACACAGTTGGCCATGTGCGCCTTTCCGAAAAGCGAATGGCTTCGAACGAACGTAAACCAGATCGTACAGTTGATTTAGTCAGAGAAAAGAGAACTAGTCGGCGAACGCTTAGCAATTCGAGAGAAAGGGATGACATCATGAATGGTCATATTACGAAGCGGTTACTTGTATCGAATGAGAAACCCAAGCGGGGATTCGAGGAAAGAATCTCAGATCGTCGATGTCACGAAAGTTCGAGGAACGGCAAGAGGGACGGTCATCGAATCGACGATCCTGATTATTATCGAACTAAACACAGAGAAACTCATCGAATCGAAAGGAGAACAAATGATCATCGGTTGCACACGAAATCATGGAATTCACATCCAAATTATCACGACGAAAGACACATAAATAGTAAATCTGATAAGTATACAAGTTATGCCGAAAAACGATGCAATAACGAATATAAATCAACTGTTATTAAAATTTCCAAAGAAAAAGAAGGGTACGATTTGCGAAGTTTACTAAAACGGTCTACGTCCGTATGTAAGCGAACGTCCAACACAGCGTTAACGGAAATTAATCGTCGTCGGAAAGATGAACGATGTGAGTCTCGCAGATTGAGAAACAACGATAGATTATTATCAAACGAACGAGAAAGTAAAAGAAGCCTTGACGTTGATAAACCGATTGCGGAAATCGAAATAAAACGGTCTCCCGACCGTTCATCATCTCGTTGCTCCGAAGATTCCAAGGTAGAACCGACAGAAATGAAACTGCCGATAAGGATGTGTAAATCCTCGCTCGAATCAACGACTCAGATAAAAGCCGAAACACCCCTCGGTACTATGACATGTTTAGAGGAAGGACAATTACCACCTACACCGGTAAAGGAAGATCAAACAATAAATAATGAAGCGCAAAGTGGTTGTAGAAAAAGCGTTGATAATCTGGAACAAGCTGAAAATGTAGCCGTTAAATTGGATATTCGGTGTACTTCTAGCATTAATGGTGAATTCGTATCCACGGAAAAATCAGGGCTGGATAATTCTGATCTTGTTGAGAACGTTGAGAATATCGAAAAGTTTCTCCGCGATTATGGATCGCAGGATCGAGAGTTTAAAAGCGAAAAAACCTCATCGATGCCTGGAAAGGAGCTAGATGGCGAACACAACAAGAATGTGTCGACTGATATCATTTCGTTGTTACATGATTCCGTTTCTACCGATCATAATGATACGACAGAAGTTTCGAATCAGATCCAAGACAATAAACAAAACAATGACAATCACCACGATTCTAGTAGTGAAGTTAAATCTTGTTCGTCCAATCAAGCGCACGATGTTTCATCTTCTAAAACCAACTGTTGCCTCCCTGAATTACCTGAAGGAAGAATACTTGTACATAAAGATTATACAATTCTTTCAACGCAGATACGAAAAGACGATGTTCCGAAAGAAGATATAAATCTTATAGCACCGGATGAAAGTTCTGTACCAAATGATTCGCAACCGGCACCATACGATGAAAATATTATCACCGAGGAACTGACATTGAAGAGTAAGAATTGCAATAAGTCCAACAATGACGGCAGAGACTGTGAAGACGCTCCTCCTGACTTGGACGAAAATGAAAACAAGAACAAAAACAATGACGTTGGCAACGGTGATAGCGACACTGATTGTAATGGAAAGAACGTTGTTCACGCCGATATCGGGAATGATTTTAACAAGGCTTCCGAAGACAACTCAAAGAAGATCAACAATTTGATAGAGAAGGATAAGGAGGATACTCGAATCAGCGAGGAGAAGCGTGACGAAAGAAATGTTGCATCGAAATCGACAGAAAACGTTGAGAAGAAAGTAGATAATTCAGCAGATGGACAGGAATTGTTGCGCAATGTTTCTAAACCAAAAAGAACGGACCGTCGTGTTTCACAGATGAATGTTCAGGGAAAAATAGTTGTATTTGTGCGTCGCAGAAAACCTGTGTGTCTGGCTGATACCAACGCCAGTATGACTGTACTTGTAAGCTCTAGTAACGGAAGTGTTGACTCTAGCAATACCGCCGCTGCGAATAGTAGTTCCAATTTGAAAATAAGAACGTGCAAATCTTGACGATTTTATAAAAGTACGTGATCCACCCGAGTTCATATCCGTAACCCGTCAGATTGCGCGACTGAAATTCCAAGAATTTTCAAAAGAAACGCTACGAACACAAAGATCAATGACGTGTTTGCATCAAACCGAATTCGTGGCAAGGTAGCCTGTCTATACTTAGAAATACATAGTATGTATATCTCGAATTAGCAAAATGCAACCGTTTAACAGCTAGCAATCTTGAATCGTGTACTGACGACCATGCCGTTTCCAAAACACTGTACAAAGTTCTGTAAATAATACATGTACATAATAGAGAGAAATCTGATTTTGTTTGCCAAAACAGCGCGATATTTCCTTTTTTTGCGTGGCGCTATTACTGGCATTTTTCATTCCGTTCATCGATACTGTACAAACTTGAAGGTAATTGCCATCAACAATTTCCAATAAAGTCGTAAAAACATACGAACGAATCTCTATATGTTCCTGATCCCAATTTGTTCCAGATCATCCTTGCTATAACTCTGAAACATTTGAAAAATAACAACAAACTATTGTACTATTACATTGACAATTTTAAATGTGTTGCGAAAACAAGAGGGAGGCAGCTGGCGGGAATTTCCCGGGCGTACTGCAGTCTCCTTTATTAATAGAATCTCTCTAGGCTGTCGCGAGTACCGCTATCAACACTGACAGAATGCTTTGTCCAATGTCAGGGGTCCACCAGCTGACACTCGTAGGCAAGTGAATTAGACCGACCGAAAATTGAATGTCCCATCTATCCACGCAAGTTCTCGATTCTCCATTAGTCGCGATCGGTCGGGATTCTTTAACGCCGGGTCTCACCGTGCCCATCGGTTTTTATCGTGCGATATCTCGCTTTTACATTTGAGTAAATTGTGGTTGTGTGTCGTGGCGGATAGCTGGCGCGTGTGGAAGACGACGCCACCACGCGTTATTACGTCACGCGACGCATAGCGTCCCTGCGTCGCGCGCGATCTGCGCTGCCGCGACCCTAAACAGGCGGTGCAAGCACAAAAGGTAGACAGAGAAAGAAATAGAAAGAGAGAGAGAGAAAGAGGGTAAAACGGGAGAGGAAGAGAGAGAGGAAAAGGTAGAAGGTGGAAGTATGGACGTTGTTATCGTGAACGCGGTCGTAAGAGTAATAGGGTAACGGTTTAATAATCGTCGGGTGCGGTGGTGAGGAGGTTGCGGGGAGGTTTTTGCAATGGAGGAATATGTATAGGTGAAAAGCAAAAGAGAAAAGGTCGCGTGGCTAAAGGCAAAGGGAGGGCTGGCTGACAACTGTGAGACCAAGTCCAGCTCGGATTCCGAATCGATTCTTCCCGTTCCGTGCTGCTGCCGTTACTGACGTTACTGGTGTTACTGGCGTTCGCGTCGGCCCTCGGCTCCGCGCTTAAACAAACTAAACATGGGCTCCATCGTCCTGAAATCACTCTCAGTCCTCCTCGGAATATTTTTCGTATTCGTCGGCACCATGAAGTTAACTTCCCACATCAGTAAGGACCTTCACAAGGATCTGGTGAGTCTGATCCAACAACCTAAAGCTCAATTACGTAACGTAATATACAGTCACCCCATCATACATTCTTCTTCGTCTATTAGTTTGTTTCTATCTTCAGCAGGAACTCCACGTCTTTTTTCCATTGACTATTTGTCACTTCCACGTTTCTGTCTTGAAATCCTCTTCGGTTTCCTTTTTATTTTCCGTATTTTCCTTCTTTTCGTCAATCTCCTTCGATTCGCTGTTTACGCGCGCGAACTCTCACGCTTCACCGATTCTCCTCTCTTGCTTGCCCCTTTCTCCTTTCCCCTTTCCCCTTTGTCCCCTACTCAGTAACCCTTTCGCTTTCCGCTTTCCGCTTTCCGCTTCCCGCATCGCTCTTCCCAGAGGGGTGAGAATCAATGGGGATCGTTGTTCCTCGTTTCGAGCGTCGGTTTACTATTAGAGAATACTGAAAATTATTTCAGAAATACGGTAGAGGAATTATTTTCTCCTCTCTGATCGGTAACTTTAATCAGTCTGCAGTTTAGGATGTTTTAAAGATTGGTTTTTGATCGCGATAGACTGAAAAGAAGGAAATAACAAACGCGATGGGAAGAGCAAGGGAGGTTTCGGGCAATGCACCTCCACGTCTACGGTATTTTCACTGTTTCCACAGTTAGTGGCGGACGTACCTCTAAGAATAATAACAATTCTGACGAGTTATTTTCCTGCGGCCTTCTTCAGCTCTACCTAGACCTCTTGATATATTATTCGGGCTCCCAATCGTGTAATTGCAGATTATTCGTTTTTTACTGACACGCGTCGCATGACTATTTCTAGCACTGTTCGTTGCCTAACAGGCGTAAAATTATAGTAAAATCACGACCTTTTGGTGGATCGCCAGACAACGCGACAAGTGCCAATGCGCGATGTTTACACTGTACAAATTGCAAAGGTATACACATCTTTTATCTGTGTTATGTTCGCAGAGAAAGGAATATGTAAAGTATGCGAAGGTGTTTCCACTGTCCGGCACGCTGGATTTCAAGGTGCCCAGTAAATGGTATCGAAGGGTGGTCGGATCACTTGAGATCATTTGCGGCCTTGCGATGGCAATTGTTCCGAGCCGTAAGACATTTAAAGCAAAAGTTTCAGTAAAGCCATATCCCCTTGTACAGAGTCACAGAATGATTACTCATACGTACTTGTTCATGAATTTTAGATAAAGTGAAGAACATTTCGAACGCAGTACTGCTCTGTTTGATGCTAATGGCCGTGTATTCCCATTATATGGTAAACGACAAGTTCGAGAGAATCGCACCGGCATTGGTAATTTTTAAGGGTCTCGTTATTACTCGTGACAGTACTGTAACAATTAAACATATAAGAAAGAATAAGAAAGAAAGTTTTTCAGGTATTCTTCTTCATGTTAACCGGTCGATTGGTGATAGATTGGCAGCTGAGACGAGAGGATGCGCAGCCAATCACGGCAAACGGTGTCGACGACAAGACCAAAAAACAGGACTGAACACCTACAGCTACCGTATCCGCTCTAGACTCATCGGGTTTTTCTTTCGTTTGTTCTTTGCGTTTATATGCGTACCGACCCACCACGTATCACCTACCTGCGGACACGATCAAACGATATTTAAAAAGGAAAAGAACGGAAAGGCGCGACGTAACTTGTATGCCAACCAAGATCACTTTTTCCTTCGGGCGGAATTTCCTTACTTCGAAGTGTTGTTACACTACTTCAAAACACTTTTAAACACGAGTTTCTTTATGACCTGATTCCCTCCACATCTTCAGCAACGTTCACAACCATGTACGTGTAAACACTTTGAGTTTAAAGAACTTTGAAATCTAAGGGATAAGCGGCGCATCGATTAAGTTGGCCATAGAGCTAAATCGAACATTAGCTCAAGCACAAGGTACTAACTGCCACTCGAATTAATGTGTTCTCCTCGATAACGTACCAACAAGTGCGTACGTATCCTTAGAATACACGTAAGGATGTTAGCACTTTAATACACACACGCACTAATAACTTTACAGTATTTTTCTTTCCTCGTTTTACTTGCTTCTTCTTGTTTCATTTTTTATAAGCTTTGCGAAAAAAGCAAGATCAACGACTGTTAACGACGATACACCGTTGTACGAGTTATGTAAATACGCTCACTGAGCGCATCCTGATCACGCGATTTTTACCACATTTTTTTTGCGAAGTTTTATCTAGGTGAAGAATCGCGCGGTGGATAATTCCACCAAATACTAAACGAAAAGTAAAAATTTAAACGAAACTATCGAAATCGGCTTTGAAATTGAATACGACGAATAAAAATTTGTGGTAAATAATGTGCGAAAGTAGAAAAAGGAAATAGCAGATTTCAGGATGCGTTACAGTGCAAACGGAGCAAATATTCACAGTGTCCAATCGTTTCCTTGCATACGCATTCTGCATATATCGTTAAATCTTCCGGAAACGAGGTGGAGTGGGAACAAATTGCTCGTCCTCTTGTGTAGCTCATATTTCTATTGTAACAAGTACCTAAGCACACCAAGTATTTTAAATATACAAAACCGTATTTACGATATCACGGTACTCTATTTACGAATTATCTCCAGCTTTAGAACGCACATCATAGTTCACCGTGCGTATAAGCAGAGAATTAGAAATCCAAACGCACAGACGTGTCCAAGGCTGAATCGAAAACTGAATGGAAATTGGATCTGCCGACATTTCTAGTTTCCTTTTCAACCTTGGAGGGGAAGAAATAGAAAGAGGAGCGCAGAGAACAAACGAAAATCACATGGAAGGAAAGCGTTGATTCGTTAGCACGTTCAAAGTTCGAAGAGAGACTGCAATATACTCTGGGCTTTTCAAATGCCATATCGAGTACGTTCGATGGTATAAGGACAGTTACAATAGTTACAAATTTTCATTTGAGTTCAAATTGAAGCGTCGGTTTCATAACAGTGTGGTATACCCATACCCATAAGACGAACTTTTACTTTGAAAGATGTGCTCCATGTTTGGTGTAGCTGTAACTATCGAATGTAAACGATTCAATAAATGACTTATCGTTTTTAGCTTCCTCTTCTTCTTGTATTCTTAATTCGAAGCTTATAATTACATCACTAGCAATTAGTTACAAGGTCAAAGCGAATCGATCATGTATCGATGCTAGAAAACAAATGGATCGTGTCCATATCCCAGTCGGACGGTTGTATATATTATCGTTGTTCTTGCAGCCATTGGTTAAGCGAGTTCCTTTCCAGTTGTTAAGAGATATAATACCTTTTGAAGATTGGATATTGCGGTGGGAACATCGTCATAATTCAGTGCACTTCCGGCCCATTTTATATATTTCTGAGCCTTATTCATCTGATCCAGCGTTAACTCGACTCCACCTACCGACTCGTTAGTACGTTAAGTCGTTGAAATGTTTTGATATTTTGAATTCGCAACGATTCGTTGAATTTACCTTCCGTTATTGTGGGTGTGGCAAAGCTACCAGGAATCGGTTCAGAAACTCCTCCCGCCGCTGGTTTATATGGTGCTTCGAACGGACTGATGGCCGGTGGGCTAACTGGCGGGTTAATAACCGACGGTATATTAGAATCCGGCATCGATTCTTCCTCCTCTTCCTCAGATTTCTTTAAGTCTGTTAAAATGCGGGTATTATGACGAGGATATGAGACGTTTGATCGGCAATATATAGACAAATTCATCCCAGCGATTAATCAGACAAAAGGGGGTTGTTACCTTCGCCTCTATTTTGTTCCAAATACATATTATCATCACTGTCTTGAGCAGGACCCGGTATAGGCGTTTCACCGTTCTTTATGCAGTTGTGAATATAGGCTGCCTTCCACTTGGCATACTTCCTATTTTGTGCAGCTTCTTCACTTAATTCCCCAAATAAAGTAAGGACGTCGTACAACAAACCTGCTGTGAAGAAACTCTGTATAACGTTTTTTCCAAAATTTGAGGCTCTGTCATTCTTATCTGCATAAAGGAAGAGCTTAAGAGCCCAGTTCTCCAAATGTGCCTGTGCAGCCACGTCATTGGTAATAGCTTCATTATCAGATAATGACTTCTTTGTAGCCTCCAACCAATCCATTAATTTTAACAAGAAGTTTGTCTCTTCTGATGTTTTGGTTGATAGCTTTAAACCAGTTTGAAGAGAATATAGTCGACCTAAGGATAAAGTACAAAGCCATCAATCCACGACGGACAATAACTGGTAATAACTTACAATGTTGATTATAACTAAGTTGAAATTAACACGCACACCAATAGCTGACAACAGGATCTCGCTGATCATGAGTTGTGGCAACTTTTAGATACTGTTGCAGACTTTTCAAGGTTGCTGGAATATCTGGCAAATCTAATCCTGCCATCTTTTCTCAATTTTTCCTCCTGATTCTTAATAAATGTAATAGATCCTTCTGAATTCCGTGAGTAAAATGAATTCGTCACTTTAAGAAATCGCGATATTCTTTCAAGTGGTCTGCTGGCCACTCCAAAAACTGGCAATTTTGTGTGACGTTCAGTTGCGTTTAGTGACGTTCAGTGACGTTTTATCGGTTAGAACTGACATACATTCAACCGGTAATCCTCGGTTCGCTTTACAGGTTCTATACCTTGCTAAAACCCAGGAATTAGGAAATAACTGTTAAACAGTTATGCGAGAAAGAACATTCGGTTCGCAATTCACAATTATATTACTGTTTCTACCGCTGTATACTTCTTCGTGTCATTGCATATCATGATATATACATATACCATTACACCATATGATTCTATACGATTCTACGCCGCAGCCAGTCGCAGCTGATCATGACAAGTGTTTACCATTGATGTCCATGACCAATCATGATCAATCGTATACCCCGGTTTTCGTTCAATATAACTTTTTCGAATTTAACTTTGTTCAGCTGCATAACATGGCAATTCACTTTTTACATCGGGAAATCAAGCTTATCGAGTTAGATGAAAATAGAACACAGTGAAAATAAGAGATAGAAGAGAGAATAACGAGAAACAGAGTATATATAACGTTATACCACAGACGAGGTATTGGATAGACCTATCACCTTACGGGGTTCGATGTTCACGAAACTGAATTACCGACGCGATCAAATTTCAGAGGATTTGCAGCGCCTCCTTGACGAAGGAGCAGAATTTTTTGAACTAAAAGAGTATCGTTGGTTCCGAAACGGGCCCCGCACCACAACCGCTTTTGTGAGGTTGTTACAAGCCCACATGTTGCGGACCAACTTCTAGAATCCGTACTCGGGGTCGAAAATGAATTTCGAGTATCGTGCGATGGACGGGAGCACATAAGTGGTACCTGTCGATTCGTTAGTGATGAGAAAGGTATTACGAAAATCGCGAAAAATCGTAAATCGCCTGCCATTTCCGTAATTTTTGAGCTATTAAAACGATCCGGGGCGTTTTGGACGCGGAATCCGAATCCGAATAAGACAGTGAAAGAATTATTTTGATATCTAAATAATTGTGGAAATGACGGAAGAATTACGAAAATCGCGAAAAATCGTCAAATTTAAGCAGTTTTTCGTTCAGCATTCGCTCAATTTTTGAGATAGCGACCTGAATCTTGTACCATTGTTTTAGTTAGGAAATTCTACGTCAGATCAACCTATAATAGTTGTACTTTTCGAAAATTTCATTTTTCGCAAAAATCTGAAGGGGGTAGGTCAGGATTTTTTGCGATTTTCGTAAATCTCTCGCCATTTCCGTAATTCTTGAGCTATTAAAGTGATCCAGGGCGTTTCGGACGCGCAATCCGAAGCCGAATAAGCCAGTGAAAGAATCATTTTGATATCTAAAAAATTACGAAAATGGCGAGCGATTTACGAAAATCGCAAAAAATCCTGACCTACCCCCTTCAGATTTTTGCGAAAAATTAAATTTTCGAAAAGTACAACTATTATAGGTTGATCTGCCGTAGAATTTCCTAACTAAATCAATGGTACCAGTCTCAGGTCGCTATCTTGAAAATTGTGGAAATGGCAAGCGAAAAACTGGTTGAAATTGACGAATTTTCGCAATTTTCGTAATTCCTTCGTCATTTCCGTAATTTTTGAGCTATTAACATGGTCCAGCGCGTTTTGGACTCGGAATCCGAAACCGAATAAGTCAGTGAAAGAATTATTTTGATATCTAAAAAATTGTGGAAATGACGGAAGAATTACGAAAATCGCGAAAAATCGTCAAATTTAAGCAGTTTTTCGTTCAGCATTCGCTCAATTTTTGAGATAGCGACCTGAATCTTGTACCATTGTTTTAGTTAGAAAATTCTACGCCAGATCAACGTATAATAGTTGTACTTTTCGAAAATTTCATTTTTCGCAAAAATCTGAAGGGGGTAGGTCAGGATTTTTTGCGATTTTCGTAAATCGCTCGCCATTTCCGTAATTCTTGAGCTATTAAAGTGATCCAGGGCGTTTCGGACGCGGAATCCGAAGCCGAATAAGCCAGTGGAAGAATCATATTGATATCTAAAAAATTACGAAAATGGCGAGCGATTTACGAAAATCGCAAAAAATCCTGACCTACCCCCTTCAGATTTTGGCGAAAAATTAAATTTACGAAAAGTGCAACTATTATATGTTGATCTGCCGTAGAATTTCCTAACTAAATCAATGGTACCAGTCTCAGGTCGCTATCTCGAAAATTGTGGAAATGGCAAGCGAAAAACTGGTTGAATTTAGGTATTTTCTGACTGTAGTAAAAGCAAACACGAGATATACATACATATACTACTCGTAGCCAATTTGCTCGATACCATTTGCATCGAAGCGATACATTTCAATATAAACGACTATGGGTCATCGGACTTACAAAAAAATATTGATAAATTTCATTATCGATCGATGCAAATAATATCGATCCAGGTCTCACCACGTGGAGGTTGCTACTAATGGAGACCCACCCTATCCACGGCTCCCATCCTCCCTCCTTTAAACGATAACGAATATAATCTTTACTTTCAGAAGGAAAGTAAAGATATCACGCGACCGCGATCGCGAAGCTAATAACCACGATCTCAAAGATACGTCTATCAATGCGATCGTGGCCGAAATATTGAAACCAGTTTCAATATAACAAACACAAACCCATCACCATCAAACGCCAATTTCCCGCGAGACGCGAATAAAACAAATAACATAGACGAGAATGAAAATGTCGACCAAACCAGAAAAGCAACCTCATGGTAAGACTAACGCGGGTGACTCTAGACGTTAACCATAACTCGACGGAAAAACAATTTACACACTTACGCGGTGGCTCGTACCACGGTCCTGAGAAGTACCCACGAACCGGGACTCCCGCCAAACCATGGTTAACCGATACGATGGGATAAACGTAAGGTCGATTTACAGGAAAGGGCCTCACGAAAGATCCGAACCAGGGACAAATCGAAGATGAAATATATCCGAAGATATAGATCATCAAATCGAACTGTACACGGGTTAAGCCATATCAGGCTAATCGGTCCGGCCGCCACAGATAAGCCTGATACGTCCCATACCCCGCCAAATAGCAGTCCACCCGTGTACAGGTCCCCAGAACGAACTCGGGCTCACCTTTCAAGACAACCTTAGGCCACCCAAAGATACCGGCGGAACCATGATCCGACGAAAGCCACGCTCCATGAATATATCGCAGGACCGCGATTTAACCAGATAGCCGTGAGGCTATCTGGCCGACTACACCGTTTCTCGTGTTGTTTTAACGTAGGGGTATGACAAACGCCACAAATTACGAGCAAGTGACTCTACTGTTAAAATGAGTTTAAAAAACTGAAGTTAAAAATTGAAAGCTGAAGCTAAGTATTGAAAGTAAAAGTTGAAGCTACGAGTTGAAAGTAAAAGTTGAAGTTAAAAGTTAAAAGTTAAAAACTGAAACTATGTAATTGAAGGTAAAAATGTTTAATTGATAAGAAGCTAATAACGCGGAACGAACAAAGAAGTCGCGTTTTCTAGTCGATCGACGACAAACGAAGTGAAATTGACGTATGATATCCCCTTAAACTAACGTTTTGACACTATAGTGACCAAAACGTCCCTTTTAGTCGCCTTTTACGACAGGCAGGGAATACCGTGGGTCTATTCTTTCCCCGACCCACAGGGGATCATGTTTTACATTTTTGTAATTAATTGGAATACTATAAGCTAGAAGTTACTTTGCGAGTTTACATAGAATCGAGAAAAATGCGAGCGCGGCGCAAAAAAGATTTCTCGCCATTTAACAAACCATTCAAGGTGAGTAAATGGCGATTTCTCTAAGTTAACGCGACTCTAAAAGCAAAGCTGGAAGAAGAGTGATTAGCTCATTTTACTTATTGTAATTTTACCGTATCGCAATCTTGAGTCTATAATTAATAAAGGGAGAAAAGACTACTTGTCACGCGCGGTCAACATTGGTCGGTACGGAAAGAAACGACCGAATTTACATAATTTTCGCAACACTAAATTTATTTACAATTTCCGTGGGTTTCGTCATAGAGAATAAGTGATCGCATGACTCTAAAATTCATTGAAAGAAAATACGCGATGCGCGCGCGAATATATTTTTCTTGGTCCACGTTCGTGAGTATTTCCGCAAAACTAATACACTAAATTACGAAAATTCCTCGCGAAAAACCGACGCGCAAAAATAATGTTTCGTAGTTCCACGACCGCTTTGACTGATAATACGCGAAAATAAAAATTAATTGCAAACGCGAAATGATCTTAAATAGATCCAATTTAGTTACGGCTGAAAAGAATTTCAAGATAAGACATCCTAATATAAAATGCAATTTATGCATAAAATTATGGCAATATTCCTTCTAACAAATGCTTGGTTCAATGATTGTTTTTAAATAGATTCGTACAAAGACGGCGATGTACGACGCGATTCGCGAGTCACTTAGCTGCTTTAACTTTTTGATTTTATATTAGATAATAAAATTCCTATACGGCATTAGAAAACGTGTCTCCGAGACACACAAAGATAATGAATTTTAGATTATTAATAAATTCGCGGAACTAGAAATGCAGCCAGTGGTGACAAATATTACGACCGGCGCGGATGGCAGTGTGCAAACTTTGCACACTGAATCATACTCTACCCCTCTGCTTTTATCAAAAATTCAATTTCTCAAATTTGTAATAATCAAAAACTCGACTCTAGTAATGACAAAAATATATATTCTTAAAAATGAACTCTCAGAAAATATCTCAATAAGTAAAATATTTAGGTTTCTTTAACAATAATGAATAAAAATGACTTAGATTGAAAATTTGTGAAAATAATTGAATAAGAAGAATGACTCGAAAGCTTTAATGCAAAATTCTTTGAATAAAACTTGTGAAAATATTTTAATAAGAAAAATGACTCGAAACTTTAATGCAGACCGGGGCAGAGTCTTCACGGGGAGCTCTCCTCGACCCGCGGAACTAACTACTTCTAACTACTTCATTCTATCACACTCTACCCCTCTGCTTTTTTCAAAAATTTAATTTTTCAAATTTATAATAATAAAAAACTGGACTCTAACTCTTTAATAATAATGAACAAAAATAATAACTGAGTTTGAAAGGAATTTAATATCAAATTGTAATCAAAATTCTATTATCAAAACTTGTGAAAATAATTCAGTAAGAAAAATGACTCGAAAACTTTAATGCAAAACTCTATTACTTAACACTTATGAAAATAATTTAATAAGAAAAATGACTCGAAAACTTCAATGC
This sequence comes from Mimumesa dahlbomi, assembly GCA_917499265.3. Lineage (NCBI taxonomy): Eukaryota > Metazoa > Arthropoda > Insecta > Hymenoptera > Crabronidae > Mimumesa > Mimumesa dahlbomi. The sequence goes on along the minus strand of OU824125.1, from coordinate 11,629,483 downwards.
AGATCGGGGCAGAGTCTTCACGGGGAGCTCACCTCGACCCGTGGTACTAACTACTTCAAATTATTACAACTATAATTACTCTACAACTACTACGAGCATAGTGACTTAGTAGTAACGGAATGACCATCCATTCTGGAATTGAACACTCCAAAATGGATAGCCATTAGTTGCTGCCCTCTTCTAGACAGTTTGTCGGGCCTCTTCGGCATATAGCCTCTTCGGCGTAAAGCCTCTTCTTGTTTCAGGCCGGAGCCCAACCTGTATTCTGCAAGAACATTCGGAACCATAATATGGTATAACCCTAACACGCGCCTAACCAGACAAGAGAATGCGGCTAACACGTGTGGACAAGTTAACAGCTTATTCTCAGAAGAATGACAACTGCAGTCCGTGCAAACGGTTAGCCGCTAAAGACGAATGTTCAAGCAGAATTTACTTATTATTAAAAAAGAAAAGATTATTAGCCTGATTTTCCAGGAGCAGGATATCACTGGTTGCCTACAGTCGAAACAGTGATACCTGCCCTGCCCTTCCTACTTAAAATTAAAGCACACACATTCCAGAGAATAAATTACCTGCCTACCTATTACCTATATTTAAAAAATGGCAAAAATCTCTCGCACACCAACACACTCTCTCCACGATTCTCAATCAAAGTCGGTGTTTCCCCCTACGGGAGACGTCCCGGGACGTCTCCAACACCGACTCAAACCCCACACATACATTCAGGTACGTACCTTGTTTGCTGAAATCGACTCACAAGGTCAGCGATTATTGCGATTTATTTAGACTTTATTGAAAGGAATTTAATGAAAACTTGTAGACGTAAAATATAGAAATGAAAGACTTGTAATTAAATCGTAGTTGAAATAATTACTACGTTCAAAAATAATGCTTCTGCATTTTGACTCTAATTGAAAAGTAATTGAATATAATAATCTGAGGTTCGAAATACAATCGAACTTAAATTGAATAATGTAAAATCGTAAAAATATGCAAGTTGAATTTAATCGCGATTTTGCAATAAAAACGATTGTTCAAAACCGACGCACAATCCACGAAATATTCAATAAATTTATCTCACACACACACTCACACGTGTGGATCGTACGTCGTGCACAATCGCTAACGCTTGTGAGCCGCCACACAATATTATAATTCTTAAAACTATAAGCCACGTTCACCGCCATCACCCATTCGTGTAGCACCTGGGCACACGAATGAGTTCAAGCCAAATAGGGACATGAACGTGGCAACTACATACTAGGCTTGATGTGTGCTGAAAATCCTGAGCTATAAAATGATTATTGAAATAGATCTTCTAACGAGCTAGTAATCGTTACTTTGACTTTATCGAATTTACTTGAAAATATACTTTATAAAATGACTCGAATGTAATATCGAATAATAATTGAAAAAGTGAAAAAATTGCATCTCGTGCAAGAAAACTTTGAAAACTTTAAAAATATATGTATTGAAAACTTTAAAATATTGAAATTTATTTAAAAAAAAATATATATGAAACTTGAATTTATAATTGAAAACCTTGGTGATTCCTTATTCAAAGATATATTCTAAACAATGCAAATATGTTCAAAATTAGCCTTTGAAACCAGAATCTACCCATCGCGAATTGGTCTTCTTGGGCATTTCAAATACAAGAATTTAAAGGACTTTACAAGTTAAAGGAAACGCGGCCACGAAAAATATGCAAATTCTGACTGAATTTAATTCGTATGATTCACCGTATGATTAATTCGTATGATTTCATGAAACTCGAATAAATTTTCTTATCTTTTTTAGTCCTTTTTCAATTTTCCTATTCCGTTCTTATCTTTGCTTCTTTTCTTGTCTTTTTGATCTTTACTTGTCTTTCTATTTGTATATATTCTTTCTATCTTTTCTCGATGCTCTATGGTTATATGAAATTCACGCGAACGCGAATGCAATTAAATGAAGGCCGAGGGTAACGAACCTTCAAATTAATTACATCAAAATCGCCCGTGAAGCTAAGCCACAAGAAGACCCCTGCCTGAGCTAATTAAATATTCACAACAATGGGGTGTTACTACCCACGAATGTAAAGTATAAAATACTTTACACCCGCGGTCACTATGCTCGCAAACTCAAATAAAATACAACCAATACACTCGTGCCGCTTCGGACCTTTGCGTCCTACGACATGATTGAGTGATCGGAGGAACCGTAAATTTTTTGACTCACCGGTCGTAGATTTCTTCTGCACCTTTGATTGTAGAGATGATACTACGACCGGCTCTGCAGTTGCGAAGTCATCTGTAACAGAAAAATAGCAAAGCCTTTATAGTTTAACCGTCTATCATTCCTCAAATCGTTCGTATTTAGTTCTGACTCGAGTTCGATATTTCAAAATGTAATTTCACTGTGGATTAGAAGTAAAAGTAGAACATTTTGACGATATTTACCTGCTGCCTGATGCGACGGCGCCCGATGGAAATCCTTTCCGCAGCTGCTGCGTACCTCTACTTCATCGCGGCGAATAATTCAAAGAAAAAAAAAAGAAAAATAAACGGACTACACTCCCGACCGAAATTATTTCCGGCGAACAAACTGACTCTACTCTCGCGATTCAAAGTATACAGGAATTTCGCGACCGAATATGTTACGTTGTAGCAGTCCATTTCAATTCTTTCGGCGGGTTTAAGCACGCGTATATCGAACAAACATAATTTCTAATAGCGCAACAACACTGATTCTATTTCGCGATATACTTTTTCGGATCAAGTGAATCTAAGACCGCATTGCACTCGGCCAGCAAAATCGTTGCGATGTCTTCTGTAACAGAAAAAGAGAAAAGTCTTTATAGTTTAACCGTCTATCATTCCTCACATCGTTCGTCTTTAATTCTCACTCGAATTCGATATTCCAAAATGTAATTTCATTGTTAATTAGAAGAATTAAAAGTAGATTTTGCTGATATTTACCTGCTGCCTGATGCGACGACGCCCGATGGAAATCCTTTCCACAGCTGCTGCGTACCGCTACTTCATCGCGGCGAGTAATCCAAAGAAAAAAAAAATAAAAGAAAGAGACTATATTCCCGACCGAAATAATGTCCGGCGAACAAACTGACTCTACTCTCGCGATTGGAAAAATTAAGAGAATTTCGCGACCGAATTTCATTTCTTTCGGCGGTTTTAATCACGCGAGTATCGAGCAATAATAATGTATTAATATCGCAACAACACTGACTCTATTTCGCGAAATACTTGTTTCGTAGAAAATGATTCTAAGACCGCATTGCGCGCGGTCACAAAAGCTGAAAATAAAATACATCGCGAACGCGTATACCGCGGAAAATGTCGTAGATATTCGGTTAAAGTATTTTTCAATTTAATTACCAAGCATTGTTATTAGGAATATTGCCATTGTCCTACTTTGGTGTAAAATGAAATTGTGTACGCAATAGTCGACGCGAAAAGATGTATACTTTAATAAACCGGCGCGAAGTTTCGTAGAAAAATTCTCAAACGTTTCGCAAGAAAAATATTTCTTATATCCGATTCACGAAAAATAAACGGCACGATGACTCGATTCAATCTAACGTAACTCACGGAAAATATAAATTCCCGTTGTAGATGTACCGCGAACAATGTTAGGTACGACCAATGTCAAGGGCGTTAACAAGTAGGCTTTGACCGCTGCGATGTCCATTGTGTTCTTGTTTACGTCTCAAGTAACCGGGCTTCTTTGTATAGTGGGTACCTGGAATTAGAAACCAAAACACGATAAGAATTAACAGTCACAAATTTATCTAAATTCTAAGTACAAACAGCGAAATTCATAAGCAAAACTAATTAAATTGTGATAATATAGTAAGCAAGAATTAATAGAAATACAGAAGGTATTTTCCAAAAAGTTGAAAAATTATTTGTTTAAATCATACTGAGAAAAGTGGACTCGATTCATGATTTTAAATGTAATGTATTGAATGTGTATGGTATACACGTATATATTATGATAGGATATAGAATATAAATGAATTGAACAAAGATAAATGTTCTAAAACGATGTCACATACCTTGGAAACCACCCAGGACCTCCTATGAGTATGTACGTCCTCACCCCCCGGCCGCTGAGCAGAGACTGATGCGCGCCCGTGTCAAAGTCACGCCAGGTAAACTCGGGAGTCGGCCGGTCACGGTCGGTTGCACTCGTACATAGGTACCCGCCGGCGAATTTCTTCGATCTATTACGACATAATAAAATCTATGTTAACCTCGAGCGGACCGTTATTAAACCGTAGCATTTTCAGGATTTATTGCTAACAATTAAACAATTATATATTTTGCACAAATAAAGAAAACTTTTGACTATAACATCGTACAAATTCGAACTATATTTTATAAACTTGATATTAAATATTAAGTTGCAAATCGCGATTGCAAATTAATAACAATAAATATAATTTTTCTAAAATTTGAATATTTAATATATTTCTACTGCCTCTATTAATCAATCTCTATTAATTAATGCAATTGCAATCAATCGGTGTGTTACTCAGTACTAATAATGTATGAATAATAAATGAATTTTACTTCGGGAGGTTGACCGGAGCGTGTCATGAAGAGGTATTGACTCCAGGACGTTTTATCACAGACTAAAGGTTAATGGCGTACTTGGCAATGTTAGGTCGAGTGTATTTTGAAGTTTGGTTGTACTTGATCCGTGAAGCTTCAACAATAAAGATGGAAATAACAGGTTCAGTCTTGTCGGGGCGACCTCGAAAAATTATAAAAGAGCAACTTACGTGTAGTCTCTTGATGTTCCTCTTTCTGACAACCACGCAGAATGTTCAAACTATTTAAGTAAATTTGCGATTTGTCTGCATAACTTTATACGATTTTTTGAATCTTTATTTTTCTGACGGGGGCGTTGCAAAACCATTACCACAGACGAGGTATTGGATAGAGTCTAGAGCCCTCCAAACCAGTGACATCGAAAAGCATGGGGATGATCGGTCTATCCAATACCTCGTCTGTGGTTATACATAAAATACATAGTTTAACAGAGCTGGTTAAGATGTCGCTTCAAGTACTTTTACAGTTTCACAAAAGTATCTGCATTTGATGTATTCTATGGCCATCTGCGCTCATCTGCATATGTAAACTATATGGACTGTTTTAAAACGAACACAGTGAAAAACCAGGAGAAAGCATTGGAAATTTGTTAGATTGTTTATAGTAGTTGGCCAACAATTACAAGTTGCAGTACAAGTGACGTTTCACTAGTTAATCTAGTGTCCTATTGGAAAAGAAAAAGAACCTTCGGAGGTTACATCAACATTAAACCGGGATAAAAAGTATGAAATTATAATGTTGAAACGAATTTTAAAATTACCTATGTCCCACGATGTGGCACTTTTACTAGGTAGGTCGTTTGATATCCTGTATTAAGACTTGATACAGGGAGACTGATAAACGTATCTTTATATTTTTGGAAATACATTGAACAGGTGCACATGGAAAATCCAGAAGTAACCTATCAACATCGTCACAACATGAGAAAGTTCACTGTTCCAATGTAACCAACTCTTCCAAACAATGGGATCTTTTAAGTGCTGTATGCCTCGAACGTCATCCAATTATTACAAAGCCCCTGCTAGATATAGAAGAAAGATATCAAAACATGTTGCATCAAATTGAATTAGAAAACAGTTTGAAATGTGATTTCGAGGTACAAAAAGAAAGAGAAATAATGGGGAAACTACAGCAGCAGCAGCAGCAAGGAGACTTGGAGAATAAGATAGATCCATCTATTAACCAAACCACACAAGATTTGGAAGATACTGGTGAACAGGAATTACAGAACTTTAAATTTGCACCCAGAGTTAATGGTATATATTTTAATTGGTAGTCATTTAAAGTCTGATAACAGCAATGGGTAAAAACATTGATTTAATTCTCAGAATTGCAAGAAGAAATGGCAGTTACATCATTAAAACGTAAGCCAGAAAAGAATTTGTTACTGCTGGTAAAACAAAATGTGGGAAATTCCACCTATTTAATACCACCTCAAAGTATGAGAAAAGATGGGGAAACCATGCGACAGGTAAAACTGCTCCATACAGTTGTATTCCCATTTTTAGCTGACTATTAATCATAGTTTTGTTTTAGGCGGCAGATAGAGCGTTACAAGAATCTTGTGGTGCAAATTTAAAGGTTCGAATTTATGGTAATGCGCCGATTGGTTTTTACAAATATCGATATCCAAAAGAAATGCGGGCGAACGGACGTCATGGGGCAAAAATTTTTTATTTTTTGGCAAAGTACATAGATGGAACGGTTCATCCCGACACCGAGTGTATGTGGGTCGACCGTAGCGAATTACAAGGACATTTGCCGGATGGTGTTCGAGAGAGCATTTTTGAATTCTTATTGCCAGATTAATTCATTTGTACAAACTGTTCTTATTTCTCGATGTAAAATCGTACCGTGTCCTGTTTATCATTTTGTTCTAGACTCCACAGTGGAAGCATAAAAAGGTGATGAACTACGACACATTTTCGTCCTAGTAAAGTCAGTGTAAATAAATAAACGATATCCACAGTATATCTATATAAATATGTATATATATATATACATATGTACATATATATTTATTTTCATAGCATACATACTTAATGTATATGTTCATGCTTATTTTCAGACTCATAAAGTCAGGTACTGCAAAGTCTCTAGTAGAAACGTGAGGGCGGTATTTCGTATAAAAGATTCTGACAAACAATATGATGAATAAGTTTTTATTAAAATCGACCGCATCTTCTCCTTCCGGTGTACTTGGAATCGTCTCGGACCTTTTTTCCTTGCTTTCGGCGTCTTTCCTTCTTCTCTGCAATCCATTCTCTGCTCTTTTTTAATGGTTTTCCTCTGGCTTTCTTTACTTGTTCCCTATTAGGAATAATAAGATAGTAAATACAAGAAATTAAGAGATCTTTAGGAGTACAGAAATAAGAATAAAAATAAGTATGAACCTTCTAGATGAGTATGAGATGGTATTGTCTGCATCCGCGGTACCTAATGCCCGCGGAAGAGCGGCTGGTCCTCCAGTCATTAGGACTAAAAAGAATTTCTTTGCTTTTGTACTATTTGGAAAGTCTACAACTATTCCCCCAAAGAATCCTGCCTTAGTTGCCTGAGTCGTAACCAGCTCGATCTGTGCACTGTTTTCAGGGTAGAATTGGAATACTGCTCTAGCGGATCTTGAAAGGGATGAAAACAACGTCGAAAAGAATTTGTATAAACGTTTAGACGGGTCGTGTGAGGTTTTATCTGCATTACACAACCATTGGAGAGCGGATATACTAACTGCACCATCAAAGGTTCCTGCTCTAAATGGTATTCCTTGACCCATATCACCTAGCAACAAATCTCCTTCCACTTCTCTTTCTAATGCAACACCTACAAAGTAATGTAATTCCATGATATGGATGACTTTCTTTTCATCTAAGCAAGTTTAATAAGATACTTTATGGTCTAACTTGCCTAACATAGCAGAAGAGATATCCATTCCAATCCATGTATGTCCAAGCTCTTCGACTACACTGCCACTGAGGCCAGATCCACAGCCAATGTCCAACAATAAGCAAGTTTGATCGTCTGGTAAGAGAAGTAGTTCTGTAGCACGCTCACACATCTGTACTTGTATGTCTATCATTCGAGAGCTATGAAATTAAAATCAAAATACATAATTGACCAAAATGGCAATAAATGAAAAGTACAAAGTAGTAGATTTAATATACCTTTGCGTGTATTTCCGGGCCTCAGTCTCATCGTAAAACTAAAAAACAGGTTAAACAAGCGAAAGAAAAAGAATATGTAACTTGCAGTAGATTTGTAGGTTAACACGTGGGTTTGTATACAAGACTCTTTTTTATTGCAATATATCTTACCACTTCTGGAGGAGCTAAACGTTCTGGCCGCTTCGACATCTTTTCTACCTTTTCTTTTCTTTTTTAATGGGAATAATAGTTTTGTCAGCTCTAACGATCCTTTAGCGTGTTATATGATTATCAACTTTATCAATCTAGGATATGCGTATGTTAGAACTGTTTTGGGAATTTCAGTTTGTAGGATGGCATTGTTTATTTGTACAAATCAGGTATATTATATATTTGTATAAAGAACAGTACAGCGAAACTTTCGAAGACCCTCGAAAACTGTTTGGAAGCCTAGAAATTTCTACGTGTTTCTACGGGTGGTAGAAACGAATTCTGACATGGCGATTGGGGTGCAATGATGCAATTGCTGCTTGATCGTTAAACATTTTTGCGTGTTAATAAGGGTGAAATAATTAAAGTTTTCGTACACTTAAAAGGAGAGGTGAAATAACTACTAAATTTTTATTTGATATTAAACAGTTTGGTGAATAATAGTGGGAATAGATTCAGGAAAATAATGTCGGCGAAGGCGAACGAGGTAAGCAAGTATTTCTTTTAAGTTTTATATGTATTCTAAATTCCAATTTCAGAAACAACATTCAATGTTTTAATGTAGACCCAGGAGGTATGTTTATTAAGTAATATATCCATATATATATATAGATATTGGCACGTAGAAATAAAAATACAAAAGGATTGACGTGTTTACTATACATCATTGTAACTTGTAACCTACACCGTTTCATGTGTAGCTCGGTAGATTTTTGTATATTGTTAATTTATCGACAATTTAACCTGATCTTAGTCCATAGAAACTGGTTAAGTAAAGTAATAGACGGTAATATATTGTGTTGTGAAGTACAATCTATAATGATGGTTAGTTAACACATTTACTGTACATGATAGTTGGAGTACCGTGCTGGTTCTTTTTTCAGCTGAAATTGGATATTGAGGACTTCAATAATTTGTTAAAGCAAGCCACCCGACAGAAAACCAAAGATGCAATTACTGTGGAAATCAGAAAGCTACAGACAGAGTTGGCAAACTACATGGAAGACGACAAAATAGAATCCATAAAACCATCTCAACCAATCCAGCCTGCATCCCAGAAGTGTTATGAGGTCAAGTTGAATAACTATGGCTGGGATCAGACTAATACAACTCTGAAATTGTATGTTACACTAAAAGATGTGCAACAGTTACCGAAGGAGTCTATAATTTGCAACTTTGATAAAAGATCGCTTGACCTCCATGTCCTCAGATTGGATAATAGAAACTATAATTTATCTATAAATAATCTATGTGAAGAAATTGACGTAGATAAGAGTAATTTCAAAGTTAAAACAGATATGATAGTTCTAAACCTTGTAAAGAAGGTTGCAAAGGATTGGTCACATGTAACAAGTATTGAGAAGAAAATAAAGGAAGCAAAAACATCATCTATGGCTGATATAGGAGATGACCCTGCCTCCAGTTTAATGAATTTCATGAAGAACATGTATCAAGATGGGGATGATGACATGAAGCGGACTATAGCTAAAGCATGGACGGAAAGCCAACAGAAAAAAGTCCAAGGCCTCAACGACTTTTCTGAATTGTAATTTAATGTTTACTATTCCATAGATTGTTAATGATCAAAATGAATCTAGACCTAACATTGCTGAATATATGTTAAATGAAAAGTAGTATTACGCATATGTTTATTTTTCTCTTGTAACATACCAAAACATTATAATTAATAATTTTTTATAAAAATATGTGTTTAGGCCTATCACATAAGTTGTTTACAAGAGGAAATATTTAGGTTGAATAAAAAGAAACTTCACCTGGGTTCACTTAAAAGTCTGCATGATTCTTTTTAGTCACAAAATTCTTTGTTACTGGTTGCTTACATTTTGCAGTTAGTCTTTGACTGTAAGGTCAGAAATATGTCAGAAACATTTATCATATTTTTACGATTTTTTTTATTCTGTGTCCGCACGCTGTAAGCTATTCTCTCAATGTACATACATTACCGCCAATTACTGCTTACAATAAAGAATATACGAAAGATCCTTAAACATTCATGATTGATTTATCTCATTTTTACAGCCAAATATAATTGCTCGCTTTTCGTATTCTCATCTAAATTGGTCGAGCATTGACATTTACCAAGCATTTACACCGCAATTCTTTTCCTTTTTTATTAATATTATGCAACGTTGTGTTGTGACAGTTTCACAGCCCCAAGTATAAAAGTTTTTAGATCGTAGTACGCTACACCCACTTACTGCTCGTTACACAAATCAATCTGTACAAGCGATGTGTCAAATAGACGAATATTCGTAAATCAACATGTGGAATATTACATTTGTATATATAAACACGGAAAAAACAAATTTCATATAATTTCGTACGGATCGTGTACCCTTGGCACTGGCGCACTTCCTTTCTGTAATCTCACATAATCAAAGATTGTGTAATTATAATCTAAAGTTTAAAACTTAAGTGACTACGAAAGTTTTGCAGATTTCATGTAAGTTTAAATAAATTAGAGTATTTAATGAGACTGTCGCATATAGATAGGGATATTTTCAGGTTTCCAAAATTCCAATCTTGTTAATAGTTTACGAATGTTTTCTTTTTTATTAATAATTGAAATTCATTCACTCGTTTTACACGAAATTTTACTGCGACTTACATTTTGTCGTCTGTATAGAATGAATTTATAAAAGATTGTGAGTTAAAATTGTGCGCTTTTAGGAAGATTATAACAATAATTCATTTAATTACTTCAATCTTCTAACTATCTGCTAAAGTCGGTGTATTTCCAATAAATTCAAATGATTTGGGAAACCTGAAAGAGACATTTAAAATTGGCAGAACCACTATTGTTTTCATTTAACTATACTCGAACTGGTCAAAGTGGTAGAATACCCACTTTCAACTGTATATCAGACATACACTTTTTTCGTTAGATGTAATATAAAAATGGTCATGTCGTTTGTCTTTTTCGTTATCTAGTAACTTAATCTGGGTAATAATCATATACAATTATAAAGTTTTAATACGACATAAAATAGCAGAAAAATATCCTACTGATTACACGAGTGGCACGTAAAAGTTGTATGCCTTTTCATATCACATGCATGTTTCGAAGTAATCTTACAGAAAAGGCCTTCAATATCAGCACACTGATCTGAATGTTCCCAAATGTACAAGTATGAAAGTTTAACACAACATAATTCGTTGTACTGAGTCTATCCTCAGTTTAGTAATTAGAGAATCAATAATTCTAACGAAGAATCCTATGTAACATTATTATACGGCGCCAGATTTCATAATAGATCGATATACAGTACGAAAAACATTATTCGATGGAGAATACGAATGACTCAGAGAAACTTATCTGGACTTCGTAGCAGAAGTACAAATCTGTTATCTAAACTGCAACATTACGTTCTTGATTCTTCATCGAATACATTTTTTACATAATTACATCCAATGTCATCCAGCTCTTGTTCTTCACTGATAACACACATCTTAACGTCGAAGTCAAATGTTTCGAAAATTGAAGAAATTCGGAAGCATTTGCTGTTCGATAGTACAATTCATTCAATTTACAAAACTATTTCTTATTTTGATTCAAACGTGTCCTCTGGAATGAAGTAGTACGATCTAATCTTTCTTTCTGAATCATATCGATATTATTGTCGGAAATAATTTCTGGTTAAACAGTGTGTTATAAAGTGTTAAAATTGAAACGTGTTCTACTAAAGTTTTACTAAAGAAGAACAATATCTTTCGACAAATGTTGAAACTTGAACTGTCCACTATCACGTTCGTAGAATGTTCTATGTTCGAATGTGTACACTTGTTATCACATACACGTGATTTAATGTACATTATATCCTGTTTTACATTCTGTGTATATTAAACTTTTGTTTTTATGTTCTGTAATGAAGATAAGTGAACATTCGTATAAGAAGTACATACGATCGATTATTAAACGACACAGTGGGACAATATGCATCAAACAACTTACTCCGAATTAACATTATTTAGGAAACTAAAGATGATCGAAAGTTGTATCGTGTAGAGAGAAATTTTTGATTTAATGGAGTACATGTCCCCTGTAAGTACGGGATGTAGTACTCATCAAAATAAAAAGTAGTTTCGTACTCTGAATGAATCATTATAGTAGGTCTATTAATTATCAAAAAATGAAATAAATTTTCCATGATTTTATGATACTGAATGATGTTACATGTAATATAATGTTATAAATCTGAAACTAGTTGCAATTGAGTCCAGACTTGAAATCTCGCAGAATAGATCAAGCAGATATGGGAATGTGGAAAATTTAAAAATATGAAAAATAATATTTAGAATCACTTTTGTTCCATGATTAATCATATTCCTCATTAAATCATACTAACCATAATATCATTACAGTCCAGTATTCCAATTAATTACTGTAAAAGTATGAGTGGAAGCATATAATAAATGTGTGGAAATGTATTAAGCATGCTATAAGTAAAGCATATCTAATGTAATTTTGGACAATTGACTATGAATGCTAATGATACTCTAGAAATGCACTTAGAATAATATTTACATACAAATCAAAGATAAAATTAAAATTGCAATTTACATATGGACTTTTGTCTTTGCAACAGCTGCACTATGTTACAATTCATACTATGTTAATCTTTAAACCAATTGAGGAAATTAACAAACTGCATTTTCCAATTTATAAAATTCACATATTTTGCTCTAAAATCACCTGCAATGCGCATAGGCAACCATTATTTGAACCAATTACGAGTAATATTTGGTTTCGACGGTGCATGTACAAATATGGCAAATAAATAATAAGAAAATAGGAAGCAAAAGAACAGGTCTTTATATAAAATTGATCTAACACTAAGTACTCGTCGTACTTACTTACTGTCGCGTACGGAAACGAATTTTCCAGCAAAAGTTCTAACTCAATTAAAGTTACATTACGTATGGAGCGCTAAAAGTAAGAACATAGTCTTTGGTTTCTAGGTATGACTCAGTTTGCCGACCTTTTCTCGAATTGCCCATGGAATGGTTTCGTTACTTTAGGAATTGGCGACGGTATTCGATATCTGTACCTCCCGACTAGACGCATGAAACGCTTCCGTCATTAAATTCCTCGTCTTTTGCATTAAATTTTCAACGTCATTCGTATTTAATCCTTCCGTGGATATCGGTGGTAATGTTGTTATAAGAGCCCGACCTTTTGATTATGGTACAATTTACATAATTAATATTTTTTGCTATAGATAATAAGAGTACCTATGCAAAAATGACTTACCAGAATCAAACCTCTTTTCTTCTGCAGACAAAAAGTAGTAAGAAGAAAATACAACCGGTAATATAGGTAATTGTGAACTAATTGCTACGTGAAAGGCACCTTTTTTGAATGGATGTATTTTACCAGTATTGCGCCTTGTGCCTTCTGGAAAAATCCACAGCTTGATCTAGACAAAAATAATATCAGAACATTTGTAAAAGTTACAAGACAAGATATAATATTCATAATATACCTAATTACCTTTTTACTTTTAATATGCTCAGTGGCAGTATTAATAACAGTACGAGCCTTTTCTGAATTCATTCTATCTATAAATATTAATCCACAGAGCCAGGCGGCCAGGCCAAATGGCCATGCATAGAAAATCTCCTTTTTTCCTACTACTGTGCACTTGTCCATTATTGGCCACAGATGAAACATGCCCAATATGTCTAAAGAACTCTGATGATTTGCTACTATTATACATGCTCTTTCTTGTTCCAGATACTCTCTTCCTCTGAGTTCCCAGCGTAATCCCAACAAGTTATTAAGATAATGGCATACAGACGATGCTAATCTGAAGACATATTTTTTATGAGCCATTCAATAAACATATGCAAATTGGTTGTGTATTAAATAAGGAGTATAATAGTATGTTTATAGGAAAGTTATTGACTGATGGTGGATTAGTACAAAGTAATTCATGAATATTGTGTTATTTATTTCATTTTTCTGTAATTTAGTCCTAAATGTAAATGCAATTTTGTTTAAACAACATTTTTAATTTAATTAACATCCATTCTTATTTGTTATTATTATGTTACCGAATGCAGTATCGGTTTGTTATAGGTGATAACCAATACGCGGGAAAAGTCAGATTATTTGTTAATACCTATTCATTGTATTTTAAACGAATTCTCCCCATTCACAGTTAGATAAGAAAATCCCCGGAAAATTGTCGCATTTATAATTGAAACGAATCATATCATTGACGTTGGATCGCGGATAATATGATTTCTACTAAATTCCAATTCCAATGATATTATATGATTACTATCCCGAGAACAGGAGTATAAACCGAATTATAAAACCATCCAAAACTGTATGCACACATTGTTTCATGTATGAACGCGTGACATTTGCAGGGTGAAACAGTAAAAGCGATTCGCACCACCACCACTACTCTATCGGCACCGGCACCGTACACCACCACCGCTCAATAAATTTGCCCTGTACTCCAACATACTCCCACGGTTCATCCGAACGAACATAATCAAAGACGAAATTAAAAAAATGCACGATATGTAAAATCATATACTGAAAGGGTAAAAGGAATGTCTATGTTTACACTAGGGAAATACAAATACTAACACAAAGTTTTTGACGTTCTTCGGTCGAAACACCATTATAGGGAGCAACGTGAATGAAGTAATCATCACATATCCGTAACAGAGAAGAAACTTGAAATAGTAACGAAAGGTTCTGCTCATCTCGTAGAGAAACGGCAATACGAGAATGAAGCCGACAAGGATCACCTCGAAACACGACGGTGCCATCTTTTCTGGTTGCACAAAGGGCTGTACTTGGAATGGTATAACTCTACTCTCTCTGTGTTCTCAACCCGCGTGATGAAACGTCTATGGTAATCGAGGATTTACACCCCCGCGGTCTTCCCACGACGTAAGGTTTCCAACGTAACGTAACGTGGCACGGAAGACCGTCGACTGCCGGCCATCGACGAACTCTGTTGGTTTCGACTCGACCGTTTTTAATGCCCGTTTATACACGACCCTTTAACGCGCGTGGCACACGCCGTCCACTCTGTGCTCTTTCCACGCATACTCGTATCGAGCCTCTTTCTCTCTCTGTTTGATCGCCTTTTCTTGTACAGTCCTTTGCATTGACGGGACCGATGAACCCGACGTTGTTTCTAATATTTCGAGACGCCAATCTATTCAGGATTTAAAGTCTGTACAATGTGAAATTTGCAGAGGTTGAAATGTATGAGCCGAAAATTTTTGCGACGTGAAATTTTCTACCCTTTCGGATATGTACGATTCGAAAATCTTATGCTATGATATTCCTGTGCCATGAAACCATCAGAAATTTTCAAATTTCAACCGGTCTGTATATTTTCTTAGTCGTTCAGGTTTTAAAAGCGCAATATGAATGAGAATTTATTATCTCGCTAAGGAATCGATGCCGACGACTGTACAAGACCGTTTGTGGATCCGAGATTTTCCACTTAATTCTGTCCCGGTGCCCTACCACCGCCCTCCCACGCACACGGCTACCCACTATCCGTATAGGGGCCCTTACGTTTCCCGTATAGTGGTTTACAGCGACGATGACAATGTCGACTGAATTTAATCAAGGCGCGCCCGAAATCGATGGTGGTTTTAAAATATTACGCCTGTGCTTTTATACACTTTCTTAACGACTAAATAGATGCACATTATGTCAGATAGTCGAATAAATATATTTAAAAAACAGTCAGAAAATGCGATTCTCATCTAATTTGATAAAAATATTACTTTCGATTTGATAGGGCTTATGTTAGGATTATGCTTTGAGGGTTTATAACCAGATTAATGTCACTGTTCTTGTGTGAACTATTCTTGGAACTTCTACGAGAGTAGCTCACTCCTACATGACATTTAATACGTGCATTATACACACTTACATGTATAGTACAATGTTAATTGTAACTAAAAGATGTGCACAGATCAGATTCACTTTTCAAGCTAGCCCAATATTTTATTGCAGCTTTAAGTGTTCTGTTTGTAACAGATTTAAGTAATTTCCTGGAAACGTCTTTCGAAGAAAAGGAAATACATTAGCATGAATGATATTAAATAATATAATGCATTTCACTTTGGTAGATAGATATTGGCGCTGTGAGCGACTGTGATTTGAAATTTTAATTATGATTTCGCGCCACAATACCATTCAATAGTTTGCGCGGTAAAACATAGGAAGGACAAAGAGTTTCGCATTTGCCGTGCGGTACGTGGCGCAAAAATTCTAAGGTTATGCTAGCTGATAAAGTGTACCGTTCCGTCGAATAGCATTCAAAACTGTAACGTAAAAGCAATGCACAGTTTATAATTATATAATATTCTTAACAAGTAGTAACGAACTCAGGGAAGATGGAGCATTATAAAATGGATCTTTGTTGAACTTTGCATTCATTGCACAGGTGTGTAGTTATTTTAAATTCAGACATAAATATACATCCGAGAAATACTTTTATACCTACAAGATTTGAATCGGTGTTATACGTAAAATTCGTCTGTTTTTAATGTTTTATCTAAATGTTTCCGCTTGTTATTTTGCAGAAATTCTACTATTCCATGGACCTATAGTAAATAATACCTGGAAATTAATGAACCTCATTATAGAATGAAAATCACGTGTCTTTAAGACATTTACACGAGTATTAGTTCAAGGACGTCTAGGTAAATAGATAAATCGAAACGAACTCGAACATAATGTCGATCGAAATACAGAAACATAACAGTGTAAAAACTGTTATATTGGCACTTTTGCTCTCTCGAAAGGGAGGCTGTACATTGGCACAGCTAGACGCAGATTACTATGAGCAGGAAGGTGAATACATACCATGGAGAGCTCTTGGACATGTGTCACTGCTTAGTTTTCTACAGAGTATTCCAAAAACAGTTCAAATTGAGAATCGTGGCCATACCCTTTTTGTCAAAGGAATACCCTCAGAAAAATCCAAACATGTCAGTAAACTAGTGGATGGACAGAAAAGTCAGACAAAGAGGCCTATGATGGGCAGAAAGACTTTTCGACCCAGTCATTACTTTCCTCAAACTGCTTATCCAAGAGTACGGATACCAGCTGATATTTTAACCAAGATAATTAATAAGGTGCATGAACACCCAGACGGTGTCAACAAGGACTATATACTCAGTATGGTACAATCGCAAATGTCATATGCACACGTGACAATGAATGATTTGGAGGACCAGATGCATGAATTATCACATAAAGTTATTGTAAAAGACAATAAAATGTTTCCTGTTCAAAATAAGACTAATTCAAATAGGCTTTGGGATATGTTTTCAAATACAAAGGAGGTAAAAACACAGTTCACAGAATCTTTAGGATATACTCCTCATAAACAGGAACGTAAATCACCAATAATAATTGTGGGTGGGGATGAAGATTCTGATAATATGTCGGATGCAAATGACTATGATGATGATTTTCATTTTACACCTTCGAATTATACACAGAAACCTGTGGATGCAAACTCTTATGAAAAGACCGAACAAGCATCTAGTTTTATAAAGGATACTATATGTATGTATCAAGATGACATGGCTACACACAATACCTTATACAGTACATCAAAAGAACAGATAGAACAAAATGGTGTGAATAATATAGACAATTATAATGATGATTATGAGGTACAGGAGGAAAGATCTAAGCATGACAATAATGACTGTGCAGATATACTTATAAGTGATAGGATTAAGTTTCGTCTGGAAAAACTTATTCAAAATCATCCAGACGGTATTTGGTGTGCTAATCTTCCAGAGAAATATTTAGAAGAATACAAAGTACACTTAAATTACACAGAGCTTGGTTTTCATAGTGTACGAGAATTCGCATCCCATTTACCTGAAGTGTTTCATTGTGTACAATTTCATGATACTGGTGATTTCATACTTTATAATGCCAAAAATGAGCTGCCATCAAATCAACCCAAAGACAAACAGACGATTATGAATCTCACTGATCATTATCAGATATATTTGAATGAAGATGTACCGGCTGCTATTCCAGCAACAGTAGTAAGTCATTTTTGATAAGGTTGAAAAGAAGTATAATAACAATATGTTTAAATATGTTTACTATTTTAGTCCTTAGACACATGTAGAGGACTAATACCAGACACTGTTATGACCATTAACGAATGTGTAGGCCAAATAAGTGTAACAGATTTAGCATCTGATGAAAAACCTTACATAGAAGTTGTTGTAGAAGAAGTATTTACACCATCATTCTTTTGGATACAGCTTCGGAAGAAGCAACAAGCATTCAAGAAATTTATGACAGACATAAAGTATGCTTAAGTACAACAAATATATAAAATTAGGTAATGTATGTATTATAGAAGAGATTAATAATATGTATTGTCTACAGTAACTATTATACAGAGCAATCTAGCAAATATGGAATTCCTCCAGTCGTGTTAGAAAAAGGATTAAATTGTGCTTGTAAATATGAGGGAGTATGGCACAGGGGAATAATCAAATCAGTCAATCCTGATTTACGAGTTACTGTATGTATACTGCATTGCAAGCTACTGAAAGTTATTTATTATATTAACCAAGATCATTGATAACATCATTTGTGAAGGTGATGTTCTACGACTATGGTACATTAAAGACCTACGAGCCGGATGAAATACACTATTTGCATAGGAAATTTGCGTATTTACAAGCGCAAGCGATACCATGCGGGTTAATTAATACAAGGCCACGTAATACGTCTAAATGGTCGCGTAATGCTACCCACCAATTTACAGTAAGATCATCGGGGATACCTTTAATCGCGACGATAGCATCAATTAATACTGAGGTAAATTCAAGCCATAAGTAAATTTTTTCTTACATCATTGGACAGAGTTTGCTGAGGAAGATTTATTTATTATATTTTTTATAAAATACAGGACAATTCCATGATGGTAACTTTGACTGATACACTGGAAGAGGAAGATGTGCATCTCAATGATTGGATGGTGGAGCAAAAACTAGCAGAACATGGGAAATTGGTTTGTATGAAGAGTCGAAATTTTCCGTTTCATTGTTACTTGAAATGCCATCGCTCGAAAAAGAATCGTGGAGTACCTAAATTAAATAGTGCTCTAAAATCCCACGGGTCGTTGGCTTTTGAGGATGATTTGAAAAGTAAAATAACACTGTATGATTCGTTTATTAACGTAGAACAAACGCGGCGGAAAGTAGATTCAGAAAATGTTTCGTCTGTTCGGAATATTTGTAGCGATACGAGAACACCTAAATCAAAAGCCCCGAAGAGGTTGATGCCTCTCTATGAGAAACAGCTCACTATAACAAACAAATCGTATTCTAAGCAGAATACCGATTCCAGGCTTGTGCCTAATGAAAAATGGAATGTTACACCGTCGTATTCAGTTTGCCCTTTGAAAAACGAAGTATCGAAATGCGATTCGGTACCATATAATATTTCCGAAGAACCCAGTTCGAAGTTTCGAATTCGGAGTTCCGATGAGGAATCTTTACGAGATTTTAAATGTTTTGGGTCATGCCCTAACACTTGCAAAGGAGATCACGAGGTACCTTACGTGGATTGGTCGGAAATCCGCGATAGTAAGGCCCAGAAGATAAAATCTGATGCGAAATCAATAGATCTTAGTATGATGAAAGAAAATCAGAAACCTTTTAATAGAACTCGCGCAAATTTGCCGAAGGCTGAGGAATGTTTTATGAAAGCGGTTCGGAGCTGTAGTAATTATTCGCCAACGCAAATACGCTGGTTACCTGCAGGAAATATTAATAAAGCACAGGATACATCTGCCGTAATTCTACGGAAAATAAAGGAACGTGTAAGTAACGAAGATACAGTAGTAACTCTACCAGAGGATATATATGAAGCATTAAAACACGAATCCGCTGAAAATGACGATGTGTTATCAAGCACGTCACAGGATGTACGTGAAACGGAATCTACGAATTCAAGGGAACCAAACAGTACGACTGAAAATACAAGTTTCTCAAGTAACGTCGACACGATTAACAAAATCAGCATGGAGAATGTGCATAAAGATTCTGTGTCTGTTGAACAAAATTACTATACATACGTGACAATTGGTAGTTCTAAATTGAAAAAGTTACAAATGATGCTGGAAGCAAAGAACATGTCTAGGAGTACATCTGTATTAGACTCTGATGATCTGAGCTATTTAGACAACTCCATTAATGAAACTCAAACGCTTTCCGGCCAAAGTACAGACAGTGAAGTGAAACATCAAATTACCAAAGATTTGAAACCTTCCTTTGATGACTTTAGCATAGCGGACTGTGAAAATGACGCGAAATCAGAAAGTAATTTAAGCGTAGATGAAAAATGTGTAAACATTGACGAGATTACATCAGACAATTGTTATTCTGAAATTGTTAAGAAAGAATTATCAGTGCTACCTCTTGATACCGAGAATTCAGACTCGTGCGTAACAGACAGTGAGATAAAAAATGTTTCTGACAAAGAACAGATAGCCCAAGATCTGGTAAAAGAAATTCTACAGGAATCAACCGCCGCTTTAGAAGTAGATGTTCCTGTGTATAAGACATTAGAATCCATGGATGAGAAAACGGAAATAGGGGTAGCGATAAAGGAATTACAAATAGAACGATTACAACCACAATTAGACACATCGATACCGGTATTCAATGATGAGAATTTGAAATTTACCGAAGATGAGGAGTGGGATGCATATGTATCCTATAACGACATTTGCAAGCTTCTTAAAAATAGACAAATGATTTCTTAATGCCACAAGGTGGCAGTTTATCTTATATGATTGTTCTTGCATATCTTTCGTTATGTTCAATATTTTATAGATTTAAAGATTATATATTAAATTTTTTTTTATAAATCTTTTTTTTACTTGATCATACAGTGGTCGTAATTTAGATATGATGTTTTAATATAAGCAATATATTATTTTTTGGGAAAAATACCATCTTTATGTTATCACAGAATTTGTATAATGAATATTTTCTATATAATAAAACCACTGCAACAGTAAGTTGACTGTCTATATTTTACTATACCGATTTGATGTTCACAAATGATCTCATAAAGGGATAATTTTTCCCAAATTTGAGCAGTATGTATAATATAGCTTAAATGCACTTCAAATTTTTCAAAACATCACTTTATCCAATCTTTTTCCTTTTATCCGGAACTAGGAAGACGCCGTTGATATGAAAAACTTGATGTTATACGTTGAAGAAAACTTGCTGTTCCATCCGGAGCGCTGTTATGAAGATGAGACGTTTCCCAGTAATAATAAATTAAAGGAGGAACCTGTAAACGAGCTCTTAGTCACACCTCAAAGTACATTGATCGATAAACCCACTATACCGCCTCCTGGATTGTCGATGCCCACGGAACCAATGAACCTGTTAAACTTTCAAGATACTGTCCAAAATACCAGCACTGAAATGCCGCAGCTTAATTCATCAAATCCCTTCTTACGAGAAGATCCGGTGGTTAGTCAGTACCAGAAGAACCTTACGCAGCAACAGTTTATAGAATTGTGGAACGAAAGTTTACAGCTGCAGATGCAGATAACGGCCGCTTTTCACGTTCTTTTGAAGAACGTTATTAGCAATGCTGGAACGAATGGAATGGAGAATATTCTGAAAGATGGAATTCCGGATTTACAGCAATTCGTTATTCACAATTCGTCAAACGTAAACATCAATGGTTTGTCCATAAACGATGCATTCTTTGTGAATAATTCGAAGTTTTCTACACAGGATAATAACAATAACGCTGCAACGACGAATTTCTCGCCTACGAGTAATTTGGAAAGTGATCCGTTCACGACACCTACAAATATAAATATGTGTACTGATCAGAAAGGGATCGATTACGACCTAAAGAATCGCAATTATTCTAGTGAAAACTCTATGTTTGATACGATAAATGACCACAGACCATTTTATGATGCTATTCAACGTCATGGCTGCAATACAAAGACACGTACGAATTTATTCGAAAACATCGTCGACACTAATACAGGCAAAGATTTCTACAGGGTGTCGTCCAATCCTTTCTGTTCTGGCTACGATAAATTTGATACGACAAGTAAGTCCTTTGGAAATGAACAAACTGTTGTGAAAGAAAATCTTCGGCCCATTAACAAGCATAGCGATGATTACGCAAGTAAACTCGCGAGAGATATTGATACTATTTCACTGGATGAGTCAACCAACAGAACTCCGTTTAAAGAAACGAATCCATTTCGGTCTATGATAGCAGAAAACTTACGAAGACCAGATTTGGATACTTCCCAAGATTTACGGGATTTACATTCTCCGTACGATAGCCAGACACCCCGGATCCCGAAACATTACGATGGCGTTTCAATTGTAAATGAAGGTTCAAGCTCTTACATAGCTCGGGATTGCTTCTTCAAAGCGTCAGTGGAGAATACAAGTTCCAGTAGAAAGAATTCCCCGTCCTATATACCGATTAATAGTTTTACGCCTCCTTTAGTGGATAACTTCGATGAGGGATATCTTACACGGCCATCAACATCGCATACAATTGAAAACTCTACGTCGCCAGTACATCAAAATGAAAAGCATAGGCAAGAGGACACATGGTTGAAAACAGACCTGGGCATTCCAAGTTTTCAAACAAATGTAGTTGACAACAAGTATCATTTATTCACACCTGCCGGTAGTTTATCAAACAGAGCATATCGAACAGAGCAACAAAATCATTTAGAAAAAACAATTACTAGTGATACGGAATTTCGGAATATCGGGAAACCGTTATATTGCAGAGAGAGTGAATTACTGGGGACTAGGAAATCACTTGAAATTCAAGATTATGTCCAAAATGAAACTTTTCACAACCATTCAGTTTCCGTGGAGAAACTTTTTTTTCAGAAAGTCGGTGCGTTGAAGTTCCTTTGCTTAGATACTTTCTAATGCATGTATTATTATATTACCTTTTTTTTAATTTGTTTTCTTCTGTAGAATTATCTAAGCGAGTCATGCATGTCTTTCATTATAAGGAAGACGGTTGGTTGTTAACGGACGAATTTATCGAAGCGTTTACTGAATTTAAAAGCATCTGTGACATGATATATTTTCTGTTTGTACATGATGTTCATGTAGCGTTTGAAGAGATTCACAGAAGTAAATATCCATTGGAATTTGCAAAGTTCGACAGGTGAATTTTCAGTTCAGGAAGGATCATTCATATATGACATTATCGTTTGTGGTTGAATTTGAATGCTATGAATACAATTCGCTGTTTCAGTACTCCGTTAAAGGCAGTACGAGATGCGGGTCATCGAATCACTAAACTACATCTAATCCCTCTGAAAGAAACGTTGAAAGTTCTGGACAAATTGGGAATCGTTACTGAAGAAGAAATATACAATGCTATTACTCATAAAATGTTTATGAATGGTTCCATTGCACACGAAGTTTGGGTTATTATCACGATTTTTCTAGAGCCGTCGCATGATATTCTTTTATAATATATATGTTTCTCTTTCCAGATGCTGATCAATGCTTACAGACAACTTAGTTTAAACGGGTAAAGTTCCTCAGTAACTATGAGTCAAGAAGTATTCGTTTTTCCATGTATAATGGAAATGACTCTGGTATTAATTATTGACAAATTTTCTGCGATATTATTTACGTGTGCTGTTTTTTGATAATGTATCATATACATTTCGATACAAGTAACTATTTTTCTTTTTCCTTTTTTTTTGTTAGAGTTTATGATATTAAGACGTATCATTTTGTAGAAATAAGTTGTATTACTAAGTAGTTGTAAATTGGCTGAGCTTTAGTAGCGTTTTAAGTGGATAGTTTTCACTTTTTGGAAGAATATATATAATTATTTTGCATAAACCAGTCGGCATAATATTCCTTCATAACGAGCCCGATAAACGGAAATGATATACTATTTTTGTGTAATCAAATCATTTATAATTTGAACCTGACGTTGGCCATGTTTCTGCCGGAAACCTAATGCGCCATCTGGCGAGAGTTTTTTGTATCTTGACGGGACAGTAACAGCAAGTAGCAGACAACGGACACTTGGAAATAACGTCTTGTCGAGGTACAGTTCGCATTATTTTGCTATTCCATCAAATAGAAAAATTGACACTTTCTAAGTCACAATGGCGGAGGAAAGCGGTGATATTCCAAAACTCACTGGATTTGACAAGTACTTTAATAGTTACACGATAAAAGGCAGGGCTAATGTAAGTAACCTAAAAATTTCGCAAGTGGATAAGTTTCCGAAAATATTGTTCTGTTCGTCGCTGGTTTACACATTCGTTATAGAAGTATTGTTCTCCATAGGTAGCCAAAGTGACATACGCCGCCGGAGCCATTCTTGGGCTGTACTTGTACCTGAAACCGAAGAAAGATGCTAAGAAATAAGGCGGAAAGCTCGTAGAGACATTATGTAATAGCAACTCTTGTACAATGATTTTTCCTACTCAAAATAAATAATTGACGAATCTTCTGTATCAACTCGAAATCTCTAGGCTTTCGTACACTATTGTATATGTTTTATGCGTCAAACGATTGCATAAATTTGCGCAACGCGCGTTCCATCAGCAGTACTTCTATACGCTGTTTAATTTGCGTTTCTGTCGAATATCGTATATGTATGCTGTAACGTGTAAGTACATACATCTACCGGCACAGATATGAATGGATACTAAATGATGGAAACACACCAGTTATATCAGAAATAAAGTTATATTATGGGAAACCTATATTCAATTGCAATCATTGATTTGTGTCGTCTTTATGTTACAGCCCCTCCGCGTGCAACGTGACTTTTTTGCGTGTTTCATTTCTGCTTCAGTCGGGGATGCTAGTTATCAAACTTTCTACTATTTCGTTTAGTAACTATGTTTCTTATGTGTTACATGCTTCGATTTAAAGGTATTTTCTTTCAGGAACTGAAAATTGTGTGCAACAGATATACGACAGGCAGTGTAATATAGATAAAAGTAGTTCACAGACTTTATTTTCACAATTGTATAACTATACACATGTGTACATACATGTATGCGTGTGATCATGAAGATTCGACGTGTAATTATAGCCTGATAGAAATTTCATGACTAGAACATGATATATCTATTATCATATAGCTACGAGAGCGTTTCGTTTCCCTCTACTTAATCCTAATTTTCGATATTTAATGTGGCTTCTTTTTAGGTGCGATAAAGTCTTTCGCGAGGGATCATTTTGCGTTATTTTGCAATAAAAAGAGGGGGTCGGTCGAAATCTAATTTAAAATTACATTCTGTCTTGCTTTTGCAGTACGATTTCAAATCTACGGAGAAATTGGATTAAAGTCTTTACTTCAGTTTCGATATTCACAGTTTATCGTGTCTACCTACATATAACATTGATTCATTTTCTTAAGATTTATAAATGTTTTAGTTCTTTTTGGTGTTTCTCGGTGGTGTATGAGTCAACGCAAGACTGCTTCTTAAATTTCAATTTGAAACTCGTTCCAGAATTCGCGAGTACATAGATGGAGGTGGAAATGAAGTATTTACAATTGAACAGAGGTTCATACTCGCGAGAAAGAACATAAAATAATCTACGAACGCTATTTAGTACGTAGCCTCAGGTACACGTTTGTATTTAATTCTTAAACACTAAGGTGTACATTCAGAAGAACCAGGAAATGCAACAACCTTGGTTTGAATTGTTTTATTGTTAAACTACTATTAATATCTCATTGTTTTAGATCGATCAAGAATTTAAAAATAATTCAGTTTATTCATAGACTACTTGCTTATGTGCATTCATCGTGGAAATGTTTCTTGAAACTATTATTCTGACAGAAAGGAAGTCATCTGTTTATTCGTTCTGCACACCTTAGTATTTTAGAACAGCAAGAATAAGAGCGGTAGATCGAATATAATTTTTTCGTGTGCCTTAGTATCTCTTGCGACCGGGCATGTGCAAATACTCAAAAGTCACTGAATTTATTTGTGCACTTTCAACAGCATTTCAACATATGATCAATATTTATACTTAGCTATTACGTTGATAATTAACATCGCCTTTAATTTGCCAAAGTAAATTGTATAATAATTTTTCATTCATATGATATTCACACATGCCAGATTATTATGAATCGCTTAAAGTTTACTAGGGAAGTGTAATAATACTGTTTTTTTTTGCATGTGTTTTTGATTGACATTTACAGACGAGGTATTTGATATCCTTGAGGTATATGTCCACAGATATTTAAAAAATACTGAGATAAATTTGGGTTGTCTTTTAACATCCATGGATACATACAATTGAAGGGAAAGCTATGAGTAACGGGGTGTCTAACTTTGTTGGTCGTTTCTCAGTTTCCGTAGCATTATCCGCAATGGAAATCAATATCGCGGATACGATCTTCCATATGCGAGGAAAAGTTTTATAGTTTCGCGCGGCAACATATCAAAATAATAGTTTACAAATTGTATTTACAGTGTTCGCTAGGGTACAGTGCGTTACAGTATTAAGGACGCGTTTCTTTTTTACACGTAGATCGTATCGTTAAATTAATGTCGTCGGATGCATAAGGTGATCATTTGTCGATTCCATTATTCTGCTATACTTACAATCTACTAATTCTCATAGATTTCTTGAATCTTACCTATAATTTCTTTTATATCGTTGGCCAATAGTCTTTGTCATCTCGGTTTGGATTTGTTGGAAAAATGATCACCTTACGCTGGTTAAACGCATATTTATCATTACTTTTACAGCTAAAATGTCTCGTGTACAGCGTATAGATTACGATACAGACACACGGTACATCTTAAAATGCATCGCATTTTGGTAGTTTTTTCATTTCATCGATTATTACGATAAACATCGAGGTCGTATTACACGTTCCTTTCTCGAATATCTAATAAGATCAACTCGGATTCTCGTGGAATATAAATACGAAGGAAAATTCATTTCCTAATGTTAATGTTAAGGGGAAGTATAAAAAGTTTGGAGGATATTAAATCAACGGGATTATACTTTATATTAGTTAATAGTTTCACAAGTGGAATTCAAGCGAGCCCAAGCTGAATTTGTAATTTTTAATTTTTCTTCTTCTCTTTTTTTGTTGCTTCCTTTTCTTTAGGCGTATGACGATTTCGTACAAGCGTATAAGTTTTGTATAAAATAAAAGATAAAAGTGATAAAAATCGATCATACCTGTTTCGACGAGAGGTAGAGATATTTTGTTGTTGTTTTTTTTAAGCTTTCGAGAACTCGATTAGGAGTTTTTTTAAAGGAATTCAGAGGCCGCATTCTGGCTCTTGTATTTTTAAAGTTTAAAGTTCTGATTGATTCTCTTAGGACATCCCGGAACGTGATTTTCAGACTTTCCGTACATTTTCGTTGAAAGCTCGTAAACGCGGAAACCCTGCATCCCATGTAATTCAATAGTGTTCCTCACTTACACGATTACATTGTTTCAGTTACCTCGGACGGGGATTAGCGGTCGTTAAAAATTGTTATCCAGTAAAAGTGGTTTTCCGTCGAACGTTCCCAAGATACTTGTCAACCAGGACGAGAAATACAAATTTCAGGTTTCGTTACCGGCTTACAACATTCTCAACGAAAGAAAATCAAGCGTCACCAGGGATAAATCAACTAGGTGAGACATACCGTTCTAACAATTCAGTTCGTTTACACGTCGTAGGATCAAACCTGCGTCCGTACTTTGTAAGCAATTAGATACCACGCCCCCAGACATTATGAGTTCACTATAGCGTAGAATCCACGTCAGTTTTCCAGCCGTTCTGATTGCTGGAAGTCCTTGACATCTGACTGGGACTTCTGACAGGACTCCTGGCAGGATAATATACACATGGACCGGGACTTGCCGGCCTGGCCGACAGCTTCACACTCTGCCTGGTACTACCGTTTGACACGTTGTTATTTCTATTGAACGTGTTCGATCTATTCAAGTGATGCCGTATCGAGTTCCGTAGTTCCAGATTCGTAGTGTTCGTCACGATGGATTCGTCGTACGTCTGGAATTCCGGACTGTCGCGACCGGGTCCGAACAACTTGGCGCTGCAGAACAGCTTCAGGAATATCCGCTTGAACTTCCGCCCGAAGATCACGTAAATGATGAAGTTGATGCTGCTGTTGATGGTCACCAGAAGATTACCAGTTTGTACCAGCCACAGCGGGGGATCGTTCAGGAACGTTTCATGTATGTTCGAGGCGAGCGGCAGGATATTACAGATCAGGAACACGATCACAACGCAGAGCAACATTGTTGCGAGACCTATCTCGCGGCGCTGGTGACGGGACAGCTGCTGCAGGTCCCTGTTGGCCTTCCGAACCTGAAAGAACCACGGGTTTTTCAAAGAAATTTAATTCAAATACATACATTGATATAAACTATGTGTCCCCGGTTACGAATTGTATGTGGGTGTGGGAAAAACTCTGATGAGGATTCGTTCGAAGGCTATGCGTTAATCCATTCATCTCCTGGGTTAAAGAGGACTATTGATAATGTCCTGTACACATCGCCGTAGTATTTGAGGTAGTAATTAGGATATGCTACCGGTTTATTTACATACAATTTCCAATTAAACTGCAAGTAAATTAGTATATCGATACGAGTTTGATGTTTGGTTTATTATATGAGGGAGCATAGCTTGCTGTGCGTAATACAGAGTTTGAAATACGTATAGATTCAAGAGCAAAGTATTTAAAGCTACGAGGACTTTATTATCGCCCCATAAAAGTTTCTACGATTAGTTTTACGGTGAAAGTTCTAATGTAATCCAGCTTGATCGTCGCTGGAAGTCGCGCCTTGCAAATGCGATTCTTTGCGTCACGAAAACAGAAGTTTGGACCAAGTTGGTCCAATTATTACTTGCAATCTTTTTCTTACCAGTTTTACAATTTTTTTACAGATAATACCCACAAACATACTTTCCACGCGGAATTTAATACCGCTCCTGAGAGAAACGGGAAAATTTTTCAATTTTTCTGTCGCCACTATCAATTTCACCATTGTCATTTCCCTGCCATCAAATTTACGAAAGTAGGCGATAAAAGACAACGAAAGAATGACAAGAAAATAAGATTTCAGATGCATGAAAATTATTATCCGTTTTCTCGTCGCTGTAAAAAGTACAAAAAAAAATCCAAAAAAAAATAGGAATTGCTCCCCAGGCGAATCGGAGTCGTTCCTCTCTCTATTTTTCTCTTCTTCTCGTTTTCTTTCGTGATCCACGTATTATTTTAGCAAGGGGAGATGAAAGGCGAAAACCGGGAAGAAGAAAAATAGCGTTTGCGGAGTGGTCCCCGGTGGGGTGTAGCTTTATTACGAGATAGTCGTACCTTTACGATTTACCTTCGCGTTTTAGCGACCGCTCTTTTTCTCAAGTATCTGCCCGGAATCACAAGGACGTATGTACATCAGAAAATATTGCGAATCGTTTGTACTCCCATTCGCATCCTCCGCGACACCTTTTCTACGACGAATTTTTCGTTTTAGATGATTCATACCCTGAGGAAGGTGTGGGTGATCGACAAGTTCTAACGGACCGCGGTAAAAAGTGTGGCGATTGAAAAAATGCATGGAAATTGATCTTTCGCGCGACCCCAATACCCCTTACTATCGAGTATATCGTTTTATTTCAACATCGCCTAACACTTTGGGCAACCGGGGAAAAAAAGTGCAGCTGACAAATCGGAAAAAAGGACCGGTGCAGACTCTGATATATTACGTTCCAGTCCCATTCGTCAGAAAGTACCAGGGATCCTTCGGTGTAAAAACGTAGAAATTTTTCCCGTAAAAAACGCCGGCTCCGTTCGGCCGTTCTGATATATTTTACGATTATAATCTCGGTGCATTTTTATCTGTTTCCTTTTTATTCTAGCGGCGTCTAATGGATCCATGAAAGATGTCAATTGGAAAATATGCGAGGACGTCTTGAACACGCGTGACGTATACTGATCGATGTTTTACGAGCGACGAAATAATCTGGAATGGGCCACCGAACGAAAGCCGCTACTTTAAAGTCGCTTTTTTGTACGTAAAACATTTTCGTATCAATTCTGCTGGCGAAGTTCAAGAGTTTCGAGAATATCGCTTTTCGATGCTCGAAGGGTAGAGAGGAACGTGTATTTAAAAGCCAGGGAAACGTAGAGGAAATGATTTTCTACCAAGTTAGGATCGTGCGGATTTCGACAATAATTTTTGTGAATCTTTAAATAAATGGTACTTTGGAGCATCGCCCAATTAGTCGATATATAGATCCGCCTCCGTAACGGTGAATGCAAAAGCATAGCGTATTATCGTAGACCATCTAAATGAACGCCAACTATGTCACTGAGCTGAATCGAGACGTTTTACCCCAGCTTGACAGGTTGTTTAATATTATAGACATACTCGGTCAAGACGGAATCGTCATAATACAGTCCTCCTTCGTAGAAGTTACAGTAAAATTCTTGGTAAATGACATTTACCTTTCGAAGGCGGAGTTCCGACTGCGCGGAACATCGAGTCCGGATTAAAAAGTTTGTCGAACTTACTCCGTCGTTTTTCTTTCGTGTCTTCTCGCAGCGTTCCCGGGACTCCGGCTTCGGGATCGTCCGGAGATATGGACGAGAGATAGGTCGAGGAAGACGAAACTTTGATCCCGGAATTAAGGACAATTTGTGATAAGGGGAGCCAGGGCCAGTGATTCTACGAGATTCGAGGAAACGCGAACTTCCTACGTGATGCTTCATCACGAACGATTACTGTGTTTTATGAAAAAAATCTGTCTGCGATCCATTATACGCTTCTTCGATGCTCCGCCTTGACGAAATTTGTAATTTAAGTAACATTCGAGTATAGAGAGCTTCTTCTGTCAGGGATAAAACGTTGACCTGTGTTCTTATCCTTTCAGGTGTTTCTTTGGTACGGCGCAACAAAGCTATTGATTAGATTCTTTCTCCGTAGAGGATTGCAAATAAAAAAAAGGCACATCCGGCAGCGGTGCAGCGCACGTGATAAAGGTATTCACCCGAGGGATCGCTTCTACCGAAAGAAATTTCTTACGTGGCCCGTCGAGGATCGTACAAAGGTGTGCAAAGATTTATTTGGCAAAGCGCCACTTAGAAAATTGCTATCACACTCTATGCTTACAGTTTCCTTTATTCATATACGGTGCACCTTTCGCGAAATGACTCACACAGTTCTTACTTATCCCAGCCATTCTTATATTACGTTTTAAAAATGCGCTATTCTTCCTGTTTATCAATTACGAAATTCTCCATTGTTTAGCAAACATGCAGAATCCGTTAGATTGTTCACTCTGACGTTAACAATTTCCTCCGCTATCCAGATGCGACTCTCGGGGAGTTTCGCAAACGTTGACGACAAACACCGTGGAAAATTCGTGCACGTATGCATAGCGGCGGCAAGATAAATCCTTAAAAACGGAAAATCGGTGACACTTGTGTCTGCGGCTGCGGCAACGCGCGTATTACGTATGCACACGTAAACTTTATTACGCAAACGTCCCTCGCGTAATGTATTCATGTTCTCAACGTGTAACATTCTGTTTCCAGAGGAGGAAATTTCTCCGCAGAAAGGGTCAGAGAAGTAACTGTATCCCACGGTCGGAGTATCACAGAATTCTCCCGCGAAAACAAGATGAAACTTCAGTTCAGCGTGAGCGGAGAATCGAGTAGAAAGTAGACCTAATGAAGTTAGAATATCGGACGCCGGATATTTCTACGCGAGCTTATGAATTATTCAGTTTTTTTTTCCGAACTAGGCGTCAATTTCGCCACAAACAGAAATGAAACGTTGTCCGCGTTGCTCGAAGAAATGGGACGGATCGATTAAAGGAAACGAAAGGTGCGTAAAGAAATAATTTGAGAAACAATGTCAGGTGTCTCGGAGATACCGAAACGAGGCACATAAAAGTTGTTACGTCAACGCCGCCGCGTGTTATCGATACCGGATTCAATTTCGCGAGAAGTTTTCGCAATATCTCGAGTAGCTGCGGTCTATGCGAAACTAGAGCATACGTCGCCACGTGGGGAATGTATTTTTATTCCGCTTGGTCAACGACGAATGATAAAACGGTCCATCGAAGGACCAGTTTCTCCCGTCTTCTCTTACGGGTCGTGCGAAAAGTGCCGCGATTTTTTACCCATCCCCTACGGGGTTTCGTTTTCATGCTTCGTTCGTCCCGTATTTAGGTCGACTTGCGAATAAACACGCCATCCCTTCGTCTTATTTTTGTCCACTCGTGTTTTGATTCGAGCGCGTGCAATCATTTTGCCCCATCGAGCTTCCTCGAGCGTTTCTTGTTCGTGCACGTGGCATTGTCGCGTATACGCGCCCGTGAGACGATGAAATTAGTGTTTCTACGTACGGTTAGGAATCCGTCGAGGCGGAAAGTTATCGGGAGTCTCCCGTATGTACGTCAACCGTTCGTGAGTCCCGTTTCCCTTTTTTTCCACCACCGAAAAGGTTCGGCATTGTTCGAGCGAGATAAGAAAATGATGCTGCCGTTCGCCGTTTACAGGATTGTTAGTTAACGAAGCTCAGGAAGGTAGATCTCTTCTTGCGATTATGTTATTGGCTTCGGAGTGGGCAGACCGCCAGGAATGTTTGTTCGAGGGAAAAAGTTCGTTTTTTATTTCGTTCCTTGGGTACACTGTTGCTCGCGGCCGTTCGTTAATAACGAGCATCGACGCAATTAGCGTAGCAAGGATGATAGACGGAATATCAAGTGGGTATATTAAATTTTACGAGATCGGGGAATATTTGCGAAGCTGCTGCGAACGAAATATGAAAACCGAGAATGTGATATACGATATATTCATTAAAAGAATGTTTCTCGTTTCGCAAAGCGATACCCGTAGAATACATTAGGTATACCCTATATCTTTTTTTCTAACGATTACAATTCGCATGGTATTTTTGAATTCCGAACACTTTCTGTTTATCTGCTTTCCACAACGGTACGTCGTTTCATCTTACTCACCCGTTGATAAATGGCCGCATTGAAGATCACCAGAGCGAGAAACGGAAACAGATAGCAGATGAAGAAGTACATCCAGTGGACGTAGAGGGTGACGTACAACTCGTTGCTCCTCAAATCGGCCGGAAATAAGCAGTACACCGTCACGTTGTATTTCCAATGGACTTCCGTGTAGAAGTCAATTTCCCAGAATCTGTGGACGATCGCGCAGGATATACCTATTTCTTTACACGAACCGTGCGAACGGTTAAGTACCAGGAATTCTATGGTTTCGTAATTTCCTGATAAAGATAAGTTACGCCCGCGAACTGTACTCACTTTGGTAGATTATAGATAAACGAGAATATAACTATGACGAGGACAGCTAGCTGCGCCCGTCCGTATGTACAGAAGGATCTCGCCTTCAGGGGATGGCACACTGCGATGTACCGCTCCAGGGTGACCGTCAGTGTCAAGTACACCGTGGCAATTTGCGCCATACAGGACAAAGGGTACAGGAACTTGACGATCTTCGGGTAGACGATGAACTTATAGTCGAACAGCAACCCCGTGTACGCGTAGATCGCTGGCAGCCCGTAGATCAATACCTGTGTGTATACAAAATCTTCTCCTTGAATATTCGCTTTGATAAATCGAATAGAAAGACATTGTTAGAATATGTTTCAGCACTTGAACGACACGACGGAAACTCCGATTGAGACTGTCTGGGGAACCGTGATATCGAACTGACGGAGGTCGTTTCGCGTTTGCGAACTAACATCGTTTTACGTAACGGTGTAAATAAACAGGTAATCCTGCTCCTCAAGGTAACCACCCACTTTTATCATGGAAGCCAGTAGCTAATCGAGATCGTTAATTACGTTAATCCAGGATTTATCGAGGTTCCTGACCGCGTTCCACAGCCGCAGGCTGATTTACATAAATTTAATACCGTATCGTTGAACCTCTCTTATTAACCCTTCGAACGATGCGAGCTATAATCAAATTAGATTTCCACTTGGAACGAACGTACGAAGTATGATTTTTCATGGTGAACAAGTGAGATACGTTTAAAGTGCCCGCAACGTCGCGGTGACAAATAGTCGAAGATTTGTCGTCGCGTGTGCCGAAGCAATTAACCTTACTAGATTGCGCATTGCTCTTTCATTATTCTCTTAGTGTACGTATACGTGTATACAGGGTGTTCCGTAAATTGTGTCGGTGAAACGCACGGGTGGAGATTGGATCGCGTAGAAATTTCACGCTGCAAATGATTCCGTTCGTAAGTGTTTCACAATCGAATTATTTATGTAACGCGGAAACAAAGCTGCACAGGATATATGTACATTGAGACGAACGTTGTTAAGTATATGCAGACCTCTATTTATTAAACACCCTGCACGTCTGTAGAAAGTTAGATCTAAAACCTTGGTTTTGTCGCGCGAACTTTTTTACTACGTAACAACTTTGCGAGTTTAAGAATGATAAGCCGGTAATATCGCGGTGTAATAGGGAAAGCTTAATAGGAAACTTTGCCCGCATAGAAGCTAAATGGAAAGACGAATCGCTTTTCAGTTATTAATTGAAAACGGGCCACTTGTCCCGGTTTCAACGGACACACGTAAAACCGTGTGCATCGTGCAAGAAGGTTTTAAGTCGATTCGCGAAAAAGTAAACGTTCAAGAAGGATTTAGTAACGCGATCGTTTTATATCCCCGATTTAAATCAGTCGCTTAAGGAGAATCGCGCGTAAAACAACACGCGGAAAGTAGTATTCAGACTGTATCACCAGTTTCCGTCTTACGTTCTCGGAATTTAAGACGCCACTCCCGCTAACGCTCTTAAGACACTTCCGCAATTTTAAGAGCCGGTAGTAATGTCCCAGTAAATTTTCCCGAAGTTTCCGTTCTGGCGTCTCGTGAAAACAAATCGGATGATATCTCAAGTGGGATAATGACAGTGTATGTAGTAGGTACATATATATGAGAGGAAAATATAAAACTCGCGCTAATTTGTTAGTTGTAGTAGTCCATATATGATTGGATTTTCAATTAAACTCACCGAGATGACGATCAACACCGTGTCGCACCTCGCCAGTCCAATAAGTAGGTAATTGATCGACGATTTCATTTGCGGCCTCGACAAAATTATCATCGAGATCGCGTTGCCGAAGATTCCGAAAAGGCCGACCAGGTTCACCAGAATACCGCATATTATGAAATCGAACAGGCCGCTCGAGTGGACCTCCTGTCGGCACTCGAGCGGCCCCGTGCTGCCATTGGTCCAATTCCTGGCCAATTCGGCGTCATAATAAGTGCTGTTAGGCTCCACGCTCTCCATTATATCGTGCTCCTCCAGGTATTCCTATCGAATTCCTTCATCTCACGTCACCATCGTTCACTTTCCTCCGGACGATTTAGAAATGACTTTTCCCACGTCAGACACGCGAGATAACGATTATTATCTTAGCGATAGGTGCTCGTTAGCGTTTCTTTTTAGATTCGAATCGATAGATCGTTGCGATTAATTTCAGTGGTAGGTACGGTGTCTTTGGTATAGACCTTATCGGATTCCGAGGTTCGATTCTCGGCTACCTTTTGATTCTATGACTGTCGAGGGCCGATTCCGGCATCTTGCCGCGTCCCGAAAAGTTTTATCTGGTTCTAAACGGTCCTGGTAGTTCACCGATCGGTATTCTAGCGGCGTTGATTTTCTTAATCTTGGCCGGCCGCGCGAAGTCTCGTTCCTCGTACATTTGCGACGCGATAATAACCCAGGGCGACCCGTAGATCCCTTACCCATCCGGAATTTCTCCTGATGCTTTCCAGAAGTCTGCGAAACAGAAAGTATTTCAGTTTTTATTATGGTTACGGGAAATTCGTGGACGTAAATGTTTACGGTAGTTAATTGAACGTTCGATGATCAACAGACACGTGGAAAACAGTCGAATAAATTAAATTCCGTCGGGTTCGTCGTGATTCAGTCGACCGAACATTTTTTTACGTACCCGACGAACGATCCTTCTCTCGTTTACGTATTTTCGGGGAAACGCGATGTGCAATTTTCAGTTGAAACTCTGCCACCACCGGCCATTTCCCGAGTACGGATACATTGAAACCGGGGCTAAAAATAACTCCACCGTCATTGAACTTGTTTCGCGACGCGACGTAAAAAATCCAGCGTAATCCAAGTTTGCGAGACGGTATTGGTAATTTCCTCTACCTTCTGCCTCTGCACTGTTTCACCTTGACACGTTACGTCGCACGGGAGTCTAAATACCCACGTGCTCGAGCAATAAAGAAATTCCTATGCCTTAGAAATTTCCATAAGGAAGTCACAGTGTTTAAAAACCGAAAACACCGTCCAGTATGGCAAGCGTTAGAAAAAAACCTACGTACACACTACCGAGAAGTCGGTCGGTTATTCATAGAATCGACGGGACGCTGGTCTATCCACGTGTTTACACCGTACATTTGTATTTACAGCGCTGACATTAGCCTATCCGGACAACAAAAGGGACCTTTTCGTCTACCTGTGGATTTGTCCTTGCGATAAGAATTCGATGCTCAGTTCATCGCGAGACTCGGTGGCACGTTGACGTGAATGGCGAAGGAAGCAGTGAGGAAACTGTTTCGCTGAGTGAATCCCCTGGGACCTAAAGATCTCTATATCGGTGAGTCTTTACCAGATTTCTTTCTCTTCTTATAATTCGGCGCACTCTTTACTTACACCGAGATATATATTTTCGATTTACCATATTGTGCAAGATATGAGCTACGTTTTTACTTCGGCATTTATTCTCGATTGGTATCCACCGAATTCAAGAGCGTGGTGATTAATGGGTAAAAATAAATTGAACGATCGAAAGATTCTTGTAGAGATAGAACGAATGGAATTGTTCCACTTAGACGGCGGCATACCTTGCACATGAAATTATCCTTTCGGCAGTAATTACCGTGGGATTAAGTAGTTTTAGTTTACAATGTCGGTAGTCGAAGTTATATCCAAAAGCCGTCGACGGGCCAACAAATTTCGGTCGCAAGAATAAACCGTCCTCTGGTAAATTAGTTTTCTCGAGTTTGTTTCCGACAGACACTTGCGGATCTTGCTACACATTTAAACGATTTACTGCCCGAGACAATTCAGTCTTGGAATACGCGAAACAGGAAGTTCGCTCGAACGAGACTTAACGGCGAGAACCGTTTCTGCGGGAACACTTTAATTGCGAGTACGATCGCCGTCGAGAAATATGTTTCACGCGAAAGAATAATTACCGATTCTTGCGACATTTTCGATAGAACGGTGCAGGTGGATCGTTGTCGGTGAAATCGTGTTCGAATAGTTGTAATGGTATTTATAAAACGTGGCCGCAATTAATTTCGTTCGCGGTGATCGATCGATTTGCTGGAAAACAACGTTTCACCATGTGTACGAGTGTCCCCAAAGGGAAACCGCAGTTCTCATGGTGAAATTGACGATGCGAGAATTAGGAAAGGACAAATTATCGGTAGGCTGGAACGGGTGCTCGTTAACGCTTGAAACTACGCCGCAATACCATTGGAAACGATCGACCGAATCGACACGCGAATAACTCGCCGTCTGTTTTGGTCGTTTCTGTTTGTTTGATTTCGTAGTCCACGGTTTAAATGTCTCGGCTCGACCTAATTAAACTTGCCGCTGGATTCTCACCGTTTCCCTTAAAATTCCCAAACGGGAAAGACCGGAATTTTTCTCCCAACTTGATACCCCGGGGCAGTTTAATTGCGTAATAATATTTCAGTAAATAAAAGTCTGAGTTTGTGAAAGTTGCAAAAGTTATTCCCATAGAAAACTATCGCATCTCGAAGCGCATTTCTGTTCTCGCATC
Source organism: Mimumesa dahlbomi (assembly GCA_917499265.3). Classification (NCBI taxonomy): domain Eukaryota; kingdom Metazoa; phylum Arthropoda; class Insecta; order Hymenoptera; family Crabronidae; genus Mimumesa; species Mimumesa dahlbomi. The sequence continues at coordinate 11,591,610 of OU824125.1, read as the reverse complement.
CGAAAACACATGTTTTACAAAGAAAGGCGTCGCGATGGCTTCGGTCGCGAAATGATTGCGAATTATTTCTGGACGATAGGTCTAAGCTGCAGGTAATATCGGGTGGAAAAAAAGAAAGGCGAAAAAGTGGAAGAGAACAGGGTGGATAGAGGAAAAGTGTGTACCCTCGTCGGGCTGATTTACGAGAACCGACGTCAGCTCGAATTGCAACCGGCGGTATGCAATTTGCGCGGCACGCATTTTGAAACTGTCCTTTGGACGCGGTCCCCGAACCGTTCTGAATTAATTCGCGAATTTATTGCGACGATATTCGCACCCTTTTTATTCGTTGGTTTCTTTCTTCCTTTTTTTTACTGGCCGGTACGTACAATTCGGTTGCTTAATTTACACGGAGTCTGGGGTGTTTCTGTTCTTTCTCGCGGAAGTATAATTGTCTTTGTCGGTATTAATCAAGAACTCTGATACATTTTTCGCTGTGCTGTATCCACTAGGAATACAACGAAACGTGGATCATAACGTTTATGATACATTAAAGCGATTTGATAATTAACACGTACCCCGTCTAATTTGACGGTACATTTACTCGTGACAATTGCTTTCCCCATTTACGTTAGCGCAGCGAGAAGCACGTTAAACCGACGCCAAATAAACCTGTTTCGGTTCAGGGAATCTTCAATTTCTATGGGATAGGAATTTCCTGGACACGAAATTTGTAAGCGACAAAAATCTCTGAAATTTCGCGGCTATGAAACTTCCACGCCCCTCTGTGAACAGGAAAATTAGGGGTTGGTCGTTAAATTTTACATCGATTCGGATTGCTTGGCCCATTAAAGACTCGTTCGGATGCAATGGAATAACAATGAGCCTTCTAATATAAGCTGAATAATGAATACCGGCCGATTCACTTTTATGCAATGAGCCCGGCGACCTAATGAGTCGTTTTCATTAAACTGCTAATTTAAGCAACATTGCGTACACTCGTTAGCCTTAATCATCATTAGTCTCGACGTACGTACGTATGTATGTACGTACATGCATCTGCACCGTGTTCACGGTCGCTGAAAATTATATCGCACGACATGATACAAACTGTGTAATGAATTGTTTTTACTTCCTTTAACTGGGCGAAGTCTCTCCTTTGGAACGAATGTTCGCTGAAACACAACTCGTTCGTTCCACTGTAAATTTTATACGGTAAGTCGATTGTACGTAAAACAAATATAATTACTTGGTTGTAGAAACGATGTAGAAAGCGGTTTACAGAAATATCGAAGTTGGAATAATTAAATCGTAATATAAATACTATCGGGAATGATTGTTTTTATCATTATTATTTCCACCGCGACCGAGTTTCGTTTCGATGTGAAAAATCAGATATTAGTTTCAGCCAGAAATCAAATATTCATATTCGAGATTACCGAACTGTGGGGGATGAGGGATTAAACAAAAAACAGTTTCGACGAGGCCCGGAATATGTATCGGAAAATTTCTCAATTTTTATGTATGCAAAATGTTAATACGTTTATCTCTCGATGCATCGATTTTAATGCATTGCTAAACGGATACCCGGCAGGGTTTTAATTCTATTCTATCGGACGATTCCCACGTTTCCTAAAAGTTTCGCACGTTGAACGAGAAATCGTTGACATTTCGAGGCCGAGAAATGTCCACGGTTGGAGAATTCCGGCCGCAGAAATTTCACCGCGAAGTAATTTTAACGAGCCCCAATTTTCAGCGCGAATAATTGCCTATCGTTCGGCCTGGTATTTTCGATGATTTCCCGCAGAATTTCCATGGCTGTAGCTCGCGAGCTATGTACGAAATGCATTTTTGTTCGCGGAATATACCTGGCGTGCAGGTGCAATAACCCAGGTCTAATAACAAAACCGATAAATTCTATCTGGGACAGGGTGCCGGAGTTATCGCGATTAATGAATGGCTTATAATTACGGAAGGAAGTCTAATAAAACAGACGACCTCAAATTATCATTAACGAGGCTATTCTTGCGCCGGCACGTGACTCACTGAACAGAAACACAGAATACTCGGAGATCACTGTGTAATCATCTTGCGAATCATTTTCAACGTCGTAAACAATAGACACTTTGCCTGGCAACCCACTTTTCCCACGCGTTTCCTTGGTAACTTCTTTTGAAACGTTTCTTCTTCGATGGGGATATTTTTCTCTTTGAAGAGGAAGACGGTAGAAAATCGTAGACGATAACAAACAGGTACTATTCCGAAGTTACCGTTTGCTGCGATACGGTTTCACCCCGTTGTTCTTGGTAGACATTAGTAGCCGTTATCAATGCTCCACTTTGATTTCGTAATACAGGTATTTCTTGAAGAATAAGCTGGAAAAAGTCTCGCATCGACAACGCGAAAGTTATGTAAATCACGGCCAAAAAACGAGTCGTTGAGAGTGCAACAATAACGTATGCGAGTAATCGCGAAATCAATTTCTGCTTTCTTTGTGCCGGGTTCGCGAATCTATTAGATTTTTTTTGTTCACCCACGGCATTCGCGTGGCATTATCGCAGGTGCCGTACGAATAATTCATCGCTACGACCCGGTTGCGCAACACTAACATGCGACAGTATTTATATATCGTTGCACAAAGTACCCGCATAAATAATAATCTGCAGTGTTTCGATGCGCGAAAGTGGAACGGGCGGCGAATTCGTCGCCATTAGTGTAAATCGCAATCAGGCAGCAGGCTTTTTTCTTTTGATCAGCTAAATGGATTAATCAACGAACTCGAAGTATCTCTAGACTTGCCAAATCAGTATCGTTCCGCATATTTGCGTATTCAGCTAGCTTCTCGTCAATTTTTAACAACCACCCAGTATCCTAGAAACTTTGTGTCGTCTCCTCATGGTTTACGACACAAGCGCGCAAGCTTAAACCGGCGACTGTTGCTCGCAACACCGTAAAGTCCGTAAAATCCTTAAAGTTCTCGACTTTAAACGCATTGGCGAAGTATACGGGGTTGGGATTAAACGAGCGTTCAATTTAAAATTGCGATCCGCCAAAAGTTACGTTGTTGTTCCGAAAGATCGAAAGATCCGCAGGCTCGTCTGGCAGCGAGATTCGCGAATCGGGGAAATATTGGTTAAATTGAATCGCGGTTGTATCGTTGTATAGTGTCCGGTTTCATTGGGTGCCGCGAAGTGGGGCGACCAGGAAATGAGTTGGGATTACTGTCACTTGTATGTAATAACCTGCGAGTGTGCGAACAAGTCACGGTGTGTAACCGCGTTTTACACGCTCGTTACGATTAGGGGAGCAGCGAGAAGATCGCGCTGCTCATTTCGTAGAGCCTGTACGATTCGAAAGGAAAATTGACGGATTCGAAATGATTATCGAACAGTGGGCAGAAATCGCGATGACACGTTGAACATTCGAACCAGCCTATCGTCGGCTCGGTAAAATGGTCAGCTGTTGCTTTCGTTGATGCCAAACCCTCTAAAAATACGTGTAGCATCGAGCCTTGCCCCTTCTCGTCCCTTCTCGCTCCTCTGAGTCAACTATAGGAACTCCTCGCCTAATTTTAACGCGAAACAGAGTGTCCACGCCGGCCGAGGGATCACGTGGCCTTGATGATTGTGAAATTTGGACAGAGAACTCGTATGAACCGTGTGCCATTAATACGGGAACCTCGATTAACCGATACGCCGTCTGTAAACATTCGCATGATGCTACGAGACAATGATTATAACGTTTGATATTCTTTTTCTCGTCGCACGTGACGTTTCGATGGCGAAGCAATTTTTTTTCCAGCCAACGAAACTTGATTTCTTATAGTAGCGAGGGTTCGAATCGTTAGAGACATCGAAGACGAGTGTAAATTTCACGATCGAGGTGGTGTTTCCTCGGGATGGAGAGTGAATTAACGAGACAAAAGACAACGAACCGATGGGTGGAACCGGGGGGTACGTTTTGAGAAATCCGCGTCATCTATTTCCAAAATGGGTCGTGCGTAAGAGTGACGAGGCGAGATCAGCGTAGAATACGACGACGAAAATAATCCTCGTGCCATCTTGCCATTTCGGTACGCACGACCGAGGTGTCTGGACCCCGTTGTTACGAGAGAAAAAAAAGAAAAATTAAACGGGACGATTGTCGCGCAGAAATAAGGATCTCGAGGCTTGTTTATCAGTTCGGCCTCGTTTACGTGGAGACATTACAGTGGAAGCGTTGATTCTTGATTTTAATCAATCGTATCAACTATCAGGCTTTGTTCTTTTAGGAGTCGCAGAAATTTGATTGCGCAGAAATTTGAACTTCACGAAAACTTCGCGAGAATAGAAATTTCAACACCCAGAAACTTCAAAGCGAGAAAGATTCCGTCACGCGGAAACTTAATAGCCGTGGAACGTTAAAACGTAAAAATATCTTTTCGGAAAACAGAAGCGGGAAAAGAAGAACAAAATAAATAAAACCTGTCGCGAAGAAATCACGATTCCGAAAGATTGTTTATTTCGTCGGGGTATGCGTGGGCGTACATACTTAGTAGTCGTTCGTACGAGGCGCTCAATTAATTTCTCGGTGGTTCAACGGCAAACATACGAAAACATTGTTGAATTACTAAAACAAACAGTCGATTCGGTAACTATCCGAAATCGGATCTCTTCGTTCCGGTATCGGGAAACTATTAAGCAGATAAACCGTTTACCTAATGGATATACTACGAAGATGTCTGATCGTGTACGGCCCTTACTACTTATCGTAATCCCATCTCGTTTCAACTTTACTCCACTTACAGGATGTAACGAAGCCGAACGGACAGCTGACACTTTTGCCGCGACAAATGTTGCTTGTATTTTTAACAATGACTCAGGCCCGAAAAAACTGTCTGTCGAAATAAAACAGGCCAAAAGTATAGAAATAGTTCTTCTTCTAGCAGGACCAGACGATTCCCCGCATCGCTCGATATTATCAAGCAAGTGAACCAGATTTTTTATATCTCTACTCGCGGTACTTTTAATAGGGAATTAGAAAATCTCATCTATTTTCACGTTGCGAATCGTTTTGTTAAAAATGATTCCGATATCTTCTCAGCTTTTAATCCAAGCTGACCAAATGTCCTCGCGTTTGTTCGCACTCTGATCCTCTCGACATTTTTTCCCTCCCACCGATATTTACCCTCATTTTTGGTCGTCCCTTATGAATACCTTCCGAACCCACGATACCCATCCGACCCAGACACTCGACGGGATTACAGCCCGAAGGATTACAGGGAAAAGGATACGTCGTCCCATGACGTCGTCAGACTGATCATTCTTTATTTCGCGAAATCTTTGACGCGTCGTTTATCGTCCACTCTTTAGCTTCTTCATTTCTTCTCGCAGAATGTTAGCCAACCGCGCGAATTACGGGAGGGATCCGGTTTATTTTCCATTCGTTTTGTCTCGTCCCGTTTATCGAACCCCTTTGTCATCTGTTTTTTCGCAAACCGCGACAAAAAAGGGTGTCATTTATTTCAACGTGGGGATATTAAAATGTTTGCCGAGTGAATGTTTGCAGCTTGGAAATATTACGTTAGTACGGGGACACCACGGGGGCGTATAATTCATCCGTGACGTAGCACGTAAATCGAAATTCGAGATGGAATCAGTGTTGCGTGGGATAAATCATGGCTGATTGTGAAATCAATGGATTCTGATGACGATTGAATCCACGGGATTTCGATTATATTGTGCACCGCAACGTGACGGACCTTGTAACATTTTCCCGTTGTTTTCTGGCGGGTTTTCATGGGGAATTCGTCGAGGTCGAGAATCAAGAGTGTTGACCACTTTGTGTCTGGAATTTCTAAATGCAGGGATTTCGGAAGGCTTAAAAGATTCGCGAGGAGAATCAAGCTGCTCGGGATTGTTTCGCGACAAAGAATTATGTGAAGCACGCTTATTTACCAGGCTAATCTTCTCATGGATTTTCCTATCTCGGTCTTTTTATCTCGTTTTTGAGAAGGGACACCCCGACGATCCTTTACGTAATCTTCCGTAGTTTCTTCCCCTTAATTTTCCTTTATCCGTTCCCCCCTTTTGTCTACTTCGTTCCGAGAACCTGAATTTTTTCAAACCGCGAAAATCCTGTTAGTTTCGCCGTCGGTTTTGGTTCCGCGAATTTCCGTAAGTATCTCATTCGCGGGAAATACTGGGTCACTGATATCGATCGTAGAATCAGATCTGACAGCTGTCAATGAGAAAATTCGCGAGTTTCGAGTTCGGAAAACTGACGGGCAGGTGTCTTGAAAAGACAGATGAACTTTGCGGAACAAAGGCTTCGGCGAAAGAACAAATTGCGAGTCTGCCGGAAAATACGAGCGACGTCCCCCCGAAATAAAAGCAGAAAATAAAAATTCAGATTGCTTCGAGCGACTCGCAGCTGTGGAAAGTTCAATTATGTTTATCCGATGCGAGAAGCACGAGGGAAATGCGAGTAATGTAGATCTGTACATACATATATTAAATGCAGAATGACGTACAGTTTAATGGCATTTCAGTTCAGACGTTGGAAGTAATCGGTCCCTGGCTTAACGATTTCGGATGCTCTTCGTACTTAAAGGGGCGGAAAATCGTTCTGTTCTAATGGGACCGATTTCTACCGAACGACAGGGAATTAAACAGATTCCGCGTTCAAATCCGTTTCGAATGATTCACGTTTATACGCGTGATCCCAATTATGCCAGGCATTTGGGAAAACGCAATGTTTTCGGCTTCAAATGACTAAGAATAAAATAACTTAGCGTCATTCGCGATCTTTTATCGAAAAGGAACGGTAAAAGGAAACGTTTTTCTGGCTCGTCTTAGTATTCAAACGTTATCACGTATCTTTACGCAGATGCGGAGAACAGAAACGAGGACTCCAGTAAATTCCGCGACGTTTCTGTAGGGCGATGTTACAGACGACGATGAAACCGACCATTTTCCGAACGCGTTTCCCCCGAATGTTACTTGGTGTAACTGTATCAAGCGCACCCGTTTACCATGCAAACGAGAAGGCCCGCGAATTCACTCGATATTCCCGTGGGAATAGTTTGACGATGTTTCTGATAAACGGATAATTAATGAACAACTCGTGACACCAGCTTAAACTTTTATTACCAACACGATCGATTACCATACGGATTAAATTCGACTATTAAACTACCCGGGAAGGTGTTGTCACGTAATCGTGGTATTTTCTACTCGTGAACTAAGACGGAAGGATGAACGTGTCGTAATTAACCCTGCAACATTAATAGTTCTCTAATGTGCACTGAATAAAAAATGTCGCGACAAGGTTACGATCCCCCACGATTCTCCCTCGTTCGTTTATATTACGGAATTTACGGCAGTACCGTAAATTGTAAATCGCGATAAAATGCAGGAGACCTTTGTGACATGAAATCCAAACGGTTATTCTCGATAAAAATACACGGTCGTAGAAAATGCATCACTATTGTCGAGATGTATTCAGGAATGAAAGTAAATTTTAAAAAATTTACCAAGGAAGATCTGTCGCGGTAAATGAAAGCGAATGCAAGTTGCGGAGGGTTAGCGTTGAAAAACACAGACACAGATTGGTTCGATAAGGCAGCCATTGTCTCGTTACGAGCACCGCTGAGCCACCGAAATTTTAATGACCTGTGCTGTTTTATGCCTCGAGAGTATACGGTTCGTTGATTAAAAAAGAAATTTATCTTTCATTTTTTAAGAACTTTCAAGTCCGTCTTTTTCCGCGTATTTTACTTTTTTCATTGTTAGGAGAAACTTGCGTAGGCTTTTGTTTTTTTGAAGAATTCCTTCCAATGCAAATAGGGACGATAATTTGGATTGGCGTAGACAGAATACAAGCATGGTGTATAGAGTGAAGTACGGGTGATGATTAATCGTGGTTTCCTAATTATCCGAGCAATATTTGCAGGAGAATCGCGAGAATAAATTGTCGACACCGCGTGCAATCAATTATATCGCCTGGCAATTGGAGATTTTTTTGATTAATGAACCCATAGAGTTTTCGAAAATTGAGTCAAAGATTTATGCGGATTCCTTCGGTATTCCATTTGTTTCGACACCAGATATCTCCTTGGCCAATATTTCTGTTTTTGTATGATTAATGTCGCTGTTAAAGTCGAAATATTATTTCAATTGAAAGACGACGGGTGCTCGCCCGAAATTCCGGGTCAAGTGATACAATTGAAATCTCGATTGTATCTCAGAAGATCTTCTGTCGTTTCTATTTCTATGGTTCCTGTCAACAATAAGATCTTTCTCCTCCTTCCGTCAGATCTCCGCGGATGATTGTCTTCTGCGAACCGTATAACCCTGTAAATCTAAATGATGTTCTCCTCGAATTCACCGGAAAATCGAACGAAAACGAAAATAGAAGCTCGTACGGGAGATTAAATTCTTTTTTCACCTAGTGTGTCCGACGATATGACATTTTTTCGGTATGACTCCGAAACGTCAACGCCCAGGCACGTTATTGCGGTGAAATATCAAACTTCAGCGGCTGGAAATTCTCCAGAAAGCCTAAAACCGAAGCCGCGAGACAGCCTTTTTTAAGAATCAATGGTCGGCAGGCCTTCGCCAACAGAGAAATTATAAATCGCAAAACAGATATAGATCGCGGTGTACAGGCTGGCAGCGGTGCGAGAGGATTTCCAGGCAACAATTATCGTAACTGTCGCGGCATGAAATAGCGGCCGCATTGCTTTGCATCCGAAAGCAAAGTGTATTTTCAGGCCGCATCGGCAAACTCAACTTTATCGCGATTCCACTGAATTATCGGATCATCGAATCAGTGAATCCACAATATGTAACCCGCTCGGTCGGAACCGATGTAAACGTGATCAGAGAATGATACAAAGCTCGCCGGGGAAGATTTAGGTTCCATTGCCGTGATATTACAGCCGGGTGGAATTTTCCCTCTATCGAATCTATTAAACTGCGTAATTAATTATACGATTTCGAACCGTGAAACTTTCCACGTGCGAAACTTGTCTCGCGGAAACTTGAAACCGTAGGAATATTCCATAATTTTTACTTGGAAAGAGATTAAACCGCGAAACTAATCGCCCCGGCTGAAACTACAACCTGGAATCGGAATATCCGGCTAAACTTATTGCTAGAGAAAAATTGTGATCTTGGAACAACTTAATAATCACTGGATATTTAATTCAACGACTTGTCTGCACGCGAGTAATATAAGTCTAAGGATATTAATGTCCTTCGTAAGGCGTTTCGAATTCTCCGCAGGGATTGAATGCGGAAAAAACACGTTAAAGTAATTCACGGGCCGGAGGCACGAAATAACGTTTACAAATGTTATTTCCCTCGTATCATTTCGTCCTATTATATGTATCTCGAGTTATCATAGAGGTTGCCGATTTATTCAAACGTTTCATATTCAGCGGACCAACAAAAAAGAGAGGGGAAAATTATCCGTGGGAAGGGTTCTGAGGTACCTAAGTATTTTTTGGCAGAAAGTATCCATATAAATCTGGCAGTTCTTGTAATTTCTGTGTTTCGGATGGTACGTCGAGGTCGAACGCGAAACTTTTCGCCGTATTTCCATAAAGTTCTCCTCTGGAACCCCTATGATTTACTCCCCCGGTATGCCATTATTCGGCGACGAACAAAGTACCGTCGCGACGCCGGTTTACACCTGAATTGTCCGGGATTAGAATTTGTAAGAACTTGTAATTACTTAGTGTCATTCGACGCGCTGAATTAGAACGTGCGAGTGTTTCGTTTCGGGTGGCGAAATTTCGTCGAGCTCGTAGATACTCGTTTACAAGGCGTTGTAATAATTTCTGCGCCAGCGAAAATCCAGGAGTTTTGGGTTCGCTGATATTTCCAGCTCGTCATTGACTTTTCATTTATCCCCGTCGATTTCATTTATCTACCACGACAAACGCACTCGTTCGGACGTACGTGTCGCGGCGCTATTTAAATACAATTTCGTCTACCGTTCGTCCGTCGTGTTTTGTGAAATGTTTGCGCTCCAATTCAATTTTATCGTCTGCGTATTATTCGAAATCCACTGTGAAGTTAATTGCTCGCGGAGTTGTTTCGCACTTTCGCCGAGTAATGCGTCAAATCCTCTGAATGTACAGTTCGATATACTTTATTGTACCGCCATGGCGAAGTATCGAGGGGAAATGAGTTTTAATTACCGAAATAATCGTCAACGTACGAACTCCATCATTTTTACATCGACGCGTATACTTTTTCATTACTTTATACATATAAAAAACTGGGGGGAACTTAGTTTACGACGCCCGTGGAAATTAAACGTCACATTATATTAGGTAGAACGACACGAACGCTATTAAAGCGGAAACACGGACGACTAATTAACAAATACAATGGCTAAGCTTTAATTAGTACGTTAATTAGATCAAATGTAAAAATAGGGGGTAGGGGGAGTCGATGCTCGGATTGGCGGGTTTCTAAAAGTGTCGCGGTTATTGACATTATTAAATTATCGATGTTAACGCGCAGCGAGCACGTCCACGATCGGCAGATGGGTAATTAAAATGTTGCCACGTAACAAATGATTCAAGCGACTCGGTATAAATTGAAAAACTGTCAGACCGGGGGAATCATTTTCTGACGTGAGACTCACCGGAATGATTCGTGTCGCATTAACCCGCATTTCTCGTCCGCACGTCGTCGCACCATGACATAATTACGCGCGTTAGCTGACTAGTAATCAACTTCAGATTTCGAACTCGAAATACACACGAAATACACCCCGCAATTAACACTCGACGTTATCAAGCCCGACATAATTGATTCAATTTCCCGACGGCCTTAAAAATGCTCGAGGTGCGACGATGTCACACTTTTACCCAGCTTTTTCGCGCCTTCATTTCAATCCGACCACTTGTTCTTTGAGATTTCAATTCGATATAGATTATTTCCGCGACGGAAATCAGTTTCGAGTGGCTGGCAATTTTTGCGAAGCGTCTCCGTATCGGTTGATTGGAGGTCAAGTGGGGGGATTTGCCTCTTCCAGGATGATTACGATTCTCCAACCTTAATTTTCTTCTTCGGTCTCCGCTGTCGGTTCCTCAGAAACGCTCGAGAGCTTGAACGAACGGCAAATCGATCCCCCTAGTCTTCTTCCCTTCTTTTCCTCCTGTCGGAATGGCGTTTCTCTAAAGACACGTATCCGTGGATGTTAAAACGCTGCCTCGATTCGCAGCAAAGTTTCGCTACACAGTTCTCGAATCGAATTTCCACGGTTCGATGAATCTCGGCATCGACGTTGCCGACGGTAATTTCCGGGGATTTGAAATTTCGGCGGCGTAAAATTCCGATGCGTTGAAATTTCTACGCGAGGGCTAATTCGTATGGTATAATTCTGGGAAATTCGCCGGGCTTTAGGCATTCGCAGATGCGTACCTGAACACAGCTATTTGCGTGCCGGATTTCACGGCTGACTTCGCGATCGAACAACTCCTCGGATCGACCTTCCCGTCAATTCCGGGTTAGACCGCAAGGTCGAACCCTGTCCGTACAGTCACGAGAATGGAGTTTCTCCGGTGTATTCAAATACAAGTCACGGAAACCACCGCACTATTGACTTTGTACGCATTGACTTAGAACATACTCGTCATTCGCACTCCACAACAACGGTGTTTTTAATTATTCAATGGTATAGATAGTTTTCTTTACTTCGAGATGTTTATTATAATTCACGCTACATTTCGCAAGATGAATCTATTTTTGAACGAACGTTTCTTGTATTTGGAAGCGAATACCGGCGAACCGGCGTGTTTCCCGGTTTAACGATTTTCGCGAAGGTGAACCTTGGAAGTTGAGGTGTCGGTCAAGTACCGCACATTTCTCTCGATGCTGGTCTAAGCATTATCAACAAGACTCGTTGAAGTGGTTTCTCTAAAAGCATTTCGCGAAACGTCCAAGGTTTCACCTTGCGAAACTCCGTCGCGACGGTATCGTTGTTGGATGTCGTTTTCAATTTCTTCTATGAGAAGTTCGTGACTTTTTCCGAGAATCGAAGCAACCGGTCGGCTTTTCAAACGATCGGGAGATTTCTATGACATTTACGGTGTTATTTCCTGTGAAACGTGACGTTGGGAACTTTTAGCGCGGAAATGTTAGTCGACGGATATTCTGGGGCGACGAAATTTTGTATCATGGGAATTTTGAGGCGGGGTCGATTCCCCGAACAATCAGGGGATCTAATGAATTTCGCTAATGAAATTCGCGAAACCGTCGGCTAATTGCGTGACGCAATTTCGTGACGTTCTGTAGTCGCGTACGGCTTCTTTTCGCCAATCATTCGCGGTCCTTTGATCTGCGAATCGCTCGGGTTAAAATTTACTTCCGCTTAAAATTTCTCTTTTCTCCGCTCACTCGAATTCATCCGGCGAAATTGAGTTGCGAATATCAATTAATACATTCTCCAGAAAAGTTCTGCTACTCGTCGCACCTGATGTACGTTATTTGCACAGAAGTTTCTGGTGAATTCGCGAGGCCTTTTGCGATGCTCTTCAATTAATTAGATAAACTCTCTCTCATGCTTCGAATAACTAAAATTCACGAGTCAATTAAAACTGTTTCGAACGAAATCGTTTTCCAAAATTACCGTCTAACAACGAGCAAAATTTCAAGCGGTCATTATCAAAGGATTACCCGGTGCTACGGTGTTTCCTATAAATATCATGGCTGCACATCCCGGTCTCCCAGTGGGTATTTCGTTTGTTCTATCGAGTCAAATCTCTCCTCCACCCTTTCATTCGGAACTCGAGAAAAGGATCCACCGAAAAATATCACTCCGCACCGTTTCGCGTTGTACGATGCACTCGCAGACTACCGCAATATTTATAAACACGCGTACCACTGTCGAACTGGCGAACTAAATTCCCCGCCGACCATCGTAGACTCGATAATTCGCCGTGAAAAACAGCCACCTGCCTTCCGATCGCTTGTCCTGTGTCTTCTTATCATTCTGGATCATCTCGCATCTTCCTCGTGCAACTTCCCGACCTTCTTTTCTTCCCGTAAAAATTACATCGTCGTCGCTGATGTTCTATTTCCGGCGCGAGAGTAATTATCGTCCACCGCGCAGTGGTATCCGGTCGATTTTTCGCGTAAAGACAACAAAAAGTGAATCGCCGGCGCGTCAAGAGCGAATTTCAAAGCGAGACGTCGGGACTCGCCGATCCTCGCGGTCTATCTGTTTGAAATTTAAGTTTTCCCCGGTAAATCGGTACGGACTTTTAATTCAGGTCCGTGCACATGCTCACTTGTTTTACCACTCGATGACTATTGGCTGATTATCCGACGAATTGCGTTAGGTCGACGCGCGACAACGAAGCGCTCGACGCGCACTGAGCGCCGCGAGAGGAGCGTCGAAGTAGAAGAGTGACCCTGGCAGTGGACGCCGCCTGCGCGCTCCTCTCTCTCTCCCTCTCCCGAGACACCCAGCTTCCTAGGAGTGTGTCTGTTAACAGTTTGATAAGATTTTTTTTAATCCTCCGATTCGCGTCATCTCGGCTCGACTTCGGTGAATCCAAGTTTTTTTGTCTTTCGAATCGCGTCTGTCCGAGACGAATTTTTTCCCCGAGTTTTCAACTAGGAAAGTGAATACCGTGGAAATTTATCGGCCGAAGAAACGACACCGTTTCGAATGTTTGCAACGAATGGTCGTTGAGATCTAAGTGACTGTTCTTCTGAAATTAAACTCCACCGGTTCCTGGTTTTGTCTGGTTCGGCCAGACTTTTAGATTTGTTGCACCAGCGCACTCTCGCGCGACTTTTTCTCTTGCTCTCTCTATCTATATCTCTCTCCGTCCTTGTCTCTCCCTGGTTTCATTCATACGGTTAGGCGTACCAGAAGACTCGAGGGAACATCGATCCGGGTACTTGACCCAGCTGTCATTGATTTTTCCAATATTAATTTCGCTCCTTTCTTTCGCGACGAATTTAATTCGTGTGCGTCGAACTCAGGAAAGATTAGTCACTAATCTGTGAAGGAAAATAAAGGGATGCACAGTTTGGGGGAAAGGAAGGACGAAAGGGAGTCTGGATAAAAATTTGTCAAGCATTCAACAGGTAATTTGGCTCGTGGGCGGAAAAGTTTGAAAATCAAAGGTTGGCGATGATTCTAGTTTTTCCACTGAATTTCCATCGACCAACCCTGTCCATTCAAAGCATGTCTGTCGTATTTGCGAAATATGAGCTGAGATTAATAGCGGGGAAATTCGATACGTGCGAGCTCTGTTGTATTATGCAACGGAGTGGATTAATTACGGCATCACGGACGATCATGACAGTCCGATCAGCACTGATTCCGTGCTTGGAATTCGGATATTATAGCTGTCCGTGTCGACGCCCAGAAATTCTCCAGGTATAGACAGTTTGGGGTTTGGACATTTTCACGCATTGTGTTCGCAGACAGGATTGATCTTCAAATTTCCACGTTGATTTTTAACGACGACGATAAGATATTTAAAAGTTATGGAATGTATAATATTGAACTTTGCGACGATCGGCTACTCAAAGTAAATCGAACTTCGTTCGACGGGTTTCTTTTCAATTCGACTAACAATAACTTGAAATAACTTCTGCCTCATGCAAATGACAAAAGTTGTATCTTTTCGTGTTACCGCATTCAAATTACTTTTAAGAATGCTTCAATAGTAATAATACGAATCGGTTAAACTTTTATCTACGCGATTCACAAAGTTATTTCATCCTTTTTCCATTAGCAAAATCAGGATTGTGACTTTGTTTCCCACGCTTTACCACCTAAAGTTCCGTATAGAATCCAGATATCTATTGGTAACCCTATGGAGATTCGAGCGTTTAAAACCGAAACGAAAAGACGGCATGAGATTTTCGAGATAACTGGAGACACACGGTGGAAAGGTTACGCGGAGAATGGCTGAGATAACTGAATTTCGTCTTATCAGTCGCCTGTAACGGGTTCGACCGACCCAGGAATATCGTTCATCGATTTCAGTCGCGTTATCTGCCGCATCCTCGCTGCACTTTGTTGCATTCGGTTGAATATACGAAGCTACGTAAATCTACGAAGCGTTCTACTTGACCCGTGCCTTTATTTCCCATTAATTAAAGTTTAATGTCTGCGCCTTGAATTCTCAAAGTTTTTCGCATTCTATTCGTAGCAATTTTTGCGACCCTTCGAGTCCCGTCGGTTGCTGTATTTACGACAAAGAAATTTTGTTATTTTCATTTCATCTGTCCCGTAGATTACAAAGGCAACAATCATAAGTCGTAATGAATTTTCCGGAAAGTTTAACGAGTTCACCGTGAACACCGCTTACGAGCAAACGTAAACCGAGATGCCGGAAAGTTCGGAAAATATAAGGAGCCGTGACGTTAAAAGTATATACCGTCGAAGTGCGTCACCCGTTTTACACTTGATCGTTATACTTCTTATTACGCTCTTGGAACATGAGGCGTGACGTTAATTCGGTCGTCGGCGTTCGCCGTCGGTGATTAACAGGCGACGTCGATGAACATTGTTCCGACGAAACGGACATATCGGATTATCCGCCAGTTTCGAATACCATTGTCGGCGTCGGCAACGGTTTCGTTGGAAATTACGAAAGTTCGTAATTGTATTCCCTTCGATACGCGGAAGCGAAACTCGCGAATAATACGTACAGTGAGTAATATACACCGCGCGGGAATCGACATACACGGAAATTTCCGACGATGGAAATAACAAACCCGAATGCCCGATCCACCGAAACTCCGATGCGGATACTTTCACATCCCTCCGGAAATTTCCGCGCGTAGAAATTCGTCGGCGCGAAAGTTTCCGCGGTGTGCCAAGTTTCTTGCGGGAAATTTTTCTCGCGCGGTACCGATTGCAATAAGAAGTGGATACAACGAAGGAAACTTGAAGAAAAGTGTGGTGGAACGGAAAACCAATGAGAAATAGCGAAAAGACTTTTCGTAAAGCCGTGCTGGCCGATTGGGAACAAAGAAAATTAACTTTACCACACTTTATCGATCCCTCTTTCGGTCAGGGGTCAAACGTAAACTTTCCTTAGGTTTCTAATATATCATACCGTAAGATACATATCGTAAACAATAATATATTCTATGCTCCTTAACTTTAAACTTCACAATGTACCATCGTGTCAATCTAACGAGTCAAAATTCTGGGGACTGGATTGATAAGTTCCACGGGCTACGTCCGATTCCCCGAAACCCTTTCACGATGTTGTTTACCGTAGTAATTTACGGGACTTCCTGTTTTGCTGTCGACGCGATCGTCTCGCGGGCCGTCTAAAAATACGTGTCGCGTTTGACTCCAGTAATTGGGTCGCATGATCTTCGGGTCAGACGTGTTCCGTTGGGGTTCTAAACGGGCACGAAGGATGGCAGACGGATGCCGAGCATTATTTTAACGATGCTTGACGACATGAATACTGTCCTTTAAACGGCTTGTAAGACATACGTGAACACTTTTCGTGACGTGATCGTAAATCAAACAATCCGCGCGACCGACTATCATGAAATCGGAACGCAACGGAAATTAGACTTTTTATCGCGACTCGTTGCCGGCAGTGAAATTCAGCTTCCTTCCGCTTTTCATGCGGAAATTATGCCGAACGCGTCTTTTGATTTACCGTTCTTCGTGTTGGATAATTCGGTGAGTTCTCGAACAGCCATGAATACGTTCCCCACGTGGATTCTAATTGCGAGTGTGCGTTGTAACTTTGTTACGGAGTACCGCAATTAACGTTTCATGTGTTGCGCGTGTATTTTATCCGGATGATTATGTGGAGGATGAACGGATCGTGCTTGTAAAGTCACGTGGAAATAATCGATCGTCGGAGGATGGACAAACGAGTCGATGTTACGAACGTTAAAGCTCACGTCGCGATCTAGCGTGATTTACGGGACGTTGAACGACGTCGTTGATCTTTCGATCGGAGCGCAGAAGGTGAACGAGACGAAATTTCTGAGGCGTCATATTTCCGAACGTTCGAAATGTTTGCTCGTCGATTCACCTGCGTTTCTGAGTGTCAAAGGCAAAAAACGTTGAAGTGTATTCGAATAAATCACACGTAAATTGAAAGCACATTTATAGTATTCATGGCAGATCGCGAAACAAGTCCCATTGAAATCGGTACCCTCGATAAATCAACGAAAGGGTTATATTTTAAATGGTTTCTCGACATCGTTGCCCGATCGATCTGTGCTTCGTAGACATACGGTGTTATTCGGGTCCATGAATCATCGGCGAAGACTGGAGTCAGACATCCGGGAGCCGTCGCCGAAATCCGCAGGCACGAACCAAAGAACCTGAACCCTTTTCAAGTCGAACGTTTTTATCGCAGACACGGTAAAAATATCGAAACGTCGGAACACCGATTTGTTTCGCAGAGCTTATATCGATGATTTCGCCGACGGATAAGAATTTCCAGTAGAGAATGTCAATAAGTGATACGACCGTTGTTTTAATGAAATGGTCGATCCGATTCGTAAGATTTTCCAAAGATTTTCCCAGTCACATTTCCCCCTTTCCTTTTCGATCGCATAAATTCCCTGCCATTATCTACGGGGTTCTAGGTTATTTCCAGCATCTGGGAATACCATGTTCGTCGTTGCCTCTTTATGCACTTACGTCCGATTGGCGCTGAGACGAGTCTCGATCGTTTTACCTTCATCTTTCTTCCTCCGCGATCTCGCCATTCTAAGCAACGACGAGCAATTCGTGGACCGGACTGCTTGCGAAATGTCCCCGTCGTTGAATCGGGTCTGAAATTCACGTAACGAGCGAACTCGTGACATTTTTCCGTACTTCTTTTTCATTGTCGTATCCAGTGGCGGCTCGTGATTACGAATTTTTCGGGTTTCCAGGACTCCCGGATCGATACTGGAGTTACTTTCACGCCTCGAAGTTTGCATTCCGTGGAATTTCTACGCGTTCGAAGTTCTCTTTGAAATTCCCTTCTCGAAGGTAGTTGGCTTTGAAAAATCTAAGTCTTTGAATACCTACTCGTCGATATTTCCAAAACCGGACAGTTTCAAACGCGAGAACTTGGCTGTAAGGTAATTTTTGCGCTCGGAAACTTCTCCACGGACGGCCTCCGTGTATTTTAACGATAGCGAAATTTCATTCGGAGAGAATCGTAGTTTTCTGTTAGGTACCTTGGTGCCAGCATACGATCCGGCACTGATCCTTTCGTAAATGCCATCGAGGCCGAGCTATATCCTCTAACCTTGCGATCGAGAAATAGCTCTATCCTTTTATTTCCTTCGTAGCGAAGATTCAGACGCCCACGCAACCTTTTTTAGGGGTTGATACCGAAGGTCAGCCGAAGTCGTTAGCAATGAAACGATTAATTGTCGTGACCGACGCCAAACTAAATTTTTACCCCCGATCGATTATGATAATTAATAAAACAATCTTTTCGGATCGAAATGCGATCGAGACGACGTCCTTTCATTCTCTGATCACAACCGGTCGAGTAGAGATTCACTCACCGTGCCGGGAACTGTTTAATTCGGTATCGAATCTGAACTATTAATTGGTAGCCGACCGTCGGAAACTTGGATGGTAATTTATGGGTGAGAAGTTGGGTAATTTCCCGTCCACGGTTGATAGAAACGCTCCTGAAACATGTGTAATTGCCATACGCACGATGTCCAGTTGAAATTAAGTCAAATTTCCGCCTCTCTGAACTTATTGAAGCTGAAACACAAGCCGGATTATAAATAACAAACGAATGGCGAGCAAATTACGAAAATCGCGAAAATTCGTCAAATTCAACCAGTTTTTTGGTCGGCATTCGCTCAATTTTTAAGATAGCGATCTGAAACTGGCACCATTGTTTTAGTTAGGAAATTCTACCCCAGAACAACGTATAATAGTTGTACTTTTCGAAAATTTAATTTTTCGCAAAAATCTGAAGGGGGTAGGTCAGGATTTTTTGCGATTTTCGTAAATCGCTCGCCATTTCCGTAATTTTTGAGCTATTAAAGTGATCCTGGAAGTTCTGGACGCGGAATCCGAAGCCGAATAAGATGCAGAAAGAATCAGATCGATATCTAAAAAATTGTGAAAATGACGAGCGATTTACGAAAATCGCAAAAAATCCTGACCTACCCCCTTCAGATTTTTGCGAAAAATTAAATTTTCGAAAAGTACAACTATTATACGTTGTTCTGGGGTAGAATTTCCTAACTAAAACAATGGTGCCAGTTTCAGATCGCTATCTCAAAAATTGAGCGAATGCCGACCAAAAAACTGGTTGAATTTGACGAATTTTCATGATTTTCGCAGTTTGCTCGTCATTTCCGCAATTTTTGGAATATTAACATTATCGTGGACGTTTTGGAAGCGGAATTCGAAGCCGAATACGACAGTGAAAGAATCATTTTGATATCTAAACAATTGCGGAAATGACGGAGAAATTACGAAAATCGCGAAAATTCGTCAAATTCAACCAGTTTTTTGGTCGGCATTCGCTCAATTTTTGAGATAGCGATCTGAAACTGGTACCATTGTTTTAGTTAGGAAATTCTACGCCAGAACAACGTATAATAGTTGTACTTTTCGAAAATTTAATTTTTCGCAAAAATCTGAAGGGGGTAGGTCAGGATTTTTTGCGATTTTCGTAAATCGCTCGCCATTTCCGTAATATTTGAGATATCAAAATGATTCTTTCACTGTCTTATTCGGCTTCGGATTCCGCGTCCAAAACGCCCAGGATCACTTTAATAGCTCAAAAATTACGGAAATGGCGAGCGATTTACGAAAATCGCAAAAAATCCTGACCTACCCCCTTCAGATTTTTGCGAAAAATTAAATTTTCGAAAAGTACAACTATTATACATTGTTCTGGCGTAGAATTTCCTAACTAAAACAATGGTACAAGTTTCAGAGCGCTATCTTTAAAATTGAGCGAATGCCAAACGAAAAACTGCTCCAATTTGACGATTTTTCGCGGTTTCCGTAATTCTTTCGTCATTTCCGCAAATTTTTAGATATCGACCTGAATCTTTCCCTGTCTTATTGGGCTTCGAATTCCGCGTCCAACACGTCCCGGATCGTTTTCATATCTCCATCATTGTGGAAATGGCGAGCAAATTACGAAAATCGTGAAAAATCCTCAAATTCAGGCGGTT
Source organism: Mimumesa dahlbomi (assembly GCA_917499265.3). Classification (NCBI taxonomy): domain Eukaryota; kingdom Metazoa; phylum Arthropoda; class Insecta; order Hymenoptera; family Crabronidae; genus Mimumesa; species Mimumesa dahlbomi. The sequence goes on along the minus strand of OU824125.1, from coordinate 11,571,475 downwards.
TTTTGAACAGCATTCACTCAATTCTTGAGATAGCGATCTGGGACTGGTACCATTGTTTTAGTTAGGAAATTCTACGGTAGAACAATGTATAATAGTTGTACTTTTCGAAAATTTAATTTTTCGCAAAAATCTGAAGGGGGTAGGTCAGGATTTTTTGCGATTTTCGTAATTCGTTCGGCATTTCCACAATTTTTTAGATATCAATCTGATTCTTTCTGCATCTTTTTCGGCTTCGGATTCCGCGTCCAACGCGCCTTGGATCATTTTAATAGCTCAAAAATTATGGAAATGGCGAAGGAATTACGAAAATCGCAAAAAATCCTGACCTACCCCCTTCAGATTTTTGCGAAAAATGAAATTTTCGAAAAGTACAACTATTATATGTTGATCTGCCGTAGAATTTCCTAACTAAAACAATGGTACAAGTTTCAGATCGCTATCTTTAAAATTGAGCGAATGCCGACCAAAAAACTGGTTGAATTTGACGAATTTTCGCGATTTTCGCAGTTTGCTCGTCATTTCCGCAATTTGTGGAATATTCACATTATCGTGGACGTTTTGGAAGCGGAATTCGAAGCCGAATACGACAGTGAAAGAATCATTTTGATATCTAAACAATTGCGGAAATGACGGAGAAATTACGAAAATCACGAAAATTCGTCAAATTCAACCAGTTTTTTGGTCGGCATTCGCTCAATTTTTGAGATAGCGATCTGAAACTGGCACCATTGTTTTAGTTAGGAAATTCTACCCCAGAACAACGTATAATAGTTGTACTTTTCGAAAATTTAATTTTTCGCAAAAATCTGAAGGGGGTAGGTCAGGATTTTTTGCGATTTTCGTAAATCGCTCGTCATTTTCACAATTTTTTAGATATCGATCTGATTCTTTCTGCATCTTATTCGGCTCCGGATTCCGCGTCCAGAACTTCCAGGATCACTTTAATAGCTCAAAAATTACGGAAATGGCGAGCGATTTACGAAAATCGCAAAAAATCCTGACCTACCCCCTTCAGATTTTTGCGAAAAATTAAATTTTCGAAAAGTACAACTATTATACGTTGTTCTGGGGTAGAATTTCCTAACTAAAACAATGGTGCCAGTTTCAGATCGCTATCTCAAAAATTGAGCGAATGCCGACCAAAAAACTGGTTGAATTTGACGAATTTTCGCGATTTTCGCAGTTTGCTCGCCATTTTCGTAATTTTTGAGATAAATAGCACTGTTATGTTCCCCGTAAAGTGGTATCAATTACGTCTCGATATCGTTAACGTCACCGTAGCCAAGACCTCCTTCCGGATGTCAAGGTTTCCGACGAGAACTTGAGAAGCAAAAGAACAAAACACCGGTGAAAAGAACCGCAAGAATATCGACGCGACGTAAGCCGGCTAGTACTATTTTTTTCATCCTTTTCCTTTCCCGTGAAACAAGTAGTATGTCCAGATATTGAGCCGTGCGGAAAAAGTAGATCGGACTCGTGCCATCTGGACGTTTAGCGTAAAAAGTTGGGAAAAGGTTCTTGCTGAGAGAAGCTCGGAGTAATATTGAAACTGACCACCAGTGTATGTTCCAGCAGCAGATTGAAATGGGACATACATATATCCCTAGCTGAATGTTGTATTTTTACATGTAGCCGGGTGAGGGAAGGGGGAGGGGGGAACAGATTGATCCACAACAGAAACGGGATATTCGGTTGAAATAAGTTATTTTCATATTTCCAAGTGTAAAGTATAAAATCAAAATAGTAAATGGGATTCCGCGCTTTCTCGTTCAAATTACCGAATGTTTCCAACGACGCGACGGAAAGTAAGGGCGCGAATCCCCATAGGATATTCCCAAGGTGGTCCGTTTTAACTAGGTTCGGTCTAATGGATTCCAGCGGACGGGAATTCCAAACTGCTTGCTGCGGTATGCAAATCTCTATCCGCGCTTCTTGTCCACTTTCCACGGATCCACGTGGACCCGGCATTAATGCCGTTAAACATCCGTGCATTTGTAGACACTGTGCTCTATCGGTGTGCTATCTTATCGCGGAATTTATGGTGGGAATCGAACTGAATGCGAATTCCATTTCGGCGTTAACGCGAGCGATGCAATTGACACTCGGGGTGACGCGTTGCGTTCGATTTTTTGACGCGATATAAATGGAAAAAAGAGAAACATGTTTGGAAATGTATTCCGAGACTGATTTTTATCTCGACCGGTGACGAGAGATTAAGTGAAATAAACTTTTCTGGGTTAGTCTAAAGCTGTCGCGTGTGACGACAGTTTTAATGTGAAATACAAGGTTCCGATTTTCTCGCGAGATTTCCGTCGAAATGTCGTTTGACTCGTCGAAGAAGATATCCAAAATCCATAAATTTTCATGACTTCTATCTGCAGACGGAAAACTGTTTTCCGATTCTCAGTCTTTATTTGCCGGATATAAGACATCTTACGAGACACCCTATATGTACAGCTTTTAGTCGATCGATGAGTGTGCTGAATACAGCACCCCTGCAATCGACGCTGTTATCTATCATGTATGAATTTTTGAAAAGGGCACTGGGCAGGTCGAGTGGTTTAACGACAGCGGCCCTATGCTGGCCGGTGCAAGATATCATATCAGTGATTCTCAAAACCGGTGGGAAACATTAGATTACTAATGAATTCAACGACGCTGGAATTTCGTAATTCAGTGTTATCGAGTTTCTGCATAATTTTTCTGAAAAGGTACGAATTCAAGTTCAGAATAAATTTGTATTTTAAGGAACAGTGATAGGATCTTATCTCGATGCAAAAATACAAGCTCGATTCTTATGCAACGTGGCTTCTTATCTTCTGCGCTTCGTCTGGAAAGACTTTACGGATAGAGGTGGCTCGGATTTCCGATAAATTCTCTCGACCCATCGTTTGCCGAGGTAGAAGGTAATTAATTCTCCGACCTGTCTGTAATTGGATAAATTATTTTACGAATAATAAAACCTGATTAGCAACGAGCCTCGTTCTCATTGTTGCGTGGAGATTGAAATTCATACTCTTTAGCTTTCAAGCTTCCGGGGATGGAGGATACCACGCTTTGAAAATGCAGGACGCAAAGATTTTTCTTGAAATCTCGTTTCGACCCCGGGAAACTGGAAATTATTCATTAACGTCGAAAGTTCGGATTGGAAAATAAACTGTGGAAACATTTGCCATCGACAGTCGCTGAAACTGGCTTTACTAGAGATTCAAATCTTCGCTGGAAAGGGAATAAGCAATTTTCTTCCACCGATTGCAGTATGTTGCGCTCTGGGGGGTTTCTGTAATAATTAACGAAGTTGAATTAGTCCTTAATTAAACATTGACAAACGGAAAACGCTCTTTGGCAATTTCGGGGTTAATTAAAATAATGACGTTACAAGTGGAAAAATAAGATCCGTTCGATTCGTGCGTTCTTATTAAATTTACTGTCTACCGGATGTTAAAGGTCCCACGAAGAAGGGAACCGTGATTGATTCCTAATTAAATTTCATGATTGCTTGGATTCAGTTTCCCCCACTTGCCGGACTCGTTCTATTAATGCTCGTTATACGGTGAACCTACCATGGTCTTGAACTTACCCGACACCGTATATATCTGTATAGACTTCTTCTACAATTTATCATCATATATGTATATATCATTTTTTGTTTAATGAAACGACGTATACATTCTTCTTCGTTCGGATACCCCATCATCAAAATTAATGACATTCGCAACGCGAGGAAAATTCTAAAAGCGAGAATTTTGAAACCCCAGCATCCGTACCATGTAATGTTACCGAAACGCAGGACTTTCGTCACGTAGAAATTGTAATGGTAAATTGCACCTGGTATTCGACAAACATATTCAACTCGTAATTTCTCGATGAGTCCAAGTGACCGTTAATTTGAATTTCCACGTGACCTGGAATTTCTATACGGAAACGTATGTAAATCATATCGAGATGCTACGAATAAATCAAGAAAAATAACGGCTAGACGGAGAGAATTATTGCAAAAGATTCCGAGTCGGAATGGCCGGATCTAAATCCAGAACGCATTAGGCGGATCTCTGCGGAAATATCGAGCACCGATACGGGGAGAAGAGTGCGCGTAATACGTGCATTGTGCCGGATGTTTTCTCATCAGGAATCCCGATTTATCGATATATGGACGGGGGAATTGCAACCGCGCCAGTATTTAAGGCACGTATCGATAGTATATGCTTCTTCGGGATACATGGATGGGCGTAATGGGGAAATCAATCCATGGGAAAAATGCCCTTTACGTCGCGACCTGATTTCGTCGTGCGGATTTTTGTTGCCGTTTAAAAGTCGCGTAAATGTAGGGGCGAAATATCGGAATGGTAAATGTCCGGTAAAAACCTAGCCTGTAAACGGATGAAATTTCAACCGAGCTATGTGTAGAGTTTATTCATTTAATTCTGAATCCGAAAATCCTTTTAATCGCATTTCAAACACGTACACACAGGGCGAAACTAACTTCCGTTCAGGCTACAAGTGGAACAAATCCGTGGATAGTCCGGCCGTTGGAGTTACTAGCGCGGAATTAGCGGGAGAGTTACATTCTCGCAAAAGTAAACCAGCTGTTACAGTCCATTTTATTGGATTAGAGGGCCCCCGTGATTGCAATTTGTTTTTCAATCCAGCGTCGACGTGTGCCGACGGTATTTAAATCCGGGAAATAGTTTAATCATTCGCCGTCAATCGATTATCGTTTTTCGCTCGATCCGATTCGAGAACGGCGTTAAGGTCTCATCGAACGGATCCGTTAAAACGGTGGAACATTTATTATCGTGTTACGATTACTATGTTTGCAATGGATGGTCCGAAAATCAAGATGTCGACGTGGTGGTGGAGAGAGAGTATCATCTTCGTAGCTTTTATCGAGCCTGAGAACAACGACCCATGAAAACACCCTAATTAACATGGGTAAGATACCACGGGGTCCTCTTGAAACTGCTTGCTAAGATTCTGCGCTGGTAAAAGGTTCTACTGTAAATTGAGGATAAAAACATTGGTAGAGTGGATATCAGAGATAATATTTGAATGTTTCGACGATAAAGGCCCGAGAGATAGGACGATATGTAAGATTTTCGGAATAGGACATCGTAAAATAGATCCTCCGTAAATCGTACACTTCGGGAAAAGAGATTTCGGGGTGGAAACGAAGAGGATCAAAAGCGAAAGTCATGTGTCCGTGTATGTGTCATACAGTGTGTCCAATATATACGCAGAGAAATTTAATGGATCTCAAAGTGTCATCGGTAAAATTAACTGAAAGTGCTCGAGAAAGAAGAAAGTATCGAACAGCTTTTAAGATAGAATTTTTCGGGAAGCTTTACATTCTAATCGAACACATCACTCTGCCGGGATATGGATGTGTTATTTTCGGAGGATGGTGCAGGCTGCTACATTTTCCTGCATGAGTTACTAGGCACCCCGTTTACATATATCAGTCTTTCCGTTTCCCGCTGTACTTCGTCGAAGTCCGACGGATATTCCAGGGTCGACGGGTTCTCGTAAAAAGCTGGTCGATGTTACGTGTGATGGTCGTTTCATCGATCGCAAAGCGAGTTTGCCTAAGATATTCCAAAACAGACGGATCGATGGTTCTTTAGAACGATTGCTTTTTTTCATACGTCCTTTTTTATCCTACAATCTTAGAAGAACCAAGTATTTTTCGAAAAGATCCCGTAGGTGTGCGACATTTTGTTCCTATTATATGTCCACGGAGCGGGAAATAAAAGGAGAAAAGATTGCCAGAAGTACAGGCCGTTATAAAGAGAATCGCTATTCTCCCGGTAATTCTTCATTCATTTCGCATTCCAGGTACTACATGAAAACGTGAATACACTTGGGTGGGTGCTGGCAAGTTATTCCGACGAGAGACACGGTAATAGTATCTGCAACCACGTTATCCCACCTTACAGCTTTTAACCCCATTGGCATTCCGCCCGTACATTTCGGCAAATTCAAAGAAAAAAATGTAGAATTAGTATCCCGTCGGCCTGGTTACTTTAACGTATGCATATTTGCGATTGAATTATATCGATACCGGATTCGCGATTACCTTTTACCCTTTGTACTTTCACGCTTCCCGCAAGGATTTCAATTCCATATTGGAAAGACCGTCGGGGGAAAAGTGTTTCGAACTTATCGAAAGCTTTTTTCCAGACACGTGCGTTCTTTGTGCTCGATTTTCAAACGTCTATAAAATTAATGGGATATCCGCGTGAAAAGCTCTTTTACCGTTCCAGATATGAGAACAATGTAACCGCCGGGTAATTAATCTCGCTGCATCGAACTCCTGGGTAACTTCCGGTTTTTCCGTCTGCCAATTTTTTTTTCCCTATCTACCGACGCTTTTGTCCCGCTCGATTCGAGCGTCGGTTCGCTCGCAACGGGTTTCGGAAAATTAGAGTGGGCCAACGAACGTTGGTATTTACCCGACGAAGATTTTCCGCAGTTTGTTCGAAACGAATAGCTCGGGTTAATTCTGCTGATTTCAGGATAGACGTGTTTCTTTTCACGGGAGTCGTGGGTCGTTCTCGATAAAAGGGAAAGTCGGAGAGATAATGTCACGGGTGACGCTATATTCCGAGATGAAGACTAATTATCCTTTCGCTGCGATAAAAAGGTTGAATTTCAACGAACCTGCGTCGCACAAAAAGACGCGCAAATAGCATAAGCAGTTGCGTCACTGACCAACGATAAAATACACCGTATACGACCCGGTTTTCTCCATGACGAAACAAAAGAAGAAGAAGAATTCCACCTCCGCTCGAGATACGGGATGCGGCGCACGAGTGCAACTCACGCCAATGCAATTGTCCCTTTTTACTTGCTTTCATAATTGAATCAAGTCGCGCCAGCGAAACGTCCCCGCTATTTAGACCACGACATTTTATTTCAACCCCCGGGACATTCCTCTGATATTCCCCCGCGAAATTAGAAATTACGCGAGCTTCGAACACGACCCGAGTGACGTACGATATGTTTAAACGAGAAGTGAATAAAGAAAATCGAGGCCGGTGAATTGTTGGGAAACCGTGCGATAACAGAATCGATCGGTATACACTTTTCGGGTAATTTGAAAGTAACACCTCGGGAAAAGCGTTCTTAAATCGTTGAAACGTATGGAAAACCTTGGTATGCAAAGCCGCTGCACGCGAAGGCGGCACAACAGTCTCCGCGAAATATCTGCGAATATAAATCGCACTCTGCAAATTGGATTGCGACGCGTATTTTCGATCCCCAGTACCCGGAAATCCATGAAACTCGGAGCTAATACACTTCTACGCGTAAATTCTAGCAAGCTTAACGAGTCGTTTAAGTTGAAATAGAATTATAAAAAAATATTCATAAGAATTCCCGTAATCGGTTCGTCGTCCAGGAATTTACGATACTAATTTCATAAACGTCACGGAAAAGAATAAGAAATGAGAGTGGAAATGAAATTCGAAGGCGTGGAAACATACAACGGCGTGCTCTATGAATTTTTTCACAGCCATGGAATTTCCACTTTCGACGAAACACTATAGTAAAAAGAAAAACAAGAGGAATATGCGTAAGCATGTGGATACGTTTGAATTTCACCGCGTAAGTGTATCTCACGGTCGCTGAAAGCTTGCCACTTGTCGGTGAAATACACGCCAGGAATTCTCTCCCGTGTCCTTCTTGCATTCTTATCTCGTGTGTCGTCTACTTTGACGTTATTTGAAAAGCGAAATATTTTTACAATTTCGTATCGCCACGCGATGACACAGAAATTTCCCGTAAGTTTCCGCGGGACGACATTGTTTTTCCGCAAGTTTGCCCGGAACGTATCCTCGATTTCCCAAACTTCTACGATCTGTCCAAGCAATTACGTTTTTCGCGGTTTCATTATTTCTGGCCCGATCCGGATTCTAATACGGGCAACCGTGTTTCTTCTGGGAATCGAAGAAACGACATAATAAAAGGTTCAACGAGATGAGATAATACGAGCGGATAAGATCGATCCCAGAGATCTTCGTTATCCTCGGCAAATACCATTGGCGGAGGTCCGCCGAGGGGAGGAATTTGGCAAAACTAACAGCAGACAGAACGGAGCCAAGAGTGTCGCAAAATTTCTATTCCCCCCGCACGCTTCGGACCGATCAAATATTTCACAAATTTTTCGACCTATCCTGCAGCTGGGGCATTGTTACGAATGACCACCCACTCCGAAGGGATAACGTATTACATTGCACTCATCTAAAGTAACAAGACGAAGTTTCGCGAAAACCCGTGGCGGGGTTTATTAATTTTTTTGTCACGTAGGAATTTCTGCGTCTACGATTTCTACGTTCGCAAAAAAAAATGATTCTGCGGATCTTTGACGCGTCGGGCTCTCGGCGTTTTATGGTAAACATGTCGGGATATTCTACGTGGAGGGATGATAAGAAGGGACATCCACCGAATTGATAGCCGGCGGATAATTCAAAGGACGTCACGTAAAGTCTTCTCCCTGCGACAGGGTTATTGTTGCGATAAGAATTTCTTTCTTATCACTTGGAAAACGTTGCTTTGACTTCTCGACTTTTTTACGGAGATACAACCCTACCTGGGATTCTTCGCCGTTTTACACGGGATTCTAACTCAAAGGACGAATATGATAAAATTACTGTTTCCTAATTTTCCTCTTTAAATCGTGCCGAAAATTCTCACTGTAATTTTATTCCATTTGTCGATGAATTTTCTCTGGAAATCCATAGAAATTCGTAGGACACACACATATGCGGACAGGTTTCTTTGACCGACAAAGGGTGCGTAATACCCTGGTTCCCTTTTTTTCTCTCCAGCTTTGAGTTACAGAGATAAAACATTAAAAATCTGTGCTTACGACCCGGTCGCTCTTGTCACTCACTTTTTATTCTTTATTTTCAGATGTTCCCTCTGATTGTCGGTGCACCACGGACTGTGTGGGACTTTCTTCTGCCACGATTCACGCTGATTCATTCGGACTGTAGAACACCTGCCAATACATCATCAGCTTACAAGGTAAATCGAAATATGCATTCGGCGGAAACAACTTCACAAAATTTCTATGGTTTTCATTGAATCACGCAATCAAGGCATTACAATATACATGTATTATGCGAAAACAGGGTGAAATGCTGCAAAAGTGTGACGCGAATGTAAAACGAATTCGCGATAAATCGTCCCGTGCATTTACATTAAATCCATTTCCACTTAATAGCTGATACGCATAATGCTGACGAAAAAAAAAACCGGAAATATTCTCGCGAGGATTTGTTGCACTTTTCGCGGCACGCCGAGCAACGAGAATGGAAAAAAACGATTGTTATTTAATGTCCGAACAGCATCCTGTAAATTTCGCCGTCATAAACAACGCCGGTGTTATGTTAATGTCGTTAATTTAAATTTTATATACGGGCTTCCGTTTGTTTTTCCACGGACATTAGCCGACTCGCCGAATGAAATTCTCCGCGGTCGTAAACTTTCATTACGATTATATTAAAAAGATTTCGTAGCCGGTTTGAGAGGCGCGGAAAAACAATCCGGTGTTTTATTTACCGTGTAAAACGAAACCGTTTTGGCTTTCCGGCAAGACAGCGCCGATAAAACAAGCGCCGATGCTTTTCGGACGTCGTGAAAAATGAAATTCTATTAAACGCCCGTAAAAAGAACGGCGCCGCGTGCGTTTGTGTCTGTAACACTTTAAGCAGCTCTGTTTTTCGGGTCACCGGGACAACGAGAATTCTTTGGAATGGGAAACACTTCCGGTCGTTGGCCCGTTTCGAAAGTAATTCACTTCCGCCGATACACAAGGTGTCCCATTTTAATCGACCTAAGGAAATTTCGAAGATTTCAAGAATACCGGGAATCCTTTCAACGAAATCCCATAAAAATCAACGATACGTGAAAATGTTCATTAAAACCTTATCGATGTTCACCTATCGACATCATTTGGAAAAAGGCGAGATACTCGAAAGGTGGTAAATTAAAGTTTCGGGCAGAGCGATGGGAAGTTTTTACATTTACGTGGAAAAGTTGAAAAAGCCGGGAAGTTTGCATCTCGAGGAAGTAACGAGTATCACTGGGAAACTCCTGAGTTCGTTGTTTATTTTATGGTGGTCTTAACTCGTCTAATTTCCGCGCGAAAAGTTATATGACGCGAGATGTGCGCCGACTCTCTTTCCGGTTCCTGTGATATTTTTTTCTTCTTTCCCACCCTGTATTCTGTCAGTCGGGCTTCAAGGCGGGTAAATTTCCTCGCGATGATTTACGAACTGCCGGGAGGAAAAGGTTGTGAATGTGGGAAAAGTGACGGTAAACGACGAGCAGAGAGGTGGGTAATTTTGCGGAACGTCTCTCGCGAGTTGGATTTTTGTTTCCGGTCGATATTTCGGAATTTAATTTCCCTTTGAAATGTTCGTCTGTCTGAAATGCCGGACAAATTCGAGACACGATTTCCCTTGCGGAATTGCTTGCGGAATTCGAGAGACCACGAGGAGAGTAATTGATAAAAGAAGCAGCTTTTCAATCGTAAGTGGAATCAGATTGATCGGACAAAGTAGTATAGTCGACGGAGACGTTCGAAACGCGTTTACATCGGCCCTCGACTCCCGTTTACTTTCCAAGTCCTCGTGGAAATTCAATGAATTCACTTGGAGCAGTCCGGATATCCTCGATAGAATCGATTTGTTCCACATCGAGTTGCTGACTTACTCAAAATCGAGCGGATTAGTCCATATGTCTTCGATACACCTTAATTTCCAAATCCTCTTCAACGCGATACGAGTATCAGAAGGTTGGCAAAGATTTCGAGTGGAAATTTGATTTTAATTTAAATCGAGTAAGGAAGTACAAAGAAGATGTTGGGTTTCGTCGTGGCGAGGGACTCCGTGGGAGATAGAAATTGTGCCTTCGGATCACGATTTAAATAAACATAGTATGCTTCTATCTAGCGCCATTTTATCCGGTCTCTGGAGACGTATACCGTCCATACGAACGTTCTTAAAGAACAGGAAAGGAACGGTGGATTCCACTGTGTGTGTCTTTCACGCGTGACCATTTTCCGCAAGTGGAACCACACACCCTTTGGGACCCTTCATATCGTACGGGACAGGGCTGATCCGTCAAGGCACTCGGATCAATCCTTTTCGCGTGTAAATAACCCATAAGTAACGTGTGAAATTTCCACGCCCCGTAAATTTCCCGCACCACAATTTCTCAGCCGCGAAACATTTACGACAGTAAGTTTCCAAACCTTGAAATTTCTCCGTTTGAGAAAATCCTCGTGGCGTGTTTCGAACAAGAATTTCAAGCGCGGAATTATTAATAGCGTTTGAAAGTTCGGTGATCATGATCTCGAACAATTCGAAAGAATATCCCATATTACGAAAGTTCGACGGTTATTACAAGAACACCGCCGGCGTTCCGGAAATTCGGTACAGTGTGCAGGAAATTAAGGGAAAACTTGGATGCACGATACATCGATTAATCTTGCCGTCTTTTATTCAAATTCGAGGCAATTCCGAATTGTACCACACTCTTGGGAACGCTCCTCTAAGGTTTCACTCTCACATAAAATATTCAATAGAGTTCAAAGATCAAAGTATTATCGATAGAATTTGTTTCAGGGGCGGAAAATTCTGCCCCTTGATTTTTCGCTGGGTGAAATTTTCCAAGATCCCGCGAGGAACTCGACATTGGGATCGTGTGGCCATATTTTCTAATAGTATACAACGTTCGAACCCTGTAAACGACAAACACTTAGCCGCTTATGACCCACTTTTCCATAGTTTTACGCCGCGCCCTTTTTCTTCAGTCGTAATTTCGCGTTCCGCGATTAATCCAGTTCTTCATTGTTTCCCCTCTTCCGTCTGCCATTCCAGAATCCATAAAAAAATAGCGAAGAACTCGGCCGACGTTTATCACGAGAGATGTGAAATATTAATAACAGCTTGTTTTTACGTATAAAAATGTACTTTGATATTTAAAACGAATGGAATACCGTGAACTTTTCTTCCGCCTGGATTTAAAATTCGCTCGCGGATATGGATTATGTTACACGACAAAGAAAAGCATCTCCGAGGTGTTCGTTCCGACTCACATTTATCATTTCTGCTGTCAGCCGGTCGACCTGTTTTACGATTCGATAACGCGCCGCCTGCGACAACTATCACGGTGGTATATTTAAAGATATTATTCGTTTCTTTCGCGAGTTCCCGCTCGCAGAATACTTTTCCTGCGGGAATTCCGAGGCCACGTGGATTCCAGGTCTTGAAATTTCTACGCGTCTCCGATCTTTTTATCCAGTGAAAATTCCCGGCGTCGGTTCGCGCAAACATACGAGGTATTAGGAACGATAAGGCAGCGGATTTTTCCTGGCGTCCGATATCATTTTTAATTTTCGCGGTAACGAGAAAAACGAGGAAATCTTTTCCCAGCGAACGAAGGGAAATAGGCTGCCTTATCATTCCCGGAAATTGAAGGTTCGAGTTTGTAGGTCGTACGGAGCGAGGGTCGCTGATTTCCCTTCAGCGCCAGCGTAACAATGTACTTTCCTTTTCTTTTTCACGCATCAGGGGTGCGCCCCAGGACTTACGTCCCAGAACTCTGTTTAAAAGTGTGTACAACATTTCCGGGAAAATTGACACGCCGTCGTGTAACGGAAGAAAATCCCATCGAAATAAAAAAAGGAAATTGATCATAAACGCAAAGTTTATCGAACAATTTCTCGTAAACATTTCCCGGCAAGTTGACTCGTATTTTTCTAGATTTTCCACCGTGTAAAGAATTCGATCACGTACAAGAGATTAGAATCTTCAATTAAATCCCGTCTGCGAGAAATTGATGCGATTTGCCAATTTTCCAGCGCGTGTGAAATTGGACGATATTATTTTCTCCCACAAGTGTCATTTGTTACGCGAGAACACGTTTATATCTGAAATTACTTCTGTTGCGAGATAAGAGACGGAGAACAAGTTGCGGTGGTACACGGATGCACTTGCTTCGTTCAGCATCAATTTATTTACCTGCGTCATTACCGGGAACCCTTTTTGCTGGGTAAACGAAGAATATTTATCTTTCCACTCCGGTTAATCTCGCGAATTCGCGAGTGCATTTCGTGGCGAGTCTGTCGACCTCGAATTAAATTCTGCTACTTCCTCCATAAATCACCGCGGATTTCGCTGGGATGAGAAGTACTAATAGAGACGATCTTCCATTGCGAAACACTGAAATTCTTCGCTGCTGAATTTCCCACGCTTTGGAAATCCGACGATCCGAAATCTCTGGCGAAAATTTTATTCGAAAATATTCAATCTCTCCTCGATCTTCGACTTCGCCTCGCCGAATCGTCACCGTATGCTTTCTGAATTTTCGTCAGATTATTTGAGGATTCGTGAACGTCAGTATAAAGTGCGTCTCGTCATCCTCGTTTCAACGTGAAGTAAACCCGGCTCGGTGTTCGTCATTATACGTCGTTTGCGTCATTGCATTGCAGCGATGTCGAGCTTGTTATCCCGTTCCGACTTCCAGCTTACGTTCTTCCATAAGATCGTGCACCCCTAAGTCACACGTGACCCACATACATTTAATTATCATTACACGCGTAACCAGACTTGGCTAAGTTCGCGTGAGTTTTCTGACTTTGGTTAATTGACTTGGACTTTCCCTAAGTATTATTCATGCTGTCGGAACACCGTATAAACACCGTTACTTCATTCCGGGACATAAATCGGGGACTTAGGGAACAGAGAAACCATCGAGTTACGCTATTGGATTTATCGGAATGGAAAGAGAAAGGATTCCATTGCCTGGCATATTTTTCTAGAATTTTCTTTATTAAAAGATTATATAAAGTTGAAAAGCCCGAAATGGAATGAATTAGGGAATTGCGGTATTAAACAATCGTCTCCCGATTTACGGCGGATTCTATGGAATAAAAATCAATGAAAATTGACTTTTTTTAACCTCCGGCGACTTTCCCCCTAAATCCCTCATGCATAGTGCATAGAGCGTGAACGATTTACAGGGGATGACGTCAGTGGCGTTACACCCACGCCAGGGTGTTTCTCGCCCAGAACGCACCCTGTGCAGAACCACTCGTATCCACACGTATAAAAGAGAACGATCTCCAATTAAATCGTAACATTTTTTCATGGGATTTCCAAACGAACTTTCCACCATTTCGACACCGCGAAATTTCCATGCGTTCAAATTGCGCGAGGAAATAAATTTAAAACGAAAAACTGTAAATTCCAATCTTTCGCCTGTCTTAAAGCGAAACTAGCTTTTCGTTTCCGCGGAGAGAATGTACGAGTAACAGTGGCAGTGACGTAGATTGGCGAGGGATGATGTAATTATATTTTTTAACGAACCGGCAGACTCTCTGCGACTGCAAATGCGTTTCCATCGTAATAAAGTTCCTCGTGACGGGCGGCTCTTCTCATTTCACTGGTCAATGGCGAATAAAATAATTTATTACATCCCAACACCACCGTGGTTATCTTTCGAATAAGTTTTTTCTTCTTGTTCTATATTGTATTATTCGATGGAAAAGTTCCCGGCTTTCTCGCGGGGTTAACAAGAGAATTCGGGAAACTGCGACGAGAAAGTTGAGCCATCGTTCTTTATTTAACGGACGTTTAGTCTTACTTTGTCTAAAGATAACCTGGTTTTTCAGTCTCCCTTGCCCTTCTTCCTTTAAGCACTTTGATCCTTCGACCGTTCGTTGCGACAGCTTTTCGCCGGAATACGAGCGAACTGGGGTGACAGGAAATTGGTTGTTTAAACGGGAGGAAATTGATTGTTGTCCCTGTGAATAAACAGCAGTCGTTCGAAAAAAGACGGCTCGAAGAAGCTATGGTAAATAATACGCGATGGACGAACGATGAGCGACGATAATGCGAGAGTCCATTATGATATTGATTTCTGTCAGAGCGGAATCTTGATTTAAGAGTTGTCTTAATGCGAGTCGAGATAAGGGACTTCCCACACGTGCGATAACATCACCAGGAAGTGTATCGAGACGTGGAAATTTCTGGAAAATTCAACATCGTCGTGGATAAAATAGAAATTTTCTTATTACTTTCGCTAATACTTTGTTGGATTACGTGCTTAGCTTTTTAAATCAGAAGTCTCGTTAGTTCTTTCTCTGTTCTCAATTGGACTGTTCATAATGAATTATATAATTAACTGAATCATGACGTCGGTGATCGATTTCGTAGAACAGACCGACGCAGAAAGTTATATACGATTGTATCGCCATTACCGAGATTTCTTTTTTAACGCCGCGTTGCAAGTCACCGTGTGTTCCACGAAACAAATACCATAGCGAGAATGTAGATATTAATTAGAGTACTTGGAAAGTCGGTGCGTGGGCGCGGTGAATATACCTTTAAGCTTCCAGCTTTCCCGATGCTTTAAAGTTTTATCGTTTTGTACTCCGTGTCTTAATAAAATCCGCACTCCCACGTAAAATAATACAGGGATACCATAGACAAACTTCGCGAACGACACATCGTAATTCCCTTGGATAGAATTGATATCAGACATTTGACGAAAAAGTTCCGCGACAGTATTTTACATTCTAACAGTGAATTATACGTAATTCATTGAGTGAAGTCCCGGGAACATTACGTTCAGTTCTCGTAAACTAACAGGCGTTTGTTTAAGCAGCTCGATACCGCAGACGAGGATTCACACTTACTCACACACACAGTGTTAATCTCGAAAATCATCGCGGCGCAGAAATGTGAAATAACGTGGCCGCAGATTGCTGCGGTTGCAGTTTCGCAAGTTTCGCCAGATTGGCGAGATGCTCGAAATTCTGTGCTCGCAATCAGCGTGGAATATCAAAAGTCAGTCGTGTACTTACGAGCTATTACCACGGATAAATTTATTAACGACCCGCGAGTCGGTGATTCTCGGTAGTTTGTAATTCCTCGTGAATCTGGATGCACGATTTTCGAACCCATTGAAATTTCGTAGACTACGGTGAAACTTCCAGGTTCATTTTTTCCCCCTGGGTAAAATCGCAGTTCCGCGGTGGTTCATTAAACGCAGGACGTTCTTCCATAAATTGTCTGGCATACAGACGAGGTATTTTTCAAGACAAAGGGCGGATGTAGCCGGGGAGCACTCCGATAACGCTGATAAGAGGAATTCCACGAGACACCGGGCTGTCAGCTGCACAGGGAATTTCTAAAAAACTCTTTCCCCGCCGAAATCCAATTTACTTTCATTTATCTCTTCATCGCGCCGAAAGCTTCGTCTTAATTTATTACGGGTTCATAGCTACAAATTTTTTTCCACGCTGGAGATGTTGCGTACCTTTACCGGCGGAGATTCATTGCGCACTCGTTTCCTTAGTTCGCGCAAAAATGGAGCGTAACGTTTTAGTCTGTGACGAAGAACGCTTTTACCCTGAACGCTCGTAACATTTTTATCCCACGAACGAGCATTTCTTAGGGGAATTTCATTTACAACTGTCTTCGCGGTGTAATTCGTGAAATTTCTTAATTGGACGGATTAATGAGATTTCACCGTTAGAAAGAATGATCGGGCTCGTTAACGTATCGATTACTCTTCTTGCCCCTTCGTGCGGAATGGGTGTTAGAAAAGAATGAACAGTTGTGCCTGGATATACATGTATAATCTTCCGAGTCATCAACTATCGATAAAGTCATTAGGGGGAAGAAACGTCGAGGAAGATTTAGGCGACTGACGAAATGGAATTTAATAATTTTACCGACGAAAAAGAAACATTGGAAATATAGACATTACGTTCTAATTATCAATCCGGCTTTCCATACAGAATTAACGTTTATAGAATTATGAGCTGCACTAATTTCGACGTTGTAAATAGAATATCATCTTTCCCTTGGAAAAATTCTGTATTACATTTTCCAGCATAAGTCTTGCGCGATATCTCACAGGAAAAATGGTCGTGTTCATACTTTCCCGTAATTTTTCCCACGGAGAAAAATGCTTTGGAAGTCTCGATGGATTCTATGGGACGTGGTTTGAGAAACGAGTTCGAATTTCCAGGAAGTACCGAACAAATAACCGATACATCATTTGCCGGCACTTGAAACGGGCATCGCGAGACAGGGTTAAGGGTTAACGGAAGCTTCGGCAAACACTCGTCGAACCCTCGCCCTTAAAACGACACCCCGGAAGAAGAACTTAATTACTATCGGCACGAGAATGGAAACGTAAACATCCGACTAATTTACGTTATTGCTTCCGCAGCGAGAATTCGTTAGAAGGAATCCCGTCCTAATTGGAATTCGACTTGCCAGTCATTGCTTAAGCTCGTGTCGTTCCTTGACACCCCAAAAACTACCCCTGATAAAGTACGTCTTCCTGAAAACTCTCCGTAACAAAAATTCTATTTCCATCGACCAACAAAGTTAGTACACGAGAAATTGTTCATCATGGTTTGCTCATTTTAACAACAATTAACATATCCACTAAAAAAACTACCTTCAGTCTATCTTTAGACCTACGGCAATGGATAAGGGTTGTTTCATCCCCTGCCACGTTCATCCATACAAGTCCACGGGTGTTTGTGTGCGAGGAAGCGTTCGGTCGATCACCTCGACTCAAGATATCTCGAATGACACCTCATCTCGATGAGTAATACGCCGATAAATCATACGGTCTCCGAGGAAGGATGCAGAAGGTTGTGCAATTTGCATGGGGTTCGACGGGGTACTCGATTTCGGTAAATGGAGGCTTGCTGGGATCGTCGTACACGACGGGGAGACATAAATAATTTCTATATTTTCGTTTCTTCGGTAACGTTGGCTCGCGTTTCTAGAAAAATCGCGAAGATTCTAGCGCCAGATGGAAAGGCGGTCGGCTGCTTTTTGTTCGGCATTGAATATAGGAGTGATAAAGGTGGAAAGTTTACACAGAGACGTGGAGAAAGAGAAAAAAAAACAAGCGCGGTAAATAAGCGAGCGGAACGAAGAAAAAAGTCGTCTGAAATCAGCGTTCGTGCGAACTTTGAATCTTTTTTTCTGATTTTTTTTCCATGTCGTTTCCCTTATCGTTAGCTGGTTTACCGTCGTCTGGCGAGAAAACAGATAACAAGTCAGACGTTCTACGCACGCGAGGATCGTTCGCGACGCTTGATAATTTATGGGGTTCGAAATTTTTACAGGGAATATCGGACGGACGAGACGTTATTACGGGGCGTTGCTTCGTTAGTCGGACGGGAGAACTTGATGGAAAATTAACTCCGTAGGAAAGAGGAAAAACTGAATACTCGCGGGGCGTGTCTGGGCGACTTCGTTACCCGTTGTGAAAAATAGAAAACGCGGGGAAATGAAATTTTCCTTTCGGTTGACAAACGACACTATTCATGAAGGACAATAGATCACACCGTCGATGAAGGATTCTGTTTGATTTTAATCATTTGTTTTTTACGCAAACCTAAAGTATATATATCGACTGTAATTTCTGTGAAAAGAATGGAGTTTTCCTCGAGGTTTTCGATATCTTTTTCCAGCTGTCAGAACCGGTAGGTTTTAAACTCTGTCAGGGATTCGATTGGTCGATTAATCATCCGGTATCATTCTATTCTTAATTTCCCGTCGACGAAAGGTAAAGCTTCTATTTATTTCGTAAAGCCGGCTGAGTTTTCCGCGGATCTTTCCGGTCACGTGAAAATCGTGTGTCGTCGACCGCATTTTTTTCGAAAGGAATCACTTTGGCTTTTCTTCGGAATCCTTGTTATCTCTCTGATTCTATCCCGGTACTTTGTTCCTTTGAGCTTTTGCGACAAATCTCGGTGGGAAAGTTCAAAGCGTAGATATTTCCACGCGTGGAAAATTCCGAGATGCGAGACTTGCAAAGCGCCGACAGATCGTCTGCCGCCATTTTTTGCCATTACAAAGACATTCGTGTTACAGTTATACGGACAATTTCGAATTACATGAATTCTTAAGTGGAAGCTTTAGTTCTCGACGTTTCGACGTTCAATCGGCGGCGATATTCGTTTGAAATTTAATTGTCTAATTGTGTTCGGGGCGATGTGGTTAACCACGGTGAGATTCGGGTGGTGTTCCTTCCAGGTCAAATAATTCTCGGAGCTATCTAACGAAAGGAGGTTAATTGCGAAATTATGTGAGAAACCTTGAAACCTCTAGCACATTTTGAAGAGTCCCACGACGAGTCATTTTCACCAAATGTTTCATATAACTTGAAACGTATTTACGACGAATCTCCCCGTGTTAAAAGTAACGACTGATTTACACCTAGATCTCAGATATCGTCGGTATAATAAAATTCGATTACGATCCGTATAACGTATGACTCTAATAAACGCAAAGCCGACTTTAAATGTTTTATTAAACCTTCGTAGGACGTAGCGCGGCTAGATAATTTCCTTCATATCGTTTCAGATTACTTTTATCATTTTTATTAGATTTCCACCGGTTTCACATATCTATATACGGTCTCTGGGATTCGTCAAGATTTTGTCGTAGAAATAAATTGCTTTCCGGGCATAAAAGAAGGTGAAAGATGTTCTTTCTCGATTTACTTGATTGACGCGTAATTAGTCAACCGACTACGGAGAATTAAGTGTCATTTTAAAACAGAGATTAGCGACTTATCCGCTTAAAATAGAAACCGTAACAGGAGCCCGTCGTAGCTCTGCTTGGTTTTATTCAAATTTCATAGATACAATGACGGCTATCCAACCTGACGATCTCGTCAAACTTTATGCCCGGGATCTCGACGTCCATGACGTCAGTTTCCCCGTCATTGTAATGATTCCGTATCTCGTCTGAAATTTCCCGCGTCTCCGGATAGGGCGTCCCTTTAAAATCTAAACGAGCCGCCTAGGAAAAATGTGAAATAATCTGCACGAAAGTCCAATGAGATTCGCGGACTGCCGGATTTATCGCGAGGCGAATATTAATCGCGTAGAATCGCGCGGCTTAAGAAATGCGGTGGGGTGGGTCAGGGATTAGCTTTAAACGGGAAATTTCCCTAGGCGACAAGAGAAGTTACGGAAACCGATGAAAACCATGGAAGAAGAATACGGTACACCGACGGAGTTTCCAAAGTAGTTCGGCTAAGTGTAGGTATACGTATAGTCCGCCGACGATTTTCCTTCCGTCTCCGACGACGATGACGTAATACGGATACCCGACGGTAACTTCGCGACGTTCTATCTCTTTCGGAATACCGCGTCGATTACGCGAGTCGATTTATTTAGTTTTATACAATTCTTAGTTTTCTATTGTCAGGGATAATTATATCGATTGATCAGAAATGAGAATATTTTTTAGAAAAACATATTTATTCACACAATCTGTACAGTTGTCTTAGGGCTAGTATTATAAACAACGTGTCAGTATTTAACAAAAGTATCGGTGTATCGAGGGGGAACGTCTGGCGCGAATGAAATCCCCGTTTCGTGTCTTCTTAAACGAAACGATTCCTGGAAATTGATTCGGCCTCTATAACTTAAGAGTTCGCAAACGAGTCGGCAAATATTGATTCGCCGGATTACTTGGCAATTCACGAGCGACTCGACGCCGTGGACACGTTTTCGTCTTCTTATTTTCTTTCTTTCTTTTCCCCCAAACGTCGCGATTACACTCTCGTTTCATCGTGGCGCGCTATATTACAGACTTCGTCTCGCGCGACAAACAATTCCACGACGCGACGAACGTAAGACGAAAACACCGGACCGCATTACACCGTCTAATATTTCAAAGTTTCATCGACATTTCGAAGTACGGAAATTTCAACCCCCACGCGTTTCGATCTCGCCAATTTACTTGCTTCATTAAAAAGTAAACAGTGCCGCGATATAACTCTCGATAAATTACCCGGCAAGAAGGCAAAGATTCAAACGTACATGGTGATGACGTACGACGAGTTATTGAAATCCATAAAGCTCCCCTCGCTCTCGTTCTCCTCGTAGCCGAAATCCACCACGATGTCCTGGACCTCGAAATCCTGGTCGTCGATTATGGGAATGTTCTCGTCCAAGTGTAGATTGTGTAGACTGGCGAACTCTGCCACCTCTTGACACAGCGATTCCCTTTCATGTAAATCGCCGGCAGATTTCGATACGCGGCATCTTCTCCTTGGCTTCCAGAAGGTCTCTTTCACGTGCCGGAAGATCTCCAGGGAACCCGTGAAACTTTTCCCGGATTTATCGGTGGACGTGACGAGCGAATTCGATTGGTTGTTGCAATTTAATTCGCGGTCGTCGTTGATCGAATCGTAGTCCGGGAATGTCGAAACGCCCTCGGAACTGCCGTCGGAGTCGACGGAAATTCCGGAGTCGAAGAGACTCGCTTTTCCCGAATTATCTTCATCGTTGATGGTCGACGAGTAGCCGGAGTCGTCGAACAGCGTTTTCCTTTTGAAACCGATCCGGTCGTCCCATTTCGTAGGGTTCTCTGGTTTTATGATGGGCGAAGACGTGCTGAAGGTTTCCAGGGAAATCGAATTCCAGGATTGTTTCCGCTTTGCGTACTCGTCCAGTGGCTTCTTCTTGAAGAGTCGACGTTTCAGAACTCTCTTCCTGTACGCGTCCTCGGTCCTTACGGCAAATTCTTCGTGAAACGCGTTCCTCGAGCCGAGTAGATCGATCGTCGACTGATTCTTGGATTTTTCCCGAATCAAAGCGGATTTCGGCTTCCGTTGGAAAAGCGCGAGTATTTTTTTCGAAAGTTTGCTCTTAATTGAGAGATCGAACGAAGGTGAGCTCTCGAAATGCACGGTGTCCACGGAAATTGTTGAAAACGAAGTGGACAGCTTCTGTCCCCTCGACTTTTTCCACCCAAACATTTTTGAATTTCGAATATTTGCGGAGCGAAATTCCGTCTTGGCTGACTAATCGATTCTGTAACGGTTGTGTGGGTGCTATTTGTACTTAAAGGGATGAGAGAGAGAGAGAGGGTGGTGGGGGTTGCGAGGTAATTCCGAAAAGGTTTATGGTGCCCTTCAGTGCCGTAGCTATGTATCAAGCGCCACACAGTGCTAATTTAATACGTTTCAAGGCCGGGAAATTTCAGCGAACAAACATTTTCACAGCGCGAAAATCTCAAAGTGTTACGGGATACCCTGCAATTACATAATTTTATAAATATCCTTGCAACTCTATCCTGATTTACTAGAGCCGTCATAATTATCGTAGCAATTAACAGGAATTTCGTAATTACTCTCGCAGCATTCCCGATGGAAAGTTCAAGGTTGAAGCAGCCTTGACATGATAAATAATTCAATGAAACGGTGTAAAAATAGCGAGTATAACGACCCTGAGGATGGCGATGCGTGGGCGTCCGGAATCGATGTCGACGGCGGCGCCAGGACGACTGACTTTTCCCGTACGGGGGTCCTTTTTCATTCTCTTCCGCCCACGCGCGAAAATAGGTCAGAGATCAGGCGAATAACTCGGCCATCAGCATGACAATGCGGCAGATTCGCGGGACCATTTTTGCTTGCGGGAAAATTCGCGGAATTTGAAAGGGTTTTCGATTTTTACTGGAACGTTGCGAATGAAAATTTAAGCTTGGGTACGTTTTCGCTCGTAGCTATTAAAAACTTCTCGTACGTTTACCGTTTCACCGTGAAAATAAAACCATTGTTGGGAAACTTCGCCGCGATAAGGGTGAATTCTACCTGTCAACCGGTTACCTACTTGCACCGCAATAAATTCCATAGAATCGGTAATTTCCGTACCGGTAACAAGCACCACCAGTTCGCGTCCCGTTTCCGTGGAATTTCGGGAAAGGGAATCGAACCGTTCGATTATCTTATTGTCCCATTGTGCACCCCGTAACGGTTCAGGTAGAAATTAATTCAGGATTCCGAACGATCCGATTCGTATTTGTCAGCGGCGCGACCGGGAACAGCTATTAACACCGAAATCTATTACACACTCCCGCAGGGTGTTTCAGGTAACGATGGAAATTTACATTTCGCACCGCGGCGAAATAATCTCGGTCCAATAATACCGCGAATAGCGATAAATACTCGGCTACCGGGGTGGAAAACGAATGGCTGGGAATCTGATACGGAGATTTCGACTGTTTCAAATAGACGACGTAAAACTACCCTTCTAGGACGGCTATTGTTTCATTCGCTTATTGTCCCAAGATGCGCTCACGAACGGTAAAATACACGAGTGTAATTTATCCGTCGTGCGAAGTTTGCGAAAAGTGTGAAAAGAAAGTTGTTGGAAGGATTTCGAATTCTTTTTCCCGGCTGCTCCAGGCTCGAATTTAATTAGTAATTATCAACTTCCATAAAACTCGCGCGAGCCTCGTGAAACGTATATGAATTTTTAAAAACTTTCCGAGGACGTCTCATTGAAAAATCAGGAAATTAATTCCGTGGGTTTAAGTAAAGAATTTTGACGTTTAAAATAATTTACGGGTCTCGTGAGTTTCGGGTCGCGTATTCCGCGGGTTAATCCACGCTTAAGCACTGGACTATGGTAACTACGGAACTATGTTTCGAGAATATCGCTGCGAATACGGTACAATACATCACACGCGGTTAGAGAATTAAGCGGAAGCCACATAAGTTATTACAGTATACTCTACCATAAGCATATAGATTAAGGGTGCTATAGATAACCGAGCGTAATAGGGAGAAATCTTGCTTAGAATTGCTGAATAAAGTATTCACCGACGAGCGGCAGCTATACCACGCAATTTCTTTTAATGGAACGTTTAATTTATAATCCGTTTACAGCTGTTTATGTCTTTTTTAACGAGTCGATAAAAGACCATGGCTTTACGGCCAATAAGCGGCTACCTCGTGAACGTGATACTTTGATTACAGCTTTTGTAATGCGTCGCGATAAGATCTTTCCTCTTATCCTTGAATCGACGCGGTGAAATCGTTTACGGTGAAGTTCTCGTTAAACTCAGAGATACTTTGCACGACACCGGGGGTTGTTGACCCCCAATGAGATCAATTAAGAATTATTGTAAATCGTATGTGAAATTTTCCGCGCTTTCCATGCGATGATGTGCAAATGATTTGACGATCTAAACAGATGCAGTTGTTGCGTAACTATTAAGCTATGGGATCGTAAGAAATTTGACGAAGAAACAGCACGTAACAGTTCCTGATAATGACTGCTCCAGAAAGGTAACTGTCTATGATTGACACGTGTAATCGCGGTTTAATTCGATCACGCTCCAGTTACGTAACAATGTTTCAGCAACATTTGTCAGCCGTTCGAGTTTTTGACGTTAATGAAGCGGCTAGAGAAATATGAGACTGGCAAATAAAGCGTGTTCGACGAAAGCATTGTAATATTTATAAAAATGCAGCGTAAAGAATCAATTAGCTCCCATAGACATAAAAATTCAATAAAATTAAACGCGGCATTAATATTCATAGAACCGGGTATATTTCAAAATTTCAATAGCCCGGGCAGAATATTATTTTCCCCGAGTTGCGACAAATCGACGAGTCATTGTTTTCCCGTGAAAAATATTCAAATAGGACGGCTAATTTGGCCAGTTTTCATTGCAGGTAGAAAATGTATTGTCGGTTTTCGGTAGACTAACGTGATCCCGTGACAATAGGATCGACCGTACGTATCACCGTGAAACGGACAATAAACGCAGATTAGCTGTACGTGTCGAGACTTTTACCCTGACCCGAGCCCCATAATTGTCCCCAATTTCCCAGGGAAGGTCCTCGAGAATTACCGTCGACGTATCGTTCATGTTCAGATTTCATCAAAGGAAACTTTAAGCTGACTTTACAACGTTCCGCTAGCTTTTTAAACGCTCCGTCGATTCCGTTATACACGCGACGGGGGATTATAATAATATACCGTTAGGTGAAATTCATTTTCTATATTTACAAATAAAAAGACTCGAACTTCGTTGAGAATTGATGAGGATATTATCTAAATCAATGAATCAACGTCATAGGACGGAGTATTGACTGACACGGTACCTAGTTAAGATACAGAAGAATGACGTCGTTCTATATTTAGTTCGTCGATTAATAATAATTAAATGTCGCGTGTATTAGGATTAATTTCGTCGGTTCGAATTTCTTGGGGAGCCACGAATAGCGGCGGCGACGCGGAAATCGTCGACTCGTATCACTGGCGCGCGTCGTTTTCCGGGATTTAATTAATGTCCCAGAATTCAATTAATTACCGAAACCGCGACGAGTCTCCCGAAAACGCCGAGGCCGTCAAGGACGAGCGGTTTAATCCTTTCCAGGTAAACAGTCTGACACGGTCGTAGAAGCCGTTAAAGGACGAAGAAAACGAATTCTAATTGCGGCCGCAATTTCCTTTTCCCTTTCTTTCTGGTTGAACTGTCACGAATATTTCTTGATCCTGTCTTGTGGACTTTCCGACAGAATTTCCCGGGTACGAAAATTAATTTCGTCAGTAATCGAAAATTGAAAAAAGATTGAGAAACGTTAAAATTTCTGCTATTTTTAATTAACTACTTTCCCAACGAAGTATCGACGCGTAGAAACAGTAGCGAAGATCAACGGCAACGCCGACGTGTTTCCCAAGTTTTTTGAAGTATAATTACGTTTCTGCAAGTGTATTATAACCGCGACGAAAGTTCTCGAAAGGCGAATAACCATTTTATTACCTTTCGTTTCCGGGTATTCGAGTCAGGTAAAGTAGTAAATGGAATCGAAGCGGACCTTATTTCCCGGAAAGAATAGAGCCAATCACGGTGTCCCGAATCGATACACTAAGCGCTGGCTTATAAGAATATCTGCACCTTGGAATATATCTAACGTATACCTTATTTCTTTAATTAAACAAACTGTAAACAATCCAAGAACAACGAGAATCCTAATCTTGATTATACAACAATTTTATCAACGTTCTACCTTTCCTGACGATAGTCAATTTTATTTTCAAAGGGATACAATCCAAGAAGGACACGTACGAATAAATAGCGCACATTGAAAAGTAGGTAAATAATGGTTATTAATAATAATTAATAAATGTTGCAAAATACAAATGCACCGCTGTGGGAATAAATGTTAATAATTAATTAAATATAATTTTGATTTTTCAAGGGCCATGGACAGGTGTGTGCGGGTCACGTAGGACCCCATGCAGGTACATCCGAGTAGAGGAGGGGGGGGTCGCACCACTCTGGTACAAATAGGACCCATTCGGCGGCCGGCCGACATTTAATCGTCACACTTGAAACTGTGAAGGTCGTGGAATTTCGTTAATTGCGAGAGAGCTGGCAATTTTAGTAGTCTCAATACAGTCTTTGCACGTAATAGCGTTCTTCAAAGGTAGTTGACGATAAAATGTGAATCGAATTCTAACGAGGTCCAGTGGTACGAACAGAATTTTCGTCAGACGGGAACGCAGAGTCGAGAGTGTGGATTATCCGAAGATTTTCTTTTCTCCGAGGGTGTTATGTTAAGTAACAGGGAAATGAACGCGTCGAAAATGAACGGGTTTCTTCAACGGATGCTGCGCAAAAGCGACGAAGAGGTGTGTGTGTGTGGAGACCGCACGTGACTTCTTTGTTAACGAATTAGTTTGGAATTATCCGATGGAGCTTGATTTTTAATGAAATTTTTATCCCGGCCTGATTTTCATAATTTGAATTTATATTAACTTTTCATAATTTAATCCCGGCCGAACTTTCACGGAACTACTAACGACTTTGTTTATTCATTTTCATTTTCCAGCTGAATTCCGACCAGTCCGCAAGCGAGGAACTGCGAAACAAGCAAGGATCACCGAAAGCGAGTTGGATAAAGCGTCTCGGCTCGTCGCCCAGCAAGTACAAACTTCCTTCCCCCATGGGATCGCTGAGAACCCTGAACAACGGTCTGGAAACATTCGAAGGACCTTCCCGAGAACCACCGATGCCGGACCTGGAGACTATAATCCGCGAGTTCGAGATGGGCTTCCTGTCGCCGACGAAGCAGGAAGACCCGAAGCAGCGAAATTTTGTTAAAAAAATTGTTGCAGCTTTCGAAGTTAGATACAAGGCCTACAACGATCTGAAGAGTGACCAGGAGAGAGAGGAGAGGAGAGACAACCTTGACTCGCCGAAGAGACGGTCCGGAATTTTTAATACTTTCAAAGCCGAAGAAATGAAAAATCTCGAAAAATCCCCAAAGTCGAGAAAATCCGATGTTTCGTTGACTCCGTCGAAAAGCCACGAGGAGCAGAAAACCAGGAGACTTTTTGGCAGTCCGTTTAAAAAGGAAGCGAAGTTCGATTGTCCGGATAGCGGGACAAACGTTGAAAGTTCGGGAAAGTTTGCGGCGCCCATGAAAAGCGAGGATTCGAGTTCCGATATTTTTTCCGCCTCGTTGAACTTCGCTAAAAGTGTTTCCAAGGATCCTCATAGGAGATCAGGGGTGTACGTAAATCCTCTGGAAGTCGAGCAACAAGATTCTAATGGACCGAGCTTCCTCAGGTTCGAAAGCGAGGAGTCAAAACTCGCTGTTTCCACTTCAGGCTTGTTCAACCCTCTGAAATCGTCGTCCCTGGACGAGACAACCGCGATCGACAGCATCGACATGGACGTGACACTCCCGGAGCCCGAGGAAACTATAATTCTCGATAGCTACTCCATGATTAAGACTAGTACTGCCATAGACTTGCTAGATCACCGACCGGAGACTCCGGATTTCCTGGACAAGACACCGCAGATCGTCGGAGCTTTCCTGAAGAAACCCATAGAAGTCGAGGACACCTCCATCGACTGGATTCCCATAACTGGCAAGAAGCTTCCCCGGAAGCGATCGTTGAAAAAGATCCTCTCCGCGTTGACCTCGAAGAAGTCCTTCGAAAAGAAATGTAGTCTCTTTTCGTCCCAGCGAAACCTCACCGACGAATCCCGAGAGCTCCAGGATTCAGGCTACGACGAGAAGTCCTGTTCGTCGTCGTCTCTGACGTCATTGGTGTCGATCTCCGAGGCCCTGTTGCAGCAGGAGAACAGCTACGTGGAACCAGAGCGCAGGAGCAACTTGAGTACTTTCAGGTCGAGTTCCCTGGAGGACGAGGCGTTCTACGAGACTTGCAATCCTAGCAAAAGGAAGCTGGTGCTAACCGAGGTGCCCAGAGAAGATCTGAAGGTCGACCTTGGCCCATCTTTTCCCCTGACAATGTCTTTGGATCGCAGGACACCTAAACGAAAAATTCCAGGATTTGCTCCCCTGTCCAGGGTACCGAAACATCCGTTTCTTTCAGAAATTCCAAAGCATCCTTTCGTTTCGACGACCAAGATGGACGAGAATCTCACCGGGGAGACCGTGAAGATCAGGAACGACCTGTATGAAGTAGAATTCCGCAGAAGCTGCGACTTTTCTTTCTCTTCCAGGAGTTCGTCCTCGTTGGGGAGCAATTACGACGTTCCTCGTCGATTTCTGTCCAGGTCGGAGTCTGAGATTTGCGAGAAGCTGAAGAGAGAGCCTGTTTACGACGTTCCGAGGCGTAGATATGGAGACAGACCAAAGTCCAGCGTTTACGAGGATGCTTTGTCCTTGAAGAGGAGAAGCCACCAGCCCACCGTACCCGATTTCTATGCCGCCGACGACGAGCCGCATTACGCGACCGTCAAACCCAGGAACAGAAGGGTGTATCTCAGCAGAGACATGATGAAATCCACGATGGATCTCAGCAGCAGCAACATCGCGTTCTGATGTGGGTAATTGTTTTACTTTCTGACCCTGTCGAGAGGGTGTTTTGAGTATGTGTGTGCATGTGTGTGAGTTGTGTGTGTCCATGGATGCGTACTTAAGTAGATTTAGCGTCTCCGTAACTAGGGTTTCGAATGGTAAATCGTGAATTCGTATTTGAAACGGTTCGGGTATTGCAATGGGATATTGTTCGCAGATTCAGGGTTAGGCCTAACGTGATACTTGAATAGCTTTCTTTTTTTGGTGTAGATTGGCGAATGATACCGGATTACAATATTGATTTTACTATTTGAAATACTTAGCTTTATGGACTCTTTTCTGACACGATCGATGATCAAGATTTCCACTTGTACATAGATCCGATAGCGTAAGGAATGGAAGAGAAATTTAAACGTAGCAGTCGAATTTTTTTATAAGTATTAGATCGCGATGGAATACTTATATTAGTTATGGTGCGAGGACCTTGCTACTTGTATATTTTTGTGTGACAAGTAAAATATGGTGCGTTTTACAAGTCTCCTTTATTTTGGAAAAAATATTTGACGAGAACTTCGAAGCCGCCAGCGAGAATTTGTTTATGTTAGTCTGTTCCTTTTTGCACAGCGAGTTCTTCTTTACATTTTTAACAGAGAAATATTTTATGTCCGAAATTTTCATGGGAGTCTCGTCTGGTTTCTTACGGAAACTTTTCACGAGGGCTTGTTTCTTAAATTCGATATAATTGTACGATATTTGCGCTCGTTTCTAAGAATATATGAGTCACAAGCGTTTTTAGACTGAAAACGATTCTGTTAGATCTCAATGACGATTAAATGCGAAACTAGTGTATGGTTCGATGAAAAAATGATGTGGCGTTATTCAAGATTTAGGGAAAAACATCTGCGAGTCTTCTGTGTTTCTGGTACATAGAAACATTCAGCGAGATCTCGAAAGAACCGCGCGAGACATATCTTAAATGTATTTTTAAAAGTGATATCGCAACGTATCAGTATTCAATGGTTGTGTTACTATAAGTAGAAAGTAGGGGTAGATTATATGCGATTATCATTTTCGTTAGAATGGAAATATATACACTGATATATTTTAATAGGAAAGACTGTAGCGTTGAGAAAAAAGATAGTTTTATTTGAAATGGGATTTATTTTGTAATATCTTTTTTAATTTTTAGTAAAACATCGTTACATTGACACAATTTCCCGCATATTTTTGTTTACCTGTTCTATTACTAATCTAACGTAGTTAACAAAAATGGTCAGCATTGCAGGCGATAGTTTGCAAAGTTCTCTGGTGCAGTTCTGCACAAAAGACGTCGAAACAAAGACGACAGGATTTTCCCCATTGTCTCCCTGTTTTCCCATAATTGGTCGAGCCCGTTCTCCATCCTGATTGTTCGCATTAATTCCAGCTGATTTACATGCTGCGACGCTCGACATTAATTTCAGGTAACGAGTCAGTTAACTTTGATAGTGAGGAGGAAATTCAGATAAGATTTAAATAATCCATATAAATTTCCAATCTATTCATCGTTGAAACATTTGTCTTTAATTATTCGTCATAGGAATACACGAATCACACGGAAATTAACAAAAGCGGCAACTGTTTCTATCGGATTTGATTAGTTTTTCTGGCAATCTAAGCTTGTCCACTGCTTAAAAGTTCGCTCGTGTATCTTCGTTTGTCCCGAAAAGCTTTCGCGTCACGACGTAACGGGGCTCTAAAACGTCACCGTACCTTAATTAATTGGTATCAATGGCTATCTAACGAATGCAACGTAAAACGGCTCGGTTTTATCGCTTTTATTGCCTTGCCAAAGTAGATGCAATTTATTCGCCTACCATGGTATACACGTACACACAAACTCGACTCGAATAGAAGCACACACACGCACTCTTGAAAACTAAAATAACTATTTATTCGATCGGTAGAGTTTACATCGCATACATTATTTAATCCAATATATTTTCAATCATTCGCCAACAAAAAATTATCACACGCTTCCGGATCCCTAATTGACACGAAATAGCGTCTGGAAAGTCGAACTATTCCGCGCTGAAGTTCCTCGATGAATATTTCACGACACACTTTCCCGAGTCGTTAAAACTTCGTCGAAAAAACGGATCGTTGTTTGAAAATATAATAAAGAAATTTTCAAGAAGATCACGGTGAAACTTTCGCCGAAATATCGTGCGGAAACTTTGAAGCAAATAGTGGCAGGTAAACATCAGCCGAGTTATGCAGCTGTTTGTAATAATTGTTAACTGTAACTTACTGTGTAGATTTATCGCTGCAACAACAAATACGTGCCGTAGAAATTTGCATGGGGAATTGAATTTTGAGAACGCGCCCGCTTGTCGGAACATCTTTATTCTTTAGGGAACATGCTGCCGATCTGTGTAGACATAATACGGGATACAGAACGGCGCTTGTAGTGCAAATCCATAAATCCACGTTCGCAGGTGTATGTAGGTATGTATGTACCTACATAGATACGTGTAACGTTCATGCAGACGGGAACGGAAACGGGTACAGGCTGTTCCTAAAAATGTGCATTTCTCAGACACCCTGACATATTTCCTCGTAACGAAAACGATAGCCGATAGTGGTGGAATGGTCGAATTTATGAAGCATAGAATTCTCGCGACGTGAAACGTCTTCGAAATCCTCGACGCGCCGGAAATGTGAACGAGTGGCAATTTCGAAATCACAGAGTAGCCGGGTAATTTATTGAAAAATTATCGCTGGTCCCGATGGCGCGCGGCAGCGATAGGAATTTGAGAAACGGCAGCGAGAAACGAAATACAAGGGGGGTGGATAGAAAAATCATCGGCAGTGGACAACGTTAACGCGGGACACGTTGCAGCAATTTTCTAGGCCATCACCCTGGAAAATTGCTTCTTTCCTCTCGTCGTTCCTTTTTTCCCCACGCAACCACGCCCGCTGCATACGAATTCTGCGTGTGACTTTATCACGCTGTTAAAGTCGCCCGCGAAACGTTTCTTTGATTCTACAATTTTTTTTTATCGTTTCCCTGATCGAATCGTGATCGACCAAACGGATATCCCGGAGTTCTAATCCAATCCCACGGAAAACCCGATAGATTTTCCGATCCCCGTGGTTCGGAAATGCCGGGGAAATGTAGTTGACGAGATATTAAAAAAAAAATTAGCATTTACGAGGTCGGGTGCTGTTTGGCTACGACACAGCATTGGTCGTCCTTATCCTCGTTGTTTGGCGTGACGCAAATAGCAACGACGCTCGTGAAAGTAAATGTCTGCCGGTGCCGCGATCCCATAACCGAGGACGCTCGTACGCGTGGGACAATCTCTGACGTAGAAACGTTAATACGGAACCCCACGGGCTAACCGACGCTACTAACGGGCTATTAGCTGCCGGCGTGACACGCACGGGATGCCTACGGATTGATTAAAGTGTGGAAATTTCGGGGAGATCGTAGACAAACGATACGACAGACTTCCGTGACGGATTTTCGGCAAATTTGTACGTGCCAACGAACTTTCTTACCGAGAAACTTATTACTTTTGATATTTCTATTCTTCGAGTGAGCGTGAACATTTTCGTGAAAATTCAGTGCGACGGAAATAAAGTGTCGGATCGATTTTCAATTGCAACTTATCTGGGAATTGTTTGACATTGTTCGTCGGAAGTTTATTACCGCACGTATTTTTACGACACACTTTCTTTTCCGTCACCTAAATAACCGATGCACCGTAAGGTCGTAGTTACTCGATGCCGTACAGGTATTCGACGTAAAACTTTTGTCGGGAAATTCCTGACAACATTATCGACTTTCTTCCGGTCCGCGTGCGCGTCCGTCCGGGTATGAGGGCTCACGTACGATGTTTCGGTGTAAGCTGTAAAATTCATCGGAAATATCGGCTCGACTTTCGCGATCGCTCTCGTAAATTCAGTTTCCTTGGTAGCACGAGGACGTCCTATCAGAGATAAAAAGAGTTTACGTGTAATGCGAACGGATCCACGAGCACTTCTCCATAAGAAACAACGTCGCGACGATAATAATAATATGTATTCCGCGTCGAGAGATCGGTCGTTAGCGATGAAAACCTCTTCGAAACGTAGACGATACCGGGTTTTCTTTGCAACTTTTACAGCGCGGAAAAGTTTAATAGATATCTAAGCGAAAACCGAGCAGATTAAATTAAGAAAGTCTCGTGGTTCGGTGTATAAATCTTCGAGGCTGTTAAAACAAAATTCTTATCGCCCCCCCATTGAAATTCCGCGGGAAACCCTATCGGCCGCGGGCGATGGAATTTAAACGAGCCACCTTTTGTCAATAACGGATGCAATTCGTATGCAAATTCCTTCTATATATTTGTTCATATCGAACACGAAGTGGCTGTGCTGTACCACTGACTAACGGCGAAGTAGTTTGGAGGAGATACGGTCAGACCGTAATAATTCAGGGAGAAATATTTCCAGGGAAACGTCGTATAATCGAATAATAAACGAATTTTATTTCATCTACGAGCAGACTTTATCTTTCCTGTATTCTGTGTATATCTTTTTACTAGATTCGATCTTCAGTCCGGTAACTGTAGAAGAAGCACCAGGTAGGTCGTCAGCGTTGCCACGGTCTGAAATTAATTGCTTATATGATTCCACACATTCCTAGCGAATTTAAATTTTAATATCGCGGTAAAAGAATTCAAAGGACCGTTCTTTTGCTCTTACTTCCGAAGAGTTTTGAAAATTTTTAGCCGTTTTCAAGTTACGCTCGCGCTCCCGGAGGAACTTTTAAAAGAAAGCGCAGCGGACTAATGTGTTAATAAGAAAAATGTGAAATTGCAAGGTTCACAGGGACTTGGAGTTTCGTTTAAAAACTCAAGGAGTCGCTGGGAAACGTTATTACAGAAGCAACGGGAAGTTGCGTCCAGCTGAAGCGAAGCTGGGAATACGAGAGGATTATAAACGCCCACGATGAGAATTCGTGGACTCAATTTACTATCGCGTTTGATAACGGTTCCGAAATCACGGTTATTAAGCGGGCCGCAATTAATCCTTGCTTTCGTTTGGATAATTATTGGATCGCAGTGAAACACGGGCGTAAATGAATGCGAATTTTCTCCCGGTGTTATTGTCGCGGGAATATCGAATAAAATTCCATCGGTCTACCAATTAAACTGTCCCGAAGTACCGGGATTTATTTTATTAAACGAGAAATAAACGCTGAGGAAATAAGCGTCGATGGAGAGTAAATTTAGTAAATTAGTTTGATCGATTTACCGAGCAAAGAAGCGATAAATTCACTTGGAAAAACCCGCCGGCCGAAAAACCCAGCTTCCGGTGGATAAACCGCAGCGTCGAGAAAGCCGTGTCCTGTCGTCAACAAAAACGAATTACAAAGTATACCTGAGACGTGTGTTACCTATATCTATTCACACAGATTCCAGAATTTTGTCTTACGTTCCTGGCACACGTTCTCAACATCCTCACGTCCCACTCGATGATAATCGCTCCGATAGAATTCGCCTATGATTTAATCAATTCGTCAAACATCCGTAAAAAAAGTCGCCCTGAAATTTGGTTACCTGATTTGTGGTATAATCGCACGTCACGTGCAGAATCACCACCTGGACCACGAAAGCGAGTTCCCAGGAGCACAGGCAACAAATTAAGGGCCAGGAGATGCTCCTCCACGGAGTCAAGAGGACCCAATCGATGATGAAGTAGAAGTTGGTGACACTGTGCACGCACAGATTGCTCAGCCAGAGAAACACCGACAAAGAGTAGAGAGAGTTTAGTCTCTCGCCAGCCAGCATCAGTTCGTCGTGTAGGTCCTCGATCGTCTTAAAAAGAAGAAGTATTTGAAAATTAAGTAAAAATTCCTTTAATCGTGTAACAATGGATCAACAAAAGGTCAACCTGCTTGCTAACGTTCGATGTCCTGTATCCAGACTTCGGCGGCATGTTACACTTTGCCATTTCGTTCAGCTGCGAGAATCGCTGCCCCAGGAAGTAGACTACACCGATATATTTGTGCACAGACACGGCCGATCCTAGGTAACAGCACATGTACCCGACGTTCTTGTGCCACGGTTCCAGGAAGGCGTACATTCCCAATTGATTGACCAATGTCCAAACGATAGTCTGACCGATGAGGATCCCCCAACCGGTGATCGCAGTCCTGATTTCTTTTCGGGGGTATCCTAATAGTCTGACGGACTCGTCGTAATCTTGAAGAGCGTTCCATATCTTCACGAACGAACCCCTGGTGAACATTGCCCAAATGATATCGTGCATCGCCACGATATAGTTGAACAGCACCTGGAATCGACAACTTTCGCTGTTATAACGTTGAACAATTTCACTGGAGAATTATTGAAACGATCAGAGTGAAATTCGTAGACGTTCTTTACCTTGGCCCTCTCCGTGCTGTCGAGCAGTGGTTTTTCTCTCTTGACTGTCGAGAACCTTGCCATGATCATGTACATCTCGTGCGAATAGATCACCATAAAGACCACGGAGAAGATCAGCGCGATATTCGACGGTGCCAGTTGATCCCTGGTGAAGTCATACGGGGCAAGTCCAAAGATTTTTGTTATACAAAAGAGGGGATAGATGGCCGAATAGAACGGTGAGTCCGGTCCACGGAATCTTCGGATTCTCTTCCTCTTGGCGGCCACCACGTTGGCGAAGGTGGTCTCGACGTCGAACGGCTTCGCCCGGAAGTCCATGGTCTCCGCGAAATTTCGTAGCAAGGAGGGCAACAAGAGAACCCTTTGGGCGCGGCTTCTTTGACACAACGAGCCGAATCGATGGCACCTTTGATGCGATATCCTTGTAGCTACATCGCAAAGGACCTCTCGTGTCTTGGAAATGATCCGCGTGTCCCCATAAATTCACTCGCGAAGTACCAAAGCGTGCGCCTGTCGTCGGACAAATTCTACGGTTTTCGTGAACAATATTTGTCGCTTACCACCCCGGGCAGACCGGTAGTCGAGTGGAAAACAAAACCGGCTACGTAAACGTTAGATCTGCAAACAAATTGGCAACGTTACTTTGTCGTGTTTGCGTTAAAGCGCGGTATATCGACGTGTCGATTTTCCGCGTCAATATTGTGTTTAACGAATCACGGTTTTTCCCGACCAGACCGCGGAATAAAAAAATACTATTCGAAATAAACGGTCCGGTCGTTTTGCTGGATACGGCGCCGCTGTGTCCGTGAGGTTCTACAAAAACCCGGTGGTTGTAAATTAAGGGTGCAAAACGAATCGATTTATTCCCAGGTGACTATTAGTCATTCGTGCCGGTGCATGGAACGACTGCTATCGATATGAAATATAACTTTCATTCGAAAAAGAGGAAATCCCGGCGCGGTCGATCATTCGGTACCGTTGAACCTTCGCCGCGCGTGAATTCGTTTACCCGTCGATTTATCGTCTTCCCAGTGTTCCCGTTGTTTCCCAATAATTCCCCGATGCAACCCGCCGTCGGGTGTGCATTAAGCTCGCAACTGCGTCGCATTTCGTAGCCCTCGAGATCGCAGGGGGGGATAAAAAACATTCCGCGGCGCGGAACGATCTCGACGTCGAGGACACTGGAAATCGAACGGATTTCTTCGTGCACGAATCACAGGTTCCGGAAAGTTTAAACGGTGGTCTCGCACGGATACGTTCGAAGAAGCAGAAATATCATCGAAAACCGAGTGCCACGTTAACCCGCGCGCAAGTTTTCACTATCTGAGCCAGCTGTAGTTATTTGTAGATACGGAACGTACCACCTCTGTGTTATTCTTCTCCGGTCGTTCAATAATTCATTGCCCGGTCGTGGAATAATATCTCTCCTATCGTGAATGTACACCCACGTACGTGTGTTTGCCCTGCCGGCTTTAATTCTGCTTTATCGTGACCGACCGACACCCCTGCAGACCATTGGATGCTGACAGTACTTATGCTATGGTATACGCGAGCGCATCGATCATAAATTCCTTCCGGTTCGTTGACGATTCACCGTTAATGTTATATTTTTCAAGGTATAACCAGGTAGAGCGAGAAATGTTCATTTTACCGAATCCAAGAGATAATTAGACAATTTTTACGAGCTGTATGGATTGTCGAAGACTCGCAAACTTCTGAAAGATGAATTTCACTTTTACGAACTCGTAGCAAGAAAGGATTTTCAGTTAGATTTTATTTTCACTCCCCCGTTTCATCTCTTCGCCCCATTTGCTTTAAGGAGTCGTGATCGATAACCGATACGTCAGGGATGGGTGGCACGAATCAATTTTCATCAATGCGCATACTCGCGCAGTCAAAGCCGAATCCGATTTAGTTTCTAAGTGGCTCGGGTCATCTTATTACAATGGGTAATACCCGTAGATAGATTTCAACGGTGTATTCTGTCCGCGACAGAGGATTCCATCGAATCGCCGTGCGTCATGGGAATTAGAGAAGCAACGAGCACTTTATTCGCCGGCAAATTTCTCGTAAATTATTCATAGAAATATCCGCGCTTGAAATTTTCTACACGGTGACGCGTTCCACCGCGACGCGCTACTAACGCACGAAAATTTCAGGACTTAAATATCTTTGCACCGATTTTATTTCTCGCCCGCGAAATTCCCGTGGTTACGAATTCCAATTCCAAATTCCTGTTCGCGTCCCCGAAAACTCTCCAAGAGGTGTCGCACCCCGCGTACGTACCTTCTGCACCAGCTTCCCGGTCGAATCACCATTTACGAACGGGTGGAAAAAAATTATTCCGGAACCCTTCCGATACGCTTACATAATTGCTTCTCCTCGTAAAGCAGCAGCACTCGCATGTATCGCGCGGGGGCTGAACAACGAGAACTGTAAAGAAAACAAATGGTGGTGCGAGGATATACAGAACCCGCGTGGGAATAGAAGTTAAGCGCGCGAGCGCCTGTGCGAGGGTGTCCGTTCGTACAGGTGTATACGTATAGGTAAACGATAGAGGCGCACACGAAACCCCCGGGTTTCCCGTATTCATCGTAAACAAGCACATGAACGCGCGGTGGTATTCCACGTTATTTACCATGTCGATGTAAGCACAACAAACGACTCGACGTACGTTTATCTGTCGCGAGACGATCTATCCATAATGACTCTATTTTCCATTCCATCGCTTTCGCGCCGAAGGACGATATTAATTACGCCGATTACTATCGGTAATCATTGTTTTTTTTGTATATATTTGTTTTTGATGGTAAATTACATTCGAAAGTCGCTTTAACGAACGGAACTATCGAGGGATAATAATACACCACGGTGGGATAGATAGCTGGACGTATGGAAGTTGTTAAAATTTTAATTAGGTTTACGCGCGTGCAATCGTACGATTATGGCCGCAAGCCTTATCGGAATATCTCCCAATGGCATGGGAAACGTCCATTATCAGATTTTCTCATCCTCGATAAGGCTTTCAGACGGATTATAACGTCGAAGTTCCTCTGTAATCGTGTTTGACCGTACGATTTGATTATCCTCTCATAAAATAGGATCATTTAAATCATCATCGGGCCCGCTTGCGTTTCATCGCCACCAGTTCGGGTACATACATGGGGTTTTACGAACGAATACGATAATTAACAGAGTTCCCGTTATGTAGAACGAACGGGGTGGAATTATTAATAGGACACGGTTAATTATACGTTACGACAGGCAGTTACGGCGAAATCGTAAACGGTTCGCAGCGTCAGAGGAATTCTTCTCGTCTAATTGTACGATTCACGATATTGCGACGCGTGTTTCGTAACTCCGCGCAAGCAATGTCGCGATATTGCCAGCCGTCGCTCCGCGTCCACGGATACGCCGATATTAAAAACCTGGCCGACCGGGTGAAATGCAAAGTGCAGGATTTTCCGAACGCGTTCCCGGGAAACAGGAAAGATCGTCGTACGAGGGGAACAGACGTACACGTGGAAACCAGGCTAGGTAGAGACAAAGAGAAGGAAAAAGAGAAGGAGAAAGTGGACGGAAGAGGCAGCGACGGTAATATAAAGCGGTGTATTAGATGAAAATTTACGGGTGGAAAGTGTCGCGTCGGGACGACGCCCCGGAGAAATGTAATTTAACTCGACGCCGTGAATGATATTCATCGAGCGGTTTCGCACACCGACCGACGTCCACGCATCCGTGAGAATAAGAGAGGTTTTTATTCGCCGCTTCACTGGAGAAAATTACTCCGCACGAGGCCACGTGACTGGCGGAGATTTTTGCATAAATCTCCGCGGCGCGCCGGCGTCGTTTCGATGCTCGTTAACGCGCGACACCGTCCGACGTCCACGGGTGACGTACCGTCATACGACACCCACGTACGTGTATTACGAAATTTCGTATATATCGAACCGCATTATAGATTTCTTTGTGTCACTGTAATTCGTTCAAATCTACGATCATTGCGAATGTACGATGTTGCGCCCGACAATTCGTTCTAGAAAAAGGGAGAGTATTGTGTGCAATAATACTTGGCCGCGTGAATTTCATATTATCGTCGGAATTTTCCCAGCGACGTGTCAATTTTCGGTGGAAAATTCGCATGTTTCCCGGCGGCTGATATGCGGCAACAACGGAGTGGACGGGTCAGAGGGTGAATTCTTGTGAAAATGCGTCGATCCCGTCGACGTGACGTCGGACGGGAACGTGACGGCACGCGGGGAATGAAGAACGTAAGGTAGAGGTAGAAATAGAATTTCAAGGGAACGTATACAAACGATTAGTCGCCATTATTTTCGATTCCCGTGTAAAAGTCATTTTAATTTATCGCTCGTGGTGGAGCCTCGGCGATGCCCGAGTTACACGCTCGTTAATTACCAGTCTAATTAATCATGGTTTGGTTAATGGTGGGTCGGTGGCCGCGCAGACCGAACCAATTAATTGTCGATTAATCAACCGCGTCGATGTAAAAGAGGGCGAACGAATAGTTTTTACCGAAATCGTATTTGGAACGAACGAGCGCGAAAGCGTTCGCGAGTCGGCGATAGATCGAAACGTGATTTTTAATTAACAGCCGAGAATCGACAGTGCGTCCGACAAATATACAAAACAAACCTTCACCATTCACCGAACACACAATTCTCCCGATATTCCGAAGAAAATCATTCCACGCCGGTACGAACTTCCCCGCCATCCGAAAGTAATGTCCCTGAGAAAGAACAACGGCCCCGTCGCGAAGAACGCGATGAAAACCATCAAGTACGATCTTCTGAAATGGATCTGCAAGAAGCACGCGGCGAACGATCTTCCCAGCAGACGAGCTCTTCGCGACAGAGCCCTGGAATTGACAAAGATCCACGGATTGAATAGTAAATGATCCTTTTAAAAATCGTGCGAAACAAATTCCTTGACAATCGCGTTCCACCCCTAACCGTTTAACCGTCAAAAACCGGACAGCTTTCAAGTGTTCCGAGGGTTGGATGACGAAGTTCCTGAAGGACCACGGTTTCTCCTCGAACTTGTCGAAACCCGCGGGACCGATTTTCGACGACTATCGAGACTGGATCGATCTGATGCGCTCCACCATGACCCGTTACAAGTACGACGATCTCTTCCATGCCGACGAGCTGACGATGTTCTCCGATGTCTCGCCGTTGAGAATCCGCGAGACCAGGTTGGCGAGGAACCGCGTCACTTTGCTGATATGTTGCAACTCCTGCGGCACGTTCAAGCTGCCCCTTCTGATCTGCGGATCCTATCAGTCGAAGATCGTTCGGAAAGAGCACGTCTACTATCACAGCGAGAACTGCGTGATCGACGACGATCCGTTCCGAGACTGGCTGAAACGGATGGACGATGGTATGGCGGCTCGAAACAGAAAGATCTTGCTGTTTCTACGGAGATCGAGGGCCGAGACGGTTAAGGATCTGACGTTGGCCAACGTGAATCTTGTTTTCCTTCCCGAGGATTTCCCGCCGCTGCTGCGACCCCTCCGCAGAGACGTTTTCCACTACGTCAAGATGATCTATAGGAGAAGGTGAATCTCGGACTATCGATAGACTATTCTTGGACGCATCCTCTAATAACGTCGGGTATAGATCGAATATCTAACATTTGTATTCGGGTTTCAAGATACGCGGAACATCTGAGCCAACGATCTAGCACCTGGACGGTCCAGGACGTGGTGGACACCCTGATCGACTCCTGGGAGACTCTTCCCCGCGAGGTGGTGGTTTGTAGCTTCCAAAGGACTTACTTCAGAACCGACGACCATTTGCTGCAGATCGACTGTGACGGCTGGGACAGCCTGAGGACCGGCATGTCTTTCAAGAGGTTCGTGACGTTCGACGACGACCTGTCCGACGACCTAACGACAATAGATAGGAAGGTGGAGAAACATCGGTACAACTTGAGAACGTTCAAGGACACCATGGTAATAGACGATTCAACGAATTCCATGGAAGATACCCTCTCGGACGAGGAGCACGACGTCGGTTACGCGGGGATGGTGAACGGGAAAGATTCCGTCGACGGATCGCGATTGGAGAAACAAGTGACAGAAGATCGAACGAAATTACCGGGCAGAGACGAACGTCCGCGGGGAATGGAAAATATGAGGGACGCTTTGCCATCGGGGGATCACCCTTTCGGATCGATCGCAACGTCCAAGGCGCAGGGACTTCAAAGGAAGTCAACGTATGTCACCGAATCCGTTCAAGCGATCGTCGACAAAGCTTTGACCATGCCATCCGGGACAAAGATCGAGTACGTCAGAAGACTAATTGATAGTTTGTCCGCGTTCAACGAGGTCGCCGGGGACACCAATAAATTAGAGCAGACTAAACGGTTCGATCAGGACGCGCGCGATAACACGGAACGCATGGAAACGTGCTCATCGAGTCAGCCATCCACTTCCGGTCGGCAGATTACCGAGGAAACGGTTCCGAATGAAAATATCGTCGTGAAAACGGTGAAATCGAGCGGCGAGTCCGAGACGGAAACGTTATTTCCCGGTTGTCTGGACTTGGAGCTAATTGCGGACGGCGATGGATCCCCGATAAATAGCGGTAGATCTTCCAAGAGAAGGAGACCAAAATCGTCGGACGGTAGTTCTATGGATTCACGCGACTACGAGCCGGATGAAAAACGATCGAGGTTGGACGACTGGTCGAAGAAATACGAAACGTCTTTCGCTTTCGGCTCGCGGTCGGCTCATTCGCCGGACGAGGCTGGTGACTCTTGCAGAAGCTCCAACAGGTCGCGGGAGAGGCAGACGACCGAGAGAGGAGAGGAGAGTATATTCAACGTTCGGCCATCTGTTGCGCCCAAGCAGTAAGCCCGATATAGGCATTAGTATTTTTAAGCATCTTTGATATTCCGTGATCCGTCTATCGGATTTCAGAGGAGACGAGCTCGCCGTCGATCGAGCTTTACTCCGGTTTTTATCGATTCACCGGGCGGGACAGGTGTATGTCGTTTGTCCCTGTTTTGTACGTGTAGCGTATCAGCAGGTTTTACAATGCAAGGAACGAGAAGTGACGCGAGAAACCGAAGAGAACGATAATAATGTAACAGAAATTCATGAGGACGCACTCTTTAATAAACGTTTACTAACAAGACACGTAAGAAGGATGTCTTAGCGTAAGAGAACGTTAGCTTGTCTCGGATAGCCGCGGAGAACACCGAGGAACGTTTCAATCAGCCGTACAGAAGCGATTCCGTGGAAAAAGAAAAATATCTTCCACACGTGTTAAGTGGGAATCAAAGGAAACGAGCGGTTCTAAAAGCATTTTCCTTTCATCGGCGCGGTGAAAAATAAAACGCTACGGAACGGGGATCTCTGGGAATCTTTTCCCGGTGATTTCCGCGCGACGGAATGGCACTCGGTCGGCGTGAAAGAAAGACTGTGACGGTTAAAAGGGAACCCCGAGAGTCTCGAGTAAATTCTTAATTTATCTCAAGGCGAACCTACAAACCTACGGTATTCCGTGATATTAGAAATTCCTCCATCGGCCAAGCGATTCTTTATCCTCGACACCGACTGACACGAATAACTGAAACCTGTAATTTAAACATTTGCACGTTCGTCGCCGCTCCGGGTGAAACTTTGAAATTCCTTATCTTACTCTCCTTCCAAAGAAAAAACATTTCCAGAGAATTTTGCCGGCGTTTCTTGGCCCGCCGGGATACCGCGATCATTTCCGGATCGAAGATAGAGTCGTAACACACATTCCGCGACAACGATCCCCCGTGTTCGCTGCTTTTGAATAATGTGAAATGGATAGCAGACGCGGCTCGGTGACGGTGGACCCATTGCATGCAAGCGATGCTGAAAGATTTATGACGTATCGCTGTGTACCGTCGTAATAATTTATAGCACCCCTGCGTCTGATCGAACCAGTTGGAATGCACCAAACATCTTCCGCCCGCAATTTCACCCCCGAATCATCCACGATTCACAAATTCCCACGAGCGTTGTGTTTGGACACGAACCGGAATCCATGGGATTCGTTTTTCTCACCCCCGGGGAAGTAGGAAGTTGTCTCCCCTCAAAGGAAATCTGTAACCGGATGTGATAAATAACCGAAAGACGGTCGTTGTTCGGGTTAATCGAAACGCTCTCGTAATGTTCGTCCATACCAGAGCCATTTGACAAGTAGTTTTTACCCGCGATCCATACCCATCCTTTCAAAAGAACAGCAATTTATCATCGGAAGCTTCCTTAATCGTATCATTCGGGATATAATCGATCTTCCTCCCGGTTGTATTCACTTTGAATTAATATCCGTCACGACGGTACATGCCGTAAGGAAGTATGTTTTAAAGTATTAGCATATTAATTTAATAAATATGACGATATTAATTCCGCGCCACAGATGCGCTATTTGCGGCCGGTTAAAATTCCACGATGATATCGGATACAGGCTGTATGTACCATCAGCATTGCAAAAATATTCGTAAACGCGTTGCATTACGCTCTCATTACAATGCGAACGAGCGCGAGCTTCGTTTTTTTTCTACCGTGTCACGCAAATATTATCATATGCATAACTGCGAGCGAACCGCCCTTTCCGCAGCGATCCGGATAAACCCGCTTCTCGTCGGGGAAACGTTAACGTTTTACGAGAAATCCGCATTTCCTTCGGGCAGATATATCTCCTCCGGAGACGCGCGGAACGCTGTCACATCTACTCCCGGTGAAATACCGTGACATATATTCCGATCGAGAGAGAAAACGAGACAGGAATTGCCACGAAACCGTCATACCGTTAATTACGGGGCAATCACGAATCTGCATTATAAAGTTCATTATCCCGACGCGGCAGATTCATCTGATTAAGAAATAAATTCACCGAAGTTCGCGTAATTTTCCTTCATTTTTCTCCGATATTTAATTTCAGACGTAATTTAGATTGCATCCAGGAACAGTATTGGATAAATGCGACTACACACTTCATTTCCGTTTTACCGGCGTTTATTGCATGCCGCGGAAAGACTTTTAATTAAGCGATGACATCGTAAATTCAGTCACTTCGTTCTGTTTTTATCAATTTTCAATCCAGAGTAAATGGAATTAATGGACTTAATGGATTTATTGAAAAATCGCCCCAGGGTAATGTTAGAAAAATTTATTTCATTAATTATGTGACACATATTTACAATTGAAACTTGAACATCACAAATATATAAATTTCTTAATACTGTACACGAGATACATCATTTTATTTATACATAATTTTTCAGTGCTCAATTCTTTAGAACTTAATACAATAAAAGCAAATGCACAATTTTTCTTTGTACATTCTATTTTAATTTGCAGCCTAAAAAAAGTATCTATGCTCGTCATGTAGCGGTAGTGTATAATTCTCCTATAGGTTCATTTTGAATGTTGCGTATAACAGCTAAAGCCTTATTTAATATTTCTGAATGTATCACAGACTTTTCCCTGTCTGCATTCACAATGCTCCAACTGTCATCCATCAGCTGGTCAAAGTTATTAGCAACAGACTCTTGAAGTTTGCTATTTTCGAATCGTTCATCTCCCCAATTACTACGTAGACTTTGAGCTGTGGCAGAAACTTTCAATAGAAGTACCAAATCAGGAGAAGGGAGTCCCTTATCAGCCTCCTTGCACCAATCTAAACTTCTCCCACTTGTGGCAGACGTATATGCTGCACCCGAGCCTGCATACCTGAAAAAAACACACA
The DNA here is from genome assembly GCA_917499265.3 of Mimumesa dahlbomi. Taxonomy (NCBI): domain Eukaryota; kingdom Metazoa; phylum Arthropoda; class Insecta; order Hymenoptera; family Crabronidae; genus Mimumesa; species Mimumesa dahlbomi. The sequence continues at coordinate 11,526,681 of OU824125.1, read as the reverse complement.
ACTTTAAATACATAAAATGTTATAGCAGATAGATAGAGAAACATACCTGTCCACGACAAGAGTAGTACCACTGTGTAACATTTTCAACATCTCATCCCGACATTCCCAACGATTGGCTGAGAACATCAGATGCACAGTCTCCAATGGAAACTCTGATTTCTTTGAAAGGAATGTGTTCAATAGCTTTCCAATAGGAGTTGTTCTATCTGCAAGAAGCTAGACAGTTAGACGGTATCCTAGCCGCAAATTTCTATTTTTATGTACAACATGCGCGTCTACACCCAGCTTAGCGAACAGTTACTGGATTCAAATTTCCCGCACTTACAATTATCACTATCACTACGTCAAAATCTGCTCAACATTAAACCGTTTTGATTTTTTCAACTGTTCGATTAACAAGTGTTCTAACAGTGTTCCGCAATGTTCATAGATATAATATTATTTAAAATGTGTTTTGTTTACTTGGAAATGACCGTGCTTCAGCAGGTATGTTCATTTTGTTCAGCGCCTCGACCAGCATTTTCACTTGCGTAGATTTTCCGGCCCGGTCACAGCCTTCGAAAACTAACAAAGCTCCACGTCCGGGTCGCATTTTCGCTGACTTTAATGGAATTCGACGACGAAGGGTGAACGTCTAGATTCCAAATCGAATGGCAACTAACCTCTGACGTGTTCAATTGCGCTATTGACACTACATAAATGCATCATTCCCGCGTAAATATTGCAAATGGTGTCTCATCAATTTTCACCCAATCAAATACGTGCTATCGACGTGCCATCTACAAAGCTTCATAGTCTGAAGAAATCACTATGCCTGAGCGGAACAACAGCCAACAGAAAAATATTCGAAGTTAAAGCTCTCAGATGCTAGCGGCCGTATGCTGGGCCAAACGGTTTCTGAACCATCACGGCGGGAAGTGCGGCGAGGGGACTGACTTTGCCTTTGCGCGGCACCGCGATAGACGAGTCACGAGAGGCATAATCGTATTATTAGTACGCATAGAATATAACTTCTTCTTCGTATTATCACAGACGAGGTATTGGATAGACCAGGGAGAGCAAGCTCTTATGGAAAAATTAAACTTAAGATCCAGGCGGCAGGACCGGTTGTACATTTGCAGGACAGTTGTACTTTTCGAAATATTCACGTTTCGCCAAAATCTGACCGCGAAAAATCCTGAACTATAGCCTTCAGATTTTCGTGGAAATTGAAATTTTCGAAAAGTATAAGTATTATACATTGTTCTGCCGTAGAATTTCCTAACTAAATCAATGGCACAAGTTTCAACTCGCTATCTGTAAAATTTGCACAGCATGTCCTGTCTACTCTTATGGGTGGTCTGTGGTATAATTTAAGTAATTCCTTAAAATTAAGTAATATTATTAATACGCACAAACTATAACTTCTATACTCTCGGTCATCCTAGACTCGAACCCAAAATGGTAACGTTGTAACCCTTCACAATGGTAACATTATTAATACGCACAGACTATAGCTTCTATACCCTCGGTCATCCGAGACTCGAACCCAAAATGGTAACGTTGCTACTCTTCACGACGGTAACATTGTTAATACGCACAGACTATAGCTTCTCTACCCTCAGTCATCCTAGACTCGAACCCATAAAGGTAACGTTGCTACCCTTCACAATGGTAACATTATTAATACGCACAGACTATAGCTTCTATACCCCTCGGTCAACCTAGACTCGAACCCAAAATGGTAACGTTGCTACTCTTCACGACGGTAACATTGTTAATACGCACAGACTATAGCATCTCTACCCTCAGTCATCCTAGACTCGAACCCATAATGGTAACGTTGCTACCCTTCACAATGGTAACATTATTAATACGCACAGACTATAACTTCTACACCCTGTCATCCTAGATTCGAACCGATAATGGTAACGTTGATACTCTTCACAAATAAACTTTAAAGGAAATACTTAAACAAAATTTTACATAATATATGAAATTCACTGTTGCTATGTAGGGTGTCTTAAGGTTTCCATATATGACGAGTTAGTGTCCCTTGGAAAAAGGCAGGTATATCGACTACCTGCTATTACGGGTCCCATCCTCCACCTCTCAAACGAAAGGTAAATCAATTAGGTAGTAATAATCCCCACTAATAATCCCCACTGGGAGACGTGAGCATTATTAGTAGATACTACCGGTGGATCGGACATCTGCTGAGTTGCTTTCGAGTCATTGTTTGAGAACGTTGTCGGGTAAGTTTCCGCGGACGGGTTGTTTGATTACGATACAGACGCGAATTCTTCGGTCGAGTGATTGTAAGTAACAGTAGAGTTTTCATTCTACAGATTTTAGAACAAAATTTTACATAATATATGAAATTGAATGTTGCTATGTAGGGTGTCTTAAGGTTTCCATATATGACGAGTTAGTGTCCCTTGGAAAAAGGCAGGTATATCGACTAGCTACTATTACGGGTCCCATCCTCCACCTCTCAAACGAAAGGTAAATCAATTAGGTAGTAATAATCCCTACTAATAATCCCCACTGGGAGATGTGAGCATTATTAGTAGATACTACCGGTGGATCGGACATCTGCTCAGTTGCTTTCGAGTCATTGTTTAAGAACGTTGTCGGGTAAGTTTCCGCGGACGGGTTGTTTGATTACGATACAGACGCGAATTTTTCGGTCGAGTGATTGTAAGCCACAGTAGAGTTTTCATTATACGGGAGGGTCAACAAATAAATATGCAACAACATTAACGTGTACTTTTCAACCGCATTCGTTTATTCAATTTATCCATAACTACATACGTACGTTACACAAGTAAGTAAAATACATTTGCATTTATTTAACAATGCAAACTCAGAGTGCGGCACGTGTTGGTACATACCTCCTTCCCACTGGGTGGAGTGGGGATTATTAGTAGATACTACCGGTGGATCGGACATCTGCTCAGTCGCTCTCGAGTCATTGTTTAAGAACGTTGTCGGGTGAGTTTCCGCGGACGGGTTGTTTGTTTACGATAAAGACGCGAATTCTTCGGTCGAGTGATTGTAAGTAACAGTAGAGTTTTCATTATACGGGAGGTTCGAGAAATAATTATGCAACAACTTTAACGTGTACTTTTCAACGGCATTCGTTTATTCAATTTATCCATAACTAGATACGTACGTTACACAAGTAAGTAAAATACATTTGCATTTATTTAACAATGTAAACTCAGAGTGCGGCACGTGGTGGTACCTCCTTCCCACTGGGAGGAGTGGGGATTATTAGTAGATACTACCGGTGGATCGGACATCTGCTCAGTTGCTCTCGAGTCATTGTTTAAGAACGTTGTCGGGTGAGTTTCCGCGGACGGGTTGTTTGATTACGAAACAGACGCGAATTCTTCGGTCGAGTGATTGTAAGCAACAGTAGAGTTTTCATTATACGGGAGGGTCAACAAATAAATATGCAACAACATTAACGTGTACTTTTCAACCGCATTCGTTTATTCAATTTATCCATAACTACATACGTACATTACACAGGTAACTAAAATACATTTGCATTTATTTAACAATGTAAACACAGAGTGGGGCACATGGTGGTACCTCCTCGCGGTGTGCCCTGGGAGGACCTTGACGTCTCGCCCCCCTTTAACCGGGGGGGTTGGACGACGGGGTCCTGCTAACACCACCAAGGCGTAGGGAAGTTGGCGTGCCCATCGCCCAAGGAATTCATTCCTTGCAATAGCTAATTCGTTCCAGGGTGTGAGCGCCGTACACTGGAATGAATTTAGGCAGTGTCCCTTTTGTGACACTGCGCGGTTTACGGCCTCTTCGGGAGAATTGGGCGCTCTCTCGTCGCATCAAGCCTGGAGACTTTGTCTTCTCTTCGGGGATGGCAGTCCCGGTGTTTGTCACCGATGATAGTCATTCTCGAAGAGCGGGAAATGTCTTCGCCTCGTACATGGGGCACGTGGTGGTACCTCCTCGCGGTGTGCCCTGGGAGGACCTTGACGTCTGGCCCCCCTTTCACCGGGGGGGTTGGACGATGGGGTCCTGCTAACACCACCGGGTTGCGGAGACCGCTCCGGCCCAGTTGAGTCGGTCTTCCGGCTCTCCCGTCCGCGGGGACCCTCCGGGGACCTTTCCCTTCCTCCCGCGGGGGATGGCGGGCCACGGTGGGGGGTCACCAACCTCTCACTGTTGGTCATCCCGAGGAGAAGGTGGAGGGGCCTGGGGAGCCGGACGAGCACGGCTGGGGCCTCCTTGCGCTCCAGCCGAACTCGGACGGCTTCCGCGAGCCCCCGCCACCCTTCCCCGAAGTACGGGACCTCTTCGGGGACGGGTGGTGGGTGCTCGAGGGGTGTCCGAGCACGGGGGGACATGGGGGGCGCCTTCTGGCATCCCGGGGCCCCAGGGATGCATGGGTTGGTCCAACAGAAGGCGAACCTCGTGGCCTCCCGTGCTTGAGCACTCCCAGGTTCCCTTCCCCTTCCCTTGTGGGTGATGCAGCAGTGAGGGGGGTGGCTCGCTTGCCTGGTCAGCCGCCCTCGACGTGGAGGCAAGGGGGAGCCCTGGAGACCCCAAGGATGGGGAGCCGGGGGCCGGCTTGGCTGGTCGGTTCGGTTTTCGCAACCCACGGGGGGTGGGGGGACTCGGGGGTGGTGAGAGCCACAGCCGGAGTCCTTTGGGGCCGGGGGCCCGGGGGCTCCCGGAGGACCGAGGTCCTCCGGGAGCACCGGGGTCCCCGTCTCCGGAGGTGGCTCTCTCCACTCCCCGGGTCGGGGGGCGGATAGGCCCCCCGGCCCGGGGTTGGGACTCACTCGAAATTGGGAGAGGGACCCAACCCACGTCGGTTGTTTTCATGATTTGAACGGACGTAGTGCCCCCCTGCTCTGAACTTCCTCTCTTCAGGGACGGCTACCCCTGGTGTGAGTGCCCCTGTCCCCCCACCAGTGGTGGTCATCCCTAAAGAGCGGGAGGAATCAGCCCGGGGAGTGAGGCCCCCCAGGCCTCTTCCTCCCGCTCTTCTAAGATGACCACCACCGATGAGGGGACTGGCACTCTCACCAGGGATAGCCATCCCCGAAGAGAGGAAGGAGGCGGCTCGGAAGATGTCCAAGTCAAGTAGGAGGCAAGCCCCCTACCGTGCTTGGGCATCTCCCAAGCCTCTCCTTCCACTCTTCAAAGATGACTACCCAAGGTGAGGGACCGGGTGTCCCCGCACCGTGGTCGTCATCCTCGAAGAGAGGACGAAGACTGTCCGCCCCAGCAGAGCCGGGGTAAGGCACGATCACGACGAGAGAGCGCCACTTCTCTCGTGAGGCCGTATTCCGCACAGTGTCACAAAAGGGACACTGCCAAAATTCACTCCAGCGCACGGCGCTCACGCGCTGGAACGAATTGGCTATTGCAGGGAATCAATTCCCTGGGCGATGGGCACGCCAACTTCCCTACGCCTTGGTGGTGTTAGCAGGACCCCGTCGTCCAACCCCCCCGGTTAAAGGGGGGAAAGACGTCAAGGTCCTCCCAGGGCACACCGCGAGGAGGTACCACCACGTGCCCCATGTACGAGGCGAAGACATTTCCCGCTCTTCGAGAATGACTATCATCGGTGACGAACACCGGGACTGCCATCCCCGAAGAGAAGACAAAGTCTCCAGGCTTGATGCGACGAGAGAGCGCCCAATTCTCCCGAAGAGGCCGTAAACCGCGCAGTGTCACAAAAGGGACACTGCCTAAATTCATTCCAGTGTACGGCGCTCACACCCTGGAACGAATTGGCTATTGCAAGGAATGAATTCCTTGGGCGATGGGCACGCCAACTTCCCTACGCCTTGGTGGTGTTAGCAGGACCCCGTCGTCCAACCCCCCCGGTTAAAGGGGGGCGAGACGTCAAGGTCCTCCCAGGGCACACCGCGAGGAGGTACCACCATGTGCCCCACTCTGTGTTTACATTGTTAAATAAATGCAAATGTATTTTAGTTACCTGTGTAATGTACGTATGTAGTTATGGATAAATTGAATAAAAGAATGCGGTTGAAAAGTACACGTTAATGTTGTTGCATATTTATTTGTTGACCCTCCCGTATAATGAAAACTCTACTGTTGCTTACAATCACTCGACCGAAGAATTCGCGTCTGTATCGTAATCAAACAACCCGTCCGCGGAAACTTACCCGACAACGTTCTTAAACAATGACTCGAAAGCAACTGAGCAGATGTCCGATCCACCGGTAGTATCTACTAATAATGCTCACATCTCCCAGTGGGGATTATTAGTAGGGATTATTACTACCTAATTGATTTACCTTTCGTTTGAGAGGTGGAGGATGGGACCCGTAATAGTAGCTAGTCGATATACCTGCCTTTTTCCAAGGGACACTAACTCGTCATATATGGAAACCTTAAGACACCCTACATAGCAACATTCAATTTCATGTATTATGTAAAATTTTGTTCTAAAATCTGTAGAATGAAAACTCTACTGTTACTTACAATCACTCGACCGAAGAATTCGCGTCTGTATCGTAATCAAACAACCCGTCCGCGGAAACTTACCCGACAACGTTCTTAAACAATGACTCGAAAGCAACTGAGCAGATGTCCGATCCACCGGTAGTATCTACTAATAATGCTCACGTCTCCCAGTGGGGATTATTAGTGGGGATTATTACTACCTAATTGATTTACCTTTCGTTTGAGAGGTGGAGGATGGGACCCGTAATAGCAGGTAGTCGATATACCTGCCTTTTTCCAAGGGACACTAACTCGTCATATATGGAAACCTTAAGACACCCTACATAGCAACATTCAATTTCATATATTATGTAAAATTTTGTTCTAAAATCTGTAGAATGAAAACTCTACTGTTACTTACAATCACTCGACCGAAGAATTCGCGTCTGTATCGTAATCAAACAACCCGTCCGCGGAAACTTACCCGACAACGTTCTTAAACAATGACTCGAAAGCAACTGAGCAGATGTCCGATCCACCGGTAGTATCTACTAATAATGCTCACGTCTCCCAGTGGGGATTATTAGTGGGGATTATTACTACCTAATTGATTTACCTTTCGTTTGAGAGGTGGAGGATGGGACCCGTAATAGCAGGTAGTCGATATACCTGCCTTTTTCCAAGGAACACTAACTCGTCATATATGGAAACCTTAAGACACCCTACATAGCAACATTGAATTTCATATATTATGTAAAATTTTTTTTAAGTATTTCCTTTAAAGTTTATTTGTGAAGGGTATCAACGTTACCATTATCGGTTCGAATCTAGGATGACAGGGTATAGGAGCTATAGTCTGTGCGTATTAATAATGTTACCATTGTGAAGGGTAGCAACGTTACCATTATGGGTTCGAGTCTAGGATGACTGAGGGTAGAGAAGCTATAGTCTGTGCGTATTAATAATGTTACCATTGTGAAGGGTAGCAACGTTACCATTATGGGTTCGAGTCTAGGATGACTGAGGGTAGAGAAGCTATAGTCTGTGCGTATTAATAATGTTACCATTGTGAAGGGTAGCAACGTTACCATTATGGGTTCGAGTCTAGGTTGACTGACAAGAGGGTAGAGAAGCTATAGTCTGTGCGTATTAACAATGTTACCGTCGTGAAGAGTAGCAACGTTACCATTTTGGGTTCGAGTCTCGGATGACCAGGGATAAATGGTAAGAATATGATCACAGACGAGGTATTGGATGATACGAATCCCTTTCGTAACGCATTACAAAAGCACAAGGCGTCAGCACCGTCTGCAACACACGGTTCGCCACGTTGGAAGAGTTGACGGGTGGTTGCTGAGTGTTTGACGTTACCGTATTCCTTTCCGTAGATTTCGTTTAATTGCCGTCGATTGAGATCGCCAAGGTGAGAAAATGTGCCGCGAAAGAATTGCTCGTATGCCGATTCATTTTCAAACAAATAAATGTTCCGTACATAACACGTGTCACAGTTTGATAGTTTCGGTCGGTGAACTTCGAATGGCATACAGTTTTCTCACACTATTATCATTTAGTTTGACAGGGGTAATATTCATACAGAATCAACGTCCAGGGATTTGTACTTAGATAAACACTGGTGTTTTGTGCAAAGTAAATAGTTCTTGATGAAACATATGCTGTTTATTTTAATATACTTTCATAAATTTTGCTATTAACGGTGTTGTAAGGTTTTAAACCACAAATAATCTTAATAATGAAGTACATTTTATACAGTTAATATTAAACATTATGCATATAGAGATTACAGAAGGAAAATCTAATATTGTAATAGAACAATACCTGGATTTTGTTGTTGTACATTGGTTTCTTATATTCTATTGAAGCTTCAAAGTAGTTTGATTTAAATATATAAATAATTTGCATTATATAATGTTAAAGATGAAGGTGAAGGAGTTGTTAAAGACTGTCAATGTGGCATGGTCGCCACCTGCTCAACATCCCATATTATTGGCTGCTGGAACTGCAGCTCAACAACTTGATGCCAGTTTTAATACATCCGCAAGCTTGGATCTATATTCCCTCAACCTGCAACAACCAGGTTACGAAATGGAATTAAAGGCCAGTGTCACCAGCGATCACAGGTTGAAAGAGAATTCTTACTAAATTTTTATAATCGTCATGCAACACAGCTTTTAATATGTACAAAAAATACATATTTTTATGACTTGCAGGTTTCATAAAATAATTTGGGGTTCCTATGGTAATAATCCAGCTGGCATAATTGTTGGGGGCTGCGATTATGGTACAATAAAAATTTATTGTGCATCAAAACTATTGGCCAATGAAAATAACTGCTTAATAAGTAGTCCAGACAGACACACTGGCCCAGTTAGAGCAATGGATTTCAATCCTTTCCAAGCTAACTTACTGGCTACAGGAGCAACTGAGAGTGAAATTTATATATGGGATATCGTAAACACCACTACTCCAATGACTCCTGGTTCCAGAAGTCAGCCACAGGAGGATGTACAACATATTGCATGGAATAAACAAGGTTTTATTCATTACCAAGAAATATTGAAAAATTTGTACATTACAACATTATAGAATTCATTATCTCTTCCAGTGCAACATATTCTTGCATCCACATTCTCCCAACGATGTGTAATATGGGATTTAAGAAAGAATGAACCTATAATTAAACTTACTGATGCAAATTCAAAAGTAATGACAGCTATTAAAATATTACAAATCGAAGCTGCTCGGATTTTTAACACGAATTACCGTATATAACGTATTGATGTTTAAGGTGCGATGGAAAGTAGTACAGTGGCATCCGGATGTCGCAACGCAACTGTGTTTAGCATCGGAGGACGATCAGGCTCCCGTAATCGAGTTATGGGATTTGAGATTCGCAACATCTCCGTTGAAAATGTTACAAAACCATCAACGTGGTGTTTTATCGATTGCCTGGAATCCACATGATCCTGATTTACTTTTAAGTTGTGCAAAAGATAACAGGATCTTATGCTGGAATCCTAATTCAGATGCACCGGTTCGTTTACCAGAAAACTTATAATTTGAACAATAATAATGAATACTTTTTATGTAATCAACTTATTCCACCGTTCTGTACACAGAACGGCGAAGTAATATGTGAACTGGCACAGACAAATCAATGGAACTTTGATGTATCGTGGTGTCCAAGACACCCTGGATTAGTTGTTGGTACCAGTTTTGATGGACACGCAGCAGTTTACTCGTTATTAGGTGGACAGCAGCAGGCATCTACCGAAACGTCGAACAAAATCGTGGATTCATTTCCTGGAATGGATCCATTCACACAGCCACCGCCTCCTGTACATTCGGAAGCTACAGTAATTTTGACTAAAGCTCCGAAATGGTTGAAGAGACCATTTGGAGCATCATTTGGGGTAAGCCTTCCTTTTGCCCAATGAAATAATTATGCCTTCGTTTGAAGTTGCATTATAGTAGGCGTTTGTTTATGACTTTTTCAGTTTGGTGGAAAATTGACAATTTTTGAGAACGAGCCCGTAGACCCGAATCTTCCTGTGAATTCGAATAGAAAAGTTATCGTATCGCAAGTAATCACACAACCGAATTTAATTCAGCGGTCGAACGAATTAGAAGCGACACTTAAAAGTGAGCAATACAGTGATTATTGTAAAGGAAAGGCTGATAACACGACAGATATGCATAGGAAGAAAATTTGGAGCTGCGTGGGTGCCTATTTCGGCGAGAATGTGACGAAAGATATTTTGGAGTTGTTGGGATATAATATCGAAACGATGAATGCGAAATTAAATCAATTGGTACCTCAAGATGATATGAACACCATCACGGAAGGAGTGGGAAATTTAAACAATGTAAGTTTTAATATCTGATTTATATATTACGTTCCATTACTATACTTTAAAGAGAATCTTTTTACAGGTACTTAATGGAAATATCGTAGATGGAAGTGCGGCATTTGACGCTATTGCACAAGAACAGTGTAAAAAGGTATCTACTCCAGTAACACCAGTAAATAGTACCTTTAAAATAAATACTACTGATGGTAAGTATGGATTATATGTTTTAAAGTGTGGCTAGATACTATATATTTCCAAAAATTATCAATTTGAACAAAATCTGATGTATTACAGATGAGGATGGGCTTATTACTCAAGCAATCCTCTTAGGAAATATCGAAGCTGCAGTGTCTTTATGTTTTGCCAGTAAAAGGTACGCAGATGCAGTCATTCTTTCTATGGCTGCTGGACCTGACTTACTAGCACGTACCCAGTACAGATACTTTTCAGAACATTCTGGAACACTCAATTCTCTTATTAATTCATTAGTTAGTGAAAATTGGGCTGAAGTTGTTAACAACAGCGATATAAATTGTTGGAAAGAAGTACTGGTAGGAATATTTACTCATTCCAATCCACAAGAACGATCTACATTATGCGGTAAGCATTTAATTGTGGGCTACATTCACCGCAAATATAATTGCACGTATTAAATGCATTATTCCTAATGCCTAAATGTTTTCAATGCTACAGATATGCTTGGAGATCGTTTGTCGTCATCAGACAATCCATCTCTTAAAGATCAAGCACAAATTTGTTACATTTGTTCGGGAAATTTGAACAAAATGATTGAATCTTCTGACGGCGAGATTCAGGAAGTGGTAGAACTAGTAATAATAATGCAGCAAGCCTTAGCACTTCAAGGCATTCGAGAAGTTCAGATAGAAGGAAAGATTGCCAACGTTTTATCTCAATACGCCGAGATGCTCGCATCAGAGGGAGACCTCGAGGCTGCGTTGAATTATCTAGGAAACAGTCAAGACGAAAAAATAGTAATGTTGAAAGATCGCCTCTGCAGAGCGTTGGGTTACATCCAGGAATCTAAAAGTACAGGAAAAGCGCCGTTGTCGCAGAACTATTACGATCAGACAAGAAGACCCGTGCAGAATCTATCTAACACTTACACCCAATTGCAACAAACGACACCAGTTCATAATTGGAACGTAGCGCCCACAAAACAACCGTTCGCTCCTGCCGCGAATCAATTTAACACACAGCAACCGCAAACTTTCGGAGTACCGAGTCATCAAACGCAAACACAGTCCATGCATTACGATCAGTATCAAACATCTCACTCGTACAATCCAGCACCAGTTTCTCAGCCACCGCCACCGCCTCCCACGTCTGGATCAGGTGGAGTGGGATCTCGACCACCAAGCGTAGGACCTCAGGGTCGATCCAAATACCTAATCGATCCGTCAGTAAAATCTACCCCGAGTTACGGTCAAAACACTTTCCCCCAACAAACGTCGTCGTACAATACACAACAGATTCCTTCGATGTCGGCCTATCCTTCGCAGAATACATACCAGCCACAAGTTCCTATGTCTAACACGTATCCCGGACAACAGCAAAGTTTTATGCCCACTCCTAAAGAGACGGAACCTTTTAAGCCGGTTCAACCTAACATATTATCACCGCTACAGAATCCATCGCAGAATCAGATGTACGATCCAATTAGATCACAACCACAACCACAGATGCAAGCATTTGGAAATGAAGAAGTTTATCAGGCGCCGCCTCATGCTGCGGGATGGAATGATCCGCCAGTCGGAAAGAGCTCCAGAGCACAGGTAAATAATATATGGAATTCTTCTCTACTAATTCGCGTTGGAATACACTTAGAGATAGTAGATATGGTTTACCAAAAAATTTGAAAATAAGTGCTGATGTTATGAATATATATGTGTATGTGTATTCGAACGGTGTAGCCAGTACTAGCATTATACAACAAAAATGAAATGTCTGCGGAACATGCTGGTACCAGGAAATGGAAAGCAAAGCATTCGAAGAATATAAATATAAAGGTAGACGATTGTGTCAGTTGAGAGAGTGCCGTTTCCAAACTACGTTTTTTTTTTAAACGAAGTATATGCCTTTCCTATAGCATCACTGCTATACTAGAGGTGTCGATAATAATCGCGTGTAACAGTTTCAACCTCGTGTGATATTAAGTTTACTAATAACAGAGTGTGCAGAAAGAACTGCTTCATGTGTAAATACTGTTTTGCAAATCCTACTGACACGTCACCATTTCTTGTAATTAAAAGGAAAACAAATTTTACACTTCTAGCCAAAAACAGACTACCAGGCCCAAAGTCCAATTTTACATCCACTAAGAGGAACAGTACCACAACCCGAACCAAGTGTAAGTAAAAGTATCACGCAGATTTCACGTACCGCTTAGTATTCTTAAACCAAATTTAATTTTCTTTCTTCAGATGATGCCCCAAGACAACTATTATCCCGATTCTCAAGCATACAATCAGCAGCAATATAATCCTGCGGCGAACATGCCACCTCCTAACGCTCAGTTCTCCAAACCTATGGAACCGATGCAGCCAATGCAACCGATGCAGCCGATGCAGCCGATGCAGCCGATGCAACCGATGCAACCGATGCAACCGGCGGTGACTGCTAGGATGCCAGAACCCGAGAAGCCAAAAGCACCGATACCTGAGCAACACATGCATTTAAAAACAGTATTCGATGAGTTGAAAAATCAATGTTACGAGAACGCTAAGAATCCTGTAAGTTTCATTCTGTTTCTCAGAAGAACATAATGCATTAGACTAGTACTAAATTTGATTAATCAAATTGTTACAGCAAATCAAAAGGAAAATAGAAGACGTCTCGAGAAAACTCGAGGTTCTGTATGATTGCCTTAGAGAAAATAAGGTAAGTTGATTGTTATGCGATGTAATATAATGCAACTGAATGATATAACACAAATGTATTTTATGTATTTTGTAGTTATCGCAAAACACCTTGCAAGGATTGCATCAAATATCGCAAATGATTCAAAGTGGCAATTACACGGGAGGACTAGATCTTCATACGCAATTAGTATCAGGGCCAGATTTTAGCCAGATATCTTCCTTTATGCCCGGTATCAAAGTATTACTTTTAAGTGCCCTTCAGTTGAACGTTTATATTAGATAGAATGTAATCTGCTGAGTCTAGAAATGTTTAACCCAATTTTTATAATTTGAGATTTTTATAATCTTTTAACATGCATATTAAAATGGAATATTTATATTAAATTAATTTTCCATTATGTTCAGTGCAGTATGAATAGCTCAGACTATTCATGTATGAACTCCACTGTATAATGAAACATGAGCAATATAAACTTCGTTATATATAAAAATGGTTTATCGAATATCGATAAACTTATATCATTATTCCTTATTAACAGCAAAGCTTATTAAACAAGAAGCATGTAAAAGAAAAAGAAAAAAAGAATATTTACCACAGAAAACGTTTAAGGTGTTCCCATGATTGTTATTCGAATTCTTTGTTTTAACGAATATGTGTACATATACGATATTAAAGTTGACTTAAAAAACTTTGACGGATACTTATTTTTATGTAAAAGTCGTACGATTATTTTATTAGAATCGTATATTAAATTGTCTATTCCTGTAAAAATTTAAATAATGAATAAATTATTGAATGATCAAGCTATGCAGAATAGCTGCTTTTTCGTTGATTATAAATTTTTGCAATAATTCATCTAGCGGATCAACTCCATCTCGGGCTGCTTGTCGTCGCATTGCTTGTTTCACTTCTTCCCGTACACCTTTGTCAGCACCGCGTGTTGTAATACGGCGGCCTGTAAAGTGTTCACTCACTTATTTATTTAACACATAATGTAACGTAGAGCAAAGAAAAATTACACACTTTGTAGAACTCCTGATCCAGCGGCAATATCTAACGACACACCACCGCCGTGTTCCGTCCATAGATACGTTAATTCTTCTAAAATATCTACACATATTATGTATGCTTGAAACAGAGGATACGTAAATGATCCCCGATTAACGATTCTCTCGGTAATCGTAGATAGGGTACTGGCTTCTTGTGGCCAATCTATTTGCATTAACACTAATGCGTGTCCAATCGCCAAATCTCCAACGCCGCCAGGTAACGAAAAATTTTCCTAATTAAAGTGAGTTTATGAGTAGAATCTATATTTTAAACAGTGTATATATTTTTCTTACCTTTATTGCTAAAAGAAGTAATCTACAACAGTATTGCAGGACAGGAAATCGCGCCATAGTCAGGTAATGTAAATGTCTCGCGCACGGAACCGTTAAATTATAAGATACTTTACCGCAAACGGCGGGTAACGCAGTGACTGCTAAAACTATATATTCCAGCATTCCCTAAAAAGAAAGTTATACTTTAAATGGAACATTACGCGATTAAAATGTTGCGTTAAGATATATAGAATATACCTTATAATCTTTTAGAAAAAAACAAGTGCTTGCTAGACGAAGATGAGTTGGTAGACTAGCAGCTTCCTGTGGTAAACGCGCAACTACTTCGTGGTGCAGTCCTTTGTACATAGCCAAATCTGTTAGGAATGGATTTAACCAAGCATCGAGTCTGAGCTGTTGATTCAGTTTGCCAATTTCTCTTTGCAAATAGTCGCTACTGTGCAACAAGTCCCACAACTTTACTCCCAGTGCCAAACCATTACCGCTATAATCACCGTCGCTGGTGACTACGATCCCTCCATTATCTTCTCTTTTCCGTTTCTTTAACTTTGGCTCTAATATCAACAGTATTGCAAAAATTAGATATGTAAATCACATATTGCGGTGTGTTACGCTAAAAGTGTATACAAATTAGCATACCTCCAGATGAATGTAAGGGTTCACCAAATGCTTCTACTAAACAGTACATAGTGTCGTCGTTGTTGATCAGCGCTGTGTGTTCGTTTAAAATCCTAAGCAATACTACGACTGTACATATTAATAACTGTCTTACTACAAGTTCCTCGCACAAACCAGTGGTATGTACAACAGCGTACTGCTGTAATTTTTCACAGTACGCTTCCCGATTCCACGGGGTGGCGAATAAAGTACTTAATTCCCATCCTAATTTTTTTCCAATTAATTCTATAACTTGGAAAAGTCTGTCCCATGGATTCTGGATCTGTGTGTCTGGTGGTTGCTGTATATAAGCCAAATAGAATTCTACTGCCTTGCAGAGCAATCGCAGACTTAGTCTGGGATTTAACTCAACAGGTGCAGCACCTAGTAGTGGCAATGCATCGGAGGCTAGTAGTCTTCTAAAGCCATTTACTGCACGTCCTGGGTGGCTGTGTTTCTCTGCGGTGAGAAGAGTTTCTACTAAGCGAGGCTGAAAATGCGATAGACTAAAATGTTAAAAAATTATTAGGTAATAATTTCATTGATATACTTGGAGCTACTTACTCCATGAGTGGAAGTAGTCTGAGGAAATCTGCGCAATAACAGTAGTAATAGTTTACAATGTTCCATAGTATCTTCACTGTGATCAGCTGTCATGACCAATAGTCGATGCTGCAATTCCTGAGGAATGTGTTGAAACATTTGACACAGAAACTCTGCCTCTGGATCGCATTGCTCTGATCTAAGACATGCTGTTACCATTTCTATCTCTTTCCATATTTCGCGATCATCTGGAAAATTCTGAAATCTGTTCTTACATTTAAATGGCTGTATGTTTGTTGTCTACCTCAATTGTTCTAAACGCTTTGTACTTTGCATCAGAAGATGATCACTCACATTTCACTAAAACACTTTGCCGCTTCCTTTACATTTTTCGACAGCTTTTCGATGCGATACGCTTCAAACTATGATAACATAACACAGAGGTGATTATTTAAAAGGCATTCCCTTGACAATAATAAGAGTGACACATATGAAGGAATCTCACAAATAATAGAATAATATTCCGCAAATTAACGTGTTACGAGATTGAGACGAATGATGTTCATTCTATAAAAGTTATAGTAAACAGTGACAGAATACTAACCTGTACTTTCGCACTATGGGGAAACAGAGATCTTGCGGTAATCAGCCAGGATTTGGCAGCGTAAATGTCAACTGGGAGCGCATCTTTCGCTCGCATAATTAAGTAATCTTCTTTGGATAATTGATTATCCGTGGCGGATGTTTTTTCCAGCATTTTTCATCAAATTCAAATCTCATAAGAACGAACGAAAGGTATACGTTCATACAGTGTTCGCCATTGTGGAGTTTCAAAACAAAGACGACGGTGTGTAACCTGTGTACAGATGGCGGCACAGTTAAATGTCAATATGATAATCAACAGATGGCTAAATGAATCATCATTTAATAAATCATCCAACATTTCACCATAAATCAACTGCCAGAAAAGTACGGTATCTAAATAAAGGATGAAGAAAGAATCTATATGTTCAACGAAAGAAGACGTGAAAATCTCGTTTTACAGATTATAGAGCTCTGTATTATCTACCGAGGACAAAGCGAATTTGAATTGCATCTTAGAATTTCTAGAGTGGTCCTTTTCTATTTGCGGAATAGATTGAGGGATGACTAATGTTCTTGCTATTCACGCATACTATGAACTTATCGTATTCGCATTTCGTCCAACAGGGATGATTAACGTGAAATGTATCATGATCGAGTAGAGCAAAAACGGAGGAACTAATGTCCAACGGTGCGTGATTTCTATGAGATCTTTCCGTGAAAGTCTACGGTAACAACAAAGACGTAATTTTGCAAATCCCCTGAGCGATATGAGCTGTCGCTTTTCCATACAGGGCCGAGTGGTTCCATTTATAAAGATATAACAGGGAGCACTTCGAGGCGGGAAAATCCGCTTACCCCGTGACGCAGATTCTGTTGCAACTCCGCCGAGAGCTTCCTTAAGTGGTTATGGCGCTTTGGCTTTGTATCCTACGGTTTTCCGGGTTCCAGTAAAGTACCGGAAATAAAGCTCCATCAACGCCCCTTTCCTGATTTATGTGGGAAAATAAAGAGAGTCTCGATCCTCCCGGTTCCTCCTTTCGAACGTAGTTTTCGGATATTGCCACGATTGCAATTTGATAGCGTCGCGACGTTCTCCAGAGTCGTATTTCAAACACAGGGCGCTCTTTCGATGCCTGTGAATTATAACATTGGAAATTAACGTTTAAATGTCGATATATAATTAACTAAGATTACATTAGGTAATGGCAATGTATACATTCATAATCGAGGCTGAACTAACAAGTGAACTTTCACGTTACAAAAAAAGAATATGGTACACCATTCGTTGCACACTTTGAATCAGAAAGAAGCGTCTAAAGCTCGGTTGCGCGAGTCATTTCAAGCGGTGATCCTCGCGGGAGTGGCAGCGATATCGTATTCGTCTCCAACTAAATTTTGCGTCTACGAGGTGGTTAGGGGATGCACACTCGGTGGCTGTGTTAGTTACCCTCTGTCTCGGAGCCTCCGCCCGCCCCTCCAGCCACAATGGCATTAAAATTACCAAGGAAATTCAATTCCCAGTTGGAAATGTATCGCGCACGTGTAGTTCATACTCGTATAGGCGGTGTTGGGATAACGTACGTAAAACACAGGGACGGAGGGTGTACCTGGGTTCCTGAGATCTTGCTCACGCTAAAAATTTGTCATCTTCTTCCGAATATCCAACCCTGAAAGGCAAAATTATTTATAGTGCCGACATCGACTATATATTACAAAATTTTCTTATCATACATTAACTACCGATCAATATTATTATTTAAAAATAATTTCATATTCATTTCCATCCTCTGATCTTTAATCTACCCAGACAATTTGTTTCACGGTAGGCGAGTGGCTCGAAAGTATGTACTAAGAATTCGGAGGAGAAATTCCGCAGGCTGGACCAGCAACGAGACGTCCCTGCTTAAAGCGGTATAGAAAGCGTATAACACAGGTGCAACTCGCACGTACGCAGGCCCGCTATGGATAGCTTAGGTTGGTTAGTTAGCGTGCAAGTACACGTATCAAAGGCACTCAGAATCCGAGCTTAACAAAGCCAGCTTTGGGTTTACCAACCGTGTCACGTAGTACGTGTATACCTTACCTGCTCACGCTTCGCAAAACCTAAACCTCCTGCGGGCCGTCTAACTTTGGCCTTAATGCGTCAACGGGGAAGGGATAAGTTTCGACGGGGCAATTAAAACTAATTATTCTCGTCGGCGGTATCGGCCAACCAAGACCTCCCATGGGTGATCGATGCTAATTATATGCGGAGGGAACGGTAGATATTCATTGGCAGGGACTCGTAGAAAATATTTTACCAACCGACTCTTACCGCTTCCTGTTTTATATCCAAAGATTGTTAGTGTTGCTTTAGTATAAAAATTGTATATTCTAATTTGATTCAAGTAAACTAAGGAATCGTGACACGTACGCTCCCTATCTAAGTTACAGTTGTATAATTTATTCAAAGTCCATAAAGTGTATGTAATATAATAGGTGCCATAAGGCTGACCGAATTTGAAGCCAGATTAGCGTGACGCGTTTCAGGTAGTGGTCGTATCGCAAAGTAGAGGAGATAGCATCGCGAATCGAGCGGAGTACGCTCGTGCACGTCGCTCGATAGGATCCAGAAGAGGGGTATCGAAAATTTCAAGCCAAATGTGCAACTAAGTACCTACTTAGGTCCCATTTGACGCAGGGGATTGAGATCGCATTTGAATGGGAGATTTAGCCGACGGATTTTCGTCCCGAATTGAGCCATTGTGCGATTTAAACCGGCCACCTGACGGCTCTTGACACGCTACCGTTTGCCTTTCTGCATTTTAAATACGCCTCTGGTCGCGACTCGTCCCGTGTCATCGGATTCCCCCCAACGATGCCGACCGATGATTCCATCGCGTCCAACGAATGTCCAAAATTCTAGAAATTTCACCGTCGGAACTGGCAATCAAATCGCGTAAAAGCTACTGATTCGCACGAGAAATCACGTACAAAAGGTATTCGGCTGAAATGTGTGAAACTATCTTCCGCTCGATGGTAAATCATTACATTAACGCTTCATAATTGCTAGGCTAGTTCTGGCAGCTGCATTAACTACTTTTTCCAAGCCACAGCATCAATCTGCCCTAGAGCATAACACGACAATCTAATAGGCAGTTCCACACCCAAAAAATTAGCTCAAATGAATAAATACGACTACGCCTAACGGCGAAACTATTGACATAGTTTCCAAAGAAAATCAAAGCTTCTGGACCAGATTCGTTGTTTGTTTTCTATCAACATGCGACAGTGAAAGTTTCCGATGATAATGAAGATATTCCGGAACATTATAGAGATATTACTGTCTATTTGATTTTCGAGCATGAAATACCGTACGATAATCCAACCGACAATACTTTCTCTGGGGGCCGTGGATGTTTTGGCACCCCAACGTGCAGAAATGGTCACCCCTCTTGTAGTACACGGCACCCCATCTATCGAATTATTTTGATTCTGCGATAATTCACCCCTAATACCCGTCCCCACCTAGCCGACTCGGAGCGGGGAAGAGAAAAAAAGGTGATTCGACCTTTTCGATGGAAATCTGAAAACATTCTGCGGGGGATCTTCGGAATCCACGAAGACAGATTAGCAGGATCTATCGCAACGACGAATAACACGTGTACGCGCATTTCGCCCGCGTGTTAATGAACCAAGCTGCCGTGGAATCGCGTTACCACGAACAACAGGAATAAACTGACAGAAAAAAAGGAAATGCGGAATTACAAGCAATCAAAGTTCAAAGTAGATGGTTGACATTTCGCATTAAATTTTCAAATCACCGTCACATTTTCATTCAATGGTCGTGTACCATTGAATTTTGAAGGCAGCGGTGTACAGATCGGCTTAACGCGTATTTTAGAAAAGAAAAATACCATTAACGCGACGCACGCTACACGAATCCTCGGTCCGTATCGAATCGATGGATCCTCGAAGCCGATTTCGATGCGATTTTGGAAAGTACACGGATGTATCGACGACGTGATAATCCAACACGGGCCACCATTGTCAACGTGAAATTGAATTTCGTCAATTAGATTTTCGGCGTTTACGGTTGGTTAGACCGTGTACCAACTGCACAATGGCCGTACGTTTCGTGGACAGCTGTAGAATATATCCGGCTCGATACTTACACTCCTTATTCGAGAAACCACCCTCGGGGCCTAGGTTCGATTCTCGCATTATTATAATGTGGCCTCGGGCCTAATTTTACCAGATCACGAACCCGTGCCTAATTCATTGTACGTCCTCGTTCCTAGACCGGTCACTCTATCCACGCGTAATTGCCAGCAAATCTGCGGATCGTAAAACTCCGGCCCTGCGAAAAAGTTTCTACGTTAGACCACGACCAGACATAGATTTACCGTCGAAAGAAAAAAACATACCCGAGGATTTCCCTGATGGTCCTGGAAGTGATTGAAATGCCTCGACGATCCTCGGAGACCGCCGGATCTGAATATTCCGCCGACTAATTGGCGACTGACAAAAGATGTTATTCCCGAAGTCTCGTCCTCTCTTTCATCCCCACCTGCCCCTCCCCCTATCCCCCCCTCTCCCGACTTCACCCGGGAAGCTCCGAAGTTTCTGGCCGCGACGGGCGTCTTGGTTAATCACTATAATTGATATTCCGCTGATATCACCGCACCGGGTAACGGAGTAACGCGGGTAACGAAGTAACCCGATTAAAGGGAGCCTCTTATTGGCTCGCTCGCTCGTTCTCTTCAATCGAGTTACATAATTACCCTCGGCGAGAGTGAAAGAGAGGAAGAGCTTGGTTCTTCTTCGTCAAGGTGTCGGGAGGAACGGGGACGAACGTCGGGCGAAGCGGATTGGAAATCCATGGAATACGTCGCCGTTCGTTATCGGCATTGTGATCGATTAATTGGTCCCACTAATATTTCCCAGATCTGGCGGGAAAGTAATTCCTGGACGATGTCGCATGGAAGATGTGAAAAATGTAATCGCGGGGGAAATAGATTCACGTTGTAGAATGAAATTTGTTCCGTAAAGGAGAGTGTGTGGAGACAGGCATAATTATCCGCGTAATTTTGCAGTTATTAGGGGCTGTCGAGCCGCGTATAGAGCAAAACATATCTTTCCTCTGTAGATTCCAGGTCTCGGAGTATTCTCTGACAGGGATTCGTTTAGCAGAAACGTATCGGCGACTTCCGGTGAGCGGAGCCAACCGGGCGGAGAGTATTCTTCGTGAACAGACACGTATGTACATACGTACATACATATAGTATGTTACACGCGTACACAGAGGAGAATCGTCAAAGCAAAATCTGGAAAACCGCATCACGCAAGGGCGGTTACAATACGGGCCGCTGATTTCCGACATTAATGACATATTTGCGACAATAATGTTCTGTGTAAACGAGTATATTATATAATGACAAAACGCGCGGTTACTGCGGGGTAAGAGACGCGGAGCGTTTGAACGACCAGTGTACATATATGTATAATACGCGACGTGTATTCATACGTGATTCCTCCGCGGGTGTGCGTGTTCCACGTGTGTGAATCGGTTATTTGCGTGCATACGCACGGACACACAGACGTGTGTATTCTTGGCGACGTGTGGGTGGATGATACTCACGGTCGCAGGAAACAGCGCATCATGGTAATAACCGTCATCAAACGACGACCACTTAGAACCAGGCCAGGCTCCTCGTGGAAAATTCGTCCTTTTACCTACTGTCGACGGAAACCTCGAGGTTTCTGAACGCGGAACGACGAAGGGCATTCGCGGTACCGACCAACGAATTTCAATCGGGGACTCGCGAACCGTGCAAACGAGGAAACGATTTGTTCGTGAAGGCAGCATAAAAGAAAGTCAAAACCATTGGAACGATAAAGAGCGATGAGTTAACAATTTCATAATCACTTAATGACACCCGATGTGGGAGTAAACGAAACGTCGAATACGAAGTCATCGTGCGGTTCAATTTCCAGGATATCTGACAGGAAGCAATTACGTTGCGGTGAAATTTCTTTAATCGTCATTCCAGTCCCTGGAACACATGATTTACCAAGTGTGTAATGTACGATATAACGTAGAGTACTTTTGTAAAAGCAATAAAGAACGTTTTCACAAACAATTGGGAAATAGACGTTATTGTCATTTAGCATTTTACTTAATTACTTCATTATCCGACTGGTTGCTTACCTAATCACGACTGTTGTCTTCAATTATACCGGTAACGTAAGAACATCCATTATAAAGTGAACGCACGAGTCATCGCGATTTTCTTAGCTCTCGGTGTCATCGCTAATCGCGATACACGCGGGGAATCGGAATTCGATCGGAAATGTGCGGAATGTCGAGCGCGATCGCTTGATTAAACAAACATCCACGATTTAATCGGCGAAATATCTTGCTGATTTTATACCTGCGGCACTTTGTTATTCATGGTCGCAGGAAACGGCGCGTCATGGTAATAACCGTCATCAAACAGCGACCACTTAGTACCGAGAACGTTTCTTCGTGAACGAAATGAATTTTTTTCCCGCAAATTGATAGGCCGAGCCATAAAATGATAAAGAATCGTATCTTCCCAACGGATAATAAACATCGATCGATAATCGATTCTCTCATTCCGAAGAGAAACGTGCTCGCAGAAATTCCAGTGGAATTAAGTTCGCGCTCTCCGCATTCCGTACTTTTATTTCGTCTAACGAAGCAGTGTCTAAATTTTCGCGAAATTTCCAAATACCCGGAGCGACGTGGGGCGCGTAGCCGTGGTCTCCCGCGGTATTTTCGATGAAATTAAAGTATCCTCGGCTAACGAGCACTCGTGACGGCGACGCGGTATTAAACTGTCCGCGATATCCGCCATTTCAAAACGCGAGTTCACGAGGGAAACACGGGTAACAAAAAAGGGCGCGGGGGTGGCGAGGGAACAGGGAGAGGAGGTGGACGACGGGAGAGGGAGAAAATAGGGACGGATGGACAGACAGAGAAATTACAGCCGCATGCTGTGTTCAGGAAACGGCGCATTCTATTGTGCTTTTGTCATAGTTAAACTGTCAGGCCAATTTCGCGTCGAGCCAATTTATGCTCACGTGTCCCGATGTATGTACTCGCGATCCTCCGCCGCCGCTCCGAAGTGGCACGTTATGCTGGACTGCATAATTTTGCAAAATTCCGTGGCCTGGCGTACACACGGTAACGGGAAACAAATGGATAAGAGGGATTCGTGGATTCTAAACCTAGCATATTTTTTCAACGACACAACAAAAGGCGTGTCATACGTATACAGATATTTACCGTTCTCCGGCGCATAATTCGATCGATCGTCGTGCGTGAGTAATACTTCGAGAGAGAACGTGGTATTTTAACCTGATTGTATTTTAAATTTCCCTTTAGAGGGTAAGCGTAAAAAGAGTACCTACCGAGAAACGGACTAAAAAGGATAATGTAACAGTTTCACCGACCACCGCAATACCAATTACGGTAATTCGTAGTTAGAGGTGATAACATCGCGATTCGGATCACGTTCGAAAAAGCCCCGATTCGCTGGAATTCCGCGAAGAGTTTATTCCGGCTTAACGATCGGTGGTCGGGTTTGCGAATCGCAAGAGACCGGGTCCCGGCGGGCAATTAGACTAATTAAATAATAATTGAAAGGAGAGAACGGTTGGTCGAGAGCTAGTAACCGAACCACGCCCAGAGCATTCGTGATATCCCGACCAATCGGGCGGGACGATCGTTTCCTCCCGACTCGTCTTAATCAGCTGACTCCATAACTATCCTTTAATCGATGCTCCTGCTTTGGAAAACGTCTACGCGACGTCGCTTTTCCATATTCGTCGCGTATATTAACAGCCCACGCGTCAGCTTATCCGTAGAATTTCCGCCGATTTCCCGATAGACGTAGAAAAATGCAGATCGGGACTGTCGAAACTAACAACACGAATTTCTTACGACACGCTCTTAGAATTCTACGTCTCGCTCATACATTATGCATGGTGCGAAAGTGAAATAGAGCAATCGCGAGCGGAGAAAAAAATGTTCTCCAGTGTGCAACGAAAAGAGCTCCGACGAAACCCTCCTGGAGTCGATCAAATTCAGGTTCCACGGAATCGGGATAGAAAGATTTCCGGTGGAAAGCGAGTAATCTTGTTTCCGGACGATTTAGAGTACCATCTTAAGATCGGTTACCCTCGACGATCTAATGGGAGGTTTTAACGAATCTTCGTGAAATTTCCGGATGGCTTATTTTCGTTCCACGAACTCCGTATGAATGCTGCGCGGAATCGAAACGATCAGTGGCCGAACATCGAGCGGGAGACTTTCATTCGCGGCACGTAGCCGAGCAATTAGTCGAGGCGTTAAAATATTCCATGGTTTCAAGGAAAAGTGGTTTGCACACTTAAACACAGGCGATTCCGACTCGACCCTAGTCGGCAGGCAACACTTTCGATGCCCGATGTGCATGAATAAAACATCGTGTTCGGGGTGGCAAGGAACGAGCGTGTACACTTGAACAAGAGAAGAAAAAATAAACCGCGATATCTAGGGAACGATACTTTGTTCGTGTTCCGTTGTGAGCCGTCGACGTGACGACGATCGGCGACCGAGACGGCCGAACGGAAGCCGGGAAAGCAAATTATTCGGTAAATGCGATCAGTTCCGATGACGGCGAAAATTAGAGGCCCCGATGAAAATTTTAAACGCGCGGCAAAATGAATTTTCGTGAACCGTCACGGGAGGGTGGTTCCGACACCTAGGCCTCCCCCCACTTGTTTCACTATAATTACGTTACGGCACCGGGACGCCTTTGATTGTACCCGATGACGTCAGCGAATTCGCTTGGGTAATGAAACATTCGAACTGCTCGCCATTACTTTAAGGATCGTTGTTAAAAGTTTTATTAGGAACGTTGCGACGCGTTCCAGTCATGGCACCGTGTTCTATCGGGTGTTTTAAAAGCGTTCCCGATGAAATATCAAGGTTTCTTTTGTCGAATCGAAAAATCATTGTCAAGTAGTCGCGATAGAAATTAATTTTCGTGCAGTCGATTACTTGGTGGAAATTTCTCCGATCGGGCCAACGATCCTAACCAATCGAAACGTAAACCCGCGTGCCCGGGAGAAAAACGGGACGATGAAGGCGGTTTCACGACCATTTTGGTGGCGCTCCCGTGTCTCGAATGGGGTGGCCGTAAAGTATATGCGCGTTCTTGGTGTCTCGATGACTGCCCCGAGCGTCTCCGCGACAGGGCCCACCACACGAATGCGAGCCGCGGATACACCGGTAAACGTGTGTACGGGACCGTGGTTGTACGTGTGTCTTGCGATGAGGATCTTCCAATGAGATCGCAGTGCACGTTATACGTATACGTCGGCGCAGACGCGCTGGAGAAACAAGCGGGAGGGTGCGTATTTCCACCCTCGACTTGGGCTGGTAATACCGTGGCCGGGGTGTGAAAATCAGGAGCGAGCTGCGGCGGAGGAGTCGGAAGAGGGAGAACAGAGAGGGAGAGAGAATAGAAACGGAGGGAGAAAGAGAGCGCGAGCAGAAAGAAGAGGAGGAGGAGGAAGAGGAGAAGGAGGGAGAGGAGGGTGGCGGTTCGAAGAGGGTGAGAAGCTGAAACACCCCTGGGGTCCAGCGTGCTAGGGAGGATCAGAGGAGGCAGAGGAGAGAGAAAGAGACAGAGAGAGAGCGAGAAAGAGAGAGAAGGGGCGGATAAAGTCGAGTGAGAGGGAGAGATTGCCGCCATTTTACAGTGGCGCGGATCTGCATAACGATCAGAGACTGTCGTGTTTATCAAAGCTTTTCTCCGCCATCTGCATAATTTTCTGCCGCGCCAGGATAGAGAGAACGAAGAGAGAGGGGAAGGAGGGGGATACAGGGAGGTACAGGGGGGTGGATACCCTTGCTCTCCACTCTCGAGTGCATTTTATGTGCACGACTTATGAAACTTTAACGCCCTTACGAATAAATTACTCGAGTAAGCGCCGGTCTCTCTAGCCTTCCGGACGCGTGATTGGCCCATTTGCATTTGAAGTGAGGAGGCGAATTAATAAAAAAAATATTTGCCTAAGTACTTACTCTCGTTGGAACTGGACTTACTACTCGGCTTCCTGTATTAACCGTCGTTTTATTCGCAGGAATCTTCCGATGGAAGAAAATTTCTTGGCTCTGATATACGAGGAGGTAATAAAAAGAGCCGCGAAAGAGTTTCGGTACGAAGTTTCTTCGGGTGGAAATTCACCGAATGACGGACAGAAATCGATCTTTTGCGGAAAAATACATCACCCGTTGACAAACATATGTACACGTACATGTCGCGTGTATGTATCTACGTGCGTGCGTATGTATAAATGTATCGAGCCGCCATGGCTCAATTCCCAGAGCAACCGTTGAGGAAGAAAAATATTTAGTGACAGACCCTTACGTATCGATGGGGTGGTACCCGTTATTAGGGCTCTTATTAACCCAGCATATGGACTAGAAGGGCGACTTCAGATAGAGATCATGGTTCTCTCTGTGCCGATGATCGTGCTCACAGATTACTTCGGTTTGCAGTAACAGGTCCTATTTCAAGGGATTACAGATAGCCCTTAATCTTTATCGGTGATCTTCCGCGCTTCCATCCATCGACCAAAATGCAAATGAACGCCCGTCCACGACCGCAAGGGAGGTGAAAAAAAAGAATAAAATCACCGAGAATAAGCCTGGTTTCGCGTAACATTACCCCACCCTGCAACGGTGTATCGTTTCGCTATATTTCTGAATATTTTTCGATCGTTGGCGATAAAATCCTATATCACCCTATATTGAAATACGCTCGATATAGGGATTAATGAAATTGGACGCACGAGAAGCCCGATAAAAGGTTTAAATATACATATTCGTCCGCGTTATACAGGGTGGTGTTTCTAAAAACCTTTCGACTTACGTTCTATTCGCGAATTCCAGCAATGTTTCCCTCTGAAGTACGAATAATTTTTTAATTTTCTCAAACGTAAATTAAAATCGTCAGCCCCGACGTCGAATGGCCGTGTATTCCAGGGTATTTTCGTCGGCGACGCTGGCAAAGAAGTGAAAATTGTAAAACCATGGTATTTACCGTGGAATCCACGGCGGGGCGGTTAGCGCGTTAGTTCACCTGATTTGGAGGCTTAATGAGCCCGTTGACACTTTGATGCAGGGTGTCCCGCGTGTCGCCGGGGAATTGCCAGTTCAATAATTCAGAGCCCGGCCGTAATGGAACTTGTCCGCGGGACTCGATCTATCATAGGAAATTGCACGGAGCCCTTTTACCGGCGCCCATAAGAAACATACATATTAGAAGAATAACAGCGGGCTCGCTCGCTCGTAACCCCGTGTCTGTCGTTCCGTTTCTGAGAATTGATTAGAGCCCCGGAAATAAATCGGTCGTGTGCGTGTTGGTGGATCGGTCCGGGTACGTGTGTCGTTCTGAAACGCCGGACATTCCCCGGAAGACGTATATAGGTTTACGTAAAAAGCGAAAATATCGTTGGATTATGGAGAACGAGGTGGAATTATGACGCGAGGTGGGCTACGGGGTGACGGCGAAATATATGTACATCGAGTTCGATGGTAACACGATAGTCAAGTGGATCGTTAATTAACAGAGTCCTGACAAATATGTCCTTATGATTATATTCCTCGGTTTATTAAAAGTGTATCGGACAAAGGATCGATGGTGCACGGTGGAAGCGACGAATCGATGGAAATTTTAACACACACGCCAACCATCGGAAAAAGAACACGGGGAAATAGCGGGGATCGCGGATAGAAATAATGCTCTATTCCGTTTGTGCGAATTTTTCCGGGACCTCGTGTATCCCGTTCCATCTCGTCGGAACGAAACGAAACGAAAGTCGACTCGCAGCGGCGGCGGATAGCACCGGGTCTCGTCGTCCGTCGGCAGGCGAAATGCTCGACGTCAAAAGCAAAGCTCAGAGGCAATCATGAGCTTTCGAATGCAAAACAGCAGCTTTCGCGTAGCAGCACTCGGCACTTTTACATTTAAATGTAAACTCGCTGAGTGCGCGCCGCAGAGCCGCCCTCGCCATATCCTCCCCCATCTGCCTGGCGGACCCCTTTTCGTCCCCCTTTTCACCACACCGACGCCCTCCCCCCCTATCTCCCATCCTCTCCCCCTCGCAGTCCGCGCGCCGCTTTCATCCGCCTCCACCTCCACTTTCGAGGACGTAGGCGATATGGCGGAGGCGCCTGGATTTAATATTTTACACCTCAAATGTTGGCCGCGCGCGAGAAATGCAAAACAGCTCGTCGACTATCCCTCGACCCACCCACCCCTCTGCCACCCTCCTCCTCTTCCTCCCGGACTCCCTCTGCCACCCCGGGACCATAACGACCCCCCACCCCATTCGGGGGGCTCGGATTGGATTTAAAACGCGCTAATTTGTCGAGCACGACACGACCCACGCTTATACACCCTTGGATTCGCGTGTCTTCGAGCGTCCGTGTGACCCATACTTTCCTCCGTTAGCCGTGTGTTGTACATACGTACCCACGTAGGACCTACACGTGTATGTATACGTAGAGAAGTCACGCGGCGACGCGTCTCTCTTCCCCATTGGGTATGCGTGTATAGGTGTGGGCACGGTGGGCCACATCTAAATTTAAAATCTGCTTTGCATAATGCCCGACCTCGTCGGTGCTCGTCGACCCCGGGACCGCCTAATTGCGGCCTCGTTCGAGCCCCGTGTCCCTTCGACACCTACGGCAGCCATTCTCGAAAAACCGGCTCCTTCCGCCCACCCGGCGAGGCCGCCCTTAGCCAGCTTCCGCCACTTTGAATCGACCGACCAGATAACGCGTATTCGCCCCAACCGTGATCGACCTGTCTTTTTCAACGTCGATCTAGAATTTCCTATTCCCTGTCCGAATATTTGTACATACCCTGGGATATTCGCGAACTTCGCAGAGTCTGAAACGTTTGATTTTCAATAGACATCTATTCGTCGACGTAACTAATGAATTTTCGTCGATCACCTTCGCAAGGATGATCCGTTTCAGACTTTCTTGATGATTCATTGAATCGAGGGGAGGGAGGATCGACGGATCGATCGATGCACGATCATGAAAGCATGTCATGGCGAGGCGATACTGTTTGCTCGATTGCCGACAATTACCAATTACCAATTACGCGGTACGGTAACGAGGCGGCGGTCAATTGCTCCCGCACACACCCGGCATACGTGCAGGAACGTCGAAACCTCGTTGAGCGGCCGGAAGTCGATCGAAGGAAACTCGTTTCCAATCGTTCTTTCTTTCAAACTATAATGATCGAAGTAATCTAGCCTAACGTGGCGATACGATCCAAAATGATATATCGCATAGCGAACTGTAATAGCTTTCCGTATCGTAGAAAAATTCCCCCACGATGGAAACAATTACGTTACCGGTAACGAGATTGCCTTGGACTTTACCCCCCGTCAATCGTCTTAACTCCATGGTTATTTCATCCATTAATACACCCATACACCAAGTTTTACAGTCATAGACTGACGGACAACAACGTCAAACGAAACTCGATACACCCGGAGACGGTATTCGACGCACGTGCGTAGATATTTTGATCCCTCGCGCAGAAATATCTCGTAACTGGCATTGTCCAGGGTAAACTTTGTCACGGTGGTCACGGGGTAGGTCGTTCTGTATCGTGTTTAATGTACTATTAAACGTAGCCATTGTGCCCCCGGCGTCCATCGCGTTCACAAATTTACTTCCTTGGTTCCCGCTGTCCATCCGCTACCCTTCTTCGAAGGGACGAACGAAAAAAGAAACAGGAGCACGTGCCACCCCCCGTTCCAACGGAGAAATTCGAAAGTAATGCGATTTCTCCCGCCTATATCCGCCGGGGACGGTCATCGGTCCGCGTTTCAGACTTTTATTCACGAGGGACGGGGGAAAAAATCGT
The DNA here is from genome assembly GCA_917499265.3 of Mimumesa dahlbomi. Lineage (NCBI taxonomy): Eukaryota > Metazoa > Arthropoda > Insecta > Hymenoptera > Crabronidae > Mimumesa > Mimumesa dahlbomi. The sequence goes on along the minus strand of OU824125.1, from coordinate 11,496,426 downwards.
ATATTTTCGAGAACAGGGATTTAGATACGCCGGGTGTATTCATATGCTAAGACGTTTGGCCGATATTCGCGCACGACTCTTGGCAAACAAACTTTTCGGCCGGGATACGCGTGATTTCTTCTGGTTGCTTCTCTTTCCGTCTTTTTATTTTTTTTTCTTTCCTTCGTCTTCTTCCAGGCGGTGTGCATTAAAATTTGTAAATTTCTTGGCTCTGACCGGTGAATAATCACCGTCGGTCGGACCACGAAGAAAAACGTCGACAATGTCGGAAAGTCATTGGAGGAAACCTATAAAGGAATTCTATCTATCGTCGATTTGCAAACTGCGACGGTGATATAAGACTTTCTCAAACTTTTTAACGATCGAAATCGCGAAAAAATACTTGATGAGAATGTTTTTTTCATTTCTCGCTGTTACGATATCTTAGCTAACACCGGTAGATCGCAGAAATCGCTGTCAAAGGGGACGGTATATTTATTTTAAGAGAATCAGGCGTATTTGGAAGTGTACGGTGCCTCTTGCCATCGTTACTGGCAGTTTCCTGCGATAACCCCGGCATTATACTCGTCGTTCCCGTAACCGGGGAAGAGAATTCACAATGGGCCACAATGACTGGTCTAACGTTACGAATTAGGCTCGGTTACGCGTTTATTGCCGATTCCGGTCCAGCACAGTGGCGTCGCGACGGATCCTCCCCTCGGCCACGTATGAAATCAGAAGAACGAAAGATACCCAGCTGGGGATGGACGCCACTGCGGAGATGCGAAGTATTAGCATTGGTTAGCTTTATGGGGCGTTCAGTTCCGCCGTTCTGTCCTCCTCTCTTTCTCCCGTTCGATTGCATTCGGGAGAGAGCGAACCGCGGCAGATCAATAAAATCTGTCTGTCTGGAAAAGTAATGCCAAATCGACTGTCCGTTCTCGGCGGCGAACAAATAAATGTCACAAAAGGAGTGGAATAGCCGCGGGCACCGATCTTCCCCGGTAGCCAAATATTTTAACATTCGGCTCCTTGCTCCTTCTGAATGATGGAATATATTACTTGCGAGACACGAGCAAACTGACGTATGAAATTCCTTGGAAACTTCGCTTATTCGACGGTGTCGTTACGTGGTTGAAAATAGTTCTCATTAATCGTCTAGAATAAATTACTACAAAAGGTTCAAGATCGTGCTGTTAAAGAGAATTTCTTCTGTCCCCTTTTTTTGGTACGCGGTAAAGTGACTGGCAAGAACGGGGCGACAGGAGAACAGAAATTGGGACGCAATAATTATTAATCAATTTCGTATTAATTGTTTTACCGGGCGTCGAGCTTAAGTGGGATGTTGTGTTCCGGCTGCTGGCAAGCTCTGCCCCATAACCAGCCAAAGTGTCATACAAGAAGATTGATTATGTCGCTGTGCCTTTTATGTGTGTCATACGTGGAACTACCCTCTTCCTTGGTCGTAACGAACGGCGGAATAAAAGTGTCGAAACTCGTGGAAAAACGATCGAAGAGAAACGAGGAAACAAAACACGATCTAATATTCATTTTTATTCGAAACGGTGAACGACTCGTGAGACTCGCTCGAGGAATTTACACGAACAGATATGGGAGAGCACGCGAACCGCAAATACACGTATCGTGCCCGAAGTCGGTGTACCCGGATCGAGAATTCCTCATTTCCCCGGGTAAATATGACTCTCCCTCTAGTCGTATCCTATCCTATCCTATCCTTCGGAGATCTCTTCGGCGTGATTGCGCTCCGACGGTGGGAAAAAAGGGGTACACGAAAATAAAAGAGACCCGGGGGAATAAGATTTCGCCCGGTACTCCGTCTCCGAGCCACGAAAGAGCCAAGTTAGTTTTATTTTACAATCCATCGGCTTCCACGACACGGAGGGGTGAGTTTCGTCGTCGTCGCCGTCGTCGTCGTCGTCGTCGTCGTTGTCGGCGACTGCCGTTCGAAGGACGACGAAAGAGACGAATAGGCGGGTAGTGGAATCCTTCAGGATGGTTGGACGAACGTCGAGAGGGTGCAGGAACCCCGCGAGGGGGTGGAGCGGCTGTCAACTAGTGTTTTAAAAGTTTGCGACAGCCTACAAATTGGCTCGCTCAGTTCTTTTTAAAAGCACCACCAACCAACCACGTCGCCGCACCCCTCCGTGTCTGTCCTTCGTGTTCAAAGCCGTATCGTCGGGTACCGAAAGCTTACACGATTTCTTTTTTGCGAGTGTCGACCTTAATCCGTCCGTACAGGTAGAGAGCAGTTTAGAATAAATTCTACGCATTTGCTCGTGGTATGTACGTCGGTGACGGAAAGTCAATTACATATTGCGGTAAAACGTTTTGCATTTACAGAGATGATAAGAACCAGATGCCATCTTGAAAAGGTATTTACATTGTTTATACGTTTTACCAAGCGAATCCCAGGAGAGGATGTTAATACGAATCAAATTTGTAATTCTTGCATGTATAGTCATCGAGTATAGATGTAGTGTCATTTTTTTTCTTGAAACGCAAATGATCGCGTACCGACGCAGTGAAACGTCTCGAATAAATCGTTGCAAGAGCCTTTTTCTATCGGGCATTGTACGCCCGATCATTATTCTCGTGAGTTTCGCGAAAACTTCAGACCATTTTCGGACAAATCGACCTCCATCCAGGAGACGTCGGACCCCCATATAGGGAATATGCTTGCGCGCGATTCAAATCCCGGAAGTTTAAAAGTATTTCGACGTAAAACGCGGCCATTTCTCATATTTTCTATGCAGCCACGCTCCACCGTAGGCGCATTTGATACACTCTATTAGTCGCATCTCCGGACTGATTTATCGAGTTACCCGCATTATTATACATTTTCCCCGTTACGAGGCCGAGATTCATCGTATCGTAGTTTGCGTGGTTCCCGTACATTCCATTAGCCGAAAGTGATCAATGGTTATTATGCGGATTTAAGAATTGAATCTCCTCCAAAAAACGGCAGCGAAGATTCGAAGTTTCATCTAAATCATAATCTATGTCGATGTGTTAAAAGCTTTTCCATACATTTTTGACGGGACACGCTGTGTCCCAATACATATTGTCGAGAGTTGTCTCTATACGTTCGATTAACACTCGTTAAAGTAACTTTATTCAGTCATTGATCTTCATTAACATTATAAAAAGTTTTCGGTCAAAACTATAAATAAATACGCTAACGTTAAAGGTACATAAATTACGGCGCATATAGAGTTTAAACAGGTAATTAGTTACGATTACACTCCGTCGATCTCTGATCTTCTTTGCATCGCCAAACGGCGAACAAAAACAAAGTATACTAAACGTTAAGCACAGCCCCGGAGTCTTCGCGTGTATCTTTCGATTTACGCGTTTCACACTATTTAGGTAAAATCGTAGGCGGCCTCGGCGATTCGAACAGCGAGAAGTTTTGCGACAGAAACGACGGTGTTTTTGGCTCGTTAGTGGTTGACGGCGATTGTACAGGGATGGTAGACCCTACGTTATAATCGTCACAAGTTTCCTCGTCGTTCGACCATTCCCTTCGAGCTGCTTGCACGACCATCCAAAAGTATGCGGAAAATACTAAATCGACAAAAGATTATTTTTCATCGTTCCGACGATCGTTCATTTCACAGACATATCGGAGGAAGCTATATGAAATAAATAACCGCACGGTACACGTGACACAGCGATGCCAGGTAATCCTAACGTACTTACCCAGATACACGCTGGACACTGGAATGTACCATATTGATTTATCGTAAACATCGTATTGCGGGCTGTGCGTCAGATGAATAGATAGCGCTACGGACTGATCTATTATGCTAATCATTTGCAAATACATCCAAGGCACGGCGCACTTAGGCTTCCTCTGTGAACGTACGCGGAAGTTAGCAAGATCGTTAGCGAGTTCAGGCAAGGCTACTACGTGCCGAAAATACGCGTTTGAAATAAAGAACGCTCGGTCGATTCACTTTCGACGCAAACCGGCCGACAGTCGTTGTTACGCGGTGACGTGGAGTTCTAGTTTTTTCATCGAGTTCTTACATTTTGAATAATATTATAGCTACGAGCGATATCATGTGTTTGAATGAATTACAGATATACTCACGGAAATCGAACCTAAGGTGAGATATGCGCTGGCCAACAAGAACGACATCGTGTATAGAAGAAAACAAACCATGGCGGTTTGCGCTACGAATATCAAGTCTAATTAATACTCGAATATCCGTGGAAATGTAGATATCTGTGATTCTATGGATCCTAGAACCCACCTTTCTTTTGCAACTGCGAATGTCTCAGAACTTGAACCCAGTTCAAACCAAGTAGACCCCAACCTTCGATCGTGTCGAAGAATTCGTCGTCTCTTTTCCTCGAGAAGAAGTTGCTCATTAACACGTTAATCATAAGTATCGAGAGCGACTAGAATAAGAGTAACGTCTTAAAACGATGGTTCTTGATAATAACGAATTAAAAATATATAAGCAATAACAATGTCACGACGGTCACGACGTGATTATCTCTTTCTCTTGTTCGGTATTATCATTTGTCGATCGAGAAAACCGGTTTCACGATTTAATAGAATTATCTTCACTCACCATGGTATAGGTACCGATAATCCTTGCGGCTAACGACAATCCGATACAGCACAGCTTATTCATAGTGAAATACAGAGTAGGCAGCTGTATGTCTCGTTGCGATGAACTACGAATACGAAATGCCGACCAGCGATCCAACGATCACGGTTTTCGTCACCGCGGTAGGCGACGCTTAGCCGATACTCCGTAAAAAATGTAAACACACATGTCAGCGGGTAAACACACGCATAGATATCCCCGTGATACCCGAAATTACGTTCACGCGCTGAACCGCGGCGACGACTGTTAACTGTCGATTGTCTGAATCGACGTTAATAAATCTTCTCGCGAGACTTGTCTGCTCGCGACTATGATCGCTAATACATAGTTTTCACTGTGTACGAATGATAAGCACCAGCTATATAATTACATACACTGTATTATCGGCGCAACGTGTGATAATCCGCGCCCTAAAATATCGTTCACGTAACAAGAATACACACCGTCGGTGTGGTACGATTGTTGTTACGATAATAACGTTTGTCAGCGGTATAATTTTTATCGCGCATTTAATGATGGATTAGAAAAAAATCGTGCAAATAAGATGATTAAGTCCAAAGCCTCGAAACCAGTCGCGCGCCACTGCCGGACGCATGCGCAGTGTGTTGCGACGTGAGGAACACAAATGCGTGGTTGACATGTGGTTATAGGTTAGGTTTCACGTTGCGGGGTATTGTATTTGTTTCAGTAGTGGCACGTGGTTGGACGGTGATATATTTTATTGTGAATCTTTAGAATAGAATTTCTAATGACTGTGCAAGATATGGATATTACTTTGAACATTTCATCGGGGCCTGTCGCTTCCGCATCGAAAAAGGTATGTGTAAGGTTAGGAAAACAATGCTTCTGTTTGGTACAGAATGGATATTAAAACAGCTGATCGTTTTTTAAATAGAGCGACGTCAATGATGATGATTCTGTGCTTAGTTCTATGAGGGGACTTAAAAGTCAGGCATTCAGAAAGAGTAATGTTACCTCTGCTGATAAAAAGGCACAGAATGTTTCAACGAAACAGAGCTTTAACACTAAACAGAGAGTTAAACAGCAGTCTCTGTCTGCTGTTGTTGCAAAACAGTTAAAACATAGTAGTATAGTTAATAAACCAATGATTGCACAAAAGTCTTCCAAGCTACAACGTACACACATTAAAGATAAACAGCCTGAACATAAACCAATTCAACCATCTGTTAAGGGACAGGATAGTAAAGATTTAACTAAACCATCATTGAACATAGATAATGAAACTTCAAGCGTACCTACTATATCATTCACAAAGGTTACAAAAGAGAACTTTGGTAAAACATTGTTAGCTAGAAAGAGAAACATTACAGAAGCAAATTCTAAGAAGTCTCTCGCTAGTGTATTTTCAAAACAAAATGAATCTGAGAGCACGCAATTTAATGTGCTAGCTCCAAAGGAGAAAGTAGACACGGATGAAAGTACTGTCCCAAAAAAAAGACTTAAATTTGAAGAACCTAAAAAATCATTTCAAGAAGCTAAAACCGTAAGCTTTGATGATAAACCAGAAAAATATTCGGGCAAGCCAGACTTTAAACACAAGAGTAATGCAGGAAGTCATAAAGATTCATACTTTACTCCAAAATCTGTGGGGAAGATTTCATCCTTGTTTCGACATAATCCAGAAATACCAAATATTGGACAAAGATTTGTAAAGCCTATAAATGAACCAGTTTTTACAGGAACAAGTTTTGCTGATTTCAATATACATCCCTTTATGGTTAGTAATATTCGCTGAATAGTATTTCCAAAACGATAATCACGTTTAATGACCGGAAAAAATGTCCGCAGATATCCAATTTAGAGCAGAATATGCAGATTACAAAAATGACTACAGTACAACAAAAGGCAATTCCACAAATATTTTCGGGGAAAGACATATTAATCAGGTCTCAAACGGGGTCGGGGAAGACGCTCACGTATGCTTTACCAATTGTTGAATTGTTGCACAAAATTAGGCCAAAGTTAAACAGAAATGATGGTTTAAGAGCTCTTATCGTCGTTCCTACTAGGGAGTTAGCATTGCAAACTTACGAATGCTTTTTGAAACTAATAAAAGTGAGTAAAACATTGGTGTCACGAAGCGGTGTTAGTTAATTACACGAATATCATCCACCGTTTCCACAATTTCAGCCATTCACATGGATTGTGCCGGGTTACTTGTCCGGGGGTGAAAAGAGAAAAGCGGAGAAAGCTAGGTTGAGGAAAGGGTGTAATATTTTAGTTGGTACTCCGGGTAGAATATTAGATCATATCAAACACACGGAGGCTTTAAAGTTAAACGAAGTTAAATACTTCGTTTTGGACGAGGCTGACAGAATGTTCGATATGGGATATGAAAAAGATATATCAGGGTAGGTTTTCGTGTCCGAAGTCTAAAAAGATTAAGTATTTAAGTATTCCTCGTAGAATAATATTTTATAATGTATTTTAGCATAGTCAGTGCTTTAAAAATCTCGACTCCGAACGAAAACACGGAATATGATGCGTTGAAATTACTTCGGCAGAACGTTAAAAAGGTGTTTACTGACCAAGATATCGATCACATAGAAAATAACAATGCGTCTGAAAATATGAAAAGAAAACAGGACGCAGAATCCGAGGACGAGATTGAAAAAGAGGATGCTGTCAAAGACAAGAAAAAAGTTTATCACTCTAGTAGCGAAAGCGATTCCGAAGAGTGTTTCGTCAAATCCAAAACAGCTAACAAACGAAAAATCGATATTAAAACCACCGTACAAACAGAATCCACGGTCCCTCAAGGCGGTAATGATCACGTGAACGAATCTGGAAGACAAACCATTCTTTTATCCGCGACTTTGACGCAGGCTGTAGAAAAATTGGCAGGTCTCACGATGGAAAATCCCGTGTTTGTCGACGCTGCCAAAGAGAATTTGGAAATGACCGGTGGAGACGCGAATGACATAAATGAAGATTTAGTCGTTCCGCAAAGTGTAACCCAGACTTACGTCGTTACACCACCGAAATTGAGGATGGTGACGCTGAGTGCATATATCGCAGGAAAATGTCAGGTACACGATTGCCGCTTAAACGTTTGTTTCCACAAAAAATATTTTACAGATGTGTTTCATACTATTCACGTTGACAGACTTTCGGCCAGCATAAAATTTTGGTATTCATGGCTACGCAAGACATGATCGATTATCACACGGACATGTTATCAGCGGTGCTCACGAAACCGATGGACGGGGATGACGAAGATTCAGATCCCCTGGTTGACGTAGAATTTTTTAAATTACATGGCAATATGAATCAAAAGGAGCGCATGGAGGTTTTTAAAACTTTTCGCAAGGCGAAGAGTGGCGTTTTGCTGTGCACGGTAAGTGTCGTAGTTTAGAAATTTCGTAATCAATTAAATTTACCAGATCATTAACAACTAATAAACCGATGTATTCGAAACCCGATTACGTGTACGAAAGAATATACGAGCAAGTATTTCGTAAGAGTGTGACACCGGTCTGCGAGCATAAGGATTAATATAAAACGTCAGCGGAGAAGGGGGAGCCGAGAAAGAGAGCGAAAGAACGGAAGAAAAGCCAGGGATACCCGGCGGCACTCCCTGAGCAGTAAATTACCCCGTGGCTTATTCTTTCAGGGCGGAATTTAATATCTCTGGACCCACGCTGTGTCCGGAGGTTAAAAATTATGCGCGCACATGAGGCCTTCGTAACGAGTATAATTATGATTGTTTGTCCGTTATGCGCCAGTCTTTTCATTAATTGTTTTCTACTTTTAAACAGCGACTGCTTACTTTAATGATACTTGTTTTAACAAAAGAACTCTACCGGGTATCCGTGTCAGTCTACCACTTTGTAACAATCTCTAATTTTGCATTGAAATTATTAGTTTTGCGCGAATGTAATTACAAACGAAAATATGCGTTTCTTTGAACACAGATTTATAACAATGTTCATTAATTGATAGACTACTTCCTTCCGTTTTCTATTTACGTTTACATTATGCGAGAGTAATTTAATCGCGGATCGAACGATAGCACAGCTTTCAGTCACGAATTTACAAGCCTTTAACTATCGTAATTACTGGTGAAAGTGATCGATTTTATCGTTAGATGAAATCTTCTGGAAAAAGTTATTAAATCCGTTATTAGCATCATTATACTCTTCCCTGTTGATTAGCATACACTTAAATCGGTATGCCATTAGCATGCGCTACTATTATTTCGAAAAGAACGTATAATCAAAGTCCAGCCTCGGAATGGCTTGAATTGTAAAATTCATGATGCGCGACACGCAACGAGTGACACTTTACGCAGCACGAGAATTAATTCCTTTTAATCAGGCGATTGCATCGTTGATTCGACACGAATTTCACGGTAACTCGCCACGGGTTCCTTTTATTCTTTCTGCCACCTTCGTTAGATGCTATACAGATCGATTAATTGCTAACCTGTTCCGTGAATAGGCGACTTCGATTAGCGCCAAAGAATTCTCGCAAATGGAAGAACGGAAATCTATATATCCGAGTGTATTCGACCTGTGCACGTACATAACCAGAATTACTGTTAAAATATTCATGAGAATTAACGGACGACTCGTTTACCACGTTTCTTGTCCCAATGAATTACACGTGAATCACGGGGGAAGTGTTGGGACATTTTGATAGAGTACGAAAGAGGCGCGATTTGACTATCTTTTAAATTTCGAATGTTCCACATACAAAGACTGTTGGTTGTCGTGCACGAGCCGCGATGGCAGCCGCCTACATTTTACGGGCGTCACTTGCACAGGGATTCTATGGCAGCGTTATTAATTTCCACGTTGAAAACCCACGAGAGCCCCCGCGGGTGGAATGTTCCGCGGCTCTCAGCGGTGGTGGATCCGGATCCACGGGGTGATCTATGATCCGAGTGAGATGTTTTGAGCGGACGATCCGTTCTCGATCCTCCAGACCGCGATCGTGGCCTCTCTCCTAAACGATCGTTTGTCTTAATCGCTGCCATCGATCGCTCCACGAACTTCCTTTTGTTATATTAAATCGTACCGGTGGTAGCCGCGATATTCGTTTCAACCAAAGATACAATATACGAACATGCTTAACGATATTACGTTAAAGGATCCTTGAATCATTTAGAATCTATCGTTCATTCGTCGCGCGAAAATAAGACTTCTAAATCAGAGCGAATTTAATGATACCTGGTTGGTATTTATATCGATAGAGCAAATTTCTTTCTCGTATTCCTTCACCCAGGCGCCTGGCCACGGCGCGACGTAGACCGGGGCGTTGAATTAATTCGATAAAAATGTAGAAAAATAAAAATAAAAGAAACACATCCGTATCGTGCCGCGAAAGAATTTTCGGTGCCCCCACGACGCCCCCCACTGGTGGCCCGGGATTAGTCTGCGGGGCTGTCAAGCAGAGACTCGATGTGCTCCGTTCGGTAAATCATTGGCTAAACCGAACGCAAGGAAATCAGGGCCGTGCTCAAACGTTCGCCGTTGGGGTTCCGCAGCGGGCGCTCACTGCCAGCCGCGCGCATTCACCTTCGTACAAAACGAGAAATCGACGCGGTTTGTAAGACATTTGTAGCGGCAGGTCGCATAGTCTCGGGCCCCATGGGGAAGGTGTTTGATACGCTACACATCGATTAAAGGATCCTTCCTCTCGTATCCGAGTGTTTTCGTATATTTGATAAACTCGATTTTTTCCGCAATTTCGAGAGACCTCCTTGTTCCTCAGGACGTTGCATCGCGTGGATTGGACTTGCCAAAGGTGGACTGCGTCGTTCAGTACACGGGACCGCTTTCAGCCAGAGATTACGTGCATCGAATCGGTAGAACGGCTCGCGCCGGTTGTTCCGGATCCGCCACGATCTTCCTGACCCCACCAGAAGTAGAATTCGTAAGGATGCTAGAGTCCAGGCGAATCCGAATCAAGCAGGAGGACATGGATCACATTTTGAGTAAACTACTTAATCCTCTGTCGATTCACAATACTCCTCACAGTGCCGCGATTGCTGTGCAAAACGAGTTCGAGGAACTGGTGATCAAGAATTCGAAGCTTCGGGAGAAGGCCTACAGGGGTAAGTTAAATTTAGTGAATTTATTAACCGTAGGATAACATAGGTGTCGCAAGAGTTTGCTATCACTTTTATAATAGTTGCACTTTTCGAAATATTCATTTTTCGCAAAAATCTGAAGGGGGTAGGTCAAGAATTTTCGCGATTTTCGTAAATCGCTCGCCATTTCCGTAATTTTTGAGCTATTAAAGTGATCCTGGAAGTTCTGGACGCGGAATCCGAAGCCGAATAAGACAGTGGAAGAATCATTTTGATATCTAAACAATTGCGGAAATGACGGAAAAATTAAGAAAATCGCGAAAATTCGTCAAATTCAACCACTTTTTTGGTCGGCATTCACTGAATTTTTGAGATAGCGTTCTGAAACTGGTACCATTGATTTAGTTAGGAAATTCTACGATAGAACAATGTATAATAGTTGTACTTTTCGAAAATTTAATTTTTCGCAAAAATCTGAAGGGGGTAGGTCAGGATTTTTTGTGATTTTCGTAAATCACTCGCCATTTCCGTAATTTTTGAGCTATTAAAGTGATCCTGGGCGTTTTGGACGCGGAATCCGAAGCTGAATAAGATGCAGAGAGAATCAGATCGATATCGGAAAATCTGTAGTCAGGCGATTTTCGTACACCCCTCGCCGTTTCCACAATTTTTGAGATACTACGGAAGTGGACGCGATGAGCGTAGAAACTTTACGGGAAAGTTAGCGGACTTTACGGTTTTCCATTTAACACGATTCTGTTCTCCGCCTCCGTGAAACACAAAGTACTCATGAAATTCGGGTGGAGGATGAGGGGACACCCACTTTGATTCAGTTGGATCGGAACGAAAGCGAGCTGACTTCAGGGTAGACTAAGCCAATTCCAGCGGGAACCCCACTCGCATATAAAGTAACCCCCATACGGCCACCGTTACAGGGCCTTCGCTTCTCGTTCGGCAATCGAATATTTACATACTCTACGGGCGAGGAGGGATGATCTTGTTTGCCATGCCATGGTTACTCTATTAGGGTCGTTACAAGCCGGAATTTATTTGCTCCTATAATAAATCCATTAGGATGCGATGATTCGAGTTTCCTATGGAGAGGGTGTAATGCACACACTTATTTTTCAGTATCAAACAAACGTCGTTGCGGATTTGTGTTTCAAAAGTTTCGGTAACACGGTTTTCAGTTGATTAGACCAAATGAATAGTTCAATCATTTCGTAACGTATCGGTTCTTCGATCAAGGACGATCGATCTCGAAATAGAAAAGTAAAGACCATAAATCTTTCTAAGAGGTTTTCGAGCTTCGTGGTTGTCTCGCGTCAACCGAGGCTTTACACGAAGGTTAGCCACGGTTTTTGAGCGCTTAGCCGCTCCAGATTTGAGTGACGGTACACAGTTAACCACTTGACCGTTCCTCTACGTGCCGCCGGAGATTGATAGATTAATTGTCGTCACACCGATTCGGCCAGTGCACTTCCCAAGAGGGGAAGCTGTTGCAAGAAAATGGGGAAACGAGGTAAAAAATGGGATTAATGTATAATGGATTAGATGCCTTCTAATTTTCACCTTTAATTTCAATTCCGGGTCTCGCGATTCTGGAGTGATAATAAATTTATCGTAGATATCGATGGTAAAAAGTGGAAATCGAAAATGAATTTGTTAGATCGAAGATAGAGTCACGGAAACGAGGAATAAAAGGGATTACAGAAAATAACGATGGCCAGTCCGCGACCACTTCCTGGGTTCTTTGCTACCCTTAGAAATTTATTTAATTCGTGACCAATGTGGGGGCTGGGCAGCATGCGTAGAAGTGGAAATCTCGCTAATTCGTAACATTATCACCCCAATAGAGCCGAACGGCCCTCAATAGCGAATACAGCTCCATAGAACAACCCTCTGGAGTCCGACCCCACTAACCTAAGGGATTCATCCACTTTATCCCGAATGCTATATATGTCGCCCCTTATACCAGTTCCCGGCCATATCCCTTTCAGCATAACTCTCGGCAAATATTTTCCGAACGCGACGTTCTTTAGTACTATTATTATAATAAAATATTGAGAAGTTTGTCAAAACATATCTACCTTTTCATCTAAATGTATATCTTTATCTTAAACGGCGGTACTCTCACGTTCAGAAATATTCCAAACAAACTAACTATCCAATTCGAAATGTCCGTAAAGTATATAATTTGTGTAGTACATGTATCGTTAATTTTTCTTTGAAAAACACTTGCCAATCCTAAGACTTACAGCGAGAGCATCCGAGGAGTTATTTCGAATCCACTGTACATCGTTCATACGCCTTTCGCAGGGGGTGGCCGACACAATCCAACCACTGAATGTGGCTTCCGCCAAAACCACTTACGCTTTGTGGCGAGAGACTCTTAACAATGCGATACAGGATACAAATACAATAAGACGCAGTTACATCACTTAGGAACAATGCCACCCCACGCGGCCCACTCTTGCACCCCCTGCCCTACCCTGTTTCTCTGCCTTCTCAGCTAGACACCGCCCTCGCGGGTGATTTATGTGCTAAATGGAGAAAAACATTTCTCCCTTTTCAACGCCGACACTGGGCCACGGGAGAAAAGATCTCGGCAAGTTTCTTATGTGCGGAAGAAACGAGTCGGGATGGGAGGCAGACGGAAATCAAGCCGGAAAATGTCGGGACATAAGGTTTACGATGTGAATTATCGAAATTAAAGACACTTCAGATTTCTACGGGAAAATCTTTTCCGTCGAGATAGTTAAAACGGAGTTTTACGCGAATTCGGTTGAATGGCTGGTTGGTTTTTTGCCAACGGTTCCCACAATTTCACGGATCTTTGTCCCTTCCGGACCATCGGAAACATGTATGAAATTATTAAGAGAAGCACTTCACAGGCAGGAAAGTTTTTCGCACGTATCGACTAGTAGTCGCACATGTCAGGTTCTCTCAGAACCCGAGAACTCTCGACTTTCTCACCCGCGGAAGCTACAGACATTAGGAGGGAGGGTATAAGGGGGTGACTATTAGCCACAGCACTTGACTCGACCCCCGTTAATGCCCCTTAATAGCCCGCTGCGGGGCACGCACCCCATAGAACTCGGTAACCCCCGTGGAACCTAATGGAACCGCGATTAATAAGGGCGCAGCTCCATCCAGCCAATCGTTACGACTTGCGCGCTGCACGTGGCCTCATTTACACGTGGGCGGGATTTACGTACTTTCTAAGGACTCTCTCGATTGACCTTTATGCGATCCTGTTCACACACTTGTCACCGGGAAAGATTCTCCAACATTCAACTACCGTGAAAGATTTTCGAACGAGACGTACGAGGGAGCGGGTTCTAAGTGAATCGCTTTATCTACTTTGCAGCCTACACTTCCTGGGTGCGATTCTACTCCAGCTATCCACGCGACATGCGCGAAATTTTCAACCGTAAGGAACTGCACCTGGGTCACTACGCCAAGAGTTTCGCGTTGAGAGACACGCCGCAGCGTATCGGTGGTCTCGGCAAGACCCTGAGGAACAACGACACCTCGAAAAAACAGCACAACAACAGACTCTGCAACGAGCGGTAAGTCACGCGAAATTCTCCGCTCTTTTTATCAAAATCTACATACGTATAAAATGGACCAAAAGAAATTTGCATTCTCCGATGATATGTGTCAATGAAATTTTCAGTTTTAACGAACTCCCGGTTATTACTTTACACTCATTTGCGCAGTACATGAAAGCAGAAAAAAAACAAACACGCGAACTCGTGTCGGTGAAAAATTTTGTATATAAAACAAGGAAACACTGCCCAAAACAAAACCATGGACACACAGAGAAAGAGAGGGAGAGTTCTATCTCGTGGTCGGTCTGTCTGTTAACCACTTGGTCGACAGTTCACGTAGACAATCACAGAGGACGAACCTCGCTCGCAGTATTAATGACGGATTCATGCGTGGCTTAGCGTGTTAACCGCGATACACCGCCCCCCTCTCTCTCTCTCTCTCTCTCTCTGTGTATCTCTTCACGAGAGAGAATCAACAAACGCAACCACGTGTGCCGGGCACACAACGAACACGCACACGTTGCGGGAGGGACAGCTCGTGGCTCCTAGAGAGGTTGGACACGTCAAAACTGTCGCTCTGTGTCATCCGTCATGTACGACGAACGGGCGGACGTGCTCTACGGTGGCTGGCAGCCATAAGCCATACGGCTCTCGTCGTGTTCGTCCTCGTTCTCTCCATCTCCGTTCGGCCTCCCTTCTCTCGTTTCTCTTGTTCTCTCTGCCAACGCTCTGCCGACGCCGCCGTCACCGCCGCCGCCGCCGCGTCTCCTATCTCTCCGCGGGTGTGCATTTCACATGGCATTCGGCTGGCTTCTGCCCTTCTCCAGGCTTCTACTTACTCTCTCTCTCTCTCCCTCCCTCCCTCTCTGTCTGGTATCCGCGTCACCGAGTTCTCGCTCTATCTCTCCATTGTTCATAATTATACAATACGGCTATTAAACAGACTGATGCGACCGCTACTTCCGGCCCCTGACTGCGCCATTTACGGAAACCACGGGACGAGCACGAGCCTCCATTCATCTCTCTCTCTCTCTCTCTCTCTCTCTTTCCCTCTCTCCTGATCTCCGTCTTCGTCCGTTCGTCTCTCCCTTCGTCTCCCTCTCTTTCTATTTGTGGAAATCTCTCTCTGCCCGGTTACTATGATTTTCTGTACACTCTGTACGATTGTCGTGTTATTCTTACACATTTATGTTACCCTTTCTTCTCTGTCTCTGTTGTCTCTTCGTTTCTTTTTTCTCTCCTCTTCCGGTGTGAGTCGCATTTTGTTTGGTCAATTGTAATATCCGCGGGGTGGTGTCTTTGTTTTCCGTGAATGATCGGCGCCGTTCCCGCGCGCCCGTCGTCCGCAATTACACGCGTACATTTCGCCTTTGTGCCGCGAAAACGTACTGCCCGGTGTCCTGGTTGTCGCGTGGAAGTCTTTAAACGGTATCCTGTATCGTTACGAACTTACGTAATTCTTCGCTCCGATCGTTTTGTACGTCCGTCTGATTAACTCCGACGAGTCCCCGGGACGTCTCGAGTCGCATCGTCGAGTTGTTTCGCGCGCGATTCTTTCCGCGAGGGCGACATTAGGCATTAACGTGTTTAATGCGATTTGAATGGGCGTGCTTTCGGTGCACACGGCGGGTAACCGATGGATATGCCCTCCGCGCGGCGTCCGAAGAGAACAAGTCCGTTTTAATGGGTGAAAGGCGGGCACCGGGCTGACGGTCCAATGGATCGAGAGACCCACGGTGTACGCCTCTGTGGCTGCGATTACCGGCTGTCTCTGTGTGGCCTCCGTGCGGGTGTACGTGTGTTTCCACCGTATGTACTCGACACGTCGGAACACCATCTTTCTTTGTGTGCTCGTACCACTGACTGCCGGAGGGTTAATTGCAATGTTTTATGTGGTAATGTCGTGGAAGACGGAGACAGTTATCGTGTTTCGGTGAACATAACTTCTTTCTTTTTAATGTCGTTATCGAGTGAGGAATTATTTTAATATCCTTTGGCGTACGCTTTTACTATATCGTCTTCGTGACGACTCACTGGTGGGGATTGGAGGAAGATGGACTTTGACGCGTGGAGTTTAAAAAAAAATTTATGAAAATCCAAGCCTTTCAACGAAATATGAAAACCGAACCCACTTAGCCTCTTATGAAAATGCAAAAATTTTTATAGATTAACCCCGCGGGTGCCGGGAGGGGGAAGCTCATTTCCATGGAGAAGTGTTTCAATATTTCCGAATATTTTTATTTATGATTTACATTTTCAACACCGACGGTCGGCTTTTTCCTCCCCCTCTCTGCCGCTCTGTGGTACGAGTGAAACGCATTATAATTAGTTCCTCGAGAACGTATTTTCTCTCGGCGGCGAAGATCACGCGCGCGTTTCTATACGTAATACGGATCGGCTTGGGAAAAAAAGGTAGCGACGAACGTGTAAAATTCGGCACGGCAGTTGGTAGCTCTCTTGACGGCGTTGCCGAACCGCGGGGTGTATTCCCGGTTTTTAAAGCGAGTCGGTTTTTTTGCCGATTTTCGATTAACCTCGCTCTGTCCGCGCCACATGTCGTTTACGTCGAATTACCGAAAATTGCGGGTTAGCCCTAATGCGACGATTAAGGCACGTCTCCACGTTTTCAGGCCCGACGGGGAGTCCCAGAGGAAACCGAGGAATCAAGATGGCGAGTCGAAGACGGGGTTGCTGAAGAAAGTTCGGATGCTTAACACTTCGGAGTACGGCAGCGGCCTCGAAACCGTGAAGAAGCCAAAGAAGTCCTAAGCTTCGCATTATCACCTCGGCCACTCGTAAACAGAATGCGATTCCGTTATCGTGATTCCCACCTCTAATGTAAATAAGCACACCCCTTTCTAAGCATATGCTTGACTAGAGAATCGGGTTACCCTGCTTTCGCAAGTTCATCGGAATCATTTTGTCGATGCGAAATAAACTAAATACATACACCGTTATACATATGTAACTCTGTACATACGTTCATACGATGTTGGTATGAATTTTTAACACGTTTGTCAATAAACGGAATACGAAAACGAAACCTGTGCTATTGACCTCAACGGATTAGTACGTATTATAATACCTGTTATATGTACAATAAAGGATAATTAACACATTTGTTGAAATCAGATAAGGAAACACCCCGGACGGAATGATTACGGTGAGTGATAAACAGATAATTGCGATTCCTCAGTTGAACAAATACCTCGTTTTCGACATAAATTTCCAGTAAACAAAAAACGGCTCCTCGTAAACAGCGCACTAAACTGCAGCACTCAGCTGCCCGCGGATGTACGGTTTTTTGAATCGTAAATACACGAAGGCGGTGCAAGTATGTCGGTACGTTGAACACCACGAACGTATGGAGGGGAGACAGAAGCGAAAGAGGAAGAGGGATAAGGGTGGAGGGATATGATTAATACGCGAGCATTATTTTCAGATTTTTTGCGGCACGATCCGCGAGCGCAAATTGCTTGCAAATAAAGGCGGCGTCGACTATCGCCGCTGGTTGGACAGAAGGAGAGAAGGGCGAGAAGGCGAGGAACGCGCAGAGGGGTAGGGGATGGAGGCCGAGAGCTCAGCCAGGCTTAATTTAATTTAATTATGCCTTCTTTCTTCGCTACCAACGCGCCGGAAGATAGATGGCGAGCACGGAATCGCCTGAATCGCTTCTCCTGCCGCCATCGCTGCAATTGCGATTGTCGCGGCCGTTAGATTTAGGTTTCCATCGATTCCCCCACCGAATCTCTAATTAATTGATCCCACTTCGACGGAGTTCTGAGAATTTTTCACACGGATATTCGGGTTACGGGTTTAGTACGGTTGATACATTGTTCATTATAGCACCAGGTGAACAGGTAATCCTTGATTTTCTTTAGATATTTATAGTGATTTCGACGCGGCACGGCGTAATAATCGATTTCCGCTGTCATTGCGAGAATAAATGTTTAACCGGCACTTTTCGCGGCTGCGAAATGAGTCCGACGATTTGCACGCGACGACGGTGGAAATAATCACCGTCGAGCATAATTTAATTCAATGTAGCCGTGCATTTTCGAAACCCACCCAAGTAGTTATCATTTCGCGGTAATATTTTACGCGCTATAGGTAAAAGCCTAACATTTATTTGCAATTCCCGCAGAAGTTGGAGTAAATCCAACCGTACGATTGATCGTCGCGATGATGTATCGCGTCGATCAATCGTCCGGTTTCATAAAAAAGAAAAAGTGTTACACAGTTTTACTGCTAACAATCGTTCGCAGCAACGTTACTTAATGCAACTTTTATCGCCGCGGATTGAAATGACTAGGTCGAGCCGATGTAATCGATTTACAGGCACGTGGGAGAAAAAAGTTTTAAATACCGCTACGCTACACGATACGGTACTAACCGCGATGCACACGCACATTCTATTTATTCGGTATTTTCCTGGAACGATTTTCTAGAACGCGAAACTGTTACGCGACAGAAACATCGTTCCCATCGATGGACGTAGCACGGTCTAATTTAATGTCATCGCCAGTTTCTTTCATTTCGGCTCCGATGTGCATTTTCGAAACCCACCCAAGTGGCCATCTGCGCGAGCGGGCGCATTAGAAGCGACCGAGCAAAGAGTGCGATATTTATTCGTAATGTGCATCGCAATTCGTCGTGGCTCGGCATCAGTCATAGTCATCGCGAGCGTGCACACGTTTCATAATGAACCGTACGATTAGGATATCCCGTTCGTTCGTTCGTTCGTTCGTTGGTTCGTTCGTTCGTTCGTTCGTCAAATGGGGTTCCATGGACGAGGCAGAAGTTATCGTAGATTGCTTCGAAACGAATAAAAAGATGAACACCCGAAGAAAGAGGATAATCCTCATTACCGCAAGATATGCGCAGCTTGAGTTCGATTAAGATGACAAAAAAAGGAAGGGCAAAAAGAGGGACGACCGCAGAACGACTAACTGCATCCTCCCTCGTCAGTCCCTTTTTACTGGAGAAATATGCCGCGACGTTTCTTTTCTAAACATAAGCCGGCTCGAGGAACGATAAGGAGTTACAAGAGGCGGACGATTATTCCAGGTGATTACCGATTTCCGACCAGTTAACGACTTTTTCGAATCGTTTACACTGCGCGTTGCGCTTCGACGCTTATTACGAGTCATTACCGTGAATATCTCGCTCGTTGCCTTCGGATTTCACGGCTGGAATCGGCATCGATCCACCGTGTAGACGTCGGAATTGAAGTCGAAACGTGCCGGCCTGCGACGAATCGGCGTAATTCGACGAATTTCAACCGTTTGAGTATTGGTCTCTAATTGCCTTCAATCTTTGAATACGAACCGCGGTCCGGATACTTTGAAAGAGAGCCGTCTTCAAAATATTTCACACGTTTTTGAATATCTTCACGGCGTACGAGTATCTCGTTAGTAAAACGATTAAAAAGGTATCGAGAAACATTCGAACCGACGCGAGGGCCGTTACATTTACTCGGTGGACCGATGCAAAAATGCCATCAATTCTAGCCGGCTGCTTAGAATAAAGGTAAATACAATTATTGCTCTAATTATTCCGATACCTCCGCAATTAAGTTTCTCGAGCGCGGAAACAGCGATTTATTTCATCATCGTGCCGCGTTCCCCCGGTCTCGTCACAATGAGAGAATTATTTTACGCTTGCGCGCAGGAAGAACGAGAGAACCGTTTCCGCAAGACCGGCGAGTGAAATCTGTTCGAAAACGCGTCAGAATCCAGGTGATTAGCATTTTACAGGCTGCGTATATCCCATGGAAACGTTTTATTGGCCTGTCGTGCGAAGAAGTCGTAGCCTCGCCCCGCGCCGCTGGCAGCGATTGCACGTTCCCTGCAATCGGCACTCTTCCTTCGTTATTTTCTCGGCTACACGACACGCATATTGTACCGCCGCTTTTATGCACTCTCCCAAAGCTACATTTATCTCGAACGATTCGGTTGTTGGGTTTCTGCAATATTTTTATTTCCAATGCGTGTTATCGTTCCGATTCGTTTTGATTCGTCGAGCTTTGTATATCAAAACTAATTTTGGAATATAATTGTAAAGTTCAGTATTTAATTGTAGACCGTGGTAAATTTATGTGCAATATATCACGTTGTAACAAGCTGCGTGGAATTTTATTACATGATTTATGATTATTTTTGTTATCTTTTTTACGGGAGAGAAGGAAGTGTAAAAATTCTATAGGCAAGAAGAAAAATTGCGAAAAAGTATATTACAACGTTTCGCTGTACCGTTTCGAGCATCGTTATGTTCAATTCATGGTAGATTTGCCGGTCGATAGGATTTCTCGTGCATTACCGCATTAGTGCACTTCATCGCGATAAGTAACAAGCTGTAAACTGCTTTCCCCGATGTGATGCAGGACTGCGCGATTTTGTTGCTCGGTACAAACGATAATAGCGGCCGTATACAGCGGTTACTTAACGTTCATTATAATTAACACGCTCGATGCCTTAACTTTCCCAGGAGGAAAGCGAGAATAATGTGCGTTTGTAATCGCCGACGCGTACGCATTTAATTCTATCATTTCCTCGAGCCGCTAATGACCGAGGGGGTTATAAAATTTAACGCAGCTTGTAACCACTTTAATCGATCAACAACGATCGTAACTCGTGCTCACCGCACTTTTACGGATTAGAGAAGAAACATATATCCATATACGTCGAATGTACGAAATATACGTATACATACATATAATGTATAAAACAAGAAATCATGAATAATACATGGGCCATCCTTAAATACGTGAGATAATGGCAACGTTAAAAGCGCGAACCTTCAGACAATGTCGTTTTAAATGTATTCGTTCACAATGATAACTTCTTTTTTCCTACGGAAACACTCTGCCCTAATTACAAACATCTTCCAAGATGTTATGCATACGTGTTTGACGTACAAAGAGTTGAACGAACGATTGCTCGGAGCGGAAACGTGTAACTCGGTGAAAGCAACGCAATCCCATTTCGAGAATTCCGGGTGTCTTTGAAGAGAAGACGATCCGGCACGGTGTATACGCGCTCCGCGTTCCACAACAATTAACCGATGGCAATTAAGACATCTAAATTAATTCGTTATAAACAAGCCAGATACTCCGTAGCAAGCGAAGCCACGTAATTGCCCGGATTCTCACAAGCCGCATAGAAGAGAGAATCCTGGTTGCATACATACACCGTGTACGTTTGTGTACGTATACGCGTTATACATAATGGAGATGCATGTACACCTGTAATTTACCAACACGCGCATCGTCGCCCGGTAATAGCAACAATTACTTTATTTTACCATCTTCCCGGTTCTCAAACGAGCGCGCACCTAAGCAATTTCATTTCCTCGCATTTTAAATATATACACGGCAAGAAGAAACCCGGCGAGTCAAGACAGGACTTTCTTTTCTCGTCGCTGATTCGAACGACTGTTTAGGCGCAAATTAAAACGGCTTCCTACGCATTCAACGCGTTCTGTCGTTTCTTTCTTCTTCTTTTTCTTTTTGTTCTATCGTTCTTTCTTTTGCTGCTAGTTCTTTCGACGCGAGTTAAGAACCATGCTTTGCGAAACAATGCGCTGATTACCCGCGATCTTCGGTATTTATTTCTGCACGGTATCAGATTCATCGCAACGACCGGGCCCCAATTTGACGATCAAGATCTGAGAAAATTATAAGTTATCGTTTCCTGGAACAACGTCTTGCCGCGTGTGTATTGCCGTTTCGAAATTGTAATGCAGAGACACGTTATGGTGTATTCTTTAGAGAAAATTACTGAAAATAATAATCGACCGACTGATTTAGCGTGTTATTCGTTACATTTTCAATCATTCGAATCGGGTTATTAAAGATCGCCGAGGGGATTGTGAAAATTGAGAAACTAATAAAGATAACAACCATCATTACGAATTGCTCGAGTTTCATCGTTACAAATGTACATTGAGCGCGAAGCGGAGGGGGCGAGGGGAGTTTACGTAACAATTTCATTACTGCACAAATCAAAACAGTTTCCTGACGCAGTAATGTTGCGTTACGCGATAATTGTCGTTTTTCACGTCCGTTTCCTCGTTTTGAATTATTCTAGTTATGGTCCGAATAATAATAAGCCGTTGCGGCATACGTTCAGAAAAGTACGCGGTCGATAATAGCATAATGAAAAGCGTTCGCTACGTTTTATTAGCCTGCGAGAACAACGTAATCGCGTGTCGCTTTAGGTTACACACATACATACATATACATTTATATGTGTATATATACAATACGTTTTTGTTCAAATTTTTCCTTAGCCCAAACATTAACGAAGCCGTTAGAAATTCATTGTTACAAACGTACGCTTCGAAGAATTTTATGTAACAATTTCGTTATTGCACGACTCGCAGCAGTTTCCTGATGCGATAACGTTGCGACGCGCGCTAATTGTCGTTTTTCACGTCCGTTTCCTCGTTTTAAACCATCCTACCTATTCGCTGAGCGACATTTTAGCGCTAACGAGTAGTAGTTTAACGACACTCCTGGGACTTAATTGGCTACCAGTGGATTTATCATGCCGGCAACTACGTGCACTCTTTGTTTCTCGGACACGTCGATGTTGCATTCAACTTTGCAATTCGTTTCCTTTCGTGATTAATGTATCATAAATGATGCACCGATGAACAATGACAAATCGTTCTTCCAACTGGGAATCGACGTTACAGAAATTACTGGTATCCGGCGTGGGAACGTAAGATTTAAAGAACGCGAAATATCATCCATCGAAAAACCGTATCCTATCTTTTGATATCTGGAAATTGGTGTCCCATCGGTTTTCAAAAATCGACTATTAGCATGGGGGCATTTAACGAGTCGTCGGCGTCGTATCTCGATGTTCCGTGATAAAAACGGTAGAGAGTGAAAAAGGCAGGAAAAAGGAGGCGCGACGAAGAGGGGAGGCGGTGGGTGGAGAACGCTCGAAAATTATTCCGATATGAAACTCATCGCGCGGCGTATCGCGTCAAAGGAGCCAATTTAAAACAGCCCTTTCCAAGATTATCAGCGCGTCGTTGCGGTGGGATTAATATATAAAAAAGAAGAGCACGACGAAGAAGGGAGGGGTAGGACGAAAAAAGGAGGGGACAGAAATGTGCGGGATTGGTAAACTTCCCGGTAATTTGTCCGTCAGTCGCTTTGAACCTCTTTTAAGCGACCACTGTTTCCCTTCCGTAGTTTTTCGCTTTCCTTTTCGTTCCCCCTCCCACGGCGTCCGCGAAAAAAAGGAAATTATTGCCAGACTCGAAGGAAACGAGATAAAAAAACTAGATGGGGAAAACGAGGGAGGAAAAACTTCGTGATTAAAGGTGATTCGGCTTGTTAAATTATTCCGAAAGAGAGTGCCTGTTCGAGGTCGCATTAGTGATTCTGTCGTGGAAAGTCTTCGAGAGGTATATTCTTTGCAATTATCGATACGTCTAATGAATTTGTTCCTACGAAGTAATACTTTCCTATCGGAGCGAACATTCGATTGAGAGAGGCTCGTAAATTCAGCTAATTTCAAGTAACTTCTTCCAACGACTACTTTTATCACATGCACGGTCGATCGAATTAAACGAACACCTTCGGCTGTTGCAGTAAAACGCTAATTGGTGCATCGAGATGGTGGACACCTTGGATAAACAAATTACGAGACATTCGCCGACCACGGAACACGTTTACGACGCCTTTGGCGTGGGATTCGCGTTTCCAGCTTGTAACGCATTTAAATGCGGATTGCCGCGTGTCGGCTGGCTCCTCTGGAATCGGGATATAAAAACAGCGATATAACCGCAAACCACCTGTACCGTGGCCTTTTTAAGAATCCGTTTCCCCCAGAAAAGATCGCGTAGTGCTTCAGCGAGGTAAATACAAAGATAAAAAGCAGGGTTGATTTTCTCGCAACACGTTAATACGACACACGAATTGTATTTACGATAAAATGTGTGTGTACGGCATAATTTAGAGTATAAGTACCTACGGGGTATGTTAGCTGATAATCATGAAGAATGATGATAAAACTGATTGCGTATAATTAAGATAAATACTGGAACACGCTGAAGGAAACGCAGCGTTCGGTTAATCGAGATCGTACGAAAAAAAGTAACATTAATTGTTCTGACTTACCCAACCCTCCTCCGCGCGCAATTTTCTGCGTGTGTGGACGTGCACGCCGGCGTTCCCCGCTGTCTGCACTTATCATTAGATGCGGCATTTATTTCGCAGCGCCTTAATCCTCACGTGACTCGTGACTCTCTTCGCTTCTTTTTCGAATGAAACACGCGAGGCACCACACATGTCGACAGATGGTCAATTGAACGTCGTCTATACCGTCATCGGCAATTCTATCGAACGATCCCGCGACTTTCGATCGTTAGAACAGCATACATACACGTTTTCGTGGAAAACTGTTGAAAACGGTACTCCCTCCTCTCTCGTTTACGGCGCTGCTATTTTCTCATCGCACAAAGACCTCTACACGGGCTGAGCCATAGGCTAAAAATTAATGACAACTTTTTAGGTTATAGTTCCATGCAGTACGTCACAAGTATACGTACCTCGTTGTTTTATTATTCGATTCTTATGCCCGTATCCGGTGGCTCGTCGTCGTTATACGAATTCGGAATGCGGTTAACTTTGTTGCAAGCTTACGACGCGGAAGATCGAATAAAAGGCAGCGATCATGATCGGACACACCTGTAACTGCGCGGCCATTACACGATGCGGCCGTATAGATTTCGACATTCGATCGCCTCGGATCACCACCTAAGGTTTCCCGACCGTTACTCGTTGTCACCGGGATCGGCAGATTGCATTCGGATTTGCATTCGAGCGACGCGAATCATGCGACCGCCGCGTTTCCGATACACGCATACATACAATCGGCGTACACGCGATCCGTTCCGTAACGCGTCACACGTAACAATCCGATGCGTTAATTACAGAGGCGCAAACGAGACACACGTACATACGTCTCAAGTACAAACGTGTCACGCCGCGAAAACACCGTTGATTAATTAATCGATCGGGAACACGGACACCGTAGCTCTGTTTAAACGACGAGACGCAAAAAAGAAGCGGGAACTCGGTGAGTCAAAACACTTGGCTACCGGTCGCGAAGATTACTATACGTATATACAATCGTTTGATACCAATCGTAATTGGACATCGTAAATTAGTCTAATTAAGAAAATATTCTGCGCGATACGATTTACAATGATGATGCGAAAGAAATCGCGTTTAAAATTGTTCGTGTGTGTGCGCCGCGCCGCGTTAAATTAGCTTTCTTTTGATTATATTCCACTTCCGCTTTCACTGTGTCGCGGAAGTGTTTTCGTAATTAATTCGCAACGGGAGATACGTATCTTAAACGCGCGTGGAAGTAAAATAAGATTTCTTCTCGTTTTCATTGTACGTACGGGTCGGTTTCACCGCTTCTTTCTCGTTGCCGCCACAAAAAGGACGAGAAATATAGTCGCGAGGGTAAAACGAGTGTTGCAAAACGTCGTTCGAACGTCGGGGGTTAGGAACGTCGGAGAATTCGATTGGCCCGCTAATAGTAGGTTCAGAATCCGCGAGGCAGCGCTGCCCGATAATTGGAGGAAAGAAACGACCGGCGTACGTGCGTCGATCACGTAGGTGTGCGAGTCCATACACGCACACACACATAGGCTGGCGTTAGACGTTTGATTAATAGCGTCAGCGCTCATTGGTCACGCTACTAATAAAGGAGCGTTCACACGTATTAAAAGTTCGCGCCTCTGCGGCCGCGTCGGTACGCTCCGCCGTCTCGGCATCGTAGTTGTAGAGGCAGTGCGATATAACGAGGGAATGGCGTGCCTTGGTCATAATTGAACCGAGCACCTACAATCCAATCGCTCTTAATCATTCGAATTCATCTCGCCGGCGAGTTCCGCTCGCCATTATTGCCCGCCTCGCCTGTGCCGCGAAAGCTATCCTGATTTTCCTTGCTCCTTCTCCTTGTTGGTAACAAGTAAGAACAATCGATATTCTAACGATCGTTGTATCATTACAGCGGCGTCTCATGCTTTACGAATTTTTAGGTCGCCGCTTCCATGGATTCTCTGGAACGTTCGCCGGTGAAAAATCGACTCGCAGCAGTTTCAGAGTGTACAGGTTAGCACGAGAATTTCAAAGTGTGTTCTATTTTATCGTAGTACGTATGCATATCGTACGTCACCTCGTGCATATCTTGAAACGAGAGTCTTTTCGCGAGAAGATGTGGATGTTCGGTAGAAGCGGGTGAGGTTATAAATTAATTTCCCTCTCGGCGGGAGAGGGGGGGGGGAGCACGGGGTAATTCGCGAAGAGGGAAAATGGCGGAGATTACGCGAAATTATGCAAATGCGCGGCATTGTAAAGAGGGGGTCTGTTTTTCGTTTTATTGGGTCGGGCCCGCGGTATCCTCGGTCGTATAACCGAAACAAAAGCTTACCTAACGCAGAAACAAAGGGTGTAGGGGCGAGTGGAGATCTCTTGAGGGCACACATGCAACGAATTTAACTGCTTCCCCAGGCATTACTCTTGCCGGGTTTCTTTTATTCCCGCGTATCCTCTAGCTGTCCCACCCCCCGCCTCCTTTCATACTTCTATCGGTCTTCGTATCCTTCTCACCCGGTTTATTATCTTCGCGAACGAAAATGCTCTTAAAATATATGTTTTCTTTATTCGCACAACTTTTCACACATTTAAATTCAAATGTACGTTTATTCGATATCGTAGGTCTTCTATTGTTTCACGCTACGATCTCAGTATAGTAGCGGAAAAGCACGTTTATCCTTCTAACTATTCGCAACGGGGACTTTGTACTGACAGTTTATAAATCGATTGCAGGTCGAACGTCTACCGTCTTCGAGGGACATTCATTATTCGCGGTGAAAAGTCCCGTGCCTTCGTAACAGCTTTTAAAAGGTGACAAAATCCCTTTGGACGAGAACTCGCGAGGGTGGACTGAGTTACAATTAATTAATTGACTTCGAGCCCCTGTAATTCATGCGGTAAGTCAAACTTAATTAATTACCCTTCCGGCCTGTGCCCGAAGAGAGGGGGTGGGGTAGGAAAGGACTTTCCACGTTATGAATCAAGGGGTACTTTGGGAGCCCTCTTGTTCATAAACTATTCGATTCGATAAAGTATACGTTAATAAATTATTTTGCTCGCGCTATTAACAATGTTTTATAATTAATAATATTTTATAATGGAAAAACAATATACATTTTTATAATGTATCACGTAGATGGAATATGTTTTGCACAAAGTAAATATTAATGATTTTTAAATTGGCGAATTAATTTTTATGAGTTACCTCAACTACAAAATTAGTAATTTATATTATTCAATTTGATGGGACTACACATTTTTTACTGGAAATTCATTTCCTACGCCAATGAGACACATAGAAATGTCAGTGTTCGGGGAGGTTATTAATTACGAACACCCCTTGCTATTGTAACGTCGCCGATAACTTTTCTATTATCCTTCTAAAAGGGATTTAAGGCTGACTAGTCTTAACGGCACGTTCGTGGGGTGTGTAATCCTGATTGTCATTATCGACTTCTTTTCTGCATGACTTTTACATCTGTTCAGGAAACAGTACTTAAAACTCTTGTAATTTGTTCGACAATTGTGTCATCAGTTACATATTTAGGGTTATCTGGTTTTCGGCGTCATTTCGTTTAAACCATCCACAGTTTAAGATAGAAACTACTTATAGTATGCTTCTCTTTGTTACTAATGAAAGCCTTGATGATCGCGGAGAATCGCCGAAGGTGTCTGTCTGGCTGCCATGGCGGCGCTTTCTACATTGTAATTAATCAATATTACCATCGACAATGGACCAAGCCAAAGGCCATTGTTGCAATTTACTACTACTCTCCTCTCCTTTGTTTACTGCGCGATTGAGCGCAATTATGATTTTAATTGCGCCGCTTAATGGTGCACGTGTAAAACAGTCATACCCACACGATTTTTCACGGATTAAACTTTCAAACAAATTTTCATTGCATCTTGCGAACCTTATCAGGCGTGAAAAAAACGAGAATCGAGTGGGAAACTCGTCGAGACCGTAGAGCAGAGGTAGAAAAGGGTAATTACCGACGATCCTGGCGGATCGTTATTAACCCTTCTGGTGGCGAGCATCAGGCGCAGGACGTAGAAGGACCATTGTCCATTCCACTAGGTTCATTACGGTGTGTTCCAGTAGAGAATGAGACGACGGTCGGCGGCGGGGCGTAGGGAAAAAAAGAAAGAAAAGAGGAGAAAGAAAAAGCGGGGAAAGAAAAATAAGAAAAGTGTCGAGGTCAGAGGAGACCGAACGGCTACCGTGAATGGCGTAGCCTGACCCAAGGGCTGCCGGGCATCAAAGGGCCTCAAAAGGGCCGCTTCGAACCTCGGCTGTCCGAAGCTCATTTGTTTTCACCGGCGCATGGAAAGATCGATCGACCGATGTCTTAACCCCGGGCTCTCACGGAGTCGTCTGCTTTCGATAAGAAAAATTCTGAAACATTAATTAGATCGTCGGTAATAGAGTCATGATGGAAAACTGATTACCGGGAGGGCAGCGTGGTAATTTACGTACGTCGGGCTCGGTAGGTCTTGAAAATACTCGCGATGGCTCGCGTTTTCTCGCGATTCTTTTCATCTTAATGTCACCGTTTCGATAGACGATTTCCAAAGAATGTCTGCAGCTTACGAACCACGGACACTCGGTGTAATGAATATTCCGATCGAAAGTGTTTCCTTCAACGTAGAAATTGATAGATCAGAAACGAGTATTCGCGAGCTCCTTCGTCATACGCGAAGCAGCATCGCCTTTCTCACGGGCAAAAACACTGGATATTATCTCACGTGATTGCAACGAATGAAAATTCCACGAAGAGAGGTTGCAGAATGCTGTTTGGAATTTTTGAAAAATCAAATGAGGAAGAGGTTACGGGGATACTAGGATTGCATTTATAAGCTACGTACGGTAGTCGAGAAACGAAGTGAAATTATCGATGCGATTGCCACTGAAATATCTTCCCTACGAAGGGCCACCGACAAAGGGTCGATCAGCGATTCTCTCCATCTCGCTTCATCTCGTTTCTTTTTCAAAAGATAACCTACGGTGGCCACCTTTTTGTTTGCACAGTAAGATTGCTTGCCTCTTGCTCGGAAATTGACCGAAGATTGCGGCCGACCGACGTTTGCTCTGCGGCCACTGCCTTAACTTTTGTGCTACCACAAAAATATCATTGACTTCCTCTTTTTTTTTTTCCTCCCTCCGACTTCTGATATTCTTTCTCCTTTTCAGTTTCTTCCACATCCTATGTAATTGGGAAACAGAGATAGGTTTCCCTTTGAGACTTCTAGTTTATGAGCGACAAACTTCCGTCCCGATATCACAATTTCTTCGATCATTAATCATTACACGAAGTGTAGCACGAATTCTGACTATGACGGTTAATTTCCCTTCGTCGGACATTATCGAGCTGTTTTCTCGCTTTCCCATGATACAATTTTCGACTGAACCGTGGATTGTGTTGTTCTCGGGGATTATTTTCGGAGTCATTTTAATATGATTCAACCACAAATCATTCTCTCTCTTTCGCTGTGCCTTCTCTACGATCTGTTCTTCTTCGTCGGACGAAAGATGATGTCTAAGCTTATTATCGAGTCCCTCGAGACTTCTCTTTCTCTCCGTCTCACTCGTAGGATCTGATCGAAGCTGATGGAGCGAGCACGGAGCTAACCGCCCAGAGTATTATGTGTCGAAAAATATTCGAGAAAACCTCTTCGAGCAGTCCTTCGAAGAGCAATGACTTTTGTCCGCCACGATACTGTCAGAAGTGATTATTCTTAATGGATCATATTCTTAATGCTTCTCGCATGATAGAAGATTATCAGGCAGCCTCGATATCTACACGTTTAAAAGTACACGGTCGAATTATCTAGCGATCCACTGTTGCCCGTATCAATTCGGTCTACAATTATGTATTTATAATCGGTTAATTAGAAAACTGAACGTGGACGAATTAAGTCGCTACGCGTTGCGTTAGTAAAATACCGTGATCTATAATGTCGATAGAAAACGGAGCGTAGAATTTATAAGCAGTTGCAATAGCACGGCCGTAAATCATTTCTATCGTAAACAGCCAATAAGCCAAGATCAAAGAGACATTAAACCGAGAATAGGATAGAGAGCGGGAACCGGTTAATCGTCGCAGGTGCGATTATTAATAAAAAGACGAACGGAGGATTGGCTCCTCCTAGAGAGGCTAATTACGAGAGGCATTAATTAAGCACTAACGACGAAGGATTATTAACGAACAAATCGGCTCTCCTTAACGGGTTGGAAATGTGCGAGTAAAGGTGGGGGAACAAGATTTGATCGACGAGCTATGAGTTAGCCGGGGGCAACTACGACAACCGATCGATCGATCGATCGATCGGATTACCGGCGTGCACGATCCTCGTCGCACCGGGAATCATATCGACGCCGTAGGATCGATTGCAGAATGAAAGACTGTGAACCAATCCAGCAGGCAGGGGGGAGACAGACGCACGGGAAGGACGCTATTGAATTACCATAAAACGCCATGATTAACGTAAGGTAAACGAATATAACGCCGCAAAGACCGCAGCCTGTTCTGTAGCAGTTAAAGTATGTCCCCGGCATGGTTTCCTGTATCTCCTCGCCGTCCTGCCCCTTTATATGAACGTCCGTCACACCGTTCTGCGCGAAAGTGTAATTTCATATACCTACGGTATAGGCTTCAATTTGAATTACGACTGCTAACGAGTGCACTTCTACTCGTGTTTGACAATTTGTTAAATACGAATCTGTTCTAGTAATCGTGATTCTTCACCTATGCTTAGTATGTCATTATAATATGTGTTACATCACATATCATTTATGAATGTCACACAAAGTAACCGAAAGATTCAATTTCATCAGCTTTTTAACGTAAACCATTTTCATAACTATCGGCACTTTTGTTCAATCTACATTTATCATCGATGACTCGCAGAAT
Organism: Mimumesa dahlbomi; assembly: GCA_917499265.3. Classification (NCBI taxonomy): domain Eukaryota; kingdom Metazoa; phylum Arthropoda; class Insecta; order Hymenoptera; family Crabronidae; genus Mimumesa; species Mimumesa dahlbomi. Next base: position 11,465,158 of record OU824125.1, on the reverse strand, counting down.
TATGTTTCAGTCACTCCGTCTTTCGTCTCGATGTGTACCTTGAAGTCGTTACTTCGGTGTCACGTGGAAGCTAATGGTTTCAAAGAAACCTAGGGTTCTCGCGAATGACTTTTAAGCGGGCTAGGTGCGTGCACGGGTACGTGAGAATTGAGGCGCGCGCGCGCGCGTGCGTGCGTGCGTGCGTGCATACGTATGCGTGTGTGTGCGTGTGCGTGTGCGTGACGGTGCACGGTAGGACACAACATATGATACATATGGGAACGTTAGGCTCTGTGGTTTGAAGCCCGTAACGTGTGGCCAGGGCCGTACGAGCCGCAGGGCGCCCGAAGGGGAGAAGGGCGCCGTAAGTCGGCAAGGAGAAACGAAGAAAGGAGAGACCTGCGTTGTCGTGTAACTGATGTGACCAGACTGTTCAAACGGTAGACACTCGTATGTCTTACTACGTATTACACGTGGATTTAGCCTTCGAGGATTGCGCAAACCGTCGAGAGTCTTGATTTCTCGATCGATTGCAGTGTCTCCGATGACAGGAATTAACACATCTTTTTTTCCGTGGACGTTCATGAATGAATTTCCCCGAGAATCGTTCGACGTGTCGTTACATCCTTAATCCGTGAACGTTACCTAGGGATTATTCGTACAAGTGTGACGCGAAGAGTAGAAAATTCAAATTCCTTTAGGTGCTAAAACCTCGATATCAGGACGGAGAATAATTTCACGACTAATACAACGACGGAATATCGGCGAATCGAGGCGACGCGACGCGACGGTGAGAAAAAAATGAAAAAAAAATTGCCTCGCGGCCGCTAAATTACTGCGGTTTGAAATTCACGGTGTGTGGCCAGGATCATACACGTAGGCGAACCTAAAGGGGTAGTGCATCGATATATCGTGTCTCATTCTTCGGTGCATTGCGCAAGCTTGTGAGAGAGCCGATTGGCTGATCGGTTACAAAGTCTCTCTTGCGGCAAGACCGCATTCCGCCTTTAACCGGTCCCTTCATCGACTCGTCGGCTCGATCTCATCGATGAATCCGCCGATCCGGCAATACCCACGATTTTTACGATCCCTCAACCTGGATCGGGCTTCATCGCTTCCTCCCTGTGTAGAAAAGTTACGATGACCGGGAATATCGTATTAAGTATACGTACACATTCACCATAGACGTCCGGTAGAGATTTTTAATCATCGATTCACTTAATCGATCAACGACTACAAGAGTCTTTGCCATGTCGTTTTCTGTGCAAAAGATATTATCATCATCGTTTTCTTAAAATGCTAGAAAATCTATTTGGTCGAAAGGCCGGGGGGACTAATCTGTCGGTATATCGTAGAAGAATCTTCGTGTTACACCTTCGATCGATACGTGTATGTTCTTGGTTCTCAAGCCACAATAGGTTGACTCGCATTCTACCGTCTGATTGATAAAATGCCAGCGATCCGCATACCAGCACGGATCTGCGTGAAGATACGCGCGTTATGCGTTTCTGAATCTCACCCCTCCCCGTTTCCCCTTACTTTCTATGTGTACACCACAAACGGATACACATATGGGAGAGGAAGAAATCTAAATGGATGTGGAACGTGTACGCATACACATGTGTAAACACGCATTACGTACGGTTGTACCTTCCTCTCTCGTTACGAGTAGTTCCTGCTAATGACGTAATCGGCTAACAAGAATTCCAGCTGCCTCCGCCGTGCCCGATCGTTTCCTCTCTCCGTTAGCATATCTCGGTTCATCTCGTTCCTCAATCTCGGTAATCGTTTTAATCTCTCCGCGGATGGTACTCTGCTAAATTGAGATCTCGCAGCCCCGGTTTCTTCTGCGCGCTTCTGAATTCCATCGATGCACTTCCACCGGAGACTTTTGTGAATTCCGCTACGGTAATATCGCCGCCGTTAATCCCTGGGAAAATATAATTTACAAGCGTGTAGAAAAGTGGTTGTACGATTCGAGTTAGCGAACGCAGCGCCAACGTTTCCTCATCTGCGAGGAGCCGGTTAATGTTTCTTTGTAGTCTTTTCAGTCGATATAAATCGGTCATTCGTGAAACCCCGGAAGTCTAAGTTTTATTCAAAACGGTTTTTTTACGGTATCTGATTCTATAAAGATAGATACATCGGACTGTAAAAAGCCGTATGTTTGCATGCAGGATATGAGACTAACTGACTATCTCGTATCCAATAACTATTACAGAAACCCTTCAAGTTCTGAACTAAAAGGGTTTCTGAACTAACCCAAGATAACAAGGACTGACGTGACATGTATATTCGACCCAATCGTCTTCTGTGTTTAACCCTTTGTATCTCACGCTACGCGATCTCGCTCTTTAGAGTTCACGTTGAATCGAATGGGTAAATAAGCGGTTTCTTCCCGCGATTATATTTCGCAATGGACATTGGCAGATTTTCCAAAGGTTTTCGGTTGATATCGCGTGGTAGTTGAGTGCAGCTCGGATGTAAAGTGTAATTTATCGGATTAGAGGAGGTCGTTTCGTTACAGGCAGTAACAAGTGCATCGACGCGATACACCTCGGGCGGGAATAAAATCGCCAGGAGTGACGGAGGGCCGGCGCAAAAACGTGCTCTCGAAGAGCTAATTTTTCATTCGTCTTCTCGGTCTATTTGGCCCTCCCGCCCCTCCCTTCTGTACCCCTTGCATGCTACCACTTTCGTGTAGATCGGGCGAATGCATCCATCAACCACGTGGTGGTGGTGACTTCGAGATGCAGAAAAACTTAATTACCTTCATTAAGCGGGGTCCCGGCTACGTGATCGCGGCTGATCAGTCCCCGATTTCGTCAGTCTTGCGTACCTTTACGATCATTTTCGAGCGATTCGTCTTGCATCGCCTGTCAAATCAACATTCCTGATGCTACATTAAAAATTAAATCTCACAACCGGCTGGAAAAAAGACCTGCTTGATAAAATATTTTCTAAATGATACCCGACCCGACTACTATACGTATTTTCTCCGTGTTACCGCAATTACGTAGCTACGATAAAAAGTCTACATCGTCGAACCGCATCGCTCACGCGCGTTTTCCTTTTCTCGATTAAAAACAAATATGGCGATCACGAACAATTACAAAAGTTTGTTACTCGGCTCGTGCCGACTTGCAACGGTATACAAAACGAGGGAGAGAGAGGTAGGGAGAGCGAGAGAGGAAGAGGTAAAAACGTTGTACATATACGTGTGCGGGTCAACACTGCTTCATTCTCGCGGTAACGCACGAGATATTATACAATGCCTTCCCCTTCGTTTTCCCTTCCCCCATCCGCTTAATGACTCGGCCATGGTGCCGCCAAAGGGGCAAGCTTCGTGCCGCTTTATTTTTACTTCCGCAGGCACCCTATAGGCACCCGCTATTAATTGCCGTCGTTCCGCACCGACTTTGCCGCGAATCCATCTACAACCACCATCACGGCAAATCCTTCTGCGTGCCCGCGGGGTTTCCGCGCTTGAACCCGCGACGGGCTCACGCTAATTTCTCACTTTTACCCTGACGCCATGAAAATTCAATCTACCGCGGAAACGTCGAAATCGGGTTCATCGATATCTTCGCTCAACGGCATGATAAATCATGACGAGCCGTATCACTCGTATTAGAGTACCGTTACCGTTGAAAATAAATTCATTTCCGCGGTATAGATTCGATACGTGTAATATTCACGTCGTAAGATCGCTGCTTATTATACCATTGCGATACATACATAGTAATAACTAAAATTACTTACTCCGGATCGCTTAAAAATCCTTCTCGTGGTATTAACGATACTCGTGTTACACGACATGCTTCTATCGCGCTTCGAGTATCAAGGGAACAGCTTATAAAACGATCCTCTATCTACGATCTGTAAACGTATCTCCCGGGCTTCTTTTCTCTATATTCATGTAACAAAGAAAAAGAAAGAGAAAAATACACTTGATAGAGGCATAAATTACACAGATTCCGTACTCGTATCGTTCTTACAAAATCCTCCCACACTCGCGACATTTTCATTCACGTCTAACCGGCAATTAAGAACAGATAACTGTATCGGTTACTGTATCATACATTAGCCGTATTGTCAGCAACGTCTTCATGGTGCCTTGAGCGCGCATGTGTAACCAGCCCGACGTTGAATGTGTTTCCCTTGAAGGGGGCAGGTGTGGAGAGGAACACACCGATTAAGGAGGTGTCTATGGGAATTTATGCTCACGTTAATTCACGGCAGCGAGTTGGTGGAGCTCCGGCTACGTAGCCGCTTCGTTATAGTCCTTTGCTCTCGTTTAACGGCGGGCAATAACGAGCGGACTACCCAGCGACGCGATAATAAAGCAGCAACGATAATGACAGCAAGAAGAGGGAGCCACGTCGCGCCATTACTCTTATCGTCATCTTCGACGCGTATTCCCATTGTCGTGTTCTGGAAAATTGCCCACAGCGAAACGTTCATGGGACACGAAACGGGGGAAAGCTAAGCTGTTTCCTTGATCGCCTTGCGTATTATTATCTTATCACTTCGTTTTAATCCATTGAAATTGCTGCCTGTAAATTCTCGGGGTGGTCTTCCAACGCTGTTATCTGTTTTATATATATTTTTCTTTGTGTTTTTTAATAAAATTCTGACACGGTTCGACGCACGAGTTTCACGAGCCATTTTCGCGAGTACTCAATCTAAGCCGTGCAAACAAAAAACTAGCCGCGACCGGCGTGGTTACAGAAAAGCCTTCAGACGTTTCGACCTTTGTCGGCGAGAATATTTCAGTAGCAATCATATTGGTAATTCGCTGGCTGATTGTCCCTGACCGCAGTCCGATCCACGAATGGGCATCGTTCCTTATTTTATTCCATCCTTATTTGGCCAAAGATAAACTCTAACGGACCCACGCCCGGCCACGTCGCGGAGATGAAAAAAGAAACTATAGGGATGGGGTGGGGGGTAGAGCAGAAGGATGAGATCAAAGGATCAGCATAAACGATCCAATCAGTCGAGTAATTCGCCGTGATTGCGCGGAATTCGTGCTGTCGGGCTATTCTGCTACCGTGCTGAACACCGTGGGGTAATGTTAGAAAACAATCGTCGGATCGCTTACAAAAACCAAATCGACCGATGTCAATTCTCTTCCCTCTTCTTTCGTACGATCGTTCGCCGCATACGTTGCCACGTATCAAACGTACAATAATAATTCACGATGCGCCGTAGGAAGCATATCAGATAAACTATCATCCGTCCCTCGTCTGGATTCCATGCTCGTATCGCGATATGCAAAACTAGGCGAAATATTAACGTAGGAAATTTAATCAGCCGTGAGAATACATGGATTTTTAAAGATACGGAATAGTCGAGGAGATTTTTCTTAGGTAAAGATTACACCTCCCCTCTTGCGTAGCTTATTAAATTAGGATGATACGCTGTCCCACGTCTCGGACGATTACAATCCGGCGGGTGTTTTTAAAGATCATCGCCGAGTCCGGTACGGTCAATTAGTGATCGGGATCGTCACCCGGGTCCGCGTATCGTATTTCCAACGTGGGAGGTCCACGGTATCTCTTCCGAAAGGATGAGCCTGTGGAACTCCGTAAGAGGCTTCCATGGCATGCCTCCTTGCTATGTTCGGAAATCCTTGGATTACGTGGAATCCACGGAAAAAATATTCGCAACACGATCAATCGACTCTGAAAAATGTCAAATTTTACGGAAACGGCAAGCGATTTACAAAAATCGCCGAAAGTCATCAATTTCTACCAGTTTTTTTATTGCCATTTGCTCAATTTTTGAGATAGCGATCTGATTCTTTCTGCGTCTTATTCGGCTTCGGATTCCGCGTCCAAAACGCCCAGGATCACGTTAATAGCTCAAAAATTACGGAAATGGCGAGTGATTTACGAAAATCGCAAAAAATCCTGACCTACCCCCTTCAGATTTTTGCGAAAAATTAAATTTTCGAAAAGTACAACTATTATACATTGTTCTATCGTAGAATTTCCTAACTTAAACAATGGTACCAGTTTCAGAACGCTATCTCAAAAATTAAGCGAATGCCGACCAAAAAACTAATTGAATTTGACGAATTTTCGCGATTTTCGTAATTTCTCCGTCATTTCCACAATTGTTTAGATATCAAAATGATTCTTCCACTGTCGTATTCAGCTTCAAATTCCGCTTCCAAAACGTCCTCGATTATGTTAATATCTCAAAAATTGCGGAAATGACGAGCAAACTGCGAAAATCACGAAAAATCGTAAAATTCTGACAGTTTTTTGGTCGGCATTCGCTCAATTTTTGAGATAGCGATCTGAAACTTGTACCATTGTTTAAGTTAGGAAATTCTACGATAGAACAATGTATAATAGTTGTACTTTTCGAAAATTTAATTTTTCGCAAAAATCTGAAGGGGGTAGGTCAGGATTTTTTGCGATTTTCGTAAATCGCTTGCCATTTTTACAATTTTTTAGATATCGACCTGATTCTTTCTGCGTCTTATTCGGCTTCGGATTCCGCGTCCAAAACGCCCAGGATCACTTTAATAGCTCAAAAATTACGGAAATGGCGAGTGATTTACGAAAATCGCAAAAAATCCTGACCTACCCCCTTCAGATTTTTGCGAAAAATTAAATTTTCGAAAAGTACAACTATTATACATTGTTCTATCGTAGAATTTCCTAACTAAATCAATGGTACCAGTTTCAGATCGCTATCTCAAAAATTGAGCGAATGCCGATCAAAAAACTGGTTGAATTTGACCCATTTTCGCGATTTTCGTAATTTCTCCGTCATTTCCGCAATTGTTTAGATATCAAAATGATTCTTCCACTGTCGTATTCAGCTTCAAATTCCGCTTCCAAAACGTCCTCGATTATGTTAATATCTCAAAAATTGCGGAAATGAGCAAACTGCGAAAATCACGAAAAATCGTAAAATTCTGACAGTTTTTTGGTCGGCATTCGCTCAATTTTTGAGATAGCGATCTGAAACTTGTACCATTGTTTAAGTTAGGAAATTCTACGATAGAACAATGTATAATAGTTGTACTTTTCGAAAATTTAATTTTTCGCAAAAATCTGAAGGGGGTAGGTCAGGATTTTTTGCGATTTTCGTAAATCGCTCGTCATTTTCACAATTGTTTAGATATCGATCTGATTCTTTCTGCGTCTTATTCGGCTTCGGATTCCGCGTCCAAAACGCCCAGGATCACTTTAATAGCTCAAAAATTACGGAAATGGCGAGTGATTTACGAAAATCGCAAAAAATCCTGACCTACCCCCTTCAGATTTTTGCGAAAAATTAAATTTTCGAAAAGTACAACTATTATACATTGTTCTATCGTAGAATTTCCTAACTTAAACAATGGTACCAGTTTCAGAACGCTATCTCAAAAATTAAGCGAATGCCGACCAAAAAACTAATTGAATTTGACGAATTTTCGCGATTTTCGTAATTTCTCCGTCATTTCCACAATTGTTTAGATATCAAAATGATTCTTTCACTGTCGTATTCGGCTTCGAATTTCGCTTCTAAAGCGTCCTCGATAATGTTAATATCTCAAAAATTGCGGAAATGACGAGCAAACTGCGAAAATCACGAAAAATCGTAAAATTCTGACAGTTTTTTGGTCGGCATTCGCTCAATTTTTGAGATAGCGATCTGAAACTTGTACCATTGTTTAAGTTAGGAAATTCTACGATAGAACAATGTATAATAGTTGTACTTTTCGAAAATTTAATTTTTCGCAAAAATCTGAAGGGGGTAGGTCAGGATTTTTTGCGATTTTCGTAAATCGCTCGTCATTTTCACAATTGTTTAGATATCGATCTGATTCTTTCTGCGTCTTATTCGGCTTCGGATTCCGCGTCCAAAACGCCCAGGATCACTTTAATAGCTCAAGAATTACGGAAATGGCGAGTGATTTACGAAAATCGCAAAAAATCCTGACCTACCCCCTTCAGATTTTTGCGAAAAATTAAATTTTCGAAAAGTACAACTATTATATATTGATCTGGCGTAGAATTTCCTAACTAAAACAATGATACCAGTTTCAGGCCGCTATCTCAAAAATTGAGCAAATGGCAATCAAAAAACTGGTAGAAATTGATGATTTTCGGCGGTTTTCGTAACTTGCTCGTCATTTCCGTAATCGTCGTCTCTGTGACGACTATACCCGTCATCGCTTGATTATAGCAACACACGCTGGTGCGCACTCTGCACAGATATCGCCACACTTAACTGGTTAATCGAGGTCATTCGTCATAATAATTCTAATTAGAATTTAAAACGTTACACAGTTGGAAATAAATAATATAATGTCGAACTGCCGAAAGGTTAATGGTCCTGCTTGACCTTCGACAGTTAATAATATTCAATGAAACCCTATTGCCCGGGAACATCCTGCGAGATGTGTGTACAGGTAGGGAGTAATTTGCGATAATGCTGGCACAGATTACGTATCGGCGGTTAACGAGGAATCATTAATATACATCGTGACGGTACTCTGGCGAAGAGGGAAGGTGTCCACATGTCTGCGGCGGACGAATTCGGGTGCGATCATGCAAGAAATCTGGCCGAACGAACTGGAAGGGACGGAGATCCCGTAACACGATCGGAGCAGCACGATCACTTTGGTGATCCCCTGACGAGGCACACGTACCTACACGTGAAATCGTGATACGAAGATCGTCCCCGATGGAGAAACCGGCACACTCGTCCTCGCCTCTTTACGAGAAACGAGATAAGTGTCGAGCTGTCCCGAACGATTAGCACATTACCATAATACGGGACAACGGGAACCAGAATTCTGTTAGGATTAAAGCTACGGGTAAAGGTACGCATCTACACGGATGTTAAAAAACCCGGCGGACTTCACGGACACTTGAAAGTCGTTACTCTGCCATAACCGGCGATTGGAATTTCAAGAATCGCAAATAAGAAGAGTCAAACTTTTCCACGGTTCTGTTGGTTTATTTAATCTCGATTTAATATAGGAATTATTATCGGGTCATTGCCATGGTACTTTAGACATTCCGACGGGTTCGTGGTATGCCTGGTAAACAAGGAAACGGTATTTTTGTAGCTGTATTAAACCCCTAAAAGGGGCGTCCTGGTGGAAACGTGACTACCCGAAGACGTTTACGGGCGATCTATGGTTACCGTCGTACGCGTTAATGCACGTGAATTTCTTCGGACAAACCAAACTCTTTCGGTGCGGTTTCCGCCCGTTACGAATCGCTGACAGATCGGCGAATTCGACCGAGAAAATTCTCCTGGGACGAGCTGTGAACTCGCCTTAAAGGCCGCCGGGCCTAATGGAGGGTGTCGCAACAAAAGGAGGAACCGGGTGTCCCTCCACCTTGTTGACTAAATAAAGGATTGCAAATTTTCGATTCGAATGGCCACGGGTCCGTGCATTTGTCCGGCTAACGGTCGCCAATTTGTCACACGGCTTAGACCGGATCCCGCAAACTCTATTTGGCTGTCTGCAGCACAGCGAATAAACGATTTTAACGCGGCTTCCCCGACAATGAGACGGTAACTGCTCTAATGTACCGAAGAAATCACTGTGGCCAAGATGTTAGAGGTGTTGAATTGCCATAACACTGGAACATCTTTATGAGAGAAATTGGTAATAATTCGACTGTCGATATTAGGGGGACACGTACATTCTACGAATATTTCAAGAATCTTCCAACGATAGATGTAGTTCGTTTTAGAGAAGGATATGTATTTGCATAATCATCCACGGTCTAGGAATAATACCTCCAAGTGGATAATTCCGTTTGTATAGTTACACCGTGATTAATGTTAATCAGGAATTAGTTATTACTCTTATCCTTTTCATCGCTAATCGGGGAAAAGCTTTCCATATTGTAAGTAGTATGCAGATGAAAATGATTCGCGGAATCACCAGCGATTATGACCGGATAACTAGTTACAGGCAAGTGCATCGCCGCGGGTAATGGATAAAACGATTATTTTGCAATTGGTATGGCTAGGAAAATGAGTAACGAAGTTAACGGCCTGCTACGGACGTATTATGCTATTTCAAACTATTCGGACCGCGACTTTTACACTTTCGAACACGAAATTTAGTCCGTTGACATTTTGTTAGTTCGCATAACGTATTTGCGACTTATTGGTCGACGCGATATATAAATTACATCTGGCGAGAGACGAACACCTGCGCGTAACACATGAATAAAGTAACATTGCATCGATAAGATCAAAAGTTCATCTTCGCCAAAGATATCACCGTGCGAGAGAGTCAGCTGGAAGTATTACGATTGTTGAGGAAAAAATAATACAGTAATTCCTGTCGTTCCCCCATCGCCACCGACCGGAGAGGAGTGTATATTAATAATATTCATACACGCGAATGTGTACCTTGCGTAGTCGTCACGTTTGAAATTATAAAAAAAAGGTGAAATGAAAGTTGAGGACGCATACGATTACCCGAACGGGAAGAGAAGGAAAAAAGGAAGAAAGAGATGCATACTTTTACATTTCCAGCACGGAGAAGTAATATTATCGCGACGTCGCGTCGTGTGATCAAGAGTATTTGTATTTACAGAACCGCGAACACGGCGTAAACAGGTCTTCCCCGCGATAGACTCGCAGATTACATTCCCTGGCGTCGTCACGGAAAATAACGTACCTCGACACGGGATCACAATGTTGTGCGGTGCGGAACCCATCGGAAAGTTTAAGAATCGAAGATTGATATGACGCGCGGCTGCGGCGGCGGCGGCGGCGGCGGCGGCGGCAATGGCAGCGGCGTGCGGAATTTTAAATCGGTGGCACATAGAGTAAAGATGTGATTTCTCCAATAGGGAACACCTTTTACGTCGTCCTCGCGCGCGCATGATGTAATATCGCGATGCTAAGATCAAAAGTTCGCATCTTCCTAGCGATGGTACGTTGTACGTAGTAGGTATACGTATACAGTCAGGTCGCCTGTAATAGATAGAAAGATTACATTGCGATTGGCACGGGGGATAACATTTTCTCCTCGCGGCGAGTAAGATTAGTGCAAAATTACAGAGGCCAGAGTAGAGACGTGCCTCGGAGATGCCGTATTTCGCGAACGGTTCTTGAAACCGTTTTGCCGGCCTTAAATAATGCAATAACCATAAGAGATACGATCGATAAATCGAACGTCTCGATACCGATAACGATCGAAATTCGTCGATAATCCCTATAGGTATCTCTGTCTGAAAAATCATGCTAATCGATCGCAGAAACGACGTTGCTCGTATTATCTTTAATTGCACGAATACCACGGTACGATTTGCCACGGTCGCGTTACTGTAAATTTAATTCCGTGACGACACTGTAAGCGATAATTGTCGGTCGCTCTTTGAGAGCCTCTGGCTACAGATGTCTCCGCCTAATTAGACGGGCTCGGAGGCGAAATTATACCTTTCGGACCAACTGAAATGAAACACAATTCATTACCTTGGACCTTGTACCTTTAAAGCTTGTTGCAAGCGGGATGCGCGCTCGTGCCCGCACAACGCATCCATCTCTTTCCACGGCTTCCACCTCGAAGCATAATTGGACATTAGATGCGCGTCGGTATTCGCCGCAGCTGTTACGGGTGGGATTTCAGAGGAAAATTGAAATTGTTAATTGCCGGTCCGCGCGTTTTTTTTACGATCGTCGTTTACCGTGTCGCGAACGAACGCATGGAAATTCGATTAAAGAAAAATGAAATCCGTAATTGATTAAAACGTATGGAAACACTTGGCACGATAAATAAAGCTGCAGTTTCACCTCGACTTCGTCCACTGTACGAATGTACGATACTCTTTTTTTTATTAACAAAGCAAATTACACCGCAATTACGAAAAAATGCAGGACAACTTCGTGCGCACGACAGGTTCCCGCACTTCCGTTTGAAATTCAGTTCGCGGCGACGTACTAATCTCCGGGCCGCATCTTGGACTAAATAGTGGCACGCTAACGACTTTATATAATCCAAAGGAGGAATTATCACAAAAGCCAAGTACAAAATCAGGGCTCGCTGTGTACACACGGAAACCTAGAAACGATTTACCCCCGCGATATACCCACACCGCGGTGGCCCCAGCTGCCCATTGCGGAGGGGTAAAGGCCATTAAAGAGGTTTGTCCCGAGACCGTTGTTTACGCGGCGGAAGTGGGCTATAATCAGACCATGGTGCACAAAACCACAAGGCAACGATATTACTGTCATTTGAACGGACTCGCCCCCTCTCCGCCGACGAATCCTCCCTCGCACCGAGTCGCAACGGACCCTAAGAGACCTGGAAATTAAATGCCTCGAATTGCCCCGTCGTTATTAACGGCAAAACAGAACGCATAATTACCGATGACGATCGCGTTTTAACTTTGTGCAAAAAGATGGGAAGACTTCGGACCCAGGGATTGCACCGACGATGTCGCCGGATCGTGGCCAATCATCGAGATCGGTCCCTATTAAATCGAATCGAACTGTCGAACAGATTTGATACACCGGGTTGGCGAAAATTAAATGTCTCTGTAATTCTTTCGTTATTAGGGGTTGTATCGTTTCGTTCCACCACGACGATGCCAGCGGATAGCGAGAATTTATAGGCTTTTATTTTTAATCATTTCAGGTTTCGATCACGTCGATGGTAAAAGATGTAAGCTGTTAGGTCATACCGGAATTATGTGATTATTATTTTATCTGTGATTACCCGGTTTTATTTGAGTAGAAAAAAGGTTTCCGCTTGCTGCACACGATGTCGCAGGACAAGTCGATTGGACTTCGTGACCAATCATGTTTCGTTCCCCGACGAATTATAGGCTCATTATTACGACATTCTTCCGAAACGGTATTCTTTATACGTTCGCCATCGTATACGGACGAAACGAACGATCGAAAATTAAATACTACAAGGATCGCACGATTGTTAGGGGAGTATCACTTTTATCGTGGCATCATAGACAATAATCGAACCAGAAAAAAAGAAACATTTCGAATCCGCGCCGACCTTTGAACCGACCACGAAATACCTTAGATTACCCGGTCATTATCCAGAACAAAACGGACAGCGGCAATTACGAATGATATCATTTGGTCGGGGGAGAAAAAAGACGCTCACGATGACAATCTGCACCGTGAATCGTGGTCAATCAATTACTGGGCAATTTCGTGGTAAAGGACCATTTTATTACCGTAGCCACAAAACAATACCATAAAACACTTGGCGATATCGCCGGTTGCGAAATCGTATTCCACGTCGAGGGAAATAGATTTTAAACGGTCGATGAAAATATAATACGAAGCAGCGGCGGGCACCGTCCGTCACTAATTATTATCACGACTACCAACGTCGCCGACGACGAGCAAGTCATATTTCACCTCGTAAATCTCCGCAAACTAACCGCAACGTGTCTCGCTGGGGTGACATCTTCCTCATCGATCGGCAATAATGTGCGGTGCGCCGTGAATGATGCCTTTACGGCCGTTCTTACTCTCGGTGCGGCTTAATTTATCGTTTTATGGTCCTTTCGAGGGCTGCGCGTCCGACGACCATGCCAGCAGCTACCGTAGAACCCCATGGAACACGGTGGGCCGTACCGGACCCCAAAGGATAGAAAAGAAACACCGAGTAAGACGAAAACGACGGAGAAAATAAGAGAGACGAAGGGAGAGAGAGAAAGACAGGCCGAGATGTGCGGAAAAAGCGGAACGAGTGGGACAGGGAAAGGGAGAAAGAAAGACAAATGAACCGCGAAACAAAAGGGCATCGGGCGCAATAGTCGGAGTGGGGTGTTGGCAAGAGAAGAAGGGATGAGGGGGGTTGCTCGGGGGCGTGGCACATGCGGTATTAAGCAACCGCGCCACCGCATTGTAAAGGGCAAAGTGTTATTGTTGCGACCGCCGACCGACTCCGAGGCTCGACTTAATTGGATTTAAAGGCGAATTGTTTGCGCACACCTACCAACGGCACCGGCACGTCCACCCGAAGAAGAGGACCCTCCGCTTGCACCTCTTTACCTATTTGCTTCGTGTCCAGGATCCCGAAAGAGTTTTGCGGGGGTAGCCTCGATTACCAGCAACTTTGTCCCGCTTGAGTGCCCGACTACCCCAACGTAGTTTACAGACCTGTCTTTAGTTTTTTCACGTATTTTTTCGAAACTTTCCTCCACCGTATAAGAGTATCGCGTGAAAGAGGGGTCGATAGGTATCGGCAATTACCTTTCGTACACACCAACTTACTATTAGCGAAAACGACATCACGCGCCAACAGAATTGATCGAGTGTATGATTCACGACTGGTATTTTCCACGTCGACGTGCACACACATACATATACAATACTCCCATTCGCGTATTTCGAATTCGACCGCAACACCAAGCCCGTCATCCTGTTACTCATAAATCGCTAATTGAACTTCCCCGTTACGCGTATCGCTCTATTACCACACGACGATGATCATCATCAACGTAATCAAGGTCCGCGCGTTTCGTCATGCCTTCGAAAGGTAAAGGATTAAAAGAAGGGAAAACAATGCTAAAGATATCACGATGTTTCCTGCCCGCGTCCTTACGGGTACGCGTTCTTAATGCACTTCCCTCGGCGGTGGTATAAATTATGCATATACCCGAGCATTACATTCAACCCCATTTTGCACCGGATGTAAGTAACCGGAACTTTCGGGTTCGTGCGCTCGGCCGCGATATACTCTAAGAAATAATAAACGCCTACCAAGGATGCTACGAAGTTAAAGCAACGCCGAGAAAAATGGGGGAGAGGGAGGGAACGAGACGCTCGTCTCTCGAGGCCCATTCAAAAAGGTGAGAAGGTGTATTCGAACGGTGTGTAATTAGAGTTATTACTTTAACAAGCCTGTTACCCGGGGGAAAAGAAACTATAGGAGAGCGGCGGGGGCGCCGAACGAGAGGCAGGGGGTTAACACACTGGCCGAGCCATTGTTACCGGCTAATGCTGGCCTTCTTTGCATCATAAAGGCAATGTGCAGACCTGGCCTTTTATGCAGGCGACCGTGCAGGAGGATAGTGCTGCACACCTACACCCCCCGAACGAGCCTCGTGTACGTACACATTCGCGTGTACACATACGTAAACAAGACGCGAAACCGCACGTATATACATATGCGGGCGGTGGCCCGTGCTACTTGCCTTCACGGTCCGCTATCTGTATGCTAAGTTATCGGAGTCAATTAATTTCACTTAGGGCCAGCTGCTTTTTAACGGTGTTATTAAACGCGCATCGACGCAACCCGGTAGATACGTGTGCGTTCGCCGATTACTATCGGTTGCCGTGTATACTTTCGCTTGTAACCAGTGCCATAAGAATGAGTTAGACGAGACGTAATGTCTTGTTAACTGGTTATTTTAGCGGCGGGAATCGTTGAATTATGTGATGCAGTTTCCCCGTATCTTTATGATTATCGACAAGGTGTCATTCCGGCCGTAGCTCTTTGCGCCACCGGTAGCGGTAAAATTGTAATTTGCTGTAACGACTAATTCAATTACGAGGCGCACACGATGCCACGGCCCCGATCCGCGTCGGCCCGATCCGCGTTAGGTTCCGACGGGTAAAAAGCAAAGAAAAACTTCACCACTATTGCCTTTGCAAATTAACAAACAGGCATTGCTTTACGGCTTGCAGCGGGCACGTTAACGCGATGCATAATTCAGTGTTTGCTAATTAAAATATACGGAAAGGAGCGATCAAAGCACGTTAAGTGGAACATCATTCTCTTTACGAACGTGTCTGTAATTAATTTAATGGTCCGGGAAGACGCATCCTTGGGAAGGTGCGCGTACCGTCTTCGTTCTATTCTACATTTTGCATCGTCCTCGTAGGACACGTAATTCACGTCGAGTTTTTCCTTCGTCGGTCGTGGGGCTGTTTTTTTATCTCGCGGGACGAACAGGAAAAGATAGGAGAGAGAGAGAGAGAGAGAAGGGACGCGGCTAAAGATGTCATAACGTCCCGTGAAATAAGACCGTTCTCATGACGCGCTAGTCGGTGTGCAATGGGCCGGATAAATCGTCAACGTGTTTCGCAGAGGAATTTCGTGACGCTTCATTAGGCCGAGCCACGGTCGCGCCGCTGTCTCCGTGACAAGTTTGACAAATTATTCCGCAGCGGCCTGTGCAGCTTGCGACCGCGTCCTTACACCGTCTGAAAACCCGCCGGAAGGTCCTACGAAAGGATCGGAGTCTCGTGTTGCACTCTCGCTCGAACAAAGCGTGTTTTTCGAGGAAAGCAATGTCCTCGGGCGCTCGTCGAATTACCAACCAAATCGTTAATAGATATTCCTGTTCTCTCCTCGGTTTTTAATTGCATAAGACTCACGCCTACTTTTGAATACTTTTATAGAACTGTCCGACTGTCGAGTAAAAGTAGATTCGCGGATTTAACGTTTTAATGTCGGGACGAACGAAAGCGGGAAATTTAGATCGCTCTAATAGCTCGCAAAACATTTGGCTTTAAGTGTTGGCACGGTAAAGCCGGATGTCCTACCGCGGCTCCCGGTCCAAGAGTAAATTCGTAATTCAGAGTTTCGTCGGACCTCGTTTATAAGGGACGAGTGTCGGAGCGGTTGGATTGGGCGCGAAAGTTTTTGTCGTGTTATTTTTGTAATTAAAATTAACAACCGGCACGCAGCCAAATTATCTCCTTAATATACTTTCCTCCCGGTCTATCTTCGCGTCGTTCACCTCCGATCTTCGTTGCCAATGCAGCCGCGCTAAGGGAAGAAAGGATGGCAGCCCTGCCATCATCAATACGTGTCATCGTGTTATACGCTTATCTTTATATTATACTTATTATATAACTCACGATGCAGCATTTAACGTACAACGGCGTGCCACCATTATTTCGCGAATTAATCATATTTTTTCGACGTTTGTGAAAGTCGCATGCAAATTCCTCCTTGAATTTGATCCTACCTCGTAATGGAACCTATATACAACTTTTTCAATCTTTGATAAAGTGTCCGGGAGACCATTTACAAAAAGACACTTCTCTCGTCGTCGATATTGGAAATATTCATACAGCATCGAAAGAAAACGAAAGACAGAAGAGAGGACGGGAGTAGTAGTTAAAAGACGGCAGTGCCACCATCATCAATATGTGTCACGGGATACGCGGTGCTCTCGATACGTGGAACGCACACGTTTCCACACGGACGTGGCAAGTATTTACCACGGACAGCCGCCTTAATTATCTCTCGCCCTCTCTTTTGGCGCGTTCAATAGCGGTACGAAGTTACTTTTCTGATATCTGCCGCGATCCGTTCCGTCTAACGACCGGGCGCACCGAATAAACATTACCTGCCCTTGAGCGGCTAAAGGAAAGATCCACGCGTGTTCACCGGGAACCAATGAGCAGCTGCCGTCGTTTCCCTTATCGAAAGGGACTCCCGTCGATAAGCGGGACGAATTCGTGCGATCCACGATCTTCTCGGCTAGAAGGATTACGGTCATCGTAACCGCGCAGATGGTGCTGTCGAAATTAGTCCCGGCTGAAATAATTGTTTACACCTTCTCGTACGTCGTGTAAATTCAAGGTTGGCTTCTTTGACTCACCGACAAACCTATGGTGTAGTCGTATCTGAAATACAGCGATGCCCGGTAAATTGCCATTCTCCGTAGAATCAATAACAACGGTCCAACACCGCCACACAGGGAGTACACACGTACCTCGTCCAGCCGGATGGATCAACAAGTGTATGTGCTCGCCGAAGATTTTTCCGAAATGCATCCATTGTATCCTGATGGGAATTGTAATAATCTATTACGATCGCGGTCGAAGATAGAGTACAGAGAACAGTCGAAGGATAGGTTGGAGAGGGTATTAGAGGATGGTATTCGGTAGTCGGAGTCGAAGCGGCGGCCTCGATCCTCGTGGATCGTTGAAATGATTCCACTTATCCGCTACGGGGAGTCCTCGAAGAATCCAGCGAGGTACAAAAGACGGTGGAAGCGAACTCGATCGCCGCGGGACGCCCGGCTACCGAAGATATTTCATTTACCGGACAAAAACCACCCCCCTTCCTCCCCCTCTCCCACCTACCCAGTTACTTCGGGCGTTGCTTCGCGGAGTGGAGGAATTCGAATTAATATTCGGTGCTGACGTATGAAATTACCAGCCAGTCCTTGTCCGCCGTTCCCTGTCATCGTCGTTCTTGTTGTTGCCGTCTTGACGCCTCTCGCCGGGAAACAAATGAGCGACGATCATCCTGTCCACTCGCGACACAATGGGGGTACGACGACAACGTAAGAGAAGCTCCCGCGTACGTCGGCTAACCTATATTGTTCGTCGAAACATTCCTCGATCAATTTGACTACCGATTTTGGTATAATGAACGTCATTTCGTACGACGGATTATCTTTGTGGCTTCCTTGAGATCGTCTCGACGTCACGGATTGCTGTACGCGTCGTCCCGGCTGAGGTCGTTGAGTAATGATTCCGCGACTTGTCTCGTATGCGGGGTAGTTAAATCGTGATTCACTTTTAAACCGGCAACGAGAGTATTGTGGACGACGTTCCGATAACGAGAAAACCGTTTGGAAGTCGACGTGAATCGTTACGTATCGATGGGAGATTGTCGAACGGGAGGGCAATGATCTTTTCCGGGCTAGAAACACGAAGTAAAAGAAGACTTCTCACCTGTTGGCCCCATTGTCCACGAGATAATTTGGTTAAAATAACTAATCGTTCGCCCTTTTCAGTCCCGCCGCTTATATGCCCGATGCCGAAGCCGCGGTCCCTTTTGTCGTAATTAATAGTCCTCCCCGCAAGACCCTACTACTTTCTTCCCTAAATGATTCTTCATCCATCATCGTGCGTCCGACTTTTGAACCTTCGGCTCTCGATTTCCCAGAAACCGTTTCCCATCGGCGGGAGCCGGTCAACGTCTTCTTCCTCCTCTTCGATATTGCGAGCATCGATTTCGATCATCGTCCGTCATTCGAAAACCGTGCCAATTGTCCGTCAGGTGTACAGGAAATCAATTCCCACCTGCTGAATCGACGAAACAAAGTGTGAATTGTCCTGCGGCCGTTATAGCCGAATATTTCACGCCGCGTCTTTCATTCGGACCTGTCTTTTGAATCTTCGATTCTGGGTGCCCCGTTTCGCTGGATAATATCACGACCTTGTGTTCGTTCGCCGAGTCATCGCTTAGGATGATGGTAATTGTTCGTTAATTTGAAAGGAAGGAATCTATTTCCCCGGCCGCGTTTCGAACGGCCGAACTGTTTCGGTGGTCGAAGGTGGAGAAAAAAAATTAGCTACATAGGTTCGTTGGCAGCTGCCGTTGCCTTTTAAACGACACACCTGCTAATTTCTTCAAATTCCGCCCGCCGCCGAAGATCGAGAAACTACCGCGTTGTGTCATTAGCCAGTGAAAATTGCGAAGAAACATAGGTATTTCGTGGCTCGCTCACAGTTGCCCGATCGATTTTTGAAAAGGACTTTCTTTGCCCTGCCGTACTACGTGCGGTTTCACGGGGCGGTGGCATTGTTAGACGATGAAAATGATATTTTGAACGCTCTGAAATTACGTTGAAAGCGAAGGTGTAGAGACAGAAGGAAGAGAAAGCGCATGACTGCCGGTGTCAGAATTCGTCAAGTGGAGGACGCAAGTGGGGGCGAAAATATGGCCGGCGATTTCGACTAACACCAATTGCGACATCCGCAGGAAGGACGGCAGGTAAACAATCCGAGTTCTCAGCGGTTCTCACTAAATTTTACCTGCCACGTCATTTCCCCCCGTTCGCAGGTTAAATTTATCGAGCGCTCCACACACACACATAGAGCCGTAGTAAAATTCTCTCGAAATAACTAGAACGTAATAACAGAATTCCGGCGGCCATTTATACTCTGAACACTTTACCAACCATTCTACATATATACGTATACAAAAAAGAAAACGATAAAGAAAAACGAACATTATAAATTCACCGGTAACGAGACTTAACCGCAACACTTAGATACGTCGGGTCAGGTAGCCAGAAGTGATAAATATCACCGGACATGTATTTTACAAGTGATTTACGAAATACGTATGTAAATACTCCGTTCGCGTTAAAACGATAAGTTACAAAAAATGTTGATAGTTGAAATATATCGTCGATTGCTAAATCTGATTCTCGGCTTCCACCGTTGCCCCCTCCCTTCAATCCATGCTGGAAACCTCTCTCTCTCCCTCTCTCTCACATACACATACACACTCTCCCTATCTCTCTCTGTCGTCGCGAACCCGCACACGCGAGAGGGCGACTGCACATGCAATCGCATCTCGATGACCGTACCTGCCGGTGATTTAACGACTTGTCACCCACTTTATCAATTTACCGCCGCTGGAGACCTCGAGTTTACGCACGTAAACTGGGCATCCAGTGTGTACTTATAGTTTATACCCACCGCGAGCCCGCTGGATCCGGGCTAAGTAATGATTCTGTCTTCGAGGCTGACTGCTGAACGGCTGCCGCGGGTTATTAATCGCGTTAAATTAGCGAATTCGATCGCGACACCCTCAGAAGTTTATTACCGTAGGTTTGATCGTGCGAACGTGGCGGCGATCAATTGATTCGGAGAGTTTCTCGCGTATCCGTGGACGATTTGAACGGACGCGAGAAATCGTCGAGCCAGAATAGATCGATCGGTGGGAATACTTTCCGTCGACGAACACGAGGCACCCTCGAGGACAAAAGTTCGTTAAAAGGCACGAGAGGTGAACCAAGGTATCTTTCCCGGAGCGTTTCAACCGACGGGGCCGAAAATGGTCGGGATCGAGAGCAAAGATAAGGCGTCGGGACGGTGTCCCTCGTGTTTTCGGAGTTTGCGTGGTAATTGTCCGGCCATATGCTCGCCTCGAGCTCGCCCACCGAAACGTTAAACGGTGGAAATTTTCGTTCTCATCTCGATTAGCCGGCGTATCTTCTTAATTACAATATTTAAATTCCGGGCATGTGCTGGATTCGACGGGAATTTATTTATTTTATTACCGCACCGTGTTTCACGTGGACGCGTCGGAATTGCCGGTGCTCGTGGACACGCGTCTTTACGCGCGCAAAAATTGTTGCGGCCGGGGTGGTGTACACGATGAAAAACTGTTGGCTAAACATTCGACGGTTATCGCGATCGTTCAACGATAATTCATTACTTTAATGTGGCCACATCAGATACCGCGGCACTGCCCCCGAAGAGGCACAACGTGTGTTCCGATCGTTTCGAAACGCCCGGATGAATTATTTTTTCGTTGCACGCGATACATAACAATGGCTACGCTTATATAAATCGAGAAATCTGGGGGAAATATAGGAAACGAAGATTCCCGGCGACGATAAGCTTAGATTTGTTACCGCGTCGCGTACGTAATAACGTTTTTTGCCAGTAACACGAAAAAAACAGAAACACATTAAACGGATTAAAGACTGTGGCAAGAAACTGGCGAGAATTCGACCGATTGTAGGTGAAAATTGTATCACGAAGACACCGTTGGGAGTGAAATTATAATATCCCATTTAGAACGATCCCGACGCGGTCAGCGATGATTTGTCATCGAGTGTGCAACGATGCAAGCGACAAATCTCGCTCTGGCACATTGACGAGCATCGATAATACGATAGCCGATAATGACAAACTACCATCGATTACATCGCTTTCATTCGCACACCTGCCCGCGGAGTATACACTCGTCCCCGAAACGAGCAGGCAATTAAAGTACTCGATTAACGATAAACATCTTAACGTACGTTCGCGTTACTTCTAAGCTACTGCGGTTCATTAAGCGTTGGAAGAGAGTCGTAAAACAGTGTCTAATAAAAATGTGTAATTAACATTCGTATGAAAGGAAGGTAGAGACGATGGAATATCAAACGATCGATATTTTTAATAACGAGACATTAAATTGACACGTTACACGTTAGCGATCTTTTAAGTGTGTCATTCCCGGTCGTATTCCATTAACACCGGTCACGCACACCGCGATAGGCTTCGCTCAAACTTCGAATACTGGCAGAATTTCAGTAAGCTATACCGATGCCCACTTACAAGCAATTTACCGGCCCGTGTTCGACATTACGCTCAATTTTCACGAACATCCTGCAAATAGGAGGCCCCCGATCCTTGGGACACGCACGCGCTTACGCGAAGTAACATGTTCACGCCGTTGCCGTGATTACCACCCCCCCCCCCGCCCTCCTCCCGTTTTCATTTTTTTTTCTCCACTGCCGTTTCTGCCCTCGGCCCACGGACTGGTTTCGTCTTAATCTTCGTACCGAATCTGGCGCGGGAAAAGGCGAGGATATCGCTGACACGATGCGTGGAATGCCTTGGCTACCGTCGGTCCGTGGCTAAGCATCGTTTTTCGCACGTCGTATCGCGGAATCGACCGTTTCATCATTCGCCCGCTGCACCTGCTCCTTCGGTAAGGCTAGCCTCACACCGGCACCGTGGAATTTACGAGACGCGAGAGAGCCTATTTGTTACAGTCATCGCGAAAAAACGTGCCTCTTACTTTTCCGGCTATGAAACTTTTAGACCCAAAGCGTTGAATTGTTTTATCGATGTTGGAAGGCCCTTGTTTGAAAAACTTTGCGTCCGAGATCGATCTCGTTGAAAACTTCTCCGTTTGGACGGTATCTCGGTATGAATCCAGCCTTATGCGGGCAAATCACCTTTCACGTGTGCGTTTGCGAATAAAGGGGAAACGAATTAAGTGATTACTATGTAAGATGGTACCCGAGGGTAAACGACGATCGTATCGATGATAAACTTTTAATTCTCATCCTAATTACTAGCGCCCGATCGATATTTATTATTACATCGATAACTCACGAACCCGAACGTCTCTATCCGTGCGAGAGCCAACGTATCAATTTATCCGTTGGAACCCAGCCGCTACCAGTTGTTGGTCGTGCAACAAATTAGAATAAATATAATTTCGCGCGTTTACGTACATTGTTTTCACCGGGCTGAACATCCACTTACACGAGACCGCTTAAAAGGGCATAAGCTTCCGTGCTCGCCTTTCCGAAGTTTAACGGAGGCATAATGCGTGCTCTTAACACGCACACGCATCGCGCAAACAGATAAAGGAAGGGAGAAAGAGAGATCGAAGCAAGTACGCGAAAGAGAGTCGAAAGATAGAGAAAGAGAGAGGAGAAGGGAGACCGGAAGTGGGAGCAATTAACGATATAAGTGGTTCGCTGGTCTTGGAGCGAGATAAGATCGGCTAACTCGAGTCTAGCTCCTTTTCTTGCGACCACTCGATGGGAAGATAGTAAGCTCGAAAGAGGCAGGTGCCTTTTGGACACATTATACGCTCTTACTCACCTCGATCACCTTTTCCCCCTTTTCCCTCCTCTCCCTCTCTCACTGTCCACCTTTATCGTGGGTTTAAACTCCTCGTCCCCTCTCCTCTAGCTTCACCAGCGAAACACTCGATCCGCGATGTCGCCAAATAACTTTATTTACCGTACACGATAATCGTCGGCACGACCGGTTATTTGCATTTTATTAAAAGCCACGGTTAATTGCTGGACGGTCCCAGCTTGTATCCCGAGGAGACAGGTTATTAATATTAAGTAGTCGGTCGGGTTAATTCGCGGTAAGTCCGGGACAACGTAAATTGTCAATCGTAAGGTAGCGAGATGCTAATCGATCGATCGTCGCCAGTGGTTCGATGTTAATGCGACGTTTTCGTAATATTTTCATTTTGCCTTCGTTCGCCGTGCTAATTGCGACGTGTTCCGTCGACGTGTTTCACGGATTACCGTCGGTATTTTATTCATCGGTTCGACGAGAGGACTTTTTAAAATACGTTTCGTTTGGTTCCGATCGGTGGGTCAAAACAAAAAAAATTAAGAAAAGAAGAAGAACAGACACTCGGATAAGAAAATTTGCAACAGGATGCGGGGGCAGTGTACCACGTACTTTTGTTCCGGCGATTCTCTTTTGTCGCCACTTTCAGGATGCAGAAGCCCGGCAAAAGCTCGATTTGACCGTGGGTTAACCACATCCTCTCACCGATCCCTTCTTCCCTTCTTCTTCGGTTTCCATCGTACCATCGTGAAACGAACCGCGTGGAACCTTTAACGGATACCCGCGAAAAAATGAAACTGTGATTTCCTACTGCTTTCAGCTAATAAGCGCATCCGTTCTCCACCGTACAGGCTGCAATTATGCAAAGCGTGCTGGCTTCTTCAACATTTTACGAGCCATACGTCAAGAGCGATATACCCATTTTCTTATTTTTTCTTCCTTTCTTTGTTTCGCTGACCGTGCGCTGTCCCATGGATGTCCGTTCTAGTCGCGAAAGAGATCCATATAGAAAGTAAAAGAAAAACACTAAATACCTCGCTTTCTTCCTCGGTCAGTAATTACTTCCTTTCACTAAAAGATCGTTAACATTTCCCGTGTAAACTATTCATCATAAATTTCGTACTTCCCGTCGAGGTATCAAGTTAATTTTATTAAACACGCTCTAATACGTGTATGTCAGTCATACTTCGATCTCTCTCTTTCTCCAGCTAGCACTGATTGACGTTGATTCCCGCTAATCTTACCGTGTGATATCTACAACGTGTTCAGGCCCACGGTGGATCCGTTTTGTACCGGCGACAGGCGAGTCGCTTTGAGGGCCCAGAAATAAAACAAACATTACCATAGCCGGTAATTCACGGTTAAAGTACACGTTACGAAGTTGGAGAGAGCGAGAGGAGAGCGCCTCGGAGCGTGTCCGCCGTTGGGGAAAATCGTTAGTGCTATGGCAGAGGCCGACCGCTAATGGGGCCCAAATTAATTTCACGTAATTGGGGATACACGAGAATGCGCGCCGTCCTGGCTACCCGTTTTACCCTAATAGGAATAAAATAAGCCCTTATGGAGAAGCAGTGAGAGAGAGAGAAAGAGAGAGGACAAGACAGAGGGAGAGAGCGGGCGCGCTTCTACATAATTGCAGCGTCGGCTGACCAACGCCGGAAATAAGCAAACGCGATTAAACCCCGTGCACACTGTCACGCTTCCCGGGTTTCACCTTCGACGACGATGTAAGGCTTTTGCGAATTACACGCCGACTGAAACGTGCCCGAAATTTTCACGTGGCAACCGTGATCCGTGCCAGGCAAATTCGCGGATTAGCGGGAATAGCTGGAAACGACGTTATTTTCTAAAACGACGGACGAAAGTACGCGAACCCGTTTCCAATACGGTGAAACGTTCTCCGTTCTGTTTTCTTTGTTGTTCTTTTTATTGCGGCTAAAGTAATTGGTAAGAATAGTACCGTTCTCGTTATGAATATGTAGCGATGCAAATGGTGAAACGTAATGTAGACACGCTCCTACTATGGGCATTCACCCGATCGTAATATCTTACAATATTCATCGTCGCGTGAAAACTGCCTATGGCGGTTTAAAATGATCGTGGATGTTTTGGATGCGTAATTTCAAGCCGAAGAAAATGGCGAATGATTCAGGTCGATCTGGAAAAGAATACGGTGAAATCTTTGAAATTGATATAATACCCAGGTTAAATTTAGTATAATATATTTTCCATATAATAATTCTCGCTATACAGACATTATTTTACAAAGCATGGTTTATACTATGTACTTTTTGCTGCAATACTTAACATTAAGTCGCACAGCACCGTGAGACTCGATCGCGTCTCGACGGATTTCGACGGGCGTCGCGTTTCTCTAACAATTTTCATTTTTTTTCCTCCATATTCCATTTCTTGTCGTATAGCCTAATTTTATACATTCATAATACTGGTATTTCTTCGTCGAACGCGTAATGCCGTGTCTGCGCCATCGAACGTCCATTTATTTTCCCTCTATTTTTGTTCATTTTCATTCAGCGAACCGAAGACGATTATGCTGAACGCGAGCGAATAAAAGAATTACAACATTTGTTCTCGATTCGATAGTTCTGACACGTTCTCCGCGTTCTTCTACGTATACTGGAATCTGAAAAATACTTTGAAATATTTTGTATTTCGGTTGGCTTCCACTTACATCCTAGAAGTATTACGATCTCGTCATTATTCCTTTTTTTCTGTTTTTTTTTTGTTTTTACTGTCTCCAACTGCCTATTTAACTTACGTGTACGATTTATTCACCACGTATATTTACAGTGTCCGTTTGACAAGTTAAACTATATACGTCGACGTCGCGGCAAATTACGTGGATCGAGTTTTCGTCGTATTTACAATAGGATTACTGTAATCCACGAGTGTGCCCATCCAGGTCGATTTAAGCACGCGAATGTTCCGGCCGCTAACGAGACTACGAAGAATTTTCGACTCGCCGTTTGTTTTTTTGCACACGTCGTAAATAAATACTCCACGAAATAATGTACACATATATTACGATTAACATTCATTAGAACCGTCGTTCGTAATTATTCTAGGAAAACGATTCTCGTTATTCCGAGTGTCGGAAACGTTTCACGTTAATTGTATCATTCACCCTCGCGAAATTGCCTTAAATATTTATCGTTCGCACGTTTAGCGATTTGGCAACGACGAATTTAGCAAATTCGTCAACGAACGCGAAAATTCTTCGAGCCTCGCTGTACATACACGGTGTGTCATTTCATGATACACTCGAAATGTCCTCGTTGCACCTTACGAAGCCCGTCGATATTAATTAGCCAGCCGATGGTGTTTTTTTTCCCCGAAACGAATGGCAAAGTGCCGGTTTCGCTTCGAGAAACCAGAAACGCCGGTTATTTTGAATAGTTTCGGGCTCTCCCCTGCGCCCTTCTTTCCCGACCTTTTTTGCTCGGACGACCGCGTGTAATTTCGTGTCATTTCAGATTTCTTCCCCCGCAGGCAGGTCCCCCCTAATGTCATATTAATTGTAGATTCGCGTTCGTACACGATTCGCTCGTTTCCTGGCGCGACTGTAACCGTTCGTTTCCGAACCTCGAAATGGTAGGTCTAGTCGGCCCCATAACCCATGGTTTATCCCCTTCGCGCGGTCGATTTTTATTTACAGGTAGTGCGATTGTTATTCAAAGACACTCCGTTCGCGGGGAAATTTATCTGGATGTTTCCGAACGGTACACGGTGTCTCTTAAATAACACGTTCGTAGTGAAAGATTTGCTACTTCGTTTTGAAAAGATTAAAAAATGCAAATATTCAAAAGGAATGAGGAACGTTACTTAAGAAACATCCTGTATCACGTGTAATCGTGACCACGTTGATTTACTAGTTCGTGTAAGTTCTTCGTTTCGGGCGGGGGGGTTGCGTGTGAAAGTCAGTTTTTTCACGCGTCTTCTGTCCAGAGAAACGATCGGGATCGAATTATTATTCCACCGTCCCGTCGATTCACTAAATGTTCGAATCACGAAGTTCGGTTAACCGCACGGTGTTTCCTGCGCACTCTCATTATCTAGAAAATCCGGACGTCCCGTGCCATGTCACTTCCTGTTCCACCTCACGAAATCGACCCGTCTCTCGTAACGCGCGCGCGCGCGTTCCTTTCACGTATGTATGTAAATACATACGTACATACGTTTCTGCGAGTACTCAAGATTTCGCACGATCGGTTTCGCAAAACTTCCACTTGAAATTGAATTATTCCGTTCAATAACGACGTTCCTCATTGGCAAACACCTCAACGAAGAGGGAAATTCAATTTGAATTCCCTTTTAGATTGGCAAAGATTGCGCCTCTAGCCACTAAAGTTTCTCAAATCTCTTCGAACAAGATACTCAATCGATCCTCGCATTGCGTCGAGTTCTCCTAGATATCGTGTATACTTTCTTCGTCGCTGTCAGCCCTTATGCTCTGAGGACTGTCCTCCCTTTGAATGGGTGACCTTTCGCCGCTCTTGCTTCGGTCCCTCTGCCTGGGTCTGTTTATATTTTCTCGTTCCCTTCCATCGATCATATCGGGACTGTCTCTGTAATAATTGCTCAAGTTCGAGATACTAGAGCTGGCTGTAAGAGAGCCGATAGTGTTGCTGGGGCCTGCCTGAATCATTGGCGGATAAAGTCTCTCCTCCTTACGTACGGGGGACCGTTCCCTGATGGGACTCCTGCTCCTGTCCCTCTGCCTGGGTCTGCTCATGTTCTCTCTATCCCCGACGTCCGGACTGTCTCTGTAGTAGTTGCTCAGGTTGGACAGGCTGGAGCTGGTGAGCGACTCGATGTTGCTGGAACCTGGTTGCACCATCGTCGGTGGGTACAGTCTTTCCTCCTTTCTAATAGGGGATCTTTCTCGTAGGACGGGACTCTTGCTTCTGTCCCTTTGCCTGGACCTGTCGATGTTCTCCCGGTCCCTTTCGGCCATCTCTGGACTGTCTCGATAGTAGTTGCTCAGGTTGGACAGGCTGGAGCTGGCCGTTAGAGAGCCTAAAGGGTTGCTGGGTCCGGCGAGAATCATGGTCGGTGGGTACAACCTGTAGGGCAGTGGTTTCTGCAGGGTTACAGCAGCGGAGGCTTGCTGGTAGAACAGTCCGTTTGTCGGTAGGGCGTGCGCACTTGGATAGGGCCAGTATCTACCAGCGGCAGGGTGTGCCGGGACTGCTGCAACACCACCTCCGTAGAGCTGCTGAAACGCCGCGACAGCGAAGTTCTTCTCAGCCATGATCTCGAAGCCCACGATCGTCTGCCGCTTCCACTTCGTTCTGGAATTAGAGGAGAAACGTTCCAATTGTCTTTCAATCTGTACAGTACACGTAATATTTATAAAATGATCGACGAATACCGGCTGCCTCGGGTGTGGGATTATTTCCATAAAATTTACAGACGAATAGAAGGGGGGTAATCTAGAATCACGCTTCGCCCCGATCGCGAGTGAGATCTCGGAAAGTAAATCTAATCGAATTTACTGCCTCTCAAAATGTCTAAGGTCAACGGATAAGATCTGTATCGGGCCTACGTCGTGCTTTCGCATCAGAGTTAATAAAACGAAAAATTCAGTGATATACCACGCGGCGGGTCGTTGCTGAAACGACTCACGGATTTCTGCAATTTCTCCTGCGACGCCCTCCCGCCTCCTCCCTCTCCCTCCCCCCGTTTTCAACCCTTTCCATCGCCCCCGACGAAACCCCCCGTCCGCGTATGTAAATCCCGATCTGGGACAATTACGGTAAAACGGGGTGGCGTGCCGCCAAGTGGTTACGTTGGCCACACTGTCGGAGGGCTTATTATACTAACAAATAGCCCGTGGAGTTTCACTGCCTAATCATCGCGTATCATGCCACGCGCACACGTTCCTTCTGCCGCGCCTGCGAACGTGAAAGCGCCGCAGATATATCAGCCGTTTTCAAACTCTCGCGGCGGACACTGGGGGTCGCGAGAAAGACGAACAATCGGGAGAAAAAAATAAGCACACGGAGGGTAGAAACACACAGGGGTGTGGACGGGAAGAGGAGGGAAACGATGGAAGTCTCGGGGAAAATTACGATCGTTTCGCGAAATTGAAGAGCGGGGCTCGCGCGATTACGTCGCGCGATAGCGGAATATTTCCGACTATGAATTTCAAAAAGGCGGCGTGATTTGGTTACGAATAATTCGTCGTCGGTTGTGATAGCGGCGGTTACCCAGCGATCCAGAGATCTCGCGATTTCCCTGGAAGAACATTTGCCGTTCCGTTTGATCGCTGATAGGGAAAATTGATGATTAATTCGTATGGGGGGGTTTCCGCAGTGATTCGTGTAGGTTTTCATGATTGCTAATAGGGTAGGGAAAAACGAAGGGAAAGGAGAAAACGTTGCTTTAAAGAGTTTACGTGATAATTGCGGTCTTTCAATGGAATTAGTTACGTAACGTGTATCGTGTGTAATTATTAAAGAGCGAAAAGAAAAATTACAGTCTTACGTCTCTGCTACGACACGTAGTGATTTAACTCTCTCGCTCGAGTTACAACACATTACTCTTTTGTTATTACCGCGAACGTAACGTCGTGCGTTACCGTCTCACGGTTGTAAACGTAATAACTCTCGCGGCAACGAAATGTAACAGCGCATCACGTTTCGAACGTAACAACAAAAAAAAAAGGAATCACGTCCTCCTCTATGTACAAAACAACTTGTTAGTCTTCCAATGTTTCAGATTACACGCGCGATCGTATTCTCCGCGATCGTTTCGTTACTTTTCCGATAAACGTTTTGCAGCGGTGAAATAAAAAAAGTGATAAAAAAAAAGATTAGCCCGATTCGTCCGCGCCCCCGTAAAATCGAGAATAAAGTTTCGTCGCGACCGACGACCGGTCCGGCGTTACCGTCAAATGTCGTGATTATTCCCAACGATAAATCAGCCCCCGTGCTCTCTGCCCGCCAATTAAAACACGACCATTCGCTCGCGCGAAATTCGACGATAATTAACGAGCGCCCCGCGCGCGCGACGGGTACATTCGTTACGTTTTTCCATAAAACTGCGAGCGTCGGATAAAAAATGAAAATAAAAAAATGTATATTTAAAAAAAATGCAAACAGGTGAAAAAAAGAGCCGAAATAAAACTACGCCTTCGAAACGAGGCCGCGAATTTCACAGCGAGGATAGCGAAACAGAACGGGTGGGCAGGTGGGAGGGGCGGCGAAGGGGTGCAGTTCGTTGCCGGGGTAATTAATAATCAGGAGATCCGTGGTTGGCAAGGGACAAAGCGGCTCTAACGGATATGCAGCTCGCACGGAAAATTCGACAATTAATATATTTCGTGGGGTACGTTCCACCCCTCTCTGTTTCTCTATACGTATTTCATTCTACGGCGTACGTGTGCGCATCGTTGAAAATGTGGGCCACTCTCTCTCTCTCTGTCGATATGGCCCTGCTCGCTCTTTTGTGACGCTCAACGATATAAAGGGAGGGAGGTGGTTGGGTGGTTTGGGGGGTTGGGGAGAGGTAGCAGTAAAATCGTTCATGAATTTTAAACAGGGGGCCTCTGAATCGGGCAACGATCATTTCTCATTTTTCTGCTCGCCTCGTGGAGAAAGGAAGACAGTGATACCGTTGTCGACCAGAAGAACAGAGAAAGAGAGGAAGAGAGAAGGAGATAGACAGAGGGAAAGAGGTGCAATGAAAACCACTCGTGCGATTATGTGATGAGTAATGTTTTTTAATACCCCCGCTAGGGGCGGCCGGTCATTTTCGAGTGCAGCCACTCTAAAACACCCTTAATTGCCGTGCCGGCTCTTTGTACCGGCATTGAATAACCGCGGCGGAGAAAAAGAGAGAGAGGGACGGAAGTAGCGACGGAAAGAGCCCCGGGAGTCATTGATTTATCGTTCCCCGAGTTGGTTCCTCTAGGGGCTGCTCGATCTTGCTCGAATAAAGGCAAACGGTAAAGGGGGTACGCAGCGCGGGAAGTGTTAAGAAACTGTAACGATCGCTTCCAACTAGCCTAATGATACGTCGACTTTTCGGAACGGAGAGAAGGAGCCTGTTCCTCCGGTAACTCTGGGAAAGATTTCGTCGGATCGATGGATCGGGGAGCAAGGGGTTGATACGGCCCTTGTTCTCTTCGAGAAACGTAACAGAAATATTCGTTGGTGGAAAATATGCTCGGATCATCGACGACTTATCGAGTGGGCGTACTTGAGGCAACGGATGACAAAAAAATGACACGACTGTCGTATGGTCGAAAAGGGGGAGGGTAAAAGTGAGGGGGAGAGTTAATGCATTTATAATGGTGGTTGGGTCTGCTTGGTGGTTTTGCGGTTACAAGCCCGCGCGACACTAATGCACCGAGGCTGTCGGGTCGGTTTGCGATAATAATGGTGACAGACAGACAAACAGAGAAAGACAGAGAATAGGGCGACATATTTTCAAATTATTATTTGCTCGACTGGCTGCGCGACACATGTTCCCCGGTAGGCGACAGTTTGTATCTATTTCATCCCGTGAAAAGAGAGAGGGTTAAAAAAAGAATGCAGGTGGGGCACGGTTACTAGGTATACCTCTTTCGTGTATAATTATTTCCAACCCTCGACCGTTCGACGATTAAATTTCTATTACGGTCACACGTTCCGCCAGGAGTTCCAGTATCGATCAACAAAATTCAACCATGAAATTTTCAGCATAGTTCTTTTCCAAGATTCACGCGTCGCACCTCGGCGAAAGTGAGTTCGAGCGAACGAAGAAAAACGATGGATTAAGTGGGAAATAAATAACGAGCCGGGTAAATTGCGATAGAATTGTACACCTTCGCCGGCAGAGTTTGCCGCGCTACTTAATATTTTTAGACGGGAGACCTTAAGGAGATTATTACAGGCGCATGCACGCCGACAAATGCACATGCAAATCCATCGTTACACCGCACACCCCCGGTTATCGTCGCTCGACCGATTAGCCTCGTTTTTCTACCTATTTCGTGAAATTCCACGACGTCGTGTAGGCGAAATCGAAACGCGAGATCGCGTTTCGTGACACGATTCTTTTTTTTTTATTCTCGAGCCTCGTGCTCGCGAAAGATTTTTCCGCAAATCCAGCCGGTTCCGACGAAAATCCTTCGTTTCTTTTTTCATCCCGCGGACGAATTCGCGTCTCGATCGATTCGAACAAAGTAACTCGATACACTCGCTGCAGGTTTATCGCGTATATGCGCGACTTATTTGATCTCCGTTTCTCAATTACCCAGACCCGGTGAACAGAGAGAGGTCTAAAGCCACAGATATCTCGTTACGATTCATCGGTCCAGTTGAACACCGAACTTTTCACGAACAGTCACCGGCAACATAGTACACACATAGAGGTGGATCGGCTCGAAACGAGCGCATTTGACTCTGGCCGAGAAATCAAGACGATCCGTTATGAAGCGGTTTACTAGAGGCGTGGGAAGCTCGTGTGTTCTTCCGGCTGGTGTCGAGAAGCCTCAAGAAACAACGGAGCCGGATTCTCACGATTGCGATGTATCACAACGTGTTAGCGATGTCGCCACGCTGTTACGGCGCCAGCGCGAAAAGGAACAGAAAAAACGGAAATAGAGACACGCTTCTTCTCTGCATTTCTCCGCACTCTTTTCTTTCTTTTCCATTTTTTTTATTCGCGCGCGCACGAGTAACACCGGCGAAACCGCGCGGCGTTATTTTGCACCTACTTTACTGTTAAGGCGTCACATTTTTTTTTACCGGCAACGTCTAATTAACGAGTTACTCTCTATATGTAGCGATACCATTTACAGACCGGGTTCCATAGAAGTATATACATAATGTTCTATGAACTTGGCGTCCAATTTGTGTTATAACTACTCTATTCTGAGAATTTTACACTTTTCTCTATCGGATCTAATCCTGGAAGTCTAACAATACGTGAATTTTATGGTGTAGTCTACCTGAATAAGATATGAAGCCGACACAGGGTGACCCGTGTACTTTCGAAACGAAAATCTAACAGAATGTAAACATCGTCGCGTCCCCGAGAGTTGTCCGGGTCGTGTTAATTGGCCCGTGCCTTTCGTGCTAATCGCGTCGCTCCGTTTCTGCGTTAACGCGTTATCAGAACGCGTGCGCGGAACACAGGGTGTCACACGTGTTCCCACCGCATGCTGGTAGGACCGTATCGCGAAAAAAAAGGAACTGTCGGGTGTAATATCCGCGTAATATTCGTCCGGTGTTTGAATCGCGTGGTATTCGTGACACGACTCGTACTCTCGCGTGGTATTCACAATACTGTCTTTGCTTTCTGCGTGTTGAATTTTCG
Organism: Mimumesa dahlbomi; assembly: GCA_917499265.3. Taxonomy (NCBI): domain Eukaryota; kingdom Metazoa; phylum Arthropoda; class Insecta; order Hymenoptera; family Crabronidae; genus Mimumesa; species Mimumesa dahlbomi. Next base: position 11,431,534 of record OU824125.1, on the reverse strand, counting down.
CATTACCATGCTTTATTCCCATTAAAATGCTGCCCGCTTTTCATTCGCGTGGTGCCTCGTATTCGTATGTTTGTCAGGCATTCTTAACACGGTGATACTTATTCCGTCGGCATTTCATCCGTTTCCACGTTTTATTTCGCGTTCCACGAGGCTGAATTTCATGGAAGTGATCTATTTACGGGCAATAACGTCCGCGGAAACAAGTAAAACGAAAAGTAGGAGCGAATAAATATTCGAAGCTAAGTAACACAGTCCGCGGGATGGATTCTATATGATTTGAACTTCTTTCAAGATAATCCGATGGTTATCGTCTTCATTCTAAGCTCCGTTATACGCGTATCATTCTTGCTTCTTGTCCACCGTATGAGGTATTACTTCTAGATAGCCATGTAGTAAAATATTATAGCGTGTTCATGGTTGATGGTGTTTAACGTTGATGGTATATAACGAGCGCAAAACCGTGTGAAGGATTTCTTCTTGTATATACCCCCGTACAGGTCGCGGGATAGTCCTGTCTACGTCGGGCTTCTTCTCCGTCGTATTTCCGTTTAAATTGCACCACGAGCCTCCGGGACATCGGGAATCGTAAATATTTCTCGGATGCGCTTGTAACAGTGTAACAAGCTGAATCCTACCACGCTGTACCAACAAACCTATTCGATTATACGTGTCCTCCGGAGTAATTACACCGTGCTCCTCGGATGGTAAAACGAGAAACTTTGAATTACCGTTAAACTCAGTGGAAAACCCGCTTCGATTTACAGGTTTCGGAATTAAATATTAGAACGTTCGAAGTGGTACATAGAAAGCCACGAGTGACACGTTGGGGTCGAGGTTGGTATAAACAAATGAAATTAAAGGAAATGGTAGGAAAAGATTAACAAACGTATACCTGGCGTAGCGAATTTTACACAATTTCCTTCTGTAGTAATTCTAAAGAAAATAATTCGAAGAACGAGAGATAGGGAGAGAAACAGAGAGGGGAGGAAAGGTCAATTTCGTTTAGTAACATGATTTGCGTAATTTTGTTGGGTGTCGTCATACGATACGTGATCGGGTGCATCTGTGATCTTCATGCGACCAAAGTCGTGTCCCGGCTTTGGCACATTCGAGCCGCGCGTGTATGCGTGCGTGAGAGAGAATCCTGCCCCCGGGACGTGACTCGTAATTCTAGAGTATTATGCGGTAGCTCGATGGTGTTTTCCAGCTCGACTTACGTTTTTTGAAATCGCTACCGTGCGTCCGCTTTTGCCCGCCGCCCGCCATTCGACGGTTCCTCCACCGGCAATCGAGTTCGCAGAATTTTCCCGCGGCCTCTCGAGCGAGAAATTCGCGATGGAAAATTTGAATTTCAACCATTTCGATGGCCAACAAGTTCGATGGGGAACGTCGAAGTAAGTTTGTCTTTTGCACTCGGTTACGGAATAATCGGTGTGTCGATTTGTGTTATCAATTTCACGGTGTCGCGATTTCCACGTGCCGCGATAGAAAAATAAAACGGGGGGATCACGTGCCGGTCTGCCATCGATCAAACGACAGGAATATGATTTTACGTGTATAACGAAAAGAAATTACGGCACGGGGTTAAGGCCGCGGTTCGGAATAATTAAATACCGCCACGTTCGGTAGTCCTTCTGGCTTTCTGCAATAAATCCGGCACGGATGCATAAATCTGGCGCGGATGCATAAATCTACGTGTCCGAGCGCATAAATCTCGATGCATAGCATCGCGAATTACATAAATGACCGCGTCTCGCGGCGTTTCATTAAAATGCGCTTTCTGGTCGCCGCTAAGTACGCCGACGACTTACAAACGAAAGAGCGCGCGAGCGCGCGCAACGCTGCCTTATGACCGCGGGTGTAATTAGCCGATAAGTAGGGACGATTTGCTTGGAATAACTTTAACGAGTCGTAATGACTTCTAAGTAACTGAACGCGCGACTCCGCGGACAATGGAAAGACAACGGCGTCGATTAAACGATATGTCGATTTGAAAACGAAACTGAAAGACCTTTAAATAAGTCTGAGTCTTTCAAACTCCAATGTTTTAAGATTCTGTTCCGAGGATTTTTTCACGCCAGTTTCGACGCTACCGTAGCGTCGGTGTATAGTCGGTCCGGGTGGTGGCTGGCCGAGAAAAAGGGACAGAAAATCCGTCGTCGTGGCGCCCGAGGTGTGGCCGGCGCCTCCGCGGAAAGGCGCCGAGTCACTCCAGGAGCGTACGGAGCAACAAAAGTTTAAGCGGGCACTTAAGAAGCCGGCCGCGTCAGGACCGTCACTAATTTTCCCAGCTTTTTGCACCCTCTCCTAACCCCCCCGCCCCCCCATCTTTTTCGCAGCCTTTCGTCCTTTTATCGAAACCGGCGGTATTCATGGCACGCGCACCTTCGTCATTTCACATTCTGCTAATTAATCTCCGAACACATTCGAGACTTTCCGGTAGTTTTCGTTTAACTTCTCTTTCGACACGGCTAAGATCACCTAGTTCTTTTCTTCGTTTTTTCAGACCACAAACCAATTTTCTATAATTATTGTACGCAATACAGCCGACTGGAAAGTTTACCGTCGTAACTCTGATAAGGACGGCTAGTTTCTTTAATTAATCAACGTTCGTGTCACAATTTGTGATCACAGAATCAGAATAGAACGACCACCGAAACACAGGTAGTCCATCTCGGTTTCTTTAACGCTGGCGTCTGTCATTACGCCGGTCGCTGGTCTCGTAATTGACAGTCTAATGGCACGGTCTAGAGTCCACGCTCTCCTCTGTCTCTCTGCTTTCCTCTCGCTCTTTGTCTTCCTCTCCCTTTTTTCGTCGCGGATCCTCATTAACGATTCGCCTTCTTTGAACGCGATCGGCCGCTTGTCCAAACTAAACGGCCCGAGAAGTCGCGGAGTCACGAGTTGTGGGTGTTCCGGTGCTAATCACCCTGCGTAAGAAATGGCGGCGTCGACCGACTGGAAATTGGCGTAAGACACCGAGGGAAGAACAATTTTGGCACGTAGACATTGTCCGATGTTTAAGAGGAGAGCTTAGGTCATTAATTTTAAAGAGAAAGAGTTAGAGACTTAGTAAATGACTGTTGGGAGAGTCGGTGGAAGAAAAGAAAATTACAGGAGCATTCGTTTCGCCGATTTTTCCACGGACGTCCGATTACAAAGGTGCGTGGAGAAACAGTTTCGAAAGACAATGCGATTTTAATTTTCCCCGGTGGATTTTAACCATCGAATCCATCGTAACTAACGAGCGGGATGATCGGCGAACAGCAGGCGCCACTGGATGACTCGTTGGAAACGATTTCGGGGTACAAAGGATGCCGCTAAGGATCCTGAAATCGAGTCTACCCGGCTGTCCAACTCTTCTTTCACTTCTAGACCACGAAAACCGAAGTGTACGGTGTTCTACGTGGCTGATATCAACGTGCGAACGATTTCAGAATCATCGAGCAGCGCGAACCTTTGAAATGATTCATTTTGTTCGCCGTTCGATTATTCATCGAGACGAGTGTTACGTGATTCCTCCGAGGGCCGATGATCCTTGCGTTTAACCACGTAAACAGCGGCTTTGTTGCCCGCCACGATTTCCATTTACGGATTCGACACGCGCCGTCACGAAAGACCGCGCCGCCGCCGCCGCCGCCGCCGCCATGCTTTTCATTCCGGCGACGTGATGAGCGGAGTCCAACCCCGATTGACTCGACATTCACGAGCTAACGAAAATATCGACAATCTTCTTTACTCATTCAACCGTTTACATCGTCGATTTCTATTCACCGTTTTCATTGTACCATGATACCACGAGTTTTCTTGCCGGCTTTATCAAATAAGGCTCGAACGATTATCGATCGATCGCAGTAATTGGTGCCGTGGCGTTGATATCAAGCACAGGTTGACTTTGATCAAATGACAGACGAACGAGAAATTACGCGCGTAGTAGGGTAAATGATTTTGAGAAAAATTCTCACGTAGCTGGGTGTCGTATGTTTTCACGTCAACGCGGTATAGTTCGTTACTTTCAGAGATTATCCGCCGCCATCGCGAACGTAGGCGTGATTCGTCAGACGTATCATAAATTTCGTGTCCCCTTACCTTCTGTTCTGGTACCACGTCTTGACTTGGGTGTCGGTGAGGTTCAGGTTCGCCGCCAACTCCATCCTGTCCTGCACGCTCAGATACTTTTGCCGCTCGAAACTCTTCTCGAGGGTTTGAAGCTGATTATCCGTGAAAGCTGTGCGCGCCTTTCGCTGTTTCTTGCTCTGCGCCGAGCTCAGGGTACTCGAGGAAGAACTTTTCGGGTCGTCCTCCTTGCCGCCTGAAAGCAACGAAATTCTTACGTGCCACCCGCAACATAACTCGCTGAAGCATCGATCCGTGCTCCGAAAATTCAACACGGAGTTTCAACGCCTCACCAATTAATTTCTCCCAGAGTTCAGCTAAGTTTTAAAACACCCTAGACGTTAAGACGGACCGTCGTCACCGGTCGAAAACTGTGATACATTTTCGGGCAAGTCCGACGGGATAAAAATGGTCGTCGTTGCAAAGTCGTAGCGGCGAAAATGCCGTCGGGAGAAAAGGCTTTGTTCTCGCAGGGGGGGAGGGGGAGTAATCGATGCCGCGAGCGTAGGTATCGTATACTCCGTTATATACGCGGTGGTCGTTTTACGTCGGTTCCTGCATGGCGATCACGGCCGCCTCTCTCTCTCTTTCTCTCTCTATCGGCGGAGATCCTTTTGTTCTCAGTTCGAGTTCCGCGCAGCCGTCAGCCGATTGGCTGGAATCGCGGATTGGACCACGCAGCCGCGTCGAGACGCCGCAAATTATCCCTCCGGTTTGCCGGCACCCAGGGAGAGGGTGGGATTCCCCGAGGAAACCGATTACACCCGATACACGTCGGCAACTTTGCAAACGCCTGCACGCACGCACACGCACGCATGCACGCACCAATTGCGCCGGATAAAATCTGACGCGCACAGAGAGCCTCCCTCTGTCCGGTTCATCCCCTTTCGAATCTCGTTAACGTACCTCCCGTTATACTATGTATTTTTCTCGTTTCCACGTTTTTGTTTTCTCTAGCGGTGCGCTATCGTCCTTAATTCTTTATCGGTTCGATTAGACGGAAATTTGAACGAAAATTTCCATAAAGTTTCAATCGCCTTTCAATCAGTACCAATTTTTTTTAGAACGGTAATTACAGAGTTGATTAAAACCATGCCTCGGACGGGAAACAAGGTTGGAACAAGAAAAATCAGTGTGTAAAGATAAAACGCTATAATCCCTCCATTAAGTTCCATCCCCAAGACTCCGGGATCTCTTTCCCTCAAAACATACGAAGATCCTTTGGCAAACGTATATCCAGAGTCCCGTCAGGGGACCGATCAGGACCAACCCCCGTAGGGATGCTCTGCGGGCTTCTAAAAGTATCTAAAGGGCCGTTGTCGCGAGCTCATCGATTGGAACGGTCGTGGGTGGTGCGGAAGAAGGCTGCTGGGTGTGTGTCGAGCTCGGAGAAGGTAGATAGATAGAGAGAGAAAGAGAGAGAGAGGGGAGGTTGGGAGAGTGGATCGAGTTAACCCGAACGAAAGCGTGGCTCTTAGCCCCCGTTTGATCGGCCAGATTCGCTCGAACGCATCCCGGGACCGAGTCCGCCATGTTGGCCAAAGATGGCCGACGATCCCTCAGGAAAGGAATTTCATCCCCGGCACTCGAGTCACCCGGACTTGAAATAACGGGTAAGATGAGGGTGGGGAACGGGAGAAGGAGGAGGAGGTGGGTGGGCGGCTGGAAACGGAGGTTGGAAAACTAAATTTACTATGTGATACACTTAGAGTCCCGGGTCTCAACGCAGTTCTCTTTTTCAGACACTTCCAAGACGTTAGACGAAACTTTTCCACCCATCCTCTTCTCGAGTAACTCGAGAACCATCGTGAAATACTTGTCCCTCTTCTCCCGGTTCTCCTCCCGACTGGGAGAAATACTCTTCCCGGTCTATCCTGGCCACGTACGCGCCCGGTTTATCTGTATCTTTGCGCGTCTTTACGTACACGCTTTGCGTCTTTCACTTTACGGCGATTGGTAAAGAGAACCCCCCAGCCCCTCGACGGCCTCTGAAAACGGTTTCGATCGGATCGCGTCGCGGATGATTCTCAAAGATGGAAAGGTAATTCGATCGTTGGTTTTGTATGCCTCGATATAGTTGTGGAAATACGAGTTCGATTGGATAATCGATCGAGCGAAAGATTAAACGTGTGTTTGGGAATTATTTAGCCAAGTTTCTTTCGGACCGTTTCATCCATCGAGAAATTAGAGGAAGATCGGAACGAGTTCGAACCGTCGCAGCTTTCCTTCCAAGGACCTTAAGAGTTTAGACGCAACTTTTTCACTCCGGGATTAAAGTAACTCCGGAACTCCATTCGAAAGTGCTCGTCCGTCTTCTCCCCGTCGTTGACATTTTTCCTTTGACTTTTCCCGGCACCTGTGTCCATTACACGAAGCCCCGAGTTGCGCGCCCTTCTCCCCGCGGTTCGCCGGGCATCGCAAACTCCGTCGGAACTTTCCCAACGAGCTGTCGCGTATCGTGCAGCAGCGACAAATTTTTCTTTCCTCGAGATTCCCATTATTAACGCGCGACAATGCCTGAGCCAGGCTTCCGAGAATCGTCGTTGAAAATCTAACCGGCGTAATTTTTTATATAATTCGCGTCGACACGGCGTTACCCTAAGTTACGTCCACACGGTTAATTGTTACAGTGTACATCGGAGATACGTTTCCGTGACGGATACGTGGTCTGTGTTGGTATGTCGCGTCACTCGGTCGAAGAGAAAGAAAGACGGAGGGAAAAAGAAAAAGGGAGAGAGAAAGAGGGAAAGAGAGAGAAAACGAGTACCTCGCGTGCTACAAGCTCTGTCGCGGTACAATGTATACGACATAAAAGCGAGATTAACAGGATGTTTATCGAGCAATTATTCGCCGTCGCAATTAGTGCCAGCATGGTCGGTCCGCGTCACCGTCAGGTATCGTCTTCAACCGGGTACACGCGAAACGAGTTCCACCGTGTGTAGAGAACTAAACGCGACCCCCGCAGGATGTGCCCGATCATTAAGGCGGTGTGAATACACTTAAGGGGGAACGATTAACCCGTGGCGCGGCCTCGCGTATTCTTAGACGTTCGTTCGTATCGATTAAGCGCATGTAGATGTGGCGGATCGTGGTAAATTTAGAATTCTTGGAACTCGATAAGTGTATTACGTTCGGAACGTTGTTAACCGGCCGGCTCTATTTAAGTCCTTGAATATTAAATGAAAAGATACATTATATCCCATTAACGAAGACCCGCAAGCTCAACGGAGATATCGTAAACGTCTTTTAAACGAGTTCAAACCCTATCGTGCAGAAATATCGGCCGTACAGATTACCGCGATTAGTTCCGAAGAAAAAGCGGTTGTCGACATGGTAATAATCTCGCTGGGACGTCGGTCGCCGGAGTAAATAAAAGCGATTCGGCTAACGGTGTTTGGTAATAATAATCGTGAATCGAACGCGAAACGGTTGCGATTGTCGTCTGAACTCGCGAGTTTTGCCGGACGGATCGTAAAAATGGGAATAATAAAAGTTTCGCAAAGCGTTGCCCCGCGCTTTACGACCGACGAAGATAGGACGAAAGGAGGCGAAAGGGTTGGCCCTGGAACGAAGGGGCTGGAAGAGGCAGAGGGGTGGAAACTCCGTGTCGGAGTTCCCATTGTGTGCCGCGATTTTATTTGCTTATTGCTTTATTTCCCCCCGAGCGCGCCGCGAGTGTAAACTAGTCCGCAGGTGTGCGTTTTTACCCGCAAAGCTGGCGCAATGCCGTTAACATTCGCGGAATGTAGATGTAAAACCGCACGTAACAATCTGCAATAAAAAATAAAAGAACGGCGAGACGTACGGAGGCTGCGATTCTGCTGGCAATGGGAAAGTCATCCGTGGATCTCCGATTTCACGATTTTCGGCTCTCTGATTATCCTCGTTTACCATTGTTTCCACGGTTACTCGATTAATCGATTTATCGTATTATTAACAAACGATTCTTGAAAATATCATTCGAGGGTTAATAATACGTCGAGACACTCGACGACGTCGGAATTGTATTATCCTAATAGATAAGAGAATTCCGAGATGAGTTTAGTCGTTTTAGGGGTGCAGATAGAGAAGCTGGATAGACGTATGGGACACTAATTTGACCCGTGAGTTTGTTTTTCAAATTCTCGACGGCAGTTTGTCCCACGGGGGTGGCTGCAAATAGAGTGGGCAGGCAATAAAACGTTGGCCCCATAACATTATCCCCGGTGTTTTCTCCCCCAAAGGTGGCGACGCGGTAACACAATACAGACGAGGGGTCAGATTCTACCCCTGTCGGGCACCGCCACCCCCCTTTACACAATACAAGAGGGCGCATACATGCCAAGAAAGGCCAAGTACGGGAGTGTGACTCGAATCAAAAAACTACTATATTTCTTTGTATTCCGCAATGATTTTTTTTTCACATCAACTCTCTTTAACTCTACGGCGACATTATTCGAAACTCTGCAATAGTAATCGAAGATCATAGGAAAAAGTATAGCAAAGAATCGTGAACGTATCGTTTATCCAATAAGCAAACAGTGTTTTTAAAATCAACTCGTATCGAGTATCCGTTTCGTGAAATTACCGGTGACCGCAAGTCGGCGTATTTTTATCCCTGCGTTTGGTGCATTTATAAATAGTTTCGTCGATAGTAATGCTTGATAGGGGTATTAAAGGATCTCACGGCGGAATAAGGACAGGGAGGTGTCGAGTGTCGGTCTGCACGGCGATCTGTCGCACCGTGGAAACATTATAGGGAAAAATGCAATCGGGAGTTACTGTCAGATCGAATTATGCGAGCCTAAGGTTTCGCGGGGTGCATAACGAGTGCGTTTCTCGAATTTCATGGGTGCATTCCACGTAGCCGATGAATAGGAATAAGACTACTGCACCCTGCAATCATTCCACGGTAATTAGGTGACGCAACGTTCTTCGAAATTTTCTGTCGCGCGATACTTTTACTTTGTCCGACTCGATTCCCCCTCTACCGTCGCTGTACACTTTCTAGTTTTCGTACGTGAGGTAAAACGAACGAAAACTCGACTGTGTGTACTTCGAACGACGTAGGACGAGATATTACCGCGTACAATAAGTCGGAGAACCCCTTGAGAAAGAGCTTAATTTAATAGCGACAAAACATCCCTTCGTCGAACGGCTGTGAAGAGGCCGAGACAAAATGTGGGGTGAAACGAGGACGCGACGTGTAGGGTGAGAAAGGAAGTCGAGAGCCAACGAGTAGCTTAGTCTAATTGTTAACATACAATGGGGGAGACTGTTTCACTTTTAAATCGGATTCGTTTCTACTATGAAATCGCGTTCCCTTAATAATACCTTAACTAATCAGATTTTAAATATCTTTTTCGTGAATTAACGTAATCATACCAGATTCAATAAAATTCAGCGAATAACTTTTTCCAAATACATATCCTTGGAAATGTAGTATGACAATCGTCCAGATCGTGCGCGTTAGACAGAAGAATTTCTTTCCACCAAAAACCCGGCACTCCGACAAGACTGTGGTCGTCACGCGAAAGCCGTGTTAGCCGCCAAGTGGCCTCCGGCCCTAGGGGGTTCTACACGTGTCCACCACCCACACACGCGTGCCCGTGTGCGTGACCTATGTGTACCTAATTGCGCGTGCACGCGTCCAAAGAATTTCGGCGGAGCCGGACGGTTTGTCGTGCGATTAAAGTTTCTCGCGTGAGGAACACGTTTTCCAAGCTGCGGCAATTTTGCTTTTTGTCTGGAAATATTCCCGGCGTTGAAAATTTCCATCAGAGGGCAGAAATTTCAATGCCGGTAACGCGGGTGAAGAATATACCAACGGTGTGTTTCGTGGTAGACTTGGCAAGATCCTCGAACGACCAGGAAAATATGAAAGTTGTATTCCCTGAACGATTTAATTAAATGCGAGTGCGAAGCGGGGAAAGATAGTTGAATGGAAAGTTGCATTGTTGCAACACAATAATGCCTGTTGTTCTTTCAGAACGTGATAGCTTATTAGCTGGGATTAACGTCGATATGACTTAGTACGGAAGTGGAAGTTTCAAGGCACGTTTACTTACTCGCAGACCTACTCGTAAATAAATTTATTGCTCGGAAAATGTCCGTGGGATTATCAAGTTTTCACAATAAGGAATAGCGTAAGGTACGCAATCGGTGGAGATTATCATACATTTAACATACACGTGCAAACCGGCTTGGTGTTTACAAAGTGGGTGATCTTAGATTAAACGAACATGATTAATTATTCTAGCGCTCGTACAGTCAGGCGTCGGAAACAATACAACCTGTCTGATTAACGTTATAAGATGTCCATAGACGGTAGTAATGTTAGCCGAACACCGTGAACAGAAATAATAGAAATTTCATACAACCGTGCTCGCACTTCCTTAAGTCTTAGTTTCTCCGCTCTTCAATTATCTACTTATCAGAAGTTATCCGGTATCTAAGCTGTCTAAACTCGCCGCAAGTTTTAAATACCCTAATTATCCGGATTCTAATCTCACGCTAATCCCCGGAATATTCGTACCGTGCAACCGTAGAAAATAGCTCCCGCCATCCCTTTACTTTCGTTCTTATCGGTACGTACCTCGTGGAAAAAAAAGAACGAAGAAAACAGAGTACACATCGTGTAACCCAACCCCTTGAATCGTAATCCTTGCTATTTCTGTTTTTTTCTTTCTCTTTTCACCGCCAATGATTTACCTGGTTGGTTACGTTGTCTCGTCGATCACTTTACTCTCGCTCGTATAATTTCCAATACGATAGAGAATCGTCCGGGCTGGGTTTTTAAGGGTGGCACAAACCGAGGTCAGCGCTGTCAACGTTGGAACAACGGGGCGGTTAAGAGGATTTCTCATCGCCGGAATCTCGTTAGGCGAACATTGAAAAACAACCGTGCGAATCCCGACGACTACGGCCGGCTCTGACTGTCATTAGTTTCGTGCCGGGGGAAAATGTTTAGGAAAGCCTAGCCTGCCAATTCGTCCTCGCGTACAACTCTTCAACTGGTTGAAAACAATAGGATTGCCTTGCCGGTAGACAATTTCGTTACGTGATGGACACGGTCGAACGGCATGCAAAACAGCCATCGATTCTTTCGAGCTGCTGCTTTTCTTTCCAGGAATCGCGGATTATCGTTTATTGCATTAAAATCAACGGGCCGAATCGTACGTCATCTGTAAGCGAAACTGGAGAAAAGTGCGGGAATTTTAGGGTGTGAACGAAGCGGAAAGACGCGTAGAAAACGAGATCGTAGGTGTATCTCAATGAAAACGAGCCGCGATATTTACATTCGGTAAATAGGGCATTTTACAGTCGATGCACTCGGATGCGCGGCGTAACAAAATTTCATATGTCCGTTTCAAGACCACACCTTGTACTCCTCACAAAATTCTTCGTCTTATTATACGGAAAATCTCGCGTCTCGTATTCGACGTATTCCAATACGGTAGCATTCACAGTGCCGACTTTTAAAGTCCCACTTTGTACCGATCCCTCGACGCGATACCCTTTGGTGTTACTTGAAAGCCTCTCTCACGCCTCGATTATCCGTAGTACGAAATTTTAATCCGTCGCGAAAGATAGTCTCGTCAGAAACGTTGACAGACGGTGCTCGTTTGACGGTGAGCCACTCGTGTGTGTATCGGAACTCCGAGGGAGAGCGAGAGAGAGAGAGGGAAAAGGGAGTAAAGGCGAAGAAGTCGGGTCTCATAGAATTCCTAATCCGCGGCCGAGATCTCTAAACGGTTGCCAATCATTTCCGGTTCTCGGATTAGTCGCGCGCGAAACGTCGGAGCCCTTTTAAGGGCGTGAAACTGGCTGACAAGACCTTCCGGGGCCGGCAACAAAAGCGTCCCCCGGTGGACGAATGTTGGCTTCATAAGCGGATTACAGATTCGTACACGCGTCCCCGAAAAACTATATCTATCCGGCAGAGTGGATGGGGGTTTTTCACGGTGCTTTTTTTTTCCACGCACAGTTCGACAAAATATGCCCGGCGAAAGCTCTTTGATGCGGACATTCAACGGCCGTTCGATAGTTATTAGAGGCGTTTCGCGGCCGAAACGTAAGTTAGAACGTTTTGCGGGACATTTTCCACGGTGATGGCGATCAATGGGTGTGAAATGTTTTCGCTGATCTGGTAAACCAATGTCATCCCGTTCTTCGAACATTTTTATTCGACGTTTTGAACATCACTGACGCCGTTACGGTGACGTACACTGTATACGTCAGAGATGTTTTTATCGCGGACCGTGAGACTGTAGCCGAGGAACTATTTTTCATGTACTTTCCTTGATTTTAAAGTTTTTTTAACGACCGTACAGTTCCGCGAATCGTTCAAGCCCGACGAGTTCCATTTATCGCAACGCAGACCGAGTTCACAAAATAAATGAATAAAATTTCAATTACAAGCGCTCGGTAGAACTATACGTGGAAAAACACTTAATTTTCCTGAAACGTTGGCATAATATCGTCTCGGAGTCGCTGCGTAGTCGACGGAAAGGTAAATTCTCCGAGGCGCGGTTAGATTCCGTCAAGGGTGTACGATAATCTAGCATCAGATTTTTGTCAAGTTCACGTACACGTTGTAACGTTACATGGCACGCGCGAAATCGTTAAAGCATATTTCATGGCCACGCAAAGGTTAGAAGTGTACGGGTTTGCGGCTCGGCGTGTAAATCGTTAAAACGCCGTTTTGCGTTCTAATACGGTTTGGATCGTGTACAGGTACGCCGTACGTTTCTTTTCGAATAACGAGCGACGTGGAACGAGCATTGAAAAAAAAATCTACGGATTGATCGTGGAAAATTGTCGACCGTAGTCCCACGCAAGCGTGTCCGACGGCAATTATATCGGCGTTACTCCTCCTAATTGGCTTTCATTAATTCTTTATTCGATTGAACAAGGAAGGTGGACACTGCATACAGGCCGACAATTACTCCCACGAGATTAGATACACGTATGTACAAAACACATGCCAGATGACACACCGATGATAATTACCCTCTTTATTCTCCGTCACTAACAGAATTCTTTGTAACGCTATCAGTGATAAATTGCGTCCATTCTCTCCGGTAATCGAAAAGAAATCATTACGCATCGATCCACCGTTGTTTCTAAGTTAATCTAATAAAAAACAATCACCGTGTAATATCGATCCGTCGGCATCGAGAGTCCTGTTTTCCTTGCGCCGATGTCGACGGCGATCGTTTCCCGGCGATTTCGCGGAAAGATACGCGAAAATCTGCAGTCACTGTGCACGATCGATAATTTGCCAAGCTGTCGACGGAAAATCAGTGAAACGTTTTGCGATAACCCAATGGCGTCGCGATCCCGCGACTTGATTTAAGAGCGTACGAAAAGAAACACACATACGTGGAAACGCGATAGGGACGGTATATCGTCGACACCTTTCTTTGACTAATCACGTATGCTCCCGGCGTTGTTATCAGTCGAGGTTAACCTCACGCGGCTAATCGCCGCTCGCTCGTCTAAGGAATTAATGAAGGCCAATTAGAAGGAATAACACCGACATAATTGCCGCCGGACACGCTTTCCGCGTGATCGGCACCGTTATTCATACGGCATTCGATGTCTATCCAGGGATCATTTTTGTCGATCCAATTTCCAATTCGGTCCGATTTTTTTCTCTAATATTACGGCAACGGGTACACTTGATTAATGAGCCCGCTAGCGGTTCGAGGGTTAAAAGTAACGGTAGTACGCGATTTGATGCATGATGTGTCGGTTTATGATAATGCGTGTACTATCGACAATGACTTATTTGCGTGCGTTTGAATTTACGATAATTCGTGATAAGATGCGTGACCGGTGTAAACCTAAGTTTACCTTCCGTACGTAAAGTGAAATTCAATGAACCGTTGGTACGAACAACACGTCGGACGATTCCACAATTCCCGAGATTACATATAAAGTTGCTGTTTATCTGTGGAAACAGAGAGAGAGAGAGAGAGAGGGAGGGGGGAAGGGAGGAAGGACATAGGAAGATATTGTGTTAAAAAAAAGCATATAAACGTAGTGATTTGAAAATGCGACAAGTTGGTCGGATAGGGTTAACCGCTTTCTCCGTTTTCGTAAGGAACTCCTCGATTTAGGTCTTAGAAGCGGTATTAGTGCTCCGAGCTCTAATCACGTAGTCGTAGTCATGCGCGTAATTGTACTTAATGTACTTTTTGTCGAAGCCGATTACGATGTAAGCTATGAACTTAGCCTCGAAGAAAACAACCATGAAACGAGAGAGCCGCGCGTAAAACCTGAATGGATAAAAAAATATAGAAAGACAAGCTGTAAATTGTCGGAAATTGTTCCAAGATGATTGGTATTATGCTCGATGGGCCTGTCAATACGCCTCGAAGGCAATAGAAAATGACAAACGGCTGTAATTACCGGTTCTTTCACCAATTATCGTAACTCGAGGCGCGTTCTACGCAATACTTAATCGCACGTATTTTGCAAAGTGTCTCTACTCGCATGAGATTCTCTCTTTAATTTCTCTTACATTCGCGAAACAAAAAGAAGAACGAGTAAAAAAAAAACAAAATAAGCAACGGTACCCTATCGGTCAAACTTATGGATATCGGACCGTCGAATTCACTCCGTATATTGTTTCGCGAAGATAAAAATCTATAAACAAGACCGAACGAGATAATCGACGGAAGTGTCGAAACGTTGGCCACGTAATGACCATTCGGGATTCCATTAACCCCGTAAAAGTCTCTGAGGCCTCTAATTACGGGAGAACGCCGAAAACGAAAACTCACTCGATCGTTAAAAACCGCGTTCCACAAAATTGTGAAAACCTGGATCGATCGGCTGGATCGTTCGGTATCATCGAGGGTCAACAGCCGAGGATCATCGGTCAATTAGTGGCAGGGACCGAGGCAGAACACTTCGTAACAGCTCCGTAACACAGGTCAGAAATGATGAATGGAGGAAACGCGAGATTTATTCGATCATCGTTTCGATGTGTTACGATATTAAAAATTGCTTCTGAGCGTTCTCTCTTTCGGCTGTTACACGGTGAACGTGTAATCATTAAAAACCGATTTATATCACGGTATTTCTATCGTCATTATTTTCCAGTTTCTTTTCTACCTGTTTAACCTACGCATTTGTATATTTAATCTTCCACACTTGCCAACGAATAATCCTTATGAAATTGCAATAATAATTAGAAAGCAATCGTGGCAAATATCGATACACACCGGTGTTCAACCGCAGCTTCTTTTCCGACGATTTTTCACGCGAAAACCGTACGTTTAGCTCGTCAAACTGAACCCAGAGGATAAAAACGTGAAATTCACTTGCCGCCTAGACTTCCTGTGGGGGTTAAACTGGCGAGGACAGGTCGCAGGTAGACGAGATGAATGAAACAAATGAGGGTACGATAATTAAAGCGCTCCAAGTGCCGAGCTCCAATTTGAGACCATTAGAATCCCTAAACGTTCCCGGGACCGGGTTGCCCCGGAGGAGTTCGGTCCTTTATCTCCCGGGAAATATCTGATTCCCGAGGTTACGTTCCGTGCTCGCAACCACCGTCGGCACCGTCCCACAGAGTGGAACATCCGGTCCGTCCCGACCGGGTTCATAAATGTCCTTGACACCTTCGTGAAAGTCCTCGTACGACTCTACGTCCGTACGTACGTGGGCACCTGATTTTTTCCCCCCGTTTTCAACTCGTTAATGAATCAAAATGTAAGATAGTTCACGTAAAGCGTGTTTCGATTAAACCAGCGGGCAGGGAACGCTACGAAACGACTGGAGGAAACGTAAAACCGAGATAAGGCGTAACGATGAAAACCGTAGCTTACCATTTGACGTAACGGAAGCGCCATCGTGATGACTGGCGTCGCTATCCTCGTCGAGATTGCTGTTGTTCAACGACGATCTCGACTGATGTCTGACACTGAGGTCTCGCGGGGTGGACGGCGGACTCCCGGGTGGTTCCTGGCTCTGTAGACCGGCTTGTTGCATTTTGCTCGACGCACCACCCAAAATATCGGTGATCATGAATCTCGATCTCTGCGGCATCGTTGTCGATGCGTCGCCGCCACGCTCGAGCCCGTTGTTACCGTGATTATTGTTTCTACTGTCCAAACCGTTGGACAATCGTTCCATACCGACTCCGTTTCTCTCGACGATACTTTCACGTCGATGCGCGTCCAGGCCGGACATCCTGCTGAGATTCAAACCGTTATTGGCCACGGTGACGCCGCTCAAAGCCGCCACGTGGTGGTTCTGATGATGATGGACCGTCATCACGGTACACGTAGATGGTTCCCTCGGGCTACGGGCACCTGTAGGTGCCTCTGTCGCCACCCCAGGACTCGCCCGGTACCTGGGAGACAGAATCTTGCCGACGGTGACGACGTCCTCCAACGCACCGACAAAAAAACCCCTTTCACGATCCAACAGTGTCTCTCTTTCTTTTGTTTTTTATTTATCGGGTTCTTTCCTGTGATTTCTTTAAAATACACTTCACCGCATCCGTATACGTTAAATCTCGATCACTGTCCCTTTAGGTATCGATCGACCGGTCTCGTGACGTCTCACCGTTCCCATAGGATTTATTCGAACGGACGAATGGTACGGTTTTCGACGAAGCCCCGATACGAGCGTAAATGGCGCGTGAGATGGGTACTCGCACCGCGATGCACCTTGCACTTCCTCCCGTTCACTCGGTCGCTCCACCTCCTCCTCCTCCACCACCTCCACCACCTTCTCCCGCAATTAAGCGGCCGCTCCGCTGGGCTCCTTGGTTAATTGCTAATTGGCCACTTAACATAATTGCCGCGCATAACAGCGAAGCCCGCCGGCCATTTCCGCTTTCCTTTTTCTTCTTTTCCTCGCGCTCGTTCAATTATTAATTATTTTTATATAAGACCATCACCTCTCTCTCTCTCTCTCTCTCTTTCTCTCGGCTTCCTTTCTCTCTCCGTCTTTCTCCACCACAACGTCCACGTTCCTTAGTCTCTCCCGATAATACCGCCGGGCGTACGGGCGTAACTGCGTCGTTAAAGCGCCTCTGTCACGCGAACAACCTGCTTCGCGTTTGATCGTCGCGATTATCCGTCAAGTTTCCGTGCGAACGGCAACCTTCTCCGAGGAATTATTTCACGATTCCCTCGAAAAGACACTTTTCCTATTGCCCACCGGATTGTTCACCGACAGTCACTCGAAATAAATCTCGTCACGATCCTCGGAACGGTTTCGTCGGAAGACGAGGTCTTCGAAAAATATAATATCCACTGTCTCTGTCACGTTTTCCTCGAGATTCACCCCAACTGGACGAACTTGCTGCCGCGTGTTTCGGTTCGCGGGGTAAACTCGTCGACGATACGAGGGTATACGTGCGGTATAGGAATCGCGTGTCGGTTGTCCTGGAGTGATGGGAATGATCGTCGGGAGCGGTTGGTTGCGCGAGGCGTGCGCGTGCATCGGTTTGCCTCGACTGATCTGCTCGTACTGAGGAGACCGGGCGCCTCCGCTAGTTCCTGGGCGGCCATATCGGTGCTCCGGCACGCCCTGTACATTCCCCTCCGCTCGTGGAAACCGACCAATCCTCTGTAACGGCGCTAAGTAGCCGTCCAATAGCATCCGCGGCAACCTCGGCGCCTCCGCTACGTGCCGCGGCTACGCCCAAGTAATTTGAAATGTGTTTCAGCGGTAATTCGATATAAAATTGTAGTTAATATCTTTCATTATAGCACCGGAGGGGAGGGCAGGAGGGGAGGGGGGGTTGCTTGCGCTCCCGACGTCGGAGGAATGGTGGGGGTTGCTTTTCAGAAGGGCGAGAGGGGAACCCGGGGGAAGTTTGTCTCTCTCGTTTGGCAGCGGGGTTATATAGGCTACGGTGCTTTTCCGTCTCTGTTCGAGATCGCCAACCGTAGCGGGAGGAGAAACCCACCACCTGGAAGGGGTTGAAGAGCCATCGAGGCCGAAGGGTGGTCCTGACTCTCCGAGGTTACCGAGCGAATTCACCGGGACTTAGTTTTCGAATCGCTCCACCGGACTATCGTTCTCGTCGTCGTTGCTACGATTTGTCTGGGGTGTTCGTTTTTTTTTCAGCTCGATACTTTTTCAGCGGCGTTGTCTCGATTGGATATCGTTACGACGGGATCGATGGGTCGCCGATGTACAAAGGGTCGACTTTCGGAGTAGCTCGAGAGCTTACCGAAATTATATGGCGCGACGAACTCATTCGTCATGGTTTTTATTAAATTAGGTAGAGATTCTTCGTCGGAGATTCGATCGAGTACACAGTCCTTTGAGTAAATCTTACGGCAATGTGTCGGATATGTAATTCTATTACACGTGGAGCGGAGAGCTCCGAAATTTCACAACTAATGCCAAAAATCACTGAGTCGAGTTTAACGACCATCTGGACGTCACTATTTCTACGGTTCCCCATGGATTCTCTCTGAATTTGCACACCGGTCGAAAATAATGTCGCGGAATCGGAGAAACGATGGTTAGCCATGCCTGACAGGAAACTTCGGGGGAATAATTATTCCGGCATTAGCAGGCTCGAGTCGAAATCGAATTAGTCATGGTACAGCGATCAGCAATAGAAGAATTATAGAAATTAGGGGTAGTGGCATCATTTAATTAGACGGGCTCGCTCCGATAGGACGTATTTATACGTCGGGCCCATATGGCTTCGTATCGTGCTCACTAGACAATCCTTTTTGTGGAACGCCATGCTAATTCATGCACGTACCGCCGCGAGCTTCGCTCTCGTCCTTGTAAACCGACGGATAATTAAAAATCATAAACGTTGAGTGACGACGTAAGACACTCGTGAAAAGCTGACTTACGATCGTGTCGAAAAATAAGATAAATAACTAATGCAACCACGCCGCGTGACACACACGCTTAAGGAAACGATAAGGTGTACGAGACGCACACGTAAACGATCCGTGAATAAGATAATCGTAGATGGAGCGATACCGTTGCTATCACCGTGCACGTTCTCTCCCTGAATAAGGCAAACTACAAAATGCTGTTCGATGAAAAAAAATAAAAATAAAAACAGGTTAACGGAGCCTATAATGAGACTATCAAACCGTGACACGATTTCAGTCGTGCCGGCACTGCCGAGGAAAGAAACGCGGCTTATTTTCCTCCCTCGTTTTGCACGTACACACACGTACACACACGTGCGTACTGCCCTTTTGCGGATGTGCACACGGGCCGCGTGTACTCCGCACCACGCGAGTCGTGTGTACACCTGGAAAGAAAACGTATTCGTTTGTGGGCGGCTCGTTAAAGGAACATGAGAATTAGCCACGAGCCAGAAACAGACGAAACGAAAGTTTTAGGAATTGCCAGCGAAAGCGCGCGGTATAATTGAATCCTCCAATTTTTTATTAACATTTCGTTCTTTACCTTGATCAACGAGTTTATATTAATTTGATCGGCTATTGTTTCAATTGTCGATGACGTTCTTTCTTCCACGAAAGTCGATTGTTAAATAAATTTAGGGTGAAGCGATACGGATGATTTTAAAGCGTTCTCCGAGATGTTTTGCGAGAAGATACGTTAACACGTACGACACGTCGTGTTAATGGCTAAACAAGTGTATCCACGTGTCAGTTATTAAATATACATGAGACTCCATGTCTCCTCGGGGTCTGGCCAGGAAGACGAAGTGAAAAGTTAAAAGCGTTAAAACTGTTCTTATCAACTTGCAATTAACCCTCATGAATTCCACAGCCTCGGTCTGAATATCCTTTTTTTCTAAAGGGCGTTTAAAAATCTTAAGCTTCATGAATTCCAAGCGCCCCTTCCACGGACAGAACACCTGACGGTTTTCTAGTAACAACCCTTATCCTGCTTTGAAAATGAACACGTACCCTAAGCAATTAATTTTAGCATTTTTCGCGATTACATAAAGATAAGAAACACAGTGGCGGATAAAAATACCGTGGCACCCTGGGAACCCTCTTTTCCAGTTTTAGTTGCGTTCGTAATTCAAACGTTAGGACGTTAAAAGTATTTCAGATTTATAAAAATACCGATCTCGATACGAATGAAGAAGTAAAGTGTTTATCTATCGACGATGAATTCCGAGACGTTCGAAGAGAAATTTCCACGGGGCCGCCGGTATCGCGAACCGTCGTCGACTCGCGTCGAAGTTTCGCATCTCGCGGCAGCTGCCGTCGCGGCGGCGGAAGAAGGGTTCCGTGGCCGGCGCGCGCGATAAAAGTCCGAAAATTAACGATCCCTTAAAACGCTCGTAAAATTCGGTGCCCAGATAAGGATCCACCTTCCACTCGGCCGGTACGCGCGAGACGCACTTTCGCGAGCTCGCAAATTACTCCCACGCGAGCGTGCAACCTGCGCTCTCGAAACGTGCAGCCAGCCTGTCTACGTGGGTATCCCCTTTTGCATACCACGCCGTGCGGCACCGTGTAAAACCGAATGATCGACTTGCAAAAATAAAATCCAGTTTGCGGTGAATTATCACCGGCCGTTATTAGTTCTGAAAGAAACACTCGCGTGATTTAAACACGCACGCGATATAACCGCGCTGAATTGTACACACGGTGCCCTTTTACGCCGGCCGACACTTTATTCCTGGAATTAATCTTGCACCGAGAGTTCATTTGAATAGAACAAATGCTCGATAGCTGTATCTAATTACCTTACGATTATCACCGTTTCTCGCGGGTACTTTCCCCAACGTCGATTAAACGAACGAAAGAACACAGGTATCAAAAACAAATTTACTCCTTAACCAGTTAAGTGTGGCGATCTCTTTGCAGAGCGCGCACCAGGGTGTATTGCGATAATCAAGCGATGACGGATATAGTCGTCAAACACACTTAACTGGTTAATAGTTCAAAAGTTATGGACATGGCGAACAAATTACAAAAATCGCGAAAAATCGTCAGATTGGAGCAGTTTTTCGTTCGGCATTTGCTCAATTTTAAAGATAGCGCTCTGGGACTGGTACCATTGTTTTAGTTAGGAAATTCTACGGTAGAACAATGTATAATAGTTGTACTTTTCGAAAATTTGATTTTTCGCAAAAATCTGAAGGGGGTAGGTCAGGATTTTTTGCGATTTTCGTAATTCCTTCGCCATTTCTATAATTTTTGGAATATTAAAATGATTCTTTCACTGGCTTATTCGGCTTCAGATTCCGCATCCAACACGCCCAGGATCACTTTAATAGCTCAAAAATTACGGAAATGGCGAGTGATTTACGAAAATCGCAAAAAATCCTGACCTACCCCCTTCAGATTTTTGCGAAAAATCAAATTTTCGAAAAGTACAACTATTATACATTGTTCTACCGTAGAATTTCCTAACTAAAACAATGGTACCAGTCCCAGAGCGCTATCTTTAAAATTGAGCAAATGCCGAACGAAAAACTGCTCCAATTTGACGATTTTTCGCGATTTTCGCAATTTGCTCGTCATTTTCGCAATTTTTCGGATATTAACATGGTCGAGGACGTTTTGGAAGCGGAATTCGAAGCCAAATAAGACAGTGAAAGAATCATTTTGATATCTAAAATATTGCGGAAATGACGGAGAAATTACGAAAATCGCGAAAATTCGTAAAATTCAACCAGTTTTTTGGTCAGCATTCGCTCAATTTTAGAGATAGCGATCTGAAACTGGTACCATTGTTTTAGTTAGGAAATTCTTCGGTAGAACAATGTATAATAGTTGTACTTTTCGAAAATTTAATTTTTAGCAAAAATCTGAAGGGGGTAGGTCAGGATTTTTTGCGATTTTCGTAATTCCGTCGCCATTTCTATAATTTTTGAGATATTAAAATGATTCTTTCACTGGCTTATTTGGCTTCGGATTCCGCATCCAAAACGTCCCGGATCATTTTAATAGCTCAAAAATTGTAGAAATGGCGAAGGAATTACGAAAATCGCAAAAAATCCTGACCTACCCCCTTCAGATTTTTGCGAAAAATTAAATTTTCGAAAAGTACAACTATTATACATTGTTCTGGCGTAGAATTTCCTAACTAAAACAATGGTACCAGTTTCAGATCGCTATCTCAAAAATTGAGCGAATGCCGATCGAAAAACTGTTAGAAATTGATGATTTTTGGCCATTTTCGTTTTTCCCTCGTCATTTCCCCAATTTTTTAGATATCAAAACGATTTGGGGCGTTTTGGACGCGGAATCCGAAGCCGAGTTTCAATATCCTAATACAATTTCACGGTCGATCCACCCATCCAAACGGATAGAAATTTTCGCTAGTTCAAGTAGGTCGAATTCCAGCTGAGCGTAATTCGATGAAAATCGTCGTAGCACTTCGGTTCTCACGGCCGACCGAGTGTGTTCGCGTTATCCGCGTGTTGGAATACATATAGGCCGCGTAATCGGGCTGCGTGCACACAGTTAAACCGAGTGTACAACGAGACGACCGCGTGTGCCGGTAAAGTGAGCGTAAGCAAACACGTCAACGAGCTCGCACAGGCCTGGCTAGGTAAACCTACGGCCCTGCGGCCGTGGTAGACCTCATACCGTGTCCGATGCATATTCATACGGCCATACATTACGCGGCGGTGCACGGGGCCGGCCAGAGAGCTGATCTTAGATTAAGGTAAACGCCGGTTAAGTTAACGGCTAAACTTCCATAAGTCGGGAGCCGCTCGCATGCGCATCGCGGCGAGACTTAAAGGCTCCCTTTCACAGGGACGCCGTTCAACATTTTTCTTCCCCTTTTTTTTTCAATTTCACTTTCTCCCTTTTTTTCTTTTCGCCCTGGTCACTCATGTTTCTTACTTCTTTTTTCTTTTGTCGTCGTTGTCGCTTTATTATTACTTTGTCGACAGTCGCGTGATATGTTTTTCTTTTCTTTTTGTTATTCTTCTTGCGTTCTTTTTACGGTCTTTTGATATTTCGTTGGTTTTCGTTTTGCCCGGTTCTCTCATTTCTTTTGACGTTTCTCTTTCGAGACAGCGCTGGTTTTTACGATATTTCACGGGGTTATGCTCGCGAAGGATGTGTGCGCGCGCGTCTGGCGAACAGGGCCGTGCGTGTGCGCGACCGCTTGGCAACCCGATCCGATCTTACGTTTGTTATGCTAAGTGCTCATTAAGATCGTAATGCGTTCTCATGGGCGCGACAGCGGGAATTTGGCGCGCGAGGGAGAAACCGCGAGAATGTTTTCGAGACGGTCGATGAACGCTCGATCGATCGTTAGAAAAAAAGGAACGGGCTGATAGTTAGCTTCGATTTAATTGCAACAGGCCGCGCACGATATTTGTTAATTCGACGAGGAAGCAAACGACGAACGAAAGTTTACGAGCGAATAAAAGTTGGCTACGATTTCTTAAGCGTCTTCCACGGCTGGCTCATTATGCGCGCGGATTCGCGCAAGAGACCCGAGTTTCCGCGAAATACCCGGCATGCATGAGAAATTAATTAAATCTAACGTTGAAAGAGGAGAGGCGAACAAAAACTGAGAACTGACGATATTGACAGGAAATTCAGCGGCGGAAATTGCCTAAAGGGTCTTGCCAAATCGGCGGTTCGTCACGGCGACGTTTCGAAACCGCGATACGGTCGTGTCAATTAACAGCGTTGTTAATTAAAATGTCGTTGCGTCAAAGGAGCGCCCATCTATGTAAAAGAGGAACGGTTTCCCAATGACGAACGACGAAAAGAACGCTGGCACCACTGCAAACGGTTAGAGAGAACCGAGGAACGCGAACTATCTATTCCCGAATAGTATATCGGATTTCGTCTAAGAGCCTCCATTATGCGCAATTTGCATTGATAGCGAGCAAGCGTCTCGAAACCAATCTAAAAGCCACTTTGCGTTTCGCGCCTCGAATTTCACCGGGCCGGGGAAATAAAGTAGTTCCAGGAAAACCTACCGCGCATGCCGGGATTAGCATCTAAACACCGGCGATTCTGATCTTCTAATCGTAACGAAATTCCCGACGGTGCATGGATCCTTCTCTATCTTTTCTCGTTCCCTTTAATTACGAGAAATCTAAACGTGTCGCGTTGGCGAACGCTGCTCGTAACTTTCCCGCTGACAGTTCGATAGAATGGTACTCGAGTTCCTTTTTCGCCGTCATTGATTAACGAATTTATTATTAACGGTTCACACGTCGTTTCCAGCGAGTCACCGTCCACCATTGTGCCAAGTCCACCGCCTCCTTCCACCCTCGCGTCGCGACGGGGCTGAGAACGTGACTTTTTTATCCAACCCTCCCTCCCCCCTTCCCCACCCCCCACCCACTCACCTGCCCGTTCCACGACGCAATCTCGACGGCGTCGCGCTCGTTAGTGTAACGCGCAGCCACACAAAGCCGAAAGAAAAAAGCGTTTCCAGGTAATGGCGGTACTTTTCTATAGCAATTAAGATAATATTTGCATTCGGGGGTTGTGATTTCCTGCAGGTGTTCCCTTGCCGAGGGTTGAGACCGAGCTCTCGTTAGTTATACCGCGTGTTCCGCCTGTTTACGCACACGCGTACCTCTGTTTCCGTGTATTCCGTGCTTTGTTTTTTTTTCTACCGATGCCTGTTTCGCGCTCGCGCGCGCGCGCGCCCGTGAACATTGGCGTGGGCATTCGCGCGTGTACTTCTCCGTTATCCTGCGATTCGGACGCGATCGATGCACGCCCTTTTCACGAGTAATCGCGGTTAATTCCGTCCGAGAATAATTCTCGCGAGTGAATCGAGTTCTATTCGAATGAAATTTCGGGTATTCGAATGAGAACGCTAATCACGATCGTTGGAAGTCCACGCCAATGTCCGCACACATTTCCACCGTGTACGTAGAACGTACATACATACATACATCGTGTAGCGAACGCGCGACACACAAAGAGAGGCGCCGAGTACAAGTGGCGCGTATGACACATCGGACGGGGGTTTCTTTACACGTACATACACGCGATGAACACACAAACCAGGGGTGAGAATTAGCGCGCGAGGGTCGGAGAGAGGGGAAGGTACACCGCTATTAGATCTTTCTCATGCTGATAAAACTGTATAATGGACTTAATCGCTTTGCTCCCGGCCCTCGACTAAATTTTCGTTATTTTTCATGGGTCCCCGCGCACCCACCATAGACCCAGACTATCTCCACGACAGATCTACTCCCGTTTTTCGGCCTCCCTTCGCGCCCTCCGCCACCTTCCTCGTGCCCGCTCGCCCTTTCTCTTTTCTTCGTTCCTCTCGCCTCGTCTACTCTTTCTCTCCCAGTCCTTTGTTCGTCCGGTCGCGAATCCCCATTGATCCTGCGGGACGTGGAACACGCACGTCCGGTCGACGGGTTTCTGGCACCGTCCGATCGACTGACTGCCTTTACACGACGGTGTCCATCGGAAATATCGAAACAAAGGAACGACCAGACGAAGATTATTTGTTGCTCGCCGTCTCGCGCTTTTGTCAGGCGGCCGGCGAACCCACCCCCTCGACCACCTCGCACCCGTTTCCACGGGGTGTGTTCTTTATTGAATCGGTAACTTTGTCTCTTCGTCGCTCGTCTCTTTTTCTCTCCCGTTTGGCGCACGGTTTTTCGAGACACGTTATTATCACCGCTGTATCGTGCTCCTCGCGACTTTTGCTGATTTCAAATTTACGAGGTTTCACGGGGTGTCCGTCGACAGGAATTCAAATCGATCCGGATCATCGGGAGGTTCGCGTTAACGGGAGTTCGTCCGCGGTGGTATGATTCAATGAAACGAATGCAGGTTGATACGTCGTCAAAAGTTCGATAATCCCTTCTCGTACCGGTAAACCCGGCGGAATTCGTCGAAATTCTCGAGTCGTTTCCCGGGTGCACGATCACGGGCAATTTCCTACGGTTTCACGGATCGCTCCTGTAACTCTTTTTTTTTTATCCCGCTCCCCCGTAAACCGCGCACGGTTTAGGTACGGAACGGCAAAGTATACGGAACGGCGTGTGCATGAACAGCCAGCCAATCGAGGAATCCCGGGATTCCCTGCCGGATCGAACAACCGGCAATTTGCATGTTATACTACCCGATGGCGCCCGAGACCGCTTTTTAAGGCAGTTACGACCATTACTGTAATGCTCGAGGTCGTGCGAGTCAATGCCACGGAATCGGTATACACGAATCCGCGATACATACCACGATCCTCCCGGCGATCGATCATGCAACACGATTGGTCGTCCAGTTAGAACGTGGAAAGTTTCTGTACAATGTAAAGATTTTCGACGTGCAACTATGGGGCAAACATCATGAGAACTATTCCTCGCGGTGGCTAGAAGTAACCGGAGGTATCCTGGTTTTTCTTTTTTCGGAAGAAAAATTGAGAAGATCGAAGGTTTCGAACGAGGCGAACGGTATTGCGATGAAACATTAACAGGGACTTTTGCGGGGAGGTAGATAAAAAATGAAATGGAAGCCGGGATGCAAATGTTCGTGCATACATTATCGTGGCAATTAAAGTTCCCTTTGTGGATACGGGAATGCGAGAGCCTTATGGGTATGCGAATAGGCGCACTTGTAAGGGCACGCCAGGTAATCTCAGGCAACTAAACTAATATAGAAACTTGGTCCTACTTATCCGCTGTAACTCGCGACAAAACGTGGTGCTTTGGCAACACGCGCACGTATCCGTGATCCATACACGGCCGTCGCCGTCGTCGCCGTCGTTGTCGTCGTTAGATCTACGGACCAGACGTCGTTGGTAAGTACGTGCGGTTACGTGCATGTATTCCCAAAACCGTTCGATTTGCTGGGACTTAGGGTCGCGTAAGGCCGCGTCACGCTAATTCCTTCTTCTCCAGACGGTATGGCAAACGTAAAGGTAATAGAAGATTCGAATAGAAGAAAATGACACGTTACCCGTCGCCGCGGTCGGTGTAATTTCACCTTTCGCCACGCGTAATCAAATTTCCTTTAAACAAACACGGTTAGGGAAGCGAGGTAGAATTCCGCGCATACATCTCCACCGTGCCGCCTTTCGGGCCAAGTTGGCGCACGTGACTAGAGCAAGAGAGTTTCAGCAAGTACGGTATAGTAACTTGAACCGTTCCAAGGAGGGGAACGAAGTCTCGTTCTCTCGGAAGACGCCTCTCTTCCAGCTTCGTCCGTCTTGGAGCGGCTCATTAGCATAGAAACAGCGGTAAACTCGTGGCTAGCTTACCGAGCTAACAGCGTGTAAAATAACCGCTAAGTTGTCAAGACAATGCCCGTAGCACGCCGGCGAGCAGCCACGAGTCTAAACAGCGCCACGGGCTAAGTCCTCCGCGAATTACTTCCTCCGACGCGGCATTGTCCGACGAGGAGCGAAACGTCGTCGAACTTCCGCTGTTTCTCGGCCGACACCCCGACGCGTCTTCGTGCAAATTCGGACGAAAGGAAAAAGTCGAGCCGCGAAGCGTTACGGAGGGGGGAAATTAACGCGTTTAATGCCACGCGAATTTTACGTAGACTGCTTACGGTGGCACCATAAATTCGTTATGATTGGAAGGTGGAAAAAGGTGGATATAAAATTCGTAATCGAAATTAAAGAGTCCCGTGCCGTCGATTAGCGAATCGTGCGATAACTCACGACTTTTTCTCTATTTTCGGCACACCCTTTATCCGCCGGAGTCTCGGACATTACCCGTCGATTTTAACGGTGTATAACAAGAAGATTGCGTGTCACGCTCGTGTTTCGGAATCGTCGTCGAAACCTTACCATCGTACATTTATACATTGTTCAGAAAACCCTCGCAACCTTCTGCGTATAACTACATCGTCGTTTATACGTTACGTTGCTCTTTTTCGGCAATCTTCTCGCCAAAATTACCGAGCAAACTGCCCGACTCTTTAATGCCTTCGGATTTCTAACGACTCGGTCAACGATAAGGGCATCGAACAGTTTCTTCGAATTTCTCAAGGACGGACGCTTATACCCGTTGTTGTTATTCTTATATTTACGATAATACCCTCGTAGCCGAGTGGCTTGCGGGATAAAATGAAAATTTCGCACGATTATTTATCGTATACGTAATCATCGACCGTCCGTTAGCGACTCGCGATCGAGTACGGTAAAAAGGTTGGATAATAATTAATATCGCTCGTAATTGGAGCGATTGCAATGATAATAATGTAGCATAATGTAAAGGAAACGGTGTATCTCGTTACATGGAACGGCGGTCGTAAAACTGTGCTCGCATAGCCGCGATTTTGTTGCTAAATACGAACGATACTATCTGCGGAATATTTTCATTCCTCGTTGTTGCATATCCTTTCCGAACTTCAGCTAATTCTCTCGCCTATGAATATGGATCTCGCGGCTAAATTACGAAGAAAAAGAAAAGGAACAGGGAAATAATAAACAATGCATCCGCTGAGAGCCGTTAGTCGTCTCGATGAACTTTGCGCATAAATAACCAGGCCATGCACTGGGGATTTCTATGTCGCAAATTGCTGACGACTGTAACGGAGTCACAGAAATTTCTCGGATCGCACGCGATCATTCCGACCCCGCAATCACGATCGAGAATAATACCGGATAAATACATAATAGATGAAGCTTTGCGAAATTGTCCCACGGATAACAGGTATTTTATATAAATTATTTGAAAATAAAAAAAATAGATGAAAAAGTATCGTTTGATTGTACATACGTACAATGGAACCATACGTGACAGTTTGCGCGATTCACATCGCATTGTCATCGACGTGACTTTGTAGCGCAATTTTCCATTGATATTAATGTTTCCTTTCCGTCGGGTTTACGTAACTTTCCACGCGAATTCATTATCGTTTCGACATTCCCGAACCGCGCAAACACGGCGCTGTCACGCTGGTGGTTAAAGTGGCTCGGTTAAATCATTAGAACTGGATTCTTGGAAGTAGTTAAACGTTTCTGCTTGGATATTCCGCGGTTGGGACGTGATTGGGACGATTAACGTGGTCGCACTTTACGGGGACAGAAAAATTCCTCCAAGGACTGACTTAATGATTACCTAAAACTCGCGATACCATCTTCGCAGGAAGTCGTGAATGCGTTACACCGTCTACCGAGAGAGGAGCGAGAGAAAGAACCACTTAATAATAATACTGAAACGCAACAAAGTTTTATATGTATACGCACGACACGTAGAAATCGCGTGATAGCGAGAGGAAGGAGGTCGACGAATCGCGATTCATAATCAGAATCTTAATTGCCGCTAAGGGTCTCCGTACTTTAGCGATTAACTCTTTCTGGAGTTGTTAATGCGAAACAATTCCTCTCGATTCTCCGTATCTTCGTTGATTCCGCTCGGATACTATTTCGCACCGAAATTCCGTCGATTCGCGAAACGTTGTGGCTCGTCCCCACGCTGAAAGCGTGTCTAAAGACAGCAACAATAAAAGTCTCCTCCACCCCCCGCGCCCCTCGAGCTCTTTCTAATCCCCGTCGGCTTCCTTTTTTCTCGTTTGCGAAACGCAATTAAACCAATTACCGCGACCAGCGGAGAAATGAACGCGCGGGAGTTACGTAAAGTAATTGGACGGCTTCGCGATGTGCGCGCGGATTTCCTAAAACGATAATTAACGAGTTATTAAGCGCCGGCTATCTTACCTTCGACGCTCGTCATTATCCGCGTTTCACACGAGCGCCGAGTGAAATCGTCAGCCCCGACGATTCGACGATAGGAGCAACGAGTAAAGACGACCATTTTTTTTAATGAAATCATTGATTCTCTGACGTCGGTTTAACCACGACGCGATTGCGTTCTGCTAGATAAAAGAGACCAAGTTTGAACCGTACGGGAAACGGTGCACGGATTTATAAAAATTAACGCTGTAAAATAGTGCGTGGCTTACCGCGCCGTGAGATTCTGCGTACTTAACCGAGGTGGACGGGCCTTAAAAGCAGGATGCAATTACACGGCCTTAAGTGTTATCGTTAAGACAAAAATGTGCGTTCGTAAATTGCCGACTCCCGGTGAAGCATCATGCAAATACATAGAAGCTTCGTGCTTATGCGCTCGGAATTCATTATCTTTAATTGAGACGCTTACGAGGTTCTTTTAGGTTTGCACGAAGGGTTTGTTTTTAAAAATTTACTCCTATCTGAGAGTACACCAGTTTCGCAGAACTTGCGTAATCAAATATGGGTCTAATTAATTTTATTCGCCTCGCGGATCGACGTACCGAAAGATGCGTGTTTTTTTTTCTTACGATCGCTTACGAGGCTTTTTTAAAAGGGTTGGGGTTGAGAAGCGTGAAAATAATTAACTTTATAGGCCTCACCGCTCATCAATGATGACTGTCGGATAAGGAGTACTCGTTACATTACATACGTCGACCGAACTACCGTGCGAGGCTACGGTACGTGAAAGCGGCCATTATCTAGTTTTACCCTTGCGCAACCACGTTGTACCGTTTGCCAAAACGTCATCGCTCCGTGTGCTAGGGCAATTTTTACGCGGCGTTGCGATTTCAACAGCTTGTCGCGCGAAAGTCATCGACATAATCGCCGTCTCGTTAATATCTTTTTCGCGATGTGGTAACGTTGCTGGGATTTCACGACGACGACGACGACGACGGCGGCAGACACGATTGCTTCGTCGATTTGCACATAAATTTGTAACAATCTTTCAAGTAACGGACGAACTACTATCGGACCGTGATCCATTAGCAAGGAGAAGCAAAGGGTTTCCGTCTGTACAATCTGATCTTGTCTGTGTGCAAATTATACGACCGGCAAGCCTGTATAATTTTTATTTTATCCTGTAACTACGATTCATTCAGAACTTTCACCTGCCGCGGTACGATCGGAATAATCGTATCGGTAGCATGCGAGTAGGCATTCATTCTTCCACAGAGGTACGTCCGCGTGTACATACGTGCACGCACGCGAAAAAGGAAATCCGGAACATCCGGCCCGTTCGTCGAATCATCGCGGAATCTTGTAATGGCAACTTTTACCGATCGTTCCGTCAAGATTTTTCCGAACACGAGTGCCAGGCTTCTCGTCGACGGGGCGAGGCTCCGTTTCCGTAGACTTTATAATTTAAAAAGATTACCGTCAACCGGGAAATAACGAAGGTTAATTCAAACGATTGGGTCGTTTTATTATCTAATAAAATTGACTCGTGCGACGGACGACGACGACGACGACGACGAGGACGACGAGGACGACGAGACCCATGGTGCAGAGAGAAGATGCTGCGGAACCGCGTGATTGCACGTCTCTTCTGGACCATGATGGCCGCTCTGAGCACGGCTATTGGTCGATGGGTAATCACACGGTCTCCCTCTCTCCAAAGATACCCGGAGCCACCGTGGGGCCCCGGTGCTGTCATTACGCGATCATTTTTTGTTTCAACAGGCATTTAATTTGAATCGTTCGAACCCCCTGTCCTCCCTCCCTCCTCCTCCTCCCCCCTGCATCTCGCACACGTGCAGAAAGCTTACTTTATCTCTCCCCCTCGTATCAAGCTCCCTTCCCTCCCCCCTGCTGTATTCTGGACGTTGATTCCTCTCTCTTCTTATTCTGCTCTGGCAAACCGAACCGAAAGCAGCCGCCGCTTTTATCCGTTCGCTGGCCACGATCCATCCTGCGGACGACATGTTATTACGGAGACCATAGTAATGGATGTTTCTTCGATATATACATATGAGCAATAATTTACAGCGTGCTCGGCAGTGTAATTAGAAATTTAGAAGGGGGACGGGAGGGGGGCATTCGGGTTTGGTTTCCGATTCGTGATTCCGGGTCGTTTAGAAGGTTACCGGTTTAAAGGGGAACTTGAGATTGTACTTGAAAATCAGACCTCCGAGACCCACTGTCGAACGAGGATGATCTTTCCCGTTACGAAAGCTTTAACATAATAAATACATAATATTTTCGCGTCAAGGACATGGAGTTCAACGAAAACATATACACAAAATTCGTCGTCACAAGGGCATCGTCCTCAGTTCGACCAAAGTCGTGCGCGGCGACGGTAATGTGTTAATACCGCGCGATCGGATCTCGGGCGTCAATTAACGATCTACCCGTAGATCTACGATCAAGGGTACGAGAGAAAGAGCAGTCAGCCGGCGCCAGGGCCCCGGAATCGTCCCACGCAGGGGACACGGCCGTCTGGAACAGGTACACGGCTAATTCCGTGGTGCAACGGTGGCCTAGGCTCCCTCCCAGCCACCACCAGCCACTCCGGGTCTGAATGAAAGACTCCCCGGGGGCAGCTTCGATCACCGTCGAACAGCGTCTCCTTGAATGAAGAGAGAAAAAAAGCCACCGAAAGGACCGGCCGAAATCTCTGAATGAGTGTAATCTCGTGCCTCGAGGGCCCAACTGGGGGAGGGGGAAACACGGAAAGGTAGAAACGATGATCGTACTCCCGCTGCGACGCCCAGTGTCGCCGCGTCCGTGTGCAAGTGTGTTCGTGCGACCGATTGCGAGAGTGTGGTGTGCCGCGAATAAGCGAGCGCGTGTGTGTGTGTGTGATAGACGGTCAGGTGGACGCTGCTTCTACAGGGTGTTTCACCGGTCTACGAATGAGTTTTGGGTGATCGCACAATTTGGCATTGGGGGCGTTTTTGACGTAGAATCGAAGTGAAATTGCAATTTTGTTGGCTGCCCTTCGCGTAGATAACGGATATCGATTTGCAACCTTCGCTATTGTATCCCGCGTGGAATGTCACGTCGAAACTAAATCGCGATTTTGATGGATGCGACGTTTTCAAAAATCTGACGGTATTGTTCCTGGGGATCCTGACCTTCGCCGTTTAAATTTCGTGGAAAAATGACAAAGTATCGTCCGTGAAGAACGTTCTATTAATCCGTGGTTTTGACGGTACAAAAATACCGGGCGTTGAAACCAATGAAACACCCTGTATAAGACACGAACGAGACGTTCATCTACGAATGGCATTCCGCGGCGCGACCAGGATGAAATTACAAGAAATGAAATGACACACCCGCCGCGGATTATCTCTCGAAAACGACTTATTAAGGCCCTCGAGCTCTCGACGATGTTTCCCGGTGTTGGTTCAGTGTGTACGTGTGTGTGTGTGTGTAACCGCGTACAATTACGCGTCTAGCCTCTCGCATCATCGTCCGCGAATTTCTCTCTCTCTTTTTGTTCGTGCGGTATCGTCGTCGACGGAGCGAACGGGCACCGCGGTCGAATGATATGTAATTTCGATAATCAATCGCATGAACGTCGTTTAATTTTTATAATCACCATACCGCCTCCTCTGTATCTCGCATGGGAACTCGATCGTCGGATTCGTCGCGGCACCCTGAATCGTTCGCTATAATTCGATGTCGATCGCGTCGATTTCGGTGTTCCACGAATACACGTCGTACGATTGTCTCGTTCGTAGCCGTGAAAGATCGAAATCTCTGCTCGTTTGACATCGTTATTATTTCGCGGGGGAACATTTTAATTCGTTCGCGATTAATTAATTCCACGAAAGCTCGAAATAAGAGTATGGATTTGCTTTTGGTTCTCTGGCTCCGGATAAGAGCTGTCAATCCGGACCCTTGATTTTCGTCGAATAAATCAAAGGGGGGCCAGGAACATAATTAGAAGTTGTACCACCTCCGTGGCCGCGATAAGCCGCGGTCATTATTTCCGTGTTTAGATAACAGGCCGGATGGACGAATGCCCCGTGGGATCAGCGTGCCCGTGAGCACAGAGAACACGGGGCGCCCACCGTCGTTTCCAGCTGGCCTCGTTAAGGGCGACTCTTAAACACCAATTTCTGGCGACAAATTATACACGCCGTGACGGGGTGACGTAACAGCTGGACTTTTCACCGCGATACGCGGGACGATATTATAACGTGCGTCAGGAGCGCGATGAGTAATGGAAAAGTACTTAAACGAGCGCAAAGATCGGCGATGCGAGAAAGTTAATTGAAATCGAGTCGATCTTGAATGTCGGACGACGGGAAATTGTATGAAACGTGGGGAAATAGTGACGTCGCGAGCTTGCCCGTGTAATTTTCCGTTAAATCGTGTACGTTTGCGATACAGTGTAGAAAATCATGACGATTTCCAGCTATGGAAGTGACCGTAATCACAGCAGGATTTTACAATGATGGATTTAACACAATTAGCAGAACGATGCTCTATCTCTTCCGTTCGCCGGGCGGCAAAACAACAGTGGCATCTGTCTTATCGTTGAACGATCAAACATCGAACCGCGCCTGGAAACATTTCATTCCTGAATTCGCGATACGTAACGTATATTTTCCATCCGGCCAGATCTGATATCGCACGCAATATGAAACGCAATTATCTCGACGAATTATCTTCATTAAGGGTTATATACGTGTGTTTTGTAAGACAGCGGTGCCACCAGCGGGGCTATTCCACGGCCGTAAAAGGTGCTTATCTCGCGGTGCGTTACTTACATAGTTGCCATAATTACAATACGGACTACGGTCCACGTAACAAACTAATTCGCGAGCCGTTCTCGGCGAGCAATGGCCGCCGCCGGGTGTGTACGAAGCGAAAATTATAAAAGGCATTTCACCCGCGAATCATCCCCCCGATATCTCGGCTGAATTTGCATTATTCACCCGCGACGTTCAACCGCGACGCTTTGGAAACAGTGGATTACATAGAAAGGTTTCGAACAAAAACAAACGAAGGAAAATACAGGCGAGCAGAGGCTTGAAAAAAAAGGAAACATTACGAAGTACGTGCGGCACGAAACGACACTGCGTGAACGAACGCACACGTGTTGGACATTCACATACGCTTAGCGAAACAATTAGATGATTTTATCGCGTTGCACCACCGGTGCATTCTGTCCCCTTCGCGAGCCCCCAAGCAAACCGGAAGCTGCGAACGAGGGGAGGAGGTACCCCCCCTCCCTCCCTCTCCCTTCCCCTCGCTCCTCGCACACAGCCACGCTTCCGGTGACGCTCATTAACACCGACCAACGGATTTGTTGCTCGTAATTGCGCTCGGTTAATTCGATTCTCCGAGATTAGTAAGTCCTGTTTCTTCGTCAACGTACCATCGATGACTTTGGATCGTAGAACGATGTTGGACACCGTTCATCGAAACACCGAGGAAGAATTAGAGAGAAGAAAAAAAATAGTGAAACAAATAATTGGATGGAATTACTATAATGGTGATTCTATTAAATTTCTTTGGGCAAAGCCGACGGTTAAAGCGACGTCGAGGACTCTTGCGTCGAACGAATTGCACCTGTTAGGGACGATTGATAGCCGGTGAAGTTTCTTTAATGTCTCGTAGGTGTTTCGTCAGGTTGAAATTACCGTTGTTTCCGGGGAGAAGGTATTTTGGAAGCGAGGAAAATCGTTTGCCGGTTCGGTCTGGATAATTCTCGGGTCTCGGAGGCTTTCGGTTAACCTGATTGGCGGTCGCTTAAGAGGGGCTTTTCATGCCGGTAATCGAGAAAATTGGTAAAGTACAGCCCGCCACGGAAATCCGCGATAATCATCGTCGCAATGCCCCGGACAGCGGCCCCGTTAATTTATCGACGAAAATCACAGGCTCGGCAGACCGCAAATCGCTTTTTAAACGCGCCGTTTCGCCACCGACGGTTTTCCATTCGATACGTTCGTTTTACTTAATAATCGGCTAATGGATTTCCACGTTTTATTTACGTTTTTCTACGCGCGACCTGTTTTCACCGGGTGAAAATCTCTTTCGCGGTAATTCTCGCGGTCGATTCTCGTACGCGACACGAGCGGTGGCGAAACCCGGACGTGTTTCGTCGATAAAAATTCGAAAGGGTAAATCTAATGTAAAAGAAAAAGACGCTAAATAAATGATTAAAAGTGAACGCGACGCGTTACACGGCAATAACGCTTTCTGCCGAGGGACCGTTGATTTCCCCGTAAATCGTGCCGGATGTGACGTAGTCGTGGATTTGGAGAAACGAACACGGAATCGTAGTCGATCGTAGCGGGGGCCATTAAAAAGAGATTTCGAGATGCCGTGGCCGTAGGGTATCCCGAAAAGGCCCACGTGAATGGACCCACGTATAATTGGATCCTGACCCGGACAGCTTCTATATAACTACGAGGATTTTCACTAATTTCGTCCAATTTTCGGAGACATTGTTTTTTTTCTTTTTCTTCTCCTAGCTGGTCCGCCGCCCGCGGCTCCTTTCACGACCGTTCGACGCACGAATTCCAACGTTACGTGCCTGCCTCCCATTGACACACCCACACACTCGCACTTGCCTCGGTTTCCTTGTTTTTTTCCCTCCACCTTATATAGATCTTTTTCTTTTTATTTTCTCTCCTACCCTGGTTACGCTATCCACGAAGAGAGCTTTTCGGTAGCGCCAATTTGTTCACGATCCGTTTCGTTTCGACTTTCGAGGGGAAAAAAGAGCGGGGGAATGGAATCCGGCACCCCCATGGCGAACGGTGGATAAACGATCGCTTCGATTAGTTCTTTCTACGCCGCGAAGTATGTTGTATATCTCCTACCGGACGATTAAGGGATGAGAGACGAAGCAGATGGTACGGGCGTTACCGGTAGCTGCGTGAATCTTGGTTTCCCAGCTTTGTTCGATCGTTTCCTCGACTCTGTGTGAGAACGATCCAAGTTGCGACGGTTCCGGTGATCTGAATCCTCCGTATAGATCCTCGTCGTCTCGCGGACGTCGAGCCAGTCGATTCTCCGTACGTATTCTCTGTGTCATCGAGGACGATAAATCGCTCGGCATTCCGCTCGTTGCCAGGGCGGGAATCATTACGAAGCCCCTTTTAACTTTTACCGTCGTTAGTGCACATCGATCACGCATCGTTGGATCACCAATGAGAGGCATTAGAGCGGTGGAAAGGCAAGGATCGAGGAAGTTGTGGTTACGGGCTGTGGTGCCGTGTTTTCGCGGCCGAACGGCCACGCGAGCAACGAATAATGAAAAAAAAAATGAGGGGGAGACACGCGGCCTGACAGTGG
This sequence comes from Mimumesa dahlbomi, assembly GCA_917499265.3. Lineage (NCBI taxonomy): Eukaryota > Metazoa > Arthropoda > Insecta > Hymenoptera > Crabronidae > Mimumesa > Mimumesa dahlbomi. The sequence continues at coordinate 11,394,559 of OU824125.1, read as the reverse complement.
CTGACAGACAGGGAGCCGGATGAAAGGAGAGACAGAGAGGCAGAGAGGGAAAGAGAGACAGAGTGGGCGAACACCGGATCGGAATGACAGAAGTCAAGGATCCTGAATGAATCGTCAATTTTTAAAACCGAGCTGCCGCAGTTTTTTTTCGATTCCACGGCGTCGACACGGATGCGTCGCGGTGAACCATATGCCACCGTATTTATCACCGGGGTTTTTTTTCGATGTTTCTCGTGCACAGCTATGTAGCCTGGTTGCGGCACGTAGGACGTCGAAGCCTTAATTGTTAGTTAATTATCCATCCGTCCGCCATGTTGCGGTTTATACGCATTGCCGAGTCAATTATTACGAGGCGAGCGAGCGTGGCATATCCACAGGTTTTTGATTCTATCCGGGTTTCTGCGCGCCTAACTATCCATTAACGTTTCACCTTCCCTTTTCTTCTCTCCCCCATCCCTCCCTACGTCTTTTAATTAACCCGCGATTACGATTATTCGCGGCGAGCACGTTTACTTACCATTATTTATAATCGTTATCGCACCGTTTAACCGCGGCTTTATCGCCGGTCGACGTTTAATTTCCAGTCTCTCTAGTTGAAAATGTAAATTCTAATTCACCTCGATGAATAACGGGCGAAAGGAACGGTTAGACAGAAAAAAAATGTTTGTTGGTTTATCGGTAATATATTTGTCCGTGAAGCGGCGTCGCTTATCGTCGCGGTGACCACCGGGCGGGGTTGCGCCATGTTCGTTCCGGGTAGCGTTAATCGATGTCCAGAAAATTAGATTAACGCATTTCGCCAGCATAGCGCGCATACCGACGCGGAATATAATACTGACTAACGACTTTCGCCGGTGCGTTAAGCGCTTCCATTGTTCTACCGCGGAAGTTCGCCGGTGAGCCGGAAACGCTCCACTCGGCCGCGGTCATTTTCGCTGTCGTGAATGACAGAGCGTGTTCGTTAACACCAATTACCATGCGCTCGTGCACGCGCGCCCCTATTATATATTGAATTATCGGAAAATTCGGGCGGGGAAAGTGAATCTGCGAAATTTCATTCACGTTACACGATTTTAACGGCGTAACACGCTGGATCGTCGGCCGGGCAACGTTCGAGTACACGTGGCGGCAATGTATGTATCGACGCGTTAATCAAAGTTGATTTATTCGCGAACGATCTCTATTTCCACCCTGCGATACGATTTTCTGATAGACGTAACCGTGGAAGCGAGAGGAGTCGAATGATACAGGTCGAACCGTGATCTCTGGGTCTCGAGCGATCGTTAGAAGGAACGGTGAGAGATATCTTTTTTCCAAATCTTTCCGACCGAACATCGTCACCGATATTTCAACACTTTTCTCGTGGATTTTATCGCTATAGGTAAGCGAACGAAAACGTACGAGCGGTGTTTAATAAAAATGACGATAATATGAGCATTTCGTGTCGCGGTAATGAGACCCGTGGATCGGCTATCTTCTTTGGTCCGTGTCCCCGATAACCGGGCTGCATCAATCATCCCCCTCCCCCCCTTGATTCCCTCTCCGATCCTCCGCCCTCGCCATCAGCCGGTAATAAAGACGAAACTTTACGGAGTGCCGTTCTCCGAGCCGTTCCCTCCTCTCGCTAAGTGACAGATTATCCAGGACAGAATTTTACGGGCGCAGATCCGAACAAGACCCCGGGGACCGGTAGCCCGGTGACGGGGCCAGCGGTTTATTAGCGTCCGGATAGGTTGATATTCGGGACCCGATGCCACGGAGATGACGCCCCGATGGCCATTCGCTTGTGGAATGTCGCGGACCGGCAGATAAACCGGCGATTCGAGTGATGTAACGACAAGTCTATTTTATGCGGTGTTAATCGGGTGTATCGGTACCGGGGAAATTTAGATAGGATTACGGAGCGATCGAAACGGGCTTACGAGTGGTAAAGTTAGAACGGAATTTGACGTTCCGGCGTGGAGATTTCGCCCCTCAACCATTTCACTTTTATACGAAAAGCGAGTCTATCGTGTCTGTATGAACTAATCGGTATACGAACGTGAGAAAACGTTCGTAGAGAATGCGTTCGTAAGCGGTTACATACATTTATCAAAGCGGCCGCGCGAACGTATCCCTGCGATCGGATGGAATTTCCTTTCGTCCTCGGAGCGATCGGTGCGAATCGTTGCGAGCCTTCGATTGAAAATCAGTAAAGCGAACGAAGGTAATCGCCGGTGATTACGTTGTCAGCGATACGCGCGGCAACACGGTGACATATAATAACGATAATAAGAGAAAGAGACGGGACAGTTAGGGATTCGATTACCGAGACGTCCGAGATGGCGGGAGGACGTGTTTTCTCGCGGTCCGTTTTACTTACGTAACGTTCACACACACACACACACACACACACCTACGTGTCGACACGTGTACACGATGGAAGCGCGCCCGATGCTTCGATGAATTGCAAATCATCGACAATACGGAGTGCAGAGGGAATCTCGCGATGTCGAACACGCGAATATTTTTATCTCGCCGGCTGTCTCGCATCGTGGGTACGCGTCTCATGTTAAAGATTACACGCTACCGTAACGCGAGTTGTATAACGTCGAGCTTTTCTTGCGCGACAGCCCGTTCTCGGGCTAATCCCGATTCGTCATCTTGCCGCGAAAGCGTTAAACGGAAGAATACAGCTTTCGTCGGGAAGAAACAACGAGAGGCGACGGTATCCACTCGCGAGACCGCCCGGCAAATTTGTAAGACTCGCGAGGGCGTCGTCGTAAATCCTCGCCGAGGTTTCCGAGGGCAGCCTCTTATATAAATGGGAACGATTTAGTTCTAGCGGTCTCGCCGCTGGATATCTTAATTTCGTGTACATTTACCACTTCGAAGAAAGGGCGATCCAAGGTGGAAAGCACGCGTATACTACTTTATCTGACTACGCGGTCTTGTAGCTAATTTATAAGGCGAGTTAACGGTCCGATAGGAGGACCTGTTCACAAATTAAACGTCTCCATTCACCGGGTATCCCTTCGTAACACCGTGAAAACACAAACAAAAAACAGAAAAGAGGCACAAAAATTCCAACGATCTTTACGCTTATCGATGTTCCCCTCCTCTTCTCCCTCCTCACCAAATCTTCTCGCCGTACCAAAATTCACCGGATCGAACGAAAGCGTGATACATACGTGTTTCTCATTTTTACCAAACGATCGAAACTTTCCCGAAAAAAGTGTAAGAACAACGGGACGAGCTGACAAACGCGAAGATCCGATAGCGAATGCCTTTTTTCCATCGGCGTTATCTAAATGAACGCTCCTCTCGCGGACGTGTCGCGCGAAACGCATTATCAACGCGACAGACTTTCGTAATCTCTGTGCGGGCAACGTTTATACTTTATAACGGGTCGTACGTCGCGTCGTTTACAGGCATGACAAATGGTAATCGCGCTTTGTTCGCTCCTCGTCGGTTTATCTCTTCCCTGCCCGCCGCGCACGGAACTTATCGGGCACCGCGGTGTAATATTATTTTTCTGCCTCCTACGAATTGTCTTTCGCCTGCCTCGCGATCCCACCGGGACAAAGATTTTCGGACACGATTTCCGTTTCTTCGTTTTACGGCCGCGCAAAACGACGCTCGATCCACCGCCTGATGGACATTCTGTGTACTCGTCTGCGTGAACGTGAAACTGTGGCTTTTAATAAGCTCGTCTCCCGTCTGATTCTCGATAGTCGAAAGTTCCTCTGGAAATTTCACCCGGATTTTGAGAACACCGGAGGAGCAGTGAGCACAAAATTACTAAAGTGCGTCCATCTTTAGATGAATGCGGTAAGGAGCGTCCAACGCTCGTAAGGATGATCCGAATCGACTAATGTTGGATGAAAATACTTACTATTTCTTTCTACGGCTTTGTCGCGGTGGTATATTTCCCTCTTTGCCTTTCTTATTGCGAAATCCACTCGGCCGCGAACGCGCTGGCCTTTCGGGATCGGAAAATCGCGTAAGTGACGAGCCTCGTTTGTTCGTTTTCACGGGTAACGTCGGCGTTCGGGACGTACGGTTGTCGTCGGCATCGTGGAAGCCAGTAAATCGACGAATAAGAAGATAAGACCGACTGTCCGTAAATCAGCGGATGAAACGGAGTTACGAGCTCTCGGAATTTCCACCGTGGTACACATAATAGGTCACACGTACTTACATTCCGAAGCCCGGCACTCAGAAACGCGAAACCTGAAGACACTCCGTCCTTCTCGTTCCCCGAATATGCCGTTTCCATGTAGAAATATTTGAATCTCCGAGTGTCTCGGAATCGCGCGCGCTATAAATCCGTCTCCCACACAGTTTTATCCCAGAACACGAAATTCCCCGTCGCGGAGATCACCTGGAAGAGAAATACCGTCCGTTGGAAACGGTTAATCGATATTCAGATAATTACCGTAAAGCAACGTTTGTAAATCGATCCTTTCGCACATCGAACGGGCCACCTTTTCCATCGGACCGTCCGTTCTTTTTTCTCCCCTTCCTCGGTTTCCCCCCTTATTTTACGTGGGACTCACGAGCAGGAGAAAGACCCAGGCTAAAACGTTCTATCTTCAGAAGGAAGGGACACGATTAGTATAAGGCACTCGTCTTATCTTAACAGGGGACGGGTATTCGCTCGCACCAGGCTCTCGCCTCTAATCTCACCTAATCATGGCTCTATTTAGATCCATGGGGCACCAGGGGACTCCTTTAAGAGGATATCCGTGTTTAACTCGACCGCGTTCGCTTTACGACTCTTTAATCGTCCGAAATTTGTTGCTGACCACTAAAAACGTCTTCCTGTCACCTTTGCCAGATACTTCCTTAAAGGTACGTTCACAATTTCCCTGGTGGTTCACCGAACGAAAAATTCCACTTGTGAAGATCCGGCCACCTTTCCGACAGGAACGTTTACGTATTTACGTTACGAGAAGTAACGGACAACGATTTAATCATGATGGAAATTATCGATGAAAATATCGAGTGTACGTCGTGTATCGTGGAAGATTCTATTCCGATGATCGGTAATGGATACGAGACTTTATTTGTTTGCGTTAAACTACAGCGTAATTACCGTCACGACGTATTTATTTATTATTTCATCATACGTATACAATTACCATGGATCCCATCGACATGATTAGAAATAATGATCGGACGGGCAAAATGTTTGCAATTAAGTTTTATCAGTCTGTACAGCGCGATCGGTGGAATAAAATTAATGGTATTCGTGACTACAGGTTTTCGATAGCTCTTTCACCCTTGTTGGCTCATCCTCTGATTGCCCCATCATTTCATTCGTACCGTGGATCCGATCGACCAATGAATCCCCTTGATCCATTGAACAACTGATTACGATCGTTTCGCAGTTACCGTTCCAATAAAAATCATTCTCTTCTTGACTATCGATTCAACGGAAATTGCAGTGCTCCCGCTGTCCGTTCGACGAATAATATAGTTTCATCATTAACGTCACTACTGATACTTCATGATCGTTACGAACCGACCAATTACGCGTCCCGTTCCCCGACGATTCTCGCGTATTTCCTTGACGGTCGTCCAGCGTTGACAGGGAACGTTCACGGTCTTTGTTGAAACGTTAAAAAACATCGGACGGAACGTTATTTATCACCCGTCTAGTTCTAAACCACGCGACGTTGATTTTCGCCCAATACCAGCAGGATTTTATCTCACCTGTTTTTCTGCTCGCGTTCGAAACGAATATTCGACACGGTTACGCTTCTTTTTTTTTTGCGCCGGGCGAAAATAAACGACGAATTGTTTCGCCGATCGAATTGTAACCTCCATTTAAACCGTTGCCGGCTTAATGAACACGTCGCCGACCGAAAACCGCCGTAAAGAAACCGTGGGCCGATCGCGAAGGCCTCGTTTCTCTTTATCTCCGTTAAAAAAATGAAAGCCCCGTTGATCGCCGGCCGTAGATACGGTTTATCCAACCCCCGATACCGCTGCGATCGCCCTATCATTTCGATCGGATCGAAACCGAAGACGCGGTGTACAAAATGGTGATTACAACGATCGCGCGGCGGCGAGTCGTCATTAACGCGGAACGCTGGCCTCGTCGAAGAAAAAGAAAAGAAGAGAAAGACAAGAAACGCGGGGCGGCAGAAAAATAGACGATGAAATTACAGAAAAAAAGGGTGAGCAGGGGGAGGGAGTCGAGGAGAGTTGTATCGAAGCAAAAGAAAAGAGTTATTTGCGATTGGAAATAATGGGAGCCAAGCGAAAAGAGAAGCGGAAGAACAAGAAAACTAGGAGTACAGACAGATTCGTAGCGGTGAAATTTGAGAAGAACGTCCGCGAGTCGACGAGGCGAGAGAAAATTCGAATAATAGGTGAAGAAGGTGACACAAGATAGAGGGAGAAGGGAAAACAAACAAGAGGCACCAGGGCGACGCTCGAGGTCGACGAGCCTGGTCAGGACGATTCTTTCGGGTGGGACGTTAAAATTAATAACATTACGGTGTGTTATCGTCGTCATTACTGAGCAGGTGGTGTGTCGTGGTGTGTCGTGGTGTGCTTTTGTAGTTACGGTGGTTTGATTTCGCGTGACTGGCCGGTATTGGAGTGGACACGACCGGGATATACATAGAAACCACAATAACGCGTACGCCATTATACATATACAATACATATATACATACATACATAGATATCTATGGATTGTATAACCACGGTTGTTCCTATGCATAGTCTACAGCCGAGATTGTCTGGATATCCGAATACTAATTTGATTGGATGCTCATCGTCCGGTTTCCCAGAAATTGCTCGACGGATATTGGAAGCTGCGTGCGTCTACGTTGTCGCTTTCCTGCCAATTGCCACCGGGTCTCGATCGCGACCTGATAATAGTCAAATTTAAAAATAACATCGAAACGCGCTAGTTATTACTACATAGTTATGTAGCTTGAATTAGTCGATTAGGCTCGCAGAAATTTAATCACGCCACGACTCTTCGTGATTACTTTCGTATCACCCTGCGATCGTTTCCCGGTCTAGCTTCCATCGGTCTGGTTTTCGCTGACGGTTTACGATTTCTTTCCAGGTCGAGAATCGCCGCACAATTTCACGGAATGTCACGGGCGATCGTGGAAAGAAGTCCAGGGCTCTAACGACGTCGTCAAATTGCCCGGCAAAGCGGACGAAATCTGTGCTAACATCGTGAACAACTTGTAAGTAGTTTCCCGATAAACATCGCGGATGTCATAACACCGTAGCGTGACAAGATTTCGTCGATCGGCATCTCGATCAAAACGATTCTTCGCTTAGTAGCCCGAGGGTTCAAGGTCCTTTATTAAGTTCAACCAAATCTAGGGCTACGGTTACGTTCACGGGGAAAACTTATCAACGAAGCCAGAAAATAAATTCCTTGGAAAAGAATTTCCGTTTGACGCGCGACGTTGCCCGGGAAATTGTTCCGCGTTCCCCGGAATAATTTCCTCGACTCCGTGTGAAAAGTACCGCGCGCAGGAAAGCCCAAGGTGAACGATCATTACGGTGAAAATCTCGGAATAGACGTTCTCGTTAATCGTTGTCCTCCGTTCGTAATACGTTTCCTCGAACTCGTCCGCGTCACCGTTCGCCGTTGCTATAATTTCCTCTAATCGATTTATCATTGTCCCCGCGGAATCGTTCGCGGTTACACGCAGGGCCGACGAGTGGGAAAGAAAAATTTCACCGGGAAACCGATCGTTACCTACGTCCGTGAAAATTGTATTTCGAATCCCGATTAGAGAGCGTCCGGTGGAACGTAAACGGGAACGCTTGCGGGCGAAGAAACGGTGGCAATCAACGGGGAGAAATCCGACGGTGAGAACCGCGAGATTCTACTTCGTCGCGACGACGCGGTAAATCGAGTTTGATATAATTCCGAACAATCGACGGGAACTCGCTTCGACGCCTTTGAAGGAGGACTCTCCTCCGTTGATATCGAGTCGCTTTGAGCACGGAGAACTTCACCGTATGAATTTCAAATAAAGTCAGCCTCTCACCCTCCTCACCCTCTTCGTCGCACACGTAGCACGTGCACGGGAATCCTTCTGTCTTTTATTCGCCGAGCTGACAAAGTATCTTTGAAATGTTCGCGTTGTTCGCGTTCGTGGCGGTGATTGGTTTAACGTTTTTTAAAGATACTCGTCCTGCTTGTCTTTTTACGAAGAGAGAATCATTGCCAGCGTCCGCGGCTCGAGGTTGTATATTTTTCTTAAAAGAAGAAACTGCAGAGAATTTGTTGCCGGTTTAAAGTCGCGTTTAGACGCTCGCCACGGTCCGTGGACTTTCAATTCTGCGTGACGGAAATCGACTCATCAGGGGTAGAGAATAATGCGAGAATCGTCAGACGGTAAAATGTCCTACGTGAGATCATTTTGAATGGGAATATAATAGGCCGGTATAGCGTGCCGACAGTATCTCGAGACGTTCGAGATACAGTCCGCAGAAAACTAACGAGAGCTCGAAGCTTTCATCGCGCCGCAAAATTTCGTTGGTTCTGTTATTCGTGACCGTAAAATTTGAGTCAACAAAGCTGGATGGTGTGAAACTATTTGCTTTCGCTTCGGCGAGAGTGAAAATAGAGGAACGCAAAATGGTACGGGGACCAGAAAGCAATTTGGCGCGGAATCGCGTGAGATCCTTCTCCGACGAACGAACGAAACATTGCACAGCGCCAACAATGTTGTTTTCTTTTCCTGCAATTCATTCTTTACAAATTTCGCGGACACGGGGCCAGTATGTAACGCTGCGAAGACGTTTTCACCCGTGTTTAAAATTCAAACGGCGACGAGACGAACAAAGGTGAATCTTTGTTCGGACGAAACGTGGGCCGATTAAACGACGCGTATGTTGTTTTACGGTCTGCCGGGGTTCGGAACGCAACGAATTTACCGGTCACGATTATTTCTTTAAGCCCGAAACCGCAAGCAGCGTCAGGAGCGAACCGGAAAAACATTGAACGGTAATCTGCATGCAAAATCGAGAAACCGCGAATGCGTGGCCAGGAACCGCGTGTTTCGGCCGGGCTCCCCATATGTCGCGGACGCATTATCTCGCGTAGAATGCACGCGCGTGCATCTCGTGATGCTTTCTGGCAGCAGGTGTCTAACGTCCCGACTCTCAGGGCCGTTACGAATCGCACGAGGACGGGGCGCCCGGATTCGAAGCGATCACAGAGAATTCGCAACGGTAATGGAACGGAAACGAGGGAAATTTCCACCGAGGTTTTCACGGATGGACATGTTTGCGCTTTCTGAATGTCTACGCCTCGAAACTCTCCTCGCGTTGGTATTTCGCAGCGTGAAAATTTGTAGAATTGAAACTTTCCGGGGAAAATTGACTTTGGAGGCGTTGATATTTCTATATTTGAGACTTCTTAGATACTTGAGGACGATAACTATTTTGAGATGAATTATATCTTCTATTTCGTGCGGGACCCCATTGTTCTTAAGCCGTCCCTGGCCAGAGACGGCCATTGACAACCGGTGATCCCGTGATTTCCTCGGCTGACAGATTTCTTCGCGGCCGGAACGCATATGCCTACCGCGCGTCGAACTTCCGAAGGAAAAAAAAGAAGCGAGGAAAGAATAACCCGAACGGGAAAAAAGGGAGGAAAAAAAGGAGTCGAACTTCCGAAACACATGGCGAAACCGCACCCCGCGGTTCCAACTGTTGCTAATTTTCACCGCAGTTTTTCATGCCTCTTTCCGTCTCGAGGTTCTATCCAGCACGCGATCACGGTCACGCTTCTTTCTTTTGAAAATGCTCGCGGGAGACCCGGGACCGGTCACTCCTTTCAGGGGCATAATGATCGGCCAGAAGAAAAAACACAAAAAAACTGCGAGCGCACAGAGTTCCTGGATATTGCGTTACATATGTTTCAAACTTTCTTGCCCGACCGATTCGCGTACACCGATTGAAACCGAGATTTTTCCGCAACTTTCTCTCGTATTGCTTAATCGCAACGATACAAAGCCAAGACGTTCCAAATAATTTGAAAAGATCGATCAGACCAGGGTGTCGTCTCGCAAAATATTCCGAATCTGTATCCTTGGCGCGTGGGAGACGTTGTTGGGGGTGGTTTCTCTGTTCCCAGGCGAGAACAACCCCGACTGTAGTCCCGATCCTTTTGAAGCGTCGTTCCTCTGTACATACCGAGCGTCGTCCGGCCAAGGTGACGGCGTCTTCGGCAAACGAGAATCAAATATACATGAATCTCTTTTTCGGAACATATTCAAATCCAGCCGTCCTCGGATCAAATAACTCGCGGTGGTATCGGGTCGCCGATGTTGGCCCCGAGGTGGTCTCAGGCCATGAATATCATGACTGACCAAACTCGGTTCTCATACCAGTCACGTTCCGACGATTCCCGTAAGGTGCGGCCCGTAGAGTCGGTTTCCGGAAATCAGGCTATCGGGTTCCGCGCCTATGCGCGCGCGCGCACACCGTTCGCCCACCACTCGACAGGCCGGTTTCCGTTTTGAAACCACACGCCCGTGATACGGTTTTAAGCAAGGGCGAAGGGTGGAATTGTGGCTCCGTTACGGGGATATTTCGGGAAATTCTCGATCCTATTGGGGGACAGATTTTTTGAATAGGTAAAGTTCTGCCAGGAAGAGAAAGAAACTGCAAACCTCGCGGATGCTTCGGATCGATAGAGTCCGATTACAAATTCCTGTCGGACGAAACCGTAATGCGTGCTCCATACATTAAGAGCGGCAATAAAAAGTAAAGCATAGGAAATATCGAAGCAATTTGCCGTGGCATCGATCGTTCATTACGTAGCTACGATAAAAACCGGCACGTTATTCCGCAAGAATAAACTGCCAATAACTGTCGCATTCGGGACTCTCTTTAAAGTCGTTAGCGAGCCAACGTAATGCCGTATAACCTCTGACCTTACACAGCGAAACCCGATTACGTGAAACGGACTTGAGAGATGTATTATTGCCGTTGAAAACGATATGCACGAGCAAACTTTCTTTATCACGTTTTCAGAACGTCGCCGCATCAATTTCACCGGACAGTGGAAATCCCTGAGTCCATGGAAACCTAAAAATCGCTAACTTTTCCCCGTCCTCTCTGCGATCGATTCCCACAAATGATGTCGCGAGGTGGGTTACGCTTTGTCCTCTACGAAAGACTTTTCTAGCGATTATTCTTGTTTTTTAGCAGTCGATCGTTTACACCCGGTTTACGAACGGACGAGCGAAAAGTTTCGACAGGCGCGTCAAAACGCGATGAAAAGTGTTTTGTCGGTATCGCGAGCCGTCGAAGAAAATGATTGATTCGTCCTCGCGCGGCAACATAGATAACGCGACTTATGCAAACCGCGTCGGCCGCGTGATTGCTAAGACGGAAATTGTTTATCCGCAGCGTGGCACTATTTTTCCCTGTTTTTTTCCTTCGTTTTTACCCCTGCTCGCGGGAAACGCGAGTCTCGCGGGTAAAGAGGAACGATTAGTCACGAGCTTAACGTATTTACGTGACCGCCGCAATGGAAATTTGACGATAAACCCACGAACGAAAAGAGTAACGCCGTAAATAATGCTTTCCGTTCCGAAGTGTCATTTTTTTCCCCTTTCCCCCGCTATATCCGGGGATATCCGTGGAAGCGATAGTAGAAACGATAAATGTTATTTTCCGCGAAATTCGACGCGTCGTTCTGCCCGTACAGGATCGCGAGAAATTAAGCGGAACGTGATTTCTGAGTTTAAACCGCGGAACCTTGCTTTACAGAGATTATACGTCGACTATTCGGCAGCATCGTCGGGCAGACGGGCGAACAATAATCGGAATCAATCGTCGGGCGGGTCGAATAGGGCGTCGGGACTTCGGCATTGATGAAACCGACTCACCCCTCCGATGCCCGGAGGTTTTTTTTTTAATAACAGCAAGGGGATGCTTTTACGGGGGCGGATGCTGATTTTTCGTTTTCTGTCTGCGAGGAATTTAAAGCACCGCGGTTTTAGAGCGTTTTTAAAATTAACACCCTACATCGCGACGCCGAGAACAGACGGCCCCGTGTACCTACAGGGTGTACCATTAACGATTCGTCTACTCGTTCCCCGTCTTTAGTATCTAGAAGGTCGCATCCAAGTATAAAATGCCCGAAGACTTGATAAATTTCTAGTTTCCGAAAGTATCAAAGTTACCAAGGCAATTTCTGGCTGTTCGGTGAACCTTGACGTGCATCGAACGGGTTAAAATTGCATTTTTTTTGTAACTGAACGGTGAACGCCATACGGAGCACCCTGTATAGAGAACGACGTTCCCCGCGGCTCTTCACGGACGTGTCGTGTGTGCCATCGTGTTCGCACTTAACGGATAAGAGCTTCGAATCGCCTCGTAAACCGTCCGGCAGTTAACACCCGACGCTCGAATAGTAGCATTGCTACTTGACTACTATATACCCTTTCGCCCGGTCTTCTCTCTCTTTCTCTTTCTCTCTCCGCCTCTCTCGACTTTACGCGCATCCATTCCCTTCGGAATATCGTTGCTCCCGATCCCGGGTGTCACTCCGCGAGCTACGAATTTCTGCGTCCACTCGAGGCAGAACAATTTCATTTGACTGTTTGCACTCGCACGACACCGGTGCTCGGTACCACTCGGATTAATACTTTTCTATACTATACATATGTATATGTATATGTGTTTTGTATTTCATAATCTGGAGATACTTTTGCGAGACCAATATGGCTATAGATCATTCTCACGATACTTTTTTCCGAGAATTTGAGAAGGCGTTATTTTTATTCGAATTACGTTGGGAAATCGGATTTTTACGGAGACGCGTCGTGGTTTTTTGGTCGACGGTACGGCGAAGGAGAATGGTTATTTTCATTGGAGTAATATACAAGAGTTTGTAAAAACCAGCGAAGGTAATTTTCTCTTGCGGTCGTTTTTTCACGTATATAAAAGCCGTTCCTCTGACGGAGATCGCGATCCTACGGTACCAGTATTCTTCGGATGACACACGATAAAGGGTGTACACATCATAAACCTGGGGTAGACAACGGCGAGGAGTCGATGTGAGATTCCGCGAACACAATGGACCACGGCAATTCGGAATTATTCCCGTACGCGGGTGACGCTCGTATAAGACCCGGACGAGCTCCTCTCATCTCCGGAGTTCTATTCAAAAATATTACAAAATACCGTGGACGGTCCCGATAAATTTCGCGGCGTAAATTTCCAGGCGCCGATAGTTTCGTGGCGGTAGAAATTTCCGCGCCAGGAAACGCGAACGCGTAAATTGGGAATACCATCGTCGGTCTCATCCTAGGATTATTAACTCCGATATGTACGTATACGTATATGTACATACGTATGTATGCGGCTGTTCCACGGTTAATTATATCAGAAATCTACTTTCCAATTTAGCGAGCAATTCGCCCACCGTTGCGGTTTGCCGATGGCAACATCATCGTTATCACGCGGCGGTTCTATTCGACACGTATCCAATATTCGATAGGGACCAGTGAGGTGTTACGGTAATACACGATCGAGGAATGCCATTTGCCGGTTCTTGATTTATGCATTACAGAATATAGAGACACCCGTGACCCGCGGGGAATTCGGTGCCGTCGAATACAACGTGAGTATTATTCAAAGTGTTGCTCATTTGGACACGTGCACTAGGCCCCGGCGTAAATCGGGGTTTTGACCGTACTCAACGACACGTGACGACACGTGCCGCCCGTTGCGCATTTCGTCGTCTACGCGTATGCAGTTTGTTCGCCGCGCGGTTCCCTCGGATTTTTTCCTCTCTCTCTCTCTCTCTCTTTCTCTCCCTTCATACTTTGCATCCGTGAAAATTCCGGAAAACACCGCGAAACGAGGGAAACCGTTCGCAACCTCGCGTCGAAAATGACCGGCATTTTTTTGAGCAACGACGACGGTTGGAACGGTTGCAGGTTCGCAGGAGAAGTTCACCTCACCTTGCTGCGTCCTGAAACGAGTCATTGAAACGCGGAAGGGAAACTCGGAAAATGGAAAGCGATAAAAAATTCAACGACAGTCGACCGCGTATCGGTGAAACCGATTACGGTCGAGTGCCACGGCCACCGATAAGAGTCGACGATTACGTCGAAAATCCTTCGTGACGACTCGCAGCCATTTTTCAGCGGTTGACTCCGCTTTGACACCGCGCCACTCGTCGACCCTTCCCGTGTAACACACGTTACTACCTAGGGTGCCGGGCAGGGGGGTGGCAGGGGTTTACGTAACGACTACCCCACCGACGAACAGTTCGAACGAAACAGGTGAGAGAAAGAGAGAGAACAAAAGAGAGAGGAAGACAGAGCAACGTAGAGAGCAACGTAGCGATAGCACGAATACTGGGGGGGTAGAGAGGGGGACTTTGAGATCGGGGGGTTACAATTTCCCATGGATAATGGCACTTTGATTACCCCGTGACGCCGTGCGTCCTGTCAAGTGGCACGCCGGACTGTAAATGGTCGACGTGGAAAAAGTCAAAAGAGGGGGGGATAGAGTCGCAAAGGGAAACAGAAAACGAAACTTGTACGTACCCACATACCCGGGGTACTCGTTGAAACGTCCTCATAAACGAAAGTTAGCGATACCGAAAAGAACGTATAACGACACTCGTCCGACGAGAAGAAATAAAAAATTAACCGTCGGTCGCATTAGCATAACGGATTACGCGGTGACCATTAGGTACATGCGAGCCGCAAAGCTTTCATTGCGTACGTTTGCTCGTTTCCGTCGTCCACCCACCGTTTACTTGGAGTCTTCATGCGATTTCACGGAAATCCGATCGCGCGATTCGTCCGTTTCGCGGAAAAATCGTAAAGATCGCCGCGCAACGATACGTCGACCAGTAGTTTATCGGGGTTCCGGATTCCTCGGGCACCCGGTACATAGCTTGCGGACATGGACGTGGGGGGGCTTTTCGGGGCGAGCCACGTCCTCGACCGTTAAATACACTATCGGTAGATTTTCATTTGGCGAAACTCTCGAGTGGCGGCTTCGCTCGACTTTCTCGATGGTGCTCGAACATGCAACTGGTAGCGAACGATTTGCTGGCGCAACTCGAGTGCGCGTCTTTTGTACGGCTCGCACGATACACCGGGGTTGGATACGAACGAGGAGCCGGAGCAACCACGAGTGGAAACAACAATGGGTCCTACGGCGAACTTCCACGGGGAACAACGGAGCCGCTATGAGAACCCGGCCAAGTTAAATTCGATTAAAGTAGCCGTGTGTGCCCCGACAGCGAAACACGGGATTTCCGAGACTGTAATCGTGAGATCGTCAAACTTCCATGTATCCCGTTTAATCGGACATACCGTCAACCGCCGGGTATAATTGTCTCGCCGCCGTTACACGCTCGAATCGGGAACAAATTTGCGTGGCTGATTTTCGAACGAATAAACGTTCGATTTAACCGGCGGATTTCTCGAATTTGGCGCTAGTTTCGGGAAGAATTAGTCGGGATTCGAAGCAGGGTGGATAGTTGGCCTTTTCCGGCTAGATGGACGACGAGGCGAGAGCAAGTGAGATAGATAGATAGATAGATAGATACGGGGAGGGTGAGATAGAAGGAAGGTTAGGTGGGTTCAGGGGCTGTACCATGGGCACGAATCCCAGCCCATGCATACCAATCGAGCGGCAACCTAACAACGGTTAACCGCAGCCAGTCGACCCGCTGCTAATCAGAAAATCACGGTATACTGCGGAAACAACCCCCAACGGAGGGGTTGCATAGCCTGCGAACCGGTTCGGTCTCATAACGTGTCTTCACCCGCTGCGATCTTTCGCACACGTACGCCACGTCCACCCTGGAAGAGTCCCCTGTACCCGTGAAGTGGCAGGTTCACCTTGGAAACGTAGTTACGTCGAGAGGGTGAAATTAAATCTTTTCTAGCCATTTTCATTTTTCCAGAAATCACAGCCTCGAATCTTTGACGTCTACAGAGATATTTTTAAAAGCTATAATGGACTTTTGGTCGATGGACCCCGTTCGAGGAAAAAATGTATGGGATGCTTGGTGTGAGGACCGCTTTAGACACGAAATCGTGGGTGTCGAGTCGGCCGACGTTACCTGGCGGGATGTGACATAGCGTTAATTACGGGGTTAAATGTCAAGGGGTTAATAGCGAACCAATGAAGCGAAGAACGATTATCGGAACGCTCGACCATACGTGGACCTTCGCTTGTCGTGACGTAATCGGGTAGACGGGTGAGCTCGGTTAGTTGGCAGATAACGACGAGGGTTGAAAAGGGTTGTTGTCGGACCACGAAGTTTCGGTTTTCGCGGTAATTGGGTGACGCGGGACCGTCGAAAGGGAGTTTTATTATCTACCGTAAGAATTTCATATTTCTATTCGCCCGTTACGAACGTGAAGTTTCACATCGAACGTAATTCTTTTTCGGTGAAGTGGAATCGAAAGAATCGGAATCATCGGAATGGAAATGTAATATCTCGGGCGCGAAAAGGCGCTCAACGATACAAACGAACAAGCAAGTTTACGTGGACCTATCAACGCACACTTTTACATCCATTAGTTTCCACTTGCTTCCATCTCGCTTGCGATCGACGTCAACCCCATTTTTCACCCCTTCCTTCCGAGGGTCCAGGGTGTCGAGGTAGGAATCGCTGCCACTTAAGATTTTCTTG
This sequence comes from Mimumesa dahlbomi, assembly GCA_917499265.3. Classification (NCBI taxonomy): domain Eukaryota; kingdom Metazoa; phylum Arthropoda; class Insecta; order Hymenoptera; family Crabronidae; genus Mimumesa; species Mimumesa dahlbomi. The sequence continues at coordinate 11,377,902 of OU824125.1, read as the reverse complement.
GCGAGCGCACCCTTTCTTCGCCGCACTGCGAAATGAACGCTGGCTTAATCCCACGGCCAGAAACCGAACCCCAGCCCGCAATCCAGCCCTTGACCAAAATTAGACATATAGTTTTCGAGGACCCGTTTCAAAACGCGAATCGCAAGTGTGCAGGAAATCTGCGAGGTTTCGAGTGAACTCGATTGCGTTTTGGAAAAGTGAAATTTTAAACTGGACGTTCGCGAACGTTCTTCGACGCTCGGATACCCCCGAGGGACTTTCGGAAAATCATGGAGAGTAATGGAAAAAATAAAGAAGGAACGTCTTTGAGTCGCGACTCGTGGAAAGCGAGTTTATGTAGTTTTCCTGGAGGAAATTCGGTATTAAATATCCCGTGGAAAACGGAGCTCGAAAGACACCGGGCGGCGGAAGGAAGTTCGGTTTTCCAGGACGAACGCTTCGGGAAAAGAAGAAACAAGAGTCTCCGGTCGATCTCGGGAAAAGGGGACGTTTGTCCGCGCTTACCTCCTCTTTTAAGGTTCTTGTAGCGTCCCGGAAGTACGAAATCTAATTTAACCTCTTCCCGTCCGATAGCGCGGCTTTTCCCTCGCTTGAAATTTCCTTCCACATCGGTCTCCCGTGTAAACCGGACCCACGGTGAAGACGGGGGTTGGCGACGACGGGGGTGGGGTAAAAAGTTCCACGATCCGGGGAACTCGACTCCGAATCATCTGGGACTCGCGCGGCAAAGTGATTGATTATTTTTTTTTTACAAAAACCAGACGTATCGGCCCTAGCGAATCGCGTTTCGAGAACGAACGATTTCCCGATTTTCGAAATCCTCGATCGAATCTTTTCTTTCGCCGAGTCGAATGAAAACGCGATGGAAAAATGTCTTTGATCGGTGACGAGGGGGCGACCGGAGAAAAACTGCGAAAAGACGACGGGAGGCGTACAATACCGAGGAAAGTTTTCGCCAGACCGGATACCAGGAAGTTCCACCGTATTCGCGCATCCGGCGCGATAAATCTTGGACTCTTCCCGCCTCCTCGTAACCGCTGGCCAAGTCACCGAGCCCACCCTGTGCGTGGAATAAATTTGCGACCTAGCTCATCTCGGAGCCGCTTTCAGCCCTCGACACGAGAAAATTTCGATCGATCGGATCGATAGCTAGAAAACGATACCTATTTCTCGGGCGAGAGAAGCGGGAAATTTTAAAATAAATGTCTATTTAAAACATTTCAGGATACGATCCGTCACTTTTCTTTTTTTTCAGGATTTTTCTATAGAGAGAACGTAATCTCTCGATAATCCCCGCAAATCTTCTTTGTTGTCCGCATCCGACACAGAGATAATGATCGTCGCCGGTGTTTATGGGGTTATTGATGGTCGGTGGATCTTCCAGAATCCGTGAAGCTCGTATAATAACGTAATTAGCGGCCCGGTGACAAATTGAATAGATCCCGTATATATTCTTTTCATCCGGCCTGTACCTCGGGTCCTTTCGCCATAAATATTTCATGGACGCCCGGCATCCCCGTATCCGTGGAAAATCATCGAGCGTTCAGCGATCATCCCCTCCTCGTTGCGATACGGGGGTGCGACGGCGGGCACCCTCGGCAAAATTTTCTCCTGGAAAGCATGAAAAACCGATAATCTTTTCATCGATCAGCATCAGAATCCTTACGGAAACGTTTCCCGGGTTACGCGGAGTCATGGTTTTTTTATCGCTGAAAGGGGGAATTATCTTCTTAAAATTGATAATGATATACGGGGGTGTTTAAAACTCGTAACTTATAAAAAGACTAAAAAACCCATCTTTTCCATCTCACTCTTCGACAAACCGGAAGCTCGACTTCCCAGAGACGTTACCCTTAACGTGGACAATTCTACGATCGTTTCCCGTAGATTTGACAAAACTACCGCCAATGGGCAAGGAATAAAATTTGGGGAAATCGCGATTCAGACATCTTCGTCGGACGTTAGAGTCGATCGGTTGATCCAGCGGGGCCATTAACTCGCCGGTAACGTGCGAGCAAAGAGGGAGAGACGTCGGAGGGCCGATCGCGATCCTGGCGATTGGTCCCGATGCAATTTCGCCAACGGTACACGACGGTCTCGGGCACGTTGGCCGAAGGTGTTAAATTCACTGGATGTACGTCGGACGAGCCCCATTCCGGGGTAGCCGACAAATCCGATCGTATTTTCATCGACGCCAAATTGGCAATATCCTCGCCGGTGACGATTCCTGAATTATGCATCAGCCTCGGGGACAGTCGCCGCTTCGAAGTTTATCCATCCCGCTCGTTTCCATCCGGCTCTCTTCCACGCGCGGAGTTTTCCACCCCCGCAACCGCGCCACCTATCTCCCGGTCTGCGCTCCGCAACCTCTCCTCCCTTCCTTCGGACCCTTTCTCCGTCGATGGAAACGTCACTTATTGGTCGAACGAAAGGGAGGAAAAAGAGAGGATACCGACGGATCCGACCAATCACGATGAACGGCCGTGATAATGCTCGCGGTATCTACGACGGTACAGACGCCGCCAAAACCTCTTTGCTGATCGAACGATCGACGAGGAGACGGTAATCGGTGAGCGAGCAACGTTTCCCGCGATCTTTAGCTGGAATTTTCTTTATAACCGCGAAGGTTCTCCGAGCAAAAGTCTGCGCGGGAGAAATTAAACTTCGTCACGATGGTAGGTAATGATTTCCTCGGGCACGCTTCGACCGGTAGCGTCCCGAATTTGGAACGGGACACCCCGATTAGACGTTTCCGCGTCGAGACCTTGGAAAGTAACGAAGCGTCGCGGACAACGACGGGAAAAAAGAAAGAAATCCGTCGTGGATAATCGAATCGAGCGTTTGGAAACGGCCCTCAAGCCTTTACGAGAGGGGACAGACAATAGAAGGTAAAAGTAAAGCGTCGTTCTTGGAACGGAGGGCTGCTCACCCCAATAATAAAATGATAAGAACCCTCGTCCCACCCCTATCCTACCAGCCTCCCTCCACGCTTCCTCCGACCGGACCCCGGTCGTATATAAATGTCGATATTATTGTAACGAAGCGCTTTTCATACCAATTTCTTTCCACACACTTGTCCGCGCAACACGAACCGCCAAAACTGAACGCACGCCAATTCGAATTTCTAATTCCCGCGAACCGTGAACGTGCGAAACATCGATTTGTAATTAATTCCAAAAATTGTAACAACCAAAGGTATCTATGTACTGTTTGTAAAATTATGACAATTCAAATACACGTCTCACCACGGTGAAAAATATATTCCCAGCCTTATTCCGATCTCGATGGTTTTAGGCACGGTGGTTTTTATTCGACTTCTGAAATAAATATGCAAATTCGCCGGCGGAGGTGAAAAAGATAGAAAAAAATGTAGTCCAGGTTTGGTCCCATCGCTACGCGGCAGTCGCTTACACGCGACGCGCGACGTGCAATGCAATTATTAGGGTGCACTCGGACGATAGACGCGAATCGAGCGAAACGATGGAACACCGATCTCCGCCGGCAGAGATCGATTTCCTATTTACAAGCGGCGGCCGCGACTCTCTTCCGCCTCTGACTTCCCATGCGAACTGCTCGGAATTCCGATAGCCCCGAACCGTGGAAAACTCTGGGCAAATCGACGGCTTCGAACGACTCGCGAACAAAACTATTTTGCGTCGGAGGACAAGGTAGTCGGGGTTTCGTAAATAAAATGAACACAATCTTTCGAATTATGATGGTTTATTCACATGGTACTCGATACAATTTTTAGTACAGATTTGTTTGCTTCGTCGAAAAGAGATTTTTACCATTTCGATAGAAGAAATTTGGAAAAATCGCCCGAAATGAATAGCCAAATGTTTGTGCGCGTGTTTTCCCGAGCTGTTTCGCGCGTGTTCTTTGCTCTCGGCCTCGCGAGTCAAAAGGACAGCAGTTTCGCGAGATTACTGTGAAACCTATTCGAATTTAGACTTGGACATTTCTTAATAAAAAAATTATATATAAATATAATCATATGTATCTCGAGTGTCGCGTGACCAAAGAAGTCCGTTCGATGTCCCTTAATAGAGTTGCACCACTTGATTTCAATAATCTCAGAGTCACGTGTAAAATTTTCTCAACACTTCACTCCTAAAGAGAATTTTAAATATTTTTTTTTTCATTATCTTTTTTTGTAGGACAATTTAATATCACGATTAATAAATTTAGCACGAAAGTGCGACGTTGGTCACGCGACGGACGACACACAAAACCAGTCGGTTCGCTCATCTCGCGCTTGCGTTCGCCCGGATCGCTCGAGCAAGGTACCAAACGAATGCGATAGATTTCAAAGTTCCAGGGTTTGCTCGCGCGATCGTAGAATCGTCGGCGGATGAGCGAGTCGGCCATAAATCGTTGACGCTTATCGATCCAGGAGACCTCTAATTTGATAGGTTTCACAAAAAACTGCCATGATTTCGTCGTCGATCGGCCAACACGATTTGTCAAACTTCCTTCCAGGACTCGTCAATCCTCGACTCCGTTTGCTCGTCCCAACTCGGTGATTCATCTTAAATATTTTCCAATCCTGCGGAAAAAGAAATGATTTTCAAAATCCAAAAGAGAAAATAGGCGATAAAATAAATCGAACGGAGAGAAGTAAAATCTGGACCTACCTTCACGCGGTCGTCTACGGCTTCCTCCTCTTCTTCTTCTTGTTCTTCTTGTCCTCGCAGAAGTTCTCGTCTCGTTTTCTCTTTCCGTTGCAAGGCTTCTTCTCTATCGGACAGTAGAGGGGCTCCTTGCAGCAGGGATACTTCTCCTTGGTGGGGCACGGTGGCAGGGTCGGTTTCGCGACCTTCTCCGGCTTGACGTTGTAGCAGGGACAGGGGCCGGGATGCGTCTTCTTCGGGGGTGGACACGGACAGAGGATCACCGGCTCGGTCGGAGCTTTCGGGAGCGGCGGAGGAACGCAGACCTTCGGGTCTTTCTTCGGTTTCGACTTGGAGCGGATCTCCACCCGGGGCAGGCTGTCACGAGATTTCGGGACTTTGGGACAGGGACGCGGGGAGACGAACTTCGGGTCGGGGCACTTGGTCTCCCCGTACTGCATTTTCTCGGGTTTCGGTACCTGGGGTAGCTCGCACTTCGGCTTGGGTATGCAAGTGTCCTCGCAGGTTAATTTCACTACCTTCGTCTTCGACTTCGTCGACTTCTCTTCCTTCGGTGGATCGACGCACTTTGGCCTGACCTTGTCGCACTCGCTCTCCCTTTTGCACTCTTTGGCTTTTTTCCTCAGCGAGCAGATATCGTCCATACTCTTGCAGCCCTTCGATGCACCGGAGTCGTCCTTCTTGCCCAACGTGACCGCGGACCAGTGGATCCCCCTTCGGACTTTTTTCACCGATCCCACGGAATCTAAGGGCGCGTGATAGGTGGACATCTTTCGCCGTTTGCCCTTCTTCGAACCCTTCGGACTCTTCGGACTCTTCGGACACTTGGGGCACGAGGGCACCTCCCTCGGACAGGTCGCCTGCGAGACCCTCGGGGGACAAGGTGGACACGGTTTAGGGCAAGGGCACGGCGGTGGTGGCTCCGGACATGGACACGGAGCGCAGGGTGGCGGAGGTGGACACGGCTTCGGTTTCGGGCATTCCGCGCAAGGCGGGCAAGGTGGACAGATCCTCGGGGCAGGTGGCGGTGGACAGGGCAAAGGTTTTGGGCATGGAACGGGCGGTGGACACGGTGGACACGGCGGCGGAGGTGGACAGCAGGGTGGTGGACACGGCGGAGGACAAGGGCAGGGCTCGCAGGGCGGTGGGGGTGGACACTCCCTTTGCGGTGGACACGGAGGGCACTTCGGAGCTCGCGGACACTTTGGCGGAGGTGGTGGAACGGGCGGTGGACAAGGTGGAGGGCATTTCGGCGGTCTAGGTAACTTGGGTGGAGCGGGTGGTTTCGGCGGAGCAGGGATCTTCGGAGGTTTCGGCAACCTGGGAAGCTTCGGGGGTGGTGGACACTTCCTGAAGCAGATCTTTGGCGGAGGAGGCGGTGGCGGAGGTTCCGGACAGGGCGTCGGACAGGGCGGTGGACACGGTGACCGCGGTAAATTCGGACATTTCGGATTTTTCGGCCTTGGCCGAGCGCAGGGTGGCATCGGTGGGATACACTTTTCGGGAGGTGGACAGGGTCGTTTTCGCTGGTAGGATTGTCGACAGGGCGTCCTCTCCCCGGCTTGTCTATGATTCTTGTTCCTCGATTTCGGGGAGAACGACGGCGACTTCTTGGGGGGAACCGGAGGCAGGGGTGGACCGCGGGGCCGTTTCTTCCCAGACTTTCCGAACAGACTCGAGGTAATGCCAAAGTTTCTCCTCTGTTCTCGCAGGTACCTCGACAGCTCTTTCGACAGGGAAGGCTGTACGGGTCCGTTCGTAAGATTCCTGGCGCACACTAGCCCCAGATTCGGCGGTTTCGGGCCCCGTGTCAGGCCCGTAGACGCTAGAACACCGCCGCCTCCCATCGTCGGTGTCTTGAATGATCCCAGAGAGTAACGATTCTTGAACTGCGCAGAGAAGACAGAATTTGTTTGGTTTTGAAAGAGTTCGCAGCGAATCTCTGGCTCGTTTTGCGCCTGATGAAACGTTTCCGTGTCTGCCGCTAACCTCCACGTACCCTCTGTCTCTCACGATCTAGCATTTCGGTATTTTACATGGTTTCTTCGGTGGGCATTTTACGCAGAACGACTTCTTTTTTTCCCGCGGTTTCTTAGGATAGCCCGGGGGCCCCATGGGCGTGCACGGGCCCTTCGGTGGATGACAGGGACTCTTGGACGGCCAACCCGGCGGACCTTCGCCACAATCTGGCTCGCCGAGTCGTAGCTCTCCGGGTTTCGCAGCCTGATGGTCAGATCGTTCGGTGTTTTTTGGATTTTTTTTTGTTGGTTGTGTGTTTTTGTTTTTTTGTGTTTATACTCGGTAACTCTTCCAATCCCGAAACGTACCTCTCTCTGGCCCACCTCCCTATACCACGGGGAATACTCGGAAAAAGATAGGAAGACGGTGGAAATAAAGTTCTCGTTCCATCTCCCGTGGAAGTCAACGCGACTCTCTCTTAGGAACTTTTTTTTTTGGTCAACTTGTAAAACCCACGTATTCGAATCTAACGATCTCGCGACAACAAAAACTCCGCAATCACTCGGTATACGCTTGGACCGAGGGTTCCTGCGTGACAAACTCCGTCTTCGTTGGTCCGGGGTGGTCTTTCTTTTCGTTTTTCGCGTTCATCTTCCCCTCCCTTTTCGCGCTGGCTTGAAAGACTCGTCGCTTGAACTCCGAGACCTTCTCCACCAGGGCCTTAAGTCTTTCCATCGCGTCCTTGTCCTGGGACGACATCGTTTTCCAATGATCCTGGGCCGGAATCATTTCAAGGTCGGCTCGAAACGGCTCGGTCGGCGAGAACAACGCGGGGACAAAGTTGTCGTAGTCCTCTTCGATGGTATTCCCGGTGTGCATCTGCCCGTAATCCGTGCCGATCTCGTCCTCGTACTCGTCGCCCTGGGGGAAGTAGTCGTCGTTTCGCAGACGGTCGAGACGGATTGTCTGGGGATCGGCGAGCGATTTTTCGGGAGTCTTCGAGGCGGTCCAGGATTGCGATCTGGCGATCGTCGATCCGTTCGGGACGGGGGTCAGTGAGAACGGGCCAGTTTGTTCCCTCTGCGAGGACAGATCCGAGATTCTCGAGTTTGCGTCACGGTTGTATGGTTTATGTTTGTTTGATTTTTTATTTTTATTTTTTCGTTAAGACTTTTTTAGATTTTTTGTTCTTTTTATGAGGAAGAGGCAGAAGGGAGGTGGAGCCACAGCGACGAGTTCGTTATTTTTATTATTTAAGGCTCTAAACGTATCGTTCTAGACGGTTCTTTTTTTAAGTGGGATTTTTTTTATTCACCCCTTCGCGAGAAACTTTCACGGAAGGCTTGTACGGTTGACCCTTTGCAACGCCGATTGCGAATCTGGTTCCTCGAATTTGGTTTTGAACAGCAAACGACAGATTGAATGTTAACTCGGAGGTACGAAGGGTCGACCGTACACTTTGAACGAACAGACTTCTGGAAACTTACTTGACTGGGGTTGATACGGCCCTGGCACGTGTTCGCAGACCCCGCGGCGTTCTGTAGCTGAAATTCAAACGGGAAAAATGCAAGTAACAATGAGTTTCCATGTATGTCGAGTGGTTCTACTCTACGAGTAATAAATCGAGGCTCCTAAATTAAGTCACACGTTTATTCGCACCAAACATAGTTCACTTATTGACAACGATACAAAGATTTTTCTAATTCGCGCGAAAGTTTCGAGAACTCTCGCGAGACGAACGAGATCCGTTCGCTACGTTTTCGTTTCTCCCATTTCGTATTGTTCGTTCCGTGTTCACGTTAATCTGCCGCGCGGCTTAATTATGCTGCTGAAATCCGATTGAGAGAACGCATTGGTGGCGATGGAGAAGTCTCGGATGGCTTGGAGCTTCGACAAATCCACGCGAGAATTGTCGTACGGCGAGAAATTCATCGAAGCCAAAGTAGAATATTTTCTGCCAGATTTTTTCGCGCCCCCGCTATTTTTCCCGTCGTTCGGACATCCCGGGGCACGGAACACCGGAGGACATTCCGTTCTTTCAGTTTTACAAGTTTCCCTTTCCGTCTTGCAGCTCTCCCTTTCCGTTTTACAGGTATCCCTTTGAGGTTTACAGCTATCCCTTTCCCTAGGGCAGGTCCTCGCCGGCTTGCATTTCCTATCGCCGCCCTTTCTCGGTTTCTTGTACGGGATACACTTCGCGGGGCCCTTTTTACACTTTTTCCTCGTCTCCCCGGCGTCTTTGCATTTCTGTGGTCGACGGGCCTTGCAGGGCGGAGGTCTGGTCCTTTTGCAAGTGGGTCTCGTCTCAGCGGGGCAGGGCGGCGGTTTTTTCGACTTTTTCTGGCAGCTCGCCCTTCCACAGTTCCCCGCGTCCTTCGCCGGCGATCGTTTCTTGCAGAGCTCGTCCTGCTTCCGGTTCTTTCCCTTGTTGCAGAGGTTCTTCAGCCTGTCCTTCAGACTGCGCTTCGAGTCGCAGCCCTTCGGCGAGAAGAGCACCACGTTCGGTGAAGGGGCGTTCGACGACGGTTCGACGAAAAGAGAATCCAGGTTATAAGAGTTCAAGCTCGTCAAGGACGATCGTCGATTCGTCTGCATGTTCTTCAGGAACACGGCGATCTTCGAGGACACTCTCCTCGTCCACGAGTCCTCTTCGCTCTCTGTGTCGTACTCCTCCTCTTCGTTGACAGCCACTTTGTCGTTGCGCGAACGATTCTCCAGGTCTTCTTTATTCAAGGTCGAATTATCCCTTTCCGGAGGAATCTGCTGACTTCCGGAACCCAGAGTCTGTTGGTTTTCTTCGGGTTCCACCGTAGGCATCTTGTGCACGGAATTCACCGTCGGAATGGGTCCGTCAGCTTTGATCTCCGCGGAATTCGTCATATTTACGTCGATCGATCGATCGACAGCGAGTTCGGGTGGCTTTTCGTTCTGCACGGCTGGGAGTTTATTCGTCTTGTGGCCAGTATGTTTGGGATTTTGGTACTCCTCGACGAGATCGGTGCGGAACACCTTGGAGAACAGCCAGGATATAGGTTTTCTGCTTTGATTCTCGAAATCGTAGAGCAACTTTGGCTTCCTGTTCGATAGGGCGGCCGGGATCGACCAGTTCTTCGATTTCTCGCTCTTCGGGCGGAACTCGAATCTCGGGGTCTCGATCCTCGGCTCTACCGTCACTTTTTTTCGACTCTTTCGTCTGTCGTTTCTCGAATCCATCGAAGAGTCCTCCGAGTGATTCCTCGATTCCCTTCTGCACTGGCTTCTCTTTTCCATTCTAGCGCCGTGCTCGATCTTGATCCCGCTGGTCCCCTCGTCGGACCCCGTGAATACCGGGATCTGGGACACCGTGGCGAAATTCCTCTGTAACTGTTCCATCCAGTTCCGTTTCCGTGTGAATTTCACATCGAAAGTCTTGGTCATGGGACCAGTGGTCTCGGATCGTTTGTCATTCCTCGCCATGAGATCCGGCAGCCGCTTATAGATCTCGGAGACCATGGGACTGTTCTGCGTGTGGGGGCCCATTTCGCCGAGAACTTGAGAGCCGTCCCCCTGAGGACAGACGGAGACACGATTTCAAGGTCAGCCCGAAGACGATAGTATTTTGTATAGAAGTGTGGAGATGTACGATGGATTCGCACACATCCGTCGATCCTTCAGGTTTCAAGTCCTTCCGTGCTGATTGATTCTTCCGTCGCTTCTTTCGTTTTACAAAAACGTTCCCAGAATTATCGTGTTCACGATTTTGTTTCGCTCGCAGTGAACAGCGGAAACTGTTCGATCTCGATCGTTTGAGTTCTTGAAACTTCTGCTACACCCTGTTCGTCCATGGGGTGGCACGAGGATTCCCGTGGAAAATTTACCCAGTGCCACCCCATAGACTTCGTGGACTCCGCCTCGGCCTCTCAGGGCTTTCGAACGCGATGGGAGATACGTATGGGAAATGTTCGCAATTAAGTTTTAATCCGATATTTCGTTTGATTCGTTGTATAAGTAGCTATCCGGATGGGTATCAGGATATATTCACCGCGTAGATCGCGCTCGATTCGATTGAAATTCGGTGTAATTGGTTACGTTCAGATGTCAGACATGTCAATTTCATTCTGACAGGCGAGTGACAGATTTCGCGAGCGTCTTTTGTTGTTTTTTGGTCGCTATGACGATCAACGAGAGATTGGTAAAATTTTGCAAAATAAGATCTTACCTTTGGTTTGGCGAGCGGTCCTGCGGAAACTTCTTCGGCGATTGGCAATTTGCGCAGAGCCTCCACCAGTTCGTCGGTCTTGCTCTAAACATTAAACATACTTTTGCTTTACATCGATACGAAATTTAATTCCGAGTTCTTTTCGAAATGTTCGCAATGAAAATAGACTTTTGAAGATTCGATCGTTGAATCTGCAAAGATCAGCCGCGTTTCTTTTTAAAGGGAGAACGAAATATCTCGTTTCGCTTAACTTTCGCATTGTCTCTGAAAGGAAATAATATGGTTCGCCTAACTTCTTAATTTCCAATCAAGACTACTTAAGAGAGGTCCGCCAGGACGAATCGAGACCAATTTAATTATAATTTTCCGCGACTCTTCGGAACTTATCTTTAGCCGTCCCGCGTCGGTTAACAAAGTTACAAAACTGACAAGAATTACGCTAATTTCTTTTAACCTTTAAAAACCCGAGTCTCGTACAATAAAAGCCAGCAAAGTTTACCACCGTTCGCGATTTCCTTGCACATAATTCTGCTACATAAAAATTAACGTAAAAAGTATCTAATGAATGAATAAACAACGTACCTGCTCGATATTCGACGTTCCTTTAGTGAAATAATTCGAGGCGTCTTTGAGCTTCTCGCCCGCTGATTTCCCCTTGTTTCGGGATTTTTCCAGCATCATCAGCATTCGCGAGTTCTGTGGACCAAGTCATTCAAATTAATACCGTAAATATTCTCAGAGAATGTTAGAAACATTCTCAAGTCCCACGAGCAGGACCGATTGAGTCATTAATCCATCCCAGCATTTTTCTAAACAATTAAATCGACAGGAATTTCCATGGAATCGCATTCGCACGAGTCCCCGTATAAAAAGATAATGTAAGTCTCCACTTACGGGACCGAATTCCCCGTCGCAGTGCATTCTCGCGGTGTTCGCGAACCTTTTGTTCGCCGCGGCCACGTCGTAAAGGGCGAGAACGTCCAATCGGGATCCCTGTTTCAACATCTGGGAAAGCGGCCGCGTTATTTCCCCCGCACCCATCATCGCCGCCTGTTCGGAACGTTCGTTATAAGAGCCATTGTCCGATTCGGACACATCAAAGGGTCGTGTTAATTATTTTCCGTTTCATTAATAATTCATTGTAAATATCGTCGATAATTCTGAGGTCGGATATTCCAAATCATTGGAGAAGTACAGGATCGAGGAATGATTGCGAATCCGAAATTAGCGAAAGAAATATTTAATTAGATTAAACTGATAAACGTTAATTGGCTAAAATAATTGAGGCAGGACCGCCGAAGTAAAATTAATCGACTATTATAGAATTCAGGGATGATACGATAAAATTAAACTATATTCCCGTTACGTTAATTAGACTACCTTAAAGTTCTCCTCCCCAGCGTGATATCTTCGCTGTCCAAGAGATTTGACGATGGATTTCGCGGCTCGGGAAAACATTTTGAAAACTATTGATGGAGTACTTAAAATTTTTGATACGCCTTCATGGGGCGCCTGATATTTCCAAACTGATGGATTCCAGTGTTCCCAAGCCAAACAGCGAATTGTGATTGTTTTAAAAAAATTGCAAGTCGATGCGAAGCGATCGCGTTTCCCGTGAGTCGTTCGTAAAACATTTCTTTTCAACTGGCTTTTGAAATCAATAATTTTGTACAACGATATTCGGATAAATATTCCAAGTTCTTTTTAACAGTATCCATAGTTAAAAATCAAATAGTAAACTACATAATCCCGAGTTGATAACCCTGCATGCGGGTGGCTTGAAATACCGACACATAGTCACCTCTCTTATCGACACAAAATCGATAATACCAATTCCTTCTATATCGACGAACGCAAAGACGTCGAAGCTGCGGGCGTACTCTGTAGCCCACAGTTACCTTATCATTTTTCTGTCGCAATCAGCGTTACCAACGTTCCCTAAAATCGACATTAATAATTCGAACGGGGTATAAGATTCATACGACATGCTGTTAGCACAGACGATATATAGTAAATATAAATTGGCTAATTAAGTAATCGATTTCTTTGTGTGTTTACAGATGGAAACAGTATTGCAGAAACTATCTGAAGCAAGGATCAGCAAGTGCAGTGATTCTAGTTTATGTGATGGATTATTTAAGACACTTAGCGTATAAGTTATGAAATATATGTTTTACCAATTATTATATCTAGCCTATAGACTTTTACCAATTATTATATTTAGCCTATAGACTGTAGGTCTTATTATTGTATATTACAAGTCTTTGAATAAATCGTATTTATGGTATATCACGAGTTTCGTAATTTTAAACCCTTTCCTCTTAGTCGTAAAACAAACCTTTGATAATCCGTGAACAACGAGGATTTTGTGCCATCTCCTATGCCATTATGTATTCCTATTACAAAGTCTCGATGTTACCAAAATGATATCAGAAAATGTAATATTTTCAACGATCGGGTGACCTTGAAAATGATGACGTCACAGGGGCGAACTCGTGCCACCTCCTATGACGTCATGTGATCCTGTTACAAAGTCCAGATTTTCGGAAATTTTTCGTTCTAACTTCGAAATCCGGGCCGCGAATTAATTCGCGGAAATTCCTGGAATTGTGACGTCATTTCCAAGAATCCGCGAACTCGTGCCACCTCCTATGACGTCATGTGATCCTGTTACAAAGTCCAGATTTTCGGAAATTTTTCGTTCTAACTTCGAAATCCGGGCCGCGAATTAATTCGCGGAAATTCCTGGAATTGTGACGTCATTTCCAAGAATCCGCGAACTCGTGCCACCTCCTATGACGTCATGTGATCCTGTTACAAAGTCCAGATTTTCGGAAATTTTTCGTTCTAACTTCGAAATCCGGGCCGCGAATTAATTCGCGGAAATTCCTGGAATTGTGACGTCATTTCCAAGAATCCGCGAACTCGTGCCACCTCCTATGACGTCATGTGATCCTGTTACAAAGTCCAGATTTTCGGAAATTTTTCGTTCTAACTTCGAAATCCGGGCCGCGAATTAATTCGCGTAAATTCCTGGAATTGTGACGTCATTTCCAAGAATCCGCGAACTCGTGCCACCTCCTATGACGTCATGTGATCCTGTTACAAAGTCCAGATTTTCGGAAATTTTTCGTTCTAACTTCGAAATCCGGGCCGCGAATTAATTCGCGGAAATTCCTGGAATTGTGACGTCATTTCCAAGAATCCGCGAACTCGTGCCACCTCCTATGACGTCATGTGATCCTGTTACAAAGTCCAGATTTTCGGAAATTTTTCGTTCTAACTTCGAAATCCGGGCCGCGAATTAATTCGCGGAAATTCCTGGAATTGTGACGTCATTTCCAAGAATCCGCGAACTCGTGCCACCTCCTATGACGTCATGTGATCCTGTTACAAAGTCCAGATTTTCGGAAATTTTTCGTTCTAACTTCGAAATCCGGGCCGCGAATTAATTCGCGGAAATTCCTGGAATTGTGACGTCATTTCCAAGAATCCGCGAACTCGTGCCACCTCCTATGACGTCATGTGATCCTGTTACAAAGTCCAGATTTTCGGAAATTTTTCGTTCTAACTTCGAAATCCGGGCCGCGAATTAATTCGCGGAAATTCCTGGAATTGTGACGTCATTTCCAAGAATCCGCGAACTCGTGCCACCTCCTATGACGTCATGTGATCCTGTTACAAAGTCCAGATTTTCGGAAATTTTTCGTTCTAACTTCGAAATCCGGGCCGCGAATTAATTCGCGGAAATTCCTGGAATTGTGACGTCATTTCCAAGAATCCGCGAACTCGTGCCACCTCCTATGACGTCATGTGATCCTGTTACAAAGTCCAGATTTTCGGAAATTTTTCGTTCTAACTTCGAAATCCGGGCCGCGAATTAATTCGCGGAAATTCCTGGAATTGTGACGTCATTTCCAAGAATCCGCGAACTCGTGCCACCTCCTATGACGTCATGTGATCCTGTTACAAAGTCCAGATTTTCGGAAATTTTTCGTTCTAACTTCGAAATCCGGGCCGCGAATTAATTCGCGGAAATTCCTGGAATTGTGACGTCATTTCCAAGAATCCGCGAACTCGTGCCACCTCCTATGACGTCATGTGATCCTGTTACAAAGTCCAGATTTTCGGAAATTTTTCGTTCTAACTTCGAAATCCGGGCCGCGAATTAATTCGCGGAAATTCCTGGAATTGTGACGTCATTTCCAAGAATCCGCGAACTCGTGCCACCTCCTATGACGTCATGTGATCCTGTTACAAAGTCCAGATTTTCGGAAATTTTTCGTTCTAACTTCGAAATCCGGGCCGCGAATTAATTCGCGGAAATTCCTGGAACCGTGACGTCATTTCCAAGAATCCGCGAACTTCGTGCCACCTCCTATGACGTCATGTGATCCTGTTACAAAGTCCAGATTTCAGAAAATTTACAAATTTTTCGGGATTTTAGACTTTTGTATTAGGAGAACATGATAGCATAAGAAGTGGCACGCTTTCGGCCGTGACGTCATCAAGTTCAAGGTCATCCAATCTTAGAAAATTTTACGTTCAAAGATCAAATTTTCGGAATTTTCGTCTCTCTACCAGGAGAATATGATAGCATAGGAGGTGGCACGGGTACGGCCCTGTGACGTCATCAGTTTCAAGGTCACGCGATCTTTGATAGTTTTGCGGTCTTCGATCAATATTTCAGAATTTTTGTATCTTCAACCAGGAGAATATGATAGCATAAGAGGTGGCATGAATTAGGCCCTGTGACGTCATCATTTTCAAGGTCGTCCGATATATACAACTTAAGCATAAATTCCACGCGAAACTTTTACTGCCCACCCCTGACGCGGAACTTATAAGTTAATCTTATGCATAAGTGGAAAGGATAGGAATAATTGTTATAAATGAAAACTCAGTTTTTACCAAATACAAACTGTTTATTAATGATGCAATACGTATAATATATATGCTAAAGTATAAATCATGTTACGAGCTATTAGTGGAACTTAACTAGTATCTTAAAACGAGTAAGAATGATTATAAACAATTCTTGCAACAACGAAGCCGTGCCGCTGCTGTGTCCCTGAATACTGCATGGAAACGGGCTGAGAAATCAGTCATCCTCGTTTATGCTTTCACGTTGTAAGTAGCTTTACCTGCATCAGAATGGAAACAGTGTAAAAATGCAGTTAGAACAACGTAGTAATTACTGTAGGGTATGACAGATTTCTGTATGACAAAGTGTGGAGTGCAAGGAAAGGATGTTTGGATCAGGTTACTATGTAAGGTGCGAAAGACAAATGTTTGGACCGTGTGACAGTGTAAGGTGTATGGAAAGGATGTTTGACAAATGAAAGAGTCTTAATATTAAAGAGTGTAATTTAGGCTACGTGTTCAATAAATTAGTGTTGTCTTTTATTTAAATTGTTTTGTTTTAACCTGCACAACTCTCCTGTCCTACCACTAATGCGTAGGAGATATCCTATGATAGAGATAAGATACCCGTTTGGAATTAATTAAAAATGAAACGTTCTTCCGGGTGTACGGTATTACAAGAGTAATTCGTTAGACGTGGAATGTAATTTCGAAGGAAAACAAAATGAACGGAACGAATTCAATCGAACTAATTTAATTTCAATTCGAATTCGACGAGTTTCACAAATCTATCGGAGCGTTTCGCATACAATATCTATTATAATTCATAATTAATTCATAATACTACTAATTGATATCTGGGATATTTCAAACTGTTCGAATATCCGATGCGAGATATTCAATTATTCGTCGTAGATATAACAATCTATAATTATTAATGCATTACGTAGAAATATTATTTCTTCGAGGATCTTCAACCGACTGTCTATCGTAACGAAATTTTGACACCCTCGCAAAACACCGCCCCAGGTTCGAGCTTGACTTACTTACCAAGGGGTGTGCGCACCCCCGTGAGACCTAAAAACATTTCAAAACCAGCGGTTCTCATCCAGTTTCATTATAAAACACGCATGGAATCGGATAAAAATTCTTTATTTCATCATTGTAGCCAAATGTTGTGCGTTAGAGACATTCTTTTCCAGCGCTGTCACCGAAACGTTGTTACACAAACGGCAAAGAACCATGATGCACCCTGGATTCCTCCTCAGTATCCCTCGTCGGAGCACGTGATGGTGTAATCCGGATACGTCTTCTCGAGCAGTGCAACCGAAACAGCGTGATCCGCCTTTCCGAAACCCTGCGAATCAAACGAATGGCTTTCAATTTTCTCCGAAGTTTCAATGTTCACGGCGGTCCCGGATGAAGTTATTTTTTAATAAGCAACCACCCCCCGTACGGTCAGCAACGTGTCGATATGTTAAAAAAAAAACCAGCTCCGGAATTTCTTGGCAGGATTTCCTTCTGGGATTTCTGTCGGGAGTGTGCCGGGTTTTCCGGGAATGGAATTTTCATTTTTACAGGATAATCCGGGATCGAGCGACGGATGGGGGGAGGGGGTTGCTTCGTAAATAATGGAGAAACCCGGAACCGCGTAAGAACGTTTTAAATTATTCAAAACGGACGGGGCAGCAGCGTTTTCGCGAATACCGCGGGGGATATGTTTTTTTCCGCGATTGGTTTCTACCGGGCTACAAGAATGGCCGCTCGTAAACGCGGGAAAATTGCGCGATAAAACGCGACACGGAAATCGCACGAAAGGAAACTCGATCATTACGCGTTCCCGTTGTACGTAATCTTAGCATCGGGAGATTTCGAAACGACTGCGAGGTTTACGGGTATTCGTCACCCCTGCCGTCTCTCTCCTCTCTCTCTATCTTTCTTCAATTCTTGTTTAAATTTTGGCGCAAGACCCGCGCCCTACGCTTCGTGGATTAATTTTAGAAATTTCGTCGTTTCCATGGTCGTGAACGACCGTTCACGTGGCAAACGTAAATTACGAGCCGGACGGAGCTTAACCGTCGATTAAATTCCGACATATCGAGAGCCAGGGTAAATCATTCCGCCGTTAATCTAGGCTTCGGTAAATAAACTTAATTTAGTGTTCTTCGTAGCGGGATAATGCCGGCCAACCGATGGAAATTTCGTTGGACGTTCCGTGCGAAACGCCATAATGTCGATCGGTATATTATCTCCACTGACCTGAGAGTATCCGTAGACCTTGATGACTCTCTCGTCGGGATCGTGCTCGATTCTTCCGCCCCCTACACATTTCGCTTTTAATCCGGGATGCTGCTCGAGCTGTACGCCGACCTCGTCGAAAATATCCGCTGCAACGGAAAAAGGAAACCAGGTTAAATTCGAGCTTCGAAATCTGCATAAAACTTTGCGCGATAAACCTAGTGGGGTGTCCTCTACCCTCGCGATTTACATGATCTTGCCGATATCGATCCGAGGACAATCGCCGCTATCGTATCGCTAACTCCCGCAAATATTTCGTGGGAAAGTTTTTCAATCGAGAAATGGAATTTCACCGCCGCAAAGTGATTTCGGTTTTCAGTACCGCGATCGGATCTGCGAGGCCTGAAAAACCGACGGAGAAACGAACTTTTCCCGGTGTAATTTTCACGTATCGACGACGTTGTCACCGTCGACGATCCTCCGTCGTGACGGGAGGGACAACGATAAAGATATTCCAGTCCATGGTCGATCGAAAGACGAGGAACAAAAGGAACGGGGACGCAGAACGGTGGAAAAAATGTTCACGCTCGCTCGCATCGTTTCGCCGGAGGGTGCATTAATTGAATTTTCACAGCTTACGCACCGTTTGCGAACACACTTTTCGCGCACACGGATAGACGAGCGACAGGCAAGTCCGCGCCGGAATATTTCCGTCTTGAAGATGGAGAATTTATATCAGCGCGCGGAAGTTTTAGCGAGGAGGAAACGTGAGCGCGGTAAACACGTTAATATGTGTTACGTAGACTTGGAGGAAAATGTAAACAGGGTGGAACAGGGTGGAACAGGGTGGAACAGGGTGTAACACGAGAGACGTACAGTCCATGCCCACATTATTTGGCCACCCATGGCGAAACGTTCCATATTTCGGCAACGCTGGTCTTTGCGAATACTCGAACAAAATGGAATCTTTTAAATGTAATTTTTTCATAGAACAGATTGAAATTGGTTGAGATAGGGCAATGTTATTTTAGTAAAAGTACCATGACGTTGGGAATATTTGCAAGAGTCACTGTATTCAGTTTCAGACGTGACGTTAAACTGGCTTCTGTTGATCATTAAAGTACTTTAATGGGCACTGCCGGTGGTATCATCCCCCATATTAATCGGACTGTTATCGTGTTCCATTTTCTCGGGATTTATGCAAGCCGTGGGTCGGATTTTTTCTTTCACAGTTTTTTAGTCGGCTATCTTCAACCCGCGAGAGGAGTTTTTTTAAAATCTTTTGATAATGAGAAAGAAAGAACACGAGAGAAGCTACCTGGGTTACCTCGAACGAACACCCCACATGCAACACACGTACGTATACACACGTTGTTGCAGCCATTTCCTCGTGTGTGGACTTTGATTTCCGCCATCCCCTGAAGACCACCCTGTGTCGTCGATCGCGTAGAAATGGCAAAATTTTACTCGAAAATGAATCCCGTGGTCGATCGGCGCAAATTCAAAAGCGAACTTGGTGGAATCTTTGGGAAAATTCTTGTTTTCTCATCACCCCGGTATTTTCGAGCGCCAGAGTCGAACCTCGAAGTAGATTAAAGCGTCTTTCAAGGAACACCAAGCTACAAACTCAGAGAAATCCTCGGAGATCCGACGACCTTTGAAAAGCGCTGTAACGCGTTTAAACGGGAATCGGCGAGCGTCGGGACGCCGACGGAGAGGTCCCGCTGGAAATGGAGGCTTTTGAAAATTGATTTAACCGGGCTTAATGTTCCGTGAAAAGCGTAATAAACTGAAATATGTATCCGAGCAATTTTCATCGGGGAAATTTCTCAAAAACGAAACCCCCTACGGGAGAGACTTCCCGTTCCATGTGTTTTTTTTTGGGTAATCTTTTTTTCACGAGGCACACCCTGAATATCTGTTTCTCTCTTTACGGGGAACGTGGCGCGGTTGTGGAGCACCTGTTCAACGTAGCCGAGCAAAAAAAAGAGTGTTTTTCCTGGGGAAAGAAGGAGCAGAAACGCGGGAAAGAAGGGTCAGAGAGGCCCCGTTTTGTTCCGGGAAACGGAGACCCGCCGCTACCCTCGAACAATAAAGAATTCATTCGCGGGAAACTTGCGGGAGAAAAATTGAAGCCGGCGGAGAGAAGAGAGAAGAGGAAACGAAACGAACGGCGGAAACTTTACTCCGGAACGCGGTAGCATATTGCGTGTCTTTCGAAAGTTTCGCGGTACGTTTCGATTTTCGCGACCACGGTTCTTGTCCACTTCGGGGATGAAAATAGAAGAAGAAGAAGAAGACGAAAAAAAAATAGGGGAACCTCTGACCGTGGAAAACAGACACGTGACAAACGAGAATCCCGAGAACGAGCGCGTTTCGTCTTCGAAAACTTTGACCCCGTGGAAAAAACGTTTATCTTAGTCCATCTCGGCGATGTGTACCCATTAACAATACACCCTATATTTTTTTCCCCCAACTAGGAACGTCAGAGGGCAAGAAGGGAAGGTTAAGGGATCGTGCACAACACGGCGGGCCCTTTCGGCCGGTTCACGGTGTCGGCAGATAATGGAAAGTATCAAGGTAATTGCTGAAACGTGATCACGTGACAGCAATACTTTCCGAGGATTACGGACGAAATATACCGTGTGTAATATACGAGGTTGGGCCAGTAACGATGACGTAGACTGGAAGGGTGGCACGCCGAGCGATAAATCGAAATTACAGAATGAAATTCCCTCCTGCGACATTTCCTCCGAAGACAGTCAATTTTCAATAATTTTAATCTACCATTTCCACTCGTTTCTTCACCGTGTATCACGTTCTCCTCGATTTCAAGTACCAGTCTCAAATTTACCATATGTATCTCTTTGGAGAAACAATTCGCAGCTGACTTGTCAAGAAAATTTTCTCGACAAGTTTCCACCAGAGAGATCGACACCTTGACAAAGATCCAGGCGACACAGATAAGGGATTTCCACGGGGTCACGGTGTCCCGGTGACACGGGGAACAATAGATCCGATGTAAATGTGTTCGCGCGATATACGTATCGGGCAGCGAAATGACCAGAAATCGATGAGAAGGGCATCTCCCTCTCAGTGGGCACTAAAAGCACGGACGAGTAGCGTACTAAGTGCAAAACACGGTAAAGGTACAGGCCCGAGTGGCTTCTACACGGCTGAAATCTGCCGGCTCGATGCGAGACACTCGGAACGAACTTCCGGTACAGGAAAGCACACCGTTCCGAGTGGAACAAGCTCCGACGAAAAGTTGGCAAGTTGCGCGGCGAGACTTTCCACAGTCGAGAAGTCGATCGATAGGGTAAAAATATGTAACTGTACTCGAGACGATGGAAATTACGACGATACAAAAGATTCCGACGGCAGGAAAGTTTCCAGGGTGAAATTGTAAGCATGCGGAAACTTTCCCGCGGCAAAATTTCCACGCTCAGATGTCTAAAGTAAAATAATATAAAATTCCATGGTATCGAGTCGAAGAAGAGCGTATTTTTGTCTAACGTTGTTATCGGTAACGTATTTAAATTGGTGTGACGTCCATAAATATCCAAAGTCGATGCACTCGAAGGTAGAAAAAAGTTCGATATCTCCTCGGGGGAAGACACTTCGCCGTCGGGAAATTGATAATCGCCGGACTGTATTCCACGGCGGACGAAGACGGGCAGATTTGATTTACGAGGACAAGACGGAGTCGCTTCTGTTATTTCGATTTTCCCCGCGGAAGATTTATAGCGTCGATTTACGTTCGTTACGGAAAAACACCGGGCACATTGTTCATTCCCAGGCCGCGAGCCAATACGGCGGGCGCGATACAATACAAACTCGATTTTCTACACGTTCGGGAATCTAGCCGCGGTCTTTGCTACTCTCCTATAAAACGCAAAGAGAGCGAGAGAAACGGGAGAGAGAAGAATAAGAAAAAAAAAACAAAAAGGAACACGCGTCAGATCTCCGCAGACAAAAGAACGATGAACTACAAATTGCCCGTGCGATTCACACGAGCGAATTTTCTATAACACAGACAACAACAACAACAACAACAATGAACGAACGAACAAACAAAAAGAGCGGCGTTCCCGGAAAATACGATCGCGGCAAACAAGTTGGATGATAAAAAATGAAATCGAGAAAAACTCAATTTAACGATAGCTCGTGATTTCTCTCGAAACGCGTTAGTTGCCCCGTCTGTTCCGCGGTTATTGTTGAAATCGCAAAAGTTTTTCACGCGCCGGACATCTGTCGCAAATTTCTATCTGTCCGTGCCCAATGTAATTTTGTGTTCGTGAGAACCACACCGCGACACGCAGACATTCACGCACGTACCTGTACGTATGTGAAAAGCTCGCGCGTTGAAATATTCCAGCGCAAAGTCGATCGACCCCGCGAATCGATCTTTTTCCCGCGGTAACCACTTTAATGATCGCAAACGAAAGGAATCGTTCTCCGTATAACGAGCATCGTTACGAGGTGGCTAGATTCTGCCCGGATACGCTCGCTTATCACCTTGACACGTATGCAATTACAGAGACACGCTCATTGCGCGTGATAACAATTAATTGCGTTTCGGAATTCTGTTCGCGACGTGACAAAAGTCATCCGGGAAACGCGTTCGCCCGGGTTTGTATATTAATTTTTATATTTTATTTACAACGGTGAAGAATACCGGCAAGACTCGACGATAGTTTTTCAAAGTTTCCCCAGGTCTGAAAGTTCGTAGGCGCGGAGATTGTTATGGGTCTTTGAAATTCTCGCGGAAAGTTGTAGAACCAGCGGCGCGGGCTGCTCATTAAGGCCTCGTTACGCTTTAATTTCGCGGACGCTCGCCATCGGAATTCGCAGAGCGCGACGGAAGCCACTAATTACGAGACGTTGCGAGCTGTGTTCGTTCGTTTGCTGGCATGATTAACGACCAACGACCAGATTTCGCTGCGATCGCGACGCGCCTCCGTTCGAAGAAATTACGAAAGATTTCCGGGGAAAGAAACGTCGCCAGAGTGGAAATTTCGAAAGCCGAGAAACTTTAATCGCGTGGAAACGTGGAGCCCGGACATATCGTCCAGCGGTGTGATTAAACGGAAATTATTATGTAGAACCGACTGTTCGCCAGGATTAAAATAATAATTTGAAAGATTAATGGATGATCGGAAAGTGACGTTTCGAAAGTGTACGCTATTAGCGACAACGTGGATGAAACGTCAGTGTCGAGAAACAATTTTGGGACATCGGTCAGCTTGATGAAGATTGATTAATCAATTTATCGGTTCCCCGTCCGGGCTATGGAATAGGAAATAAACGTCTCTTTTCGCGGGATTTCTCGCAGTCGCTCGAAAATATTTGCGCGTTGAAATTATTCTGGAAATAAATGAACAAACCGCGGAATTAAAGTCTCCGCGAAACGTAATCGGATAATCGTAGATATTGCACAAAGGAAACCGCCGACCTGATTGTCTTTTACTTTCAAAGCAGCGAGCACTGCGAAATAAATTACGAGGCGTTTCGCTAGGAAATTCGTCGTTCCTCGTTCCTCGTTCCTCGTTAACTCGCCGCCAAAATGCCCCGAAAATGTGTTATTCTAGAAAACCGGCTGGCCAACGTTGATTCGTACCACTGAACCCTCGTCACCGTCCGCGCCCTCGGGATAAAACTTATCGACTACTCGACGAAACGTAATCAGCGTGGTATCCAGTAACTTATTTAAAAAACAGCCAGGATGCTCGGGATGGTAATTCAGTTTCCGTTGTAAAGCAACGCTGCAACTGGAGGGCAGATAGAGAACCCGATACTCCCGTTTATAGAAGCCGCAGATTTAATTCCAAGTACTTACTAACTTTTCCTCGTGAAAATATTTTATCGATTCATCCTCCAGAAACAATAAGACCAACCCTCGTTAAACTAACTTTTATTCAATTTGGCTCGACGTTCCGTTTGACAAAGAACTCTTTTAATTCCAACACAGTTACTTGTGGTGGTAATTACGAAAATGAAAGAAACGGGAAAAATGATTTCAAAATTTATTCCTAAATCAACAAGTTTCCCTGCACGTCGATCGAGGCAACGGGGGGACACGGAAAGTTTGTGTGTCCGTGTGTGTGTTTGTGTACGACGAGATAGTTATGATTATCGACTTTTACCACCCAACCATGATCTAACGAGGCATCTAACGACTTGCCTCGACACAACACGCAACGTAACACCTGCTGGACACAATTTATCGATCACTCCTATCGCCTCGCGCGATATTCCATGCGATCTTCGTCCGTTCCCGCGATAATTCCTTCGCTCGCAGTTTATTCGGCTCGACGTCCACTTCGCTGGATCAATTATTTTACAGCGGACGTCCGGCTCGATCGTCCTCGACGAAATATTCCGATTCTCGACGTTATCCGTCGCCACAACGAGGCGAGAGAAACAGGTCGAGACTTTCTTTGTTTATTTTTTTGGCACATCGAAGTAACGACTTTAATGGGAAAATTTTCCTTGCCCGTATAAAACGTGAACGCTCTTAAAACACACTCCGGTGCAGCGAAACAAGTGTACTCGCGGTGAAAACAAGCCGGTAAATTGAAAATCGTGTTTCGCTTCCATTTACCGCGGCGCTATCGACAAACGGGATCCGAAGGACTTTCTATTTTCCAGGAAAAACCGGCACTCTTAATTAACGCGATAGATTCTACCGCACGGGTCCACGGCGCCTGGGAAAATCGGTTGGACCTTCCACCCCCGTCGACGTCCCTTCACGGGAGGGCGATTAAACTTTCGCGAGATATACATTAAAGTCTAGGCATAAGGGACACACCGTCCGTTTGATATCACGCTCGCAACGTGTCCTGCAATCGAGAACGACCGTGGTGCCAGGAAAGCTCGACTGTGAACCTGAAAACCGATCGCGACCTTCGACATCTACCACCTTCTGCGATAAGTTCGTTTTTCTCGTTTATCGGATATCTATTCTAGAAAATCCTCGCCGGCGTATCGGGTACAACGGTGCACCGAGCAACGTTTATCGAATCGCTTCGGAAAACTTACGTCCCTGTGCTGCATTCTGCGAATATATATATACATATATATTTTGGAATCGATAGAAATGCAAGAAACGTTGCGAAATATCAAATTTACATTTTAACCGTGGATTTCAGCTGGCAAACCAAAGTGTGTACGTGTGTACGTGTGTACGTGTGCGGGCATAGTTCTGTAATCACGCAGAACCAGCCTCAATAAAACCATGAACTTCACACCCTTCACCGGTCGCCCTCGTTACCAGATTTCCGTGTCAGTTCTCCGTAGCGATTGCCGCGAACCGGGTCGCGAACTTCCGGAAAGTTTGACAATTAGAAGCCTGCAACCCGCCGGCCCGACGTCATTGCTACATTAAGTTTCTCGAGGTTTACGATTGTCGGTCACGGGGAGTCGATAATGAAATATCTACGACCGGGAGCGTCTCGCGAACCATCCGAGCACCGAGTTTCCAAGAAAGTGTCGCCAGATCGGAATTGATGGCCGACGGAGTCCAACTTTTCCAACGAGTTTTCTTGGCGAAAAATCCCGTGATTTTCTTACAAATTCCAGCTACACGAATCAATTAAAATGCCGACCGGCCGCCGGATTTCCCGCGACGTGAAAAATACGTTCGTTAGACAACGTTCGTCTCGACCAGCCTGCGTTTCCAAGGTTTTTTTTACTTTATCGACAGCCCGTTTTAAGAAAGTTTCTGGGTGAAAAACGATTTATCTACTCCGGCGTAGAGAAAAGTCTGCGTTCGATGTGACACGCGGGAAACTTTACGTGAAAATACCTCGACGGAGATACGAAAGAGTCGTGAATTCCCGACGCATCAACGTTCGCGAAATGAAAATGTAATCGATGAACCAGAGGATAAACAAACAGATTTTCTTTCGGAATTAAATAAAAAGATAGCACGATTTTTTAAGCTCCCTAGCAGCGAGACCTTTTCGCACTCCCACATTCGTTTCGTTCCCTAAATTCTCCCATAGGCGTGAAAGTAACTCCTATTAACTCGAGATTGAATGGTTTTCAATCTACTTAAGTAGAGTGGAATTTTACGCGGGACGTAATCCAGAATTTTTTCCTGACGTTTCTCACGAACTAAAAATCCACCCTTCGGTTGTGAATAATTATTAACGAAAATTCCCGATGAATTCAATAATCGCCAAACATTTTTCTACCGTCTAACGTTCAATCTCTGATAGCTCGTTTTATTAACGTATTCGCCTTGCGGTATTGTCCTATCGCGTCACGTCAATCTAAGCCGAACTCCATCAGATTAACACGACCATCTTGTAACATAGACACGTCATTCAAATTCTATATGTATTGTACACATTGTACGCAACACAATTGCCCACCGGACTGCCGTGTGTTCGAAACACTCGATCCGCGTCCATCATCGTCAATATTGCCGACGTTGTTCCAGTAATTTCGTGAATTCGCCGAGTTTCTTAAAGTAAGTACTCGAAATTTTCCCCAGCAATTTCCCTGCTGTCGTCGCGTCGAAACGTTTTCCTCGCGATTGGCAAAAAAAAAACACGAGGTTGTACTTCACGGGCTCGTCTGTCGTCTAGTTCCATCGGTAAAAATAGACGTTTTGCACCTCTATGCTATCTTCGTGATTTATTATACGACCTTTCAACCGCGCTCATTCATCGGGTTTCGCTCTTTCAGATCTGCTCTTACGGAAGACTCGCGTCTTCTTACCGCGTTCGCGGAAAAATTCTTTTCGCTCGAAACGACGAGTTACGAGGCGTCGCGACGGAAATTGAACGTATTCCGAAAACAGAGGCTTCCAAAGGAAATCAAAAGCGAGATGGTTGAAACAGATTCCATCGGTTTATCGTAATCTTCCGGGAAACTCCGACGAAATATTTTTCACACGGTTTTCAGGCTTGCGATTAAACGATGACGAAGGATTTTCCGCGGATGATTTTCTATGGGAATTGGGAACGTTTGATCGATTGACCGCCGACGGGAATATTATCGTCGGACACGCGATCCGTTGACCTCGAACATTCCTTGAATTTCAAAAGCACGAAATTTCAGGAACGTAGATATTCGGATGCGTGGAAACTTTAGGAACCGATTCGTAAAGACGCAGACGTTTCCATGCGTGCGACCTTTGAACAACGCGAGAAAATTACCCTACCTTCCAATTTCGAAGCACGGAAACTCTCTACTTTTGTACAACGAGCAAGGAGAAAAGTCAGAAACATTTTCGAACGTAATTGAAGGAGTTTTGCAAGAAAACGGGAGCGCGAAATTCGTCTATCGATTCTTTGACCCATATTTTTAATACAAAGCAAACTTATTTAATTGGATCCTTGGATTTGTCGCGGAAGAATTCTGCATTTGTTTCAGATGCAAGTTTCGTTCACGGTTCGCCGCGAAAAGTATCCTACACGTTCCAAAAGAGATTCGGCAAACGACAATGTGGAAATGTGAAATTAATAAAAGAAGAAGGTATATTTCAATGAATTTCAAACTAAGGCTCTTTGAATGACCATGAAAATAATATTCCACGGAAAATTCAGCGGCCGTGGAATCTACAGGTAACAAGGAAAGACATCGTTTCACCGTATTCCAGCGGAATAAGCTGCCACGGTGAAATTCCATAGATATTTGAAATATATTTATTTCCGGGAATCTCCAATACCCATTATTTCCATTTTACCGCCTAACTTGCTTCCCGGAAGCCCGGTCTCCCGTGAGAATCATATTTATACGTGGATCTCCCACGTGCAGCGCGAAAACCTAATCGCTAACGCGAAACCTATAGAAATTCATGAAATCAGTGAAACAAAGCGAAACTGCCGCGGCGCCCCTAAACCATACGAATAATTAAAGCACGCGATCACGGTGATTAATCACGTTCCCGTGTCAATTTCCCTAATGCGCCTCGCGATTCCTCGCGTTGAAAGAAACCATTCGTCTTTTCGCGGTTCCGTCGAAGAAGGTCGGCGTTTCCCTTAACTTCGGCGAAATCGACGTCGCGACGGTTTGTAAATTCGCGTTTTTACGATCCCGCGACGGAGCGTTTCACGAACGCGGCGGAAAACGTCGCAGGGACGGGCGTCGGGACGCCTGCGTCGGATGCCTCAGTAGTCGGCGAGCCGTACTGGACGACGGACGTCGGGCGTAGCGTCGAGTGATACTACTTCGCGGGCCTAACCACCGACAGCAATCTAATAGAAAAGAATACAGAGAGCAAACAAAAATAACGAAACTAATCTTAGATCCCGCGAACGTTCGACAGGAAATTTCACTAACAAACGATTCCCGTAGAATCGGTGATCGTGTAACGTGCTTTTAATTCGATCGATAATCGAAGTCTCGATCAAAGTAGCTATGCGAGACGGTCGATGAGATTAGACGTACGTAAGAGGGAAGTTTTCGAGAACTGTGCCGCGGGAGAAAGTGACGCGATAGATTACTTTCCCCACTCGGGAAGATCGATGTGGTTACCGATCGGGTTTACGGAGCCGTTCGACTTGTTTACATGACAGTGCAGAGTCAGTGATCTGGCAGCCAGTTGTTCGTAAGTAAAACAAGCCTGTGCAGGTCGGACATCGGTGAAAATTCACGCGTAACCGGTATTCCGTGCACGCGCACACGTTTACGATAAAACACCCGTAAACGAGGTAGAATGTCTCACACGCGATAAATCGTACGATTATAACAGATTTCATGGGGTTACGATAATAAGTCATTGATTCCATGGTCGCCCTATTTCTATCCATGGGAGATCTTCGGGGTTTTATTCAAGGGAGAAAGATACACTCTTCTCGACTCGCGTCAGTTTCCATAGAGAGAAATAAATCTCCCCGAGTCTATACGTTTCTTCGCACAGTTACAACTGTACTCCCGGAAATGTCAGCACGAGTCCGGGCTCTGAGATTCACTGTAGGGTCTCAGCGAGGGATTATGGGAATCCATGGCATGATCAATCTCTGCTTGTCAGAACCATGGGACTCTTAAAACGTACCTGCTTCTTCTCTCCATGGTACTCGAGTGAAATTTTAATAAATTTACTGTCAAATTGTCGAGTCTCCCCCTAATTAATTAAAAATCAACTCTAAATGCCTATGGATCAAACAATCATGGTTCGTAGGGCCTGAAATCTTTTCGTCTGACTTTCGAATCGTACACTTAAAAGCTCGCGCCAGTCTACACCATTAATTGCCCAAAAAAAACACCAATCACAAGCGTAATACATCGCGTGCCCAGAATTAACGAGATCCGGGAGACGTTTTACGGTGTGGAGTTTCGTAACAAGTTTTTCCGAGCCGTCTCGAGCTGTGTTTTGCGACGCGGTCTCGCCGCCCAATGATAAAGGGCACGCGTTACGCTGCTCGTTCCCGAAAATGTCTGATACACCTATTCTACGTGTCCATTAGAAAGCCCGAGGGTGATGGCGTGATGAAGACCATACCGCGCGTGGGTGTTGCCGCACGATGCAACGTTATTCTCGCGGTATTATCATGATTTAATACCGGACTGGAAAACAAGATACTAACGGAGATAAATCTCGTAGATTACTTTAACACGTTGAATACCATGGGGGTCATCGGTGACCGGCACTCGACTTGGAGGTAACGCCGTGGGGGGTCAGCGATGACCGCTGATCAGTAGAAAATCATAATTATGATAACACATTGCCATGCTGCGAATCTATGGTGGCACCATAGGTAATCCATGGAAAATTCGCATGGTATTCAACGTGTTAAAAGGTCGAGAAGTAACTGTAACGAACGACGGTGGAAAATGGAAAAAAGAATCGTGTATTTTCCTATCCGTAATCTGCCGTTAATGCCAATGATAATTTACACGAGGTAGGAGATCAAAGTATAAACTCGCTTATCGTATCTCATCTGTCGCGACGACATATCGACTCCACATGGAAAGGGTTAATCTTATCGGACCCTACGGAAAGTCAAAGAGGTACGGGAGTCAAAGGTGGAAAAGTCAGCGGAATTGGATCGTCGTTGATTCGCGTGCTACCGGTTTTTCCCCGAGCTTTTTCCGACGAGAACGTGCTCGACGAATTAAAACGTAAAGCGAAAACTCTTCTGCTTATCGGTTCGTTAATACACTCGGCGGGCGATTACACGGCTAAACTTGGATCGTAGCTCGGAGGGTTGGAAAACTAAATTTGCCGATGAGAAAACTTGCGCAATTTAGAAAAGCTAGCGGAGTGCCGTATGGTGAATTAAACTAATATTTCGAATCCCTTCGTGACCAAGGAAACGGTATCGATGATCGGATTATTAATGACCCGCGTACTAGCAACAGGAAGTGTCTCCGGTGTTCTTACGACGGAAACACTCATGAAAAATGGATGAAGTCTCGCCACAGTTTCGCTTATGGAATATCAAGACAGCTGAACATCCATAAAGACAGGCTCCCCGTGTAGATAAATCATTTTCCCGCGTGCAAGAAAATTCGCGGTAGAATTTGCCACGCGAGGAATACGATAGGTTGGACAATTTCTTTGGAAAATTTCTGATCTTAATTTGTACTACTTTCCTTTAACAAAGTATTTAACGAGACGAAGAACAAAAACGAGCTAACAGAGTTTCGACGAGAGTAATCACGTTACTTTGGAAATTTAGTTCTCGGTTATACTTTATACCATTACGATCGTTAATCATTTGGATGAGCAACGATGGCGAATGCATTTTTTCAACGTTAATACGTATGGAATCCTGACAGCACAGCATAGAGGAACGGATTCTCGCTAAAATATGCATACCCGATCATTACTACGCGAACGATAAATTATTAATACCACCAATTATCGATCTAATCGGCCCGCTGCCCGGAGAAATAATAGAATAACTTTATATATCCGGTATGCAACGCCGGTCTATAAAATAATCAAATTTTCACCGTCCGTACCATTGTAAACATCGGGAAATGCAATTCCATTCTGTTTACATGGAACTTGCTAACGAACTTTCGTCTAAATGCAAACGATTCCGTTTTCATGCGCGTTCAGCCATGAAAATGTTATCGTTTAACACACTGATCCACCATCCCTACCAACGCAATCAATCACGCACATATAAAGTATTAAAAAATAAACGTATTCACTGACAGAACGGTTCTAAAATCTCTGTAAATCAAACCGAGTAAAAGTAAG
Organism: Mimumesa dahlbomi; assembly: GCA_917499265.3. Lineage (NCBI taxonomy): Eukaryota > Metazoa > Arthropoda > Insecta > Hymenoptera > Crabronidae > Mimumesa > Mimumesa dahlbomi. The sequence continues at coordinate 11,346,848 of OU824125.1, read as the reverse complement.
TCACCCTTCCGTTGCTCCGTGTACCATAAAACATCGATCACAATCTCGTCGTTTAAGATTCCCAGTCGACCGTTGGAAACGCAAAGTTTCGCCGTGAAATATTAAATTTTTCCCGACTTTGGCGCGCGGAACTTCCGCGACGTAAGAAAACAAGCATCCCTGGAAGTTTTCGAAACGTCCTCGGGACTCTGTAAATCGTTATAGACTATTCTCTCCTGTAATTATAGAACGAACACGGGTTACAGATCGACGTAGGTGGTTTACAGTGGATCACGTCGTTAAAGTTCGTAGGAAAACAATGTCGTGTACCCCGATGTAAGATACTTTCCGTACGAGGGGGGACGGCTTTGAAACAATGAGACACCGCGAGGCTCGAAAGAAACACGGTGTGGGTAGAGAATGCTAGCTTGTGCCATTAGTCGTCGAGAATTCTGTCGCTCGATGGTTAAGGGACGAGGGTGACAAAGGATAACACCCGGGGTGAACGTGGAACCACTGTCGATTTGCTCGAGAAGGAACGTGTACGTTGTAAAATTGTAACGTATCTATTTTTCCTCTAATTTCACTGGCATTACGGCAGAAAATATAATAAAATACTTGCGGGGGTATTGATAGCGTAAAAAGAGAATTCGTGTATTAAAAAACCGGCCGCGTAAATCGAGGGATGTATTGTACGGGAATAAAACGGAGCAAAAAGGGAGTCAGGGATGGTCTCCCTTTTGTTTGATCTGTAACGCTATATATTCAATTATTTCACGGAATAAAAAACTTTCTGTCCACGTACAATTCACTTTTTACCGACGCAGAATTGCGAAGCTAAAAATTGTTGTCTGAAATGTGAATAATTTCAAAGATTTCTGATTGAAAATAATTCTGCACAAATATCTGGACTGAATTCGACGAATTTACGTTACAAACGCGGTGGTCTACGAAACAAACGAATACCTGGCTACAGGTGTCAAGGTGTTAAGAAAAAATATTAGGCGCGGCGAGATCCATCGTTGATCGTAGTCTAATTATTCCGCTCGGCGAGTTCGAAGATACATAGGTTAATTAACGGTGTACTGTACACGATTGGCGAACGTGTTTACGCGAACAATCGGTTAATCAAGACAGGCTTTATATCTGATTACATTCAAATGGTATTACGTGTTCTTACGCAAAGGATAATGTAATAACAGCTTTCAAATGTTACTCCGTAATCATTGCGACGATATTAATTCAAGGCGGAACTTACGCAAGAATCCATTCGTTCGTAATCGGGCGACAAATAGCACGACATATCGTCCGAATCTTTTAATCCGTCTGTCCGTCACGTTCCCGTTGTTACAAATTTCAGGCATAAATTCAACGCGAACGAGGAAATGGAAGCTACAAGAGTGGTGCAACAATAAGCGCGTGATACGAACGACGCTACTGGCTTGATCAATGACTGGCACTTTGATGCGAGGATGTTCTTCCGCGCGTTGTAACACACACGCGTAAATCAACTCGTAACCCGGCAAAGTAGGTTTTTCTGTCTTCAATTTTTTAACCCCCTATTACCTTTCGCTACATAAATCAAAAGATATTCGTCACATTTAACCAAACTACGTTTACGTAGACATTTTTTTAATTTTCTCTAGAAAACGATAAAAAAATCAGTCGAAAAATTGCTAGAAATTTCACAGCGGGTCGAGAGCCCCTAGATTCGGTAGAGTGCGGAAAGTCGATGTCATTTCATAACGCGTCCGGCACAGGCGGCATGACGAAAATAGATTTTGCGGTGGGCCTTAATTGCGTGGTCGCAGCAACGAGGCACGATATATAGCTTCTTGTCTTCGAGCTAATCTCCCGAGCCTGATTGATGGCTTCTATAACGATCGGTCTCGTCTTGCTAGATTGCTCCGCCTTTCTGCAATCTTTTTTACCGGCGAGAACTATCATCGTCTTCGTCGAAAGACAGGCGGGGAAGAATCTGGCCGATCGAACGTGCACGCGAATTTATTATTCGCGAGAATGTCACACGTGTGACGGATTGAGACGTCGCGAGCAATAAACGCGAGTATCAGACGAACAGGTGTCAACGACTGAATGAGATTCTGGAAAGTCGCCGGGGTCGATTTCCAGTTGGACTGCAACCCTATTATTTCCCACGTGGATCCAACAAAACTCGCCGCCGTAACTCGACCTGGCTAGAAAATCCTGCCGATTAAATCGGAAACAATCGTTTTTCAATATGGACTGGTCATCGGGTTTTTTGGGAGGGAAACTCGACGCGACAAGGGAAATATCTGTTTTGCGAATTCTTCTTTTTCAATAATTTACTTCGGCCGACAAATAACGGTAGCCGTAATAATTCACTCGCGCGCGAGACACGTCCTATGTCCACTACGTCCCTCAATTTTCCATCATTTCCAGATAAAATACTCGTCCAAGGGCGCACGATTTTCCCGCGATCGAATCTATCAAATGTTTCCGCGTCGACGTTTCCACCGTCGCCGTGAACTCGAATTCACCCGGGTCGTCCTTGACATCGATTTTTCCAGCAAATCAGCGAGCCTGTTTTCATCCACGCACACCGATGATCGAATATTTTCCGCGCACCCCGCCGGGAAAACCAATTCCGCGTGATTTTTCATTTCGCACCCACTCGGAAATTTTCTCGCGGATCCACCGTTCCAACTTCCGGGATCGTCAACTTTCGTAAAAGTTTCGCGAAAGTTTCGCACGAAGGGAGGATGAAAAATCCGCGACACCGTCGCGACGACGTTGCTGCGTCGTCACGGCAACAAGTGACGACCCGAGTTCGTACGAATGTAACGCACAGGGTCTCCGTAAATTTATTCGACTACTTGGACAGATATAACTGGGGTTGTTCCACTTATCGGAGGGTCCTCGTTCACCAGGACGTAGGATGTCACTGCCACGACCACTTGTTTTCGACTGACTACCTCGTCCTGTTTGTATATTTTGTCGACCGCCCCATCTTCACCTTGAGCACAGGTATGCACCAGGTACAGTCGCACCTCGTCACTCAGGTATACGCGGTCGTGACTCAATGACGTAATTTCGAAACTTGGGACCCTCGAGCGTTTACAATCATAGAGTAATAAATACTGTTTGAAAACAGTGCGATCCTACGATAATAACTTCTACGAGTGTTCAGAATTATATCCTACGAAATGCTCGACTGGATTTACGTACAAATATAAGGGTTTGAGGTATAATAAAAATAGGTCCTGCTTTTGATACGAGTGAACCAACACACACGCGATACCTTTGCGCGAAATACATTAGAGGATGACGCGACACACGTTTACAACGAGGTGCGCGTTATTAGGCTACGTCTAGACGCGCAAAAAGAAATTTCTTTACCGAAAGAAGAAAAAAAGAAATCCGTGAAGCTCACGGTGATACGTCCAATTTCACGCATCTCCTGGACTCTACCGGGACCTCCGAACAGATCCACCGGGCTTATTCGACGTGATTCTTACGGAATTCGACGTAATGCCGACATTAAAACGTTCTTTACGGCTTGTACCATAGAAATCGAGAACACGGTAGAGGACCGCGTAAACCGACGATAAGAAATCTAATCTCGCCGGAGACAGGATTCGTCGATTAAGATAAAAATGTTTTCGTAAAAATCCGTTTTATGATAAATGAAGTTCCCTGTACTATTTTACAAAGATTGCCCCCCTCCCTCGTTTACTTTTATCCGGTTCGTTCTTCAAGGTCCCGGTTGTATCTCGCTCGCGTTAATTAAACTACTTTTTCCATCCTCCATCTTCCCAGAATCTCGGGAACTTTGAACAGAGAAAATTTTTCAAAATATCCCTTCGATAACGAGAAACCCTGTTTGCCGTGCATGTTTCATCCGCCCACGTCTTCTCTGACATAATAATAATTATCTTCACGGAATCCCACGCCTTACACAGCCAACCCGATACATCGGGCCGATCCTTCGTACTCGCGGAAATCAATTTTCCGTGTCGCCTGTGATAAGCTCAATGTCAAACAAGGTTGAATCGTTAATCAGACCGTCGACGATTCGCAGGGCGAACCCCACGACGACGAGTGGCGCCTCAGCTTTTCATCCACGCTAACCGAAACAACCGTCGATGACGTGCAAGCGAATCGACAACTTTTTTTCTCTCTTTCTCTTTCTCTCTCTCGATGCAGAGTAAACTCGGTATTGTTCGCGAGAAAGACGAGCGACGATGAAAGTCTGCTCGATCGTCGCAAAAACGAGGCAACTCGCGTTCGGAGGGAGGCAGTATTAGTGCGAACGAGTTCCTTAATTTTCGCAACAGATTCTCCTCGTCGCCGTATCGATCTCGAAGAGAGACCGCGGTATTTTATAATACCCGAGAAGCCCTTATAATATTCCGTAGCGATGGCACTTCACCCGCTACTTTCGATCATCCTGAATAAAGCATGGGAACGACGTAGACGGATACGTCCCCGAAGAGTCCTCGAATCCAAGATTCTTTCTTTTTTTTTATCCTCGATGCTCCCGAGGCTGGCAAAATACACTTGGCAGACGTGACGCTCGTTTTTTCTATGGCGAGAACATCTATCGCAAACGGCTGAATAATAGACACCTTGAAACTTCGAAAGCCCCACATCTCTGTAGACGCACCGAATTCACCCGTGAAATAAATAAAATAAACTTCGGCTAAATTTAACCACGTTGTCGCTCTTAGATACGATGGAAACACTTTTTCAACAGAGCTACGTTTAGTCGCGAATCTATAATTTTCTCTTAAAGCACAGGATCGCTTGCAACATTCTCAGATACATTTTTTGTGAAAATAAGATCTTTTCGAAGACGTGTCTGTAACCGAACTGGCACATCTGATGTCTGTGGTCTCGGTGATTCGCTCTTAAATAAATAATCAACGCCGCGTGGGGTTCACATACAGATAAACTAAAAAACAACGCGATATCAAACGCCACCGGCGAAAACCGAATCGAGCAGACAGAAATAAACGATTCACGTCATATTCTCCGCGTGTCCCTTTTTTCCTATAGTTGTTAGAAAGTGGTTATCCATCTAAGCTCGCTCCACCCACGATTCTGCGTTCCAAACGATCGATTCGTTTAACGTTCCCCGTGTACACACAGATTGTTCGCGAAGCTCCAGCCATTCTTGGACATATATCGTGTATTCTTTCTGAAATACCACGGAGAACCTGTCGGAACTCGCGAGAATACCGACGAGGAAAAGAGAAAGACACGCCAGCGTGAAATGACGCGCCGTTCGGCGAAGTGACGAAAAAAAGATTCGGTGACAAACGATGCGCGGCCAGTGAACGATTCGTTGAACGCGAATGATTCCGACGTATCCGTGTGGTGCTCACGGTGGTCCATAAATCAGAGGGTTTGTGTGTGATCGTGTACTGCTTGCTGGGCCTGTGCGGCCGTGGGGAGAGAACCGAGGAGATGGCTGAGAACGAGAGACACCCGGAAACGGAAGCTACCGAGCCACGGGATGAAGAATCGCGGGTTCCCCTCTATCCTATCACGGTAGGATTTCAAAGATATTTATTCCCCCATACGTGGACCGTCGATAACATTCCATTTTCACGTGTCGCAAATCGAAACCAGAACGCTAATACCAAGGATTCTCGATATCTTTGCATATATAAACATTTCTGATCCTTTTATCCAACGGATAGGAATGTTATCGAGAGTCTATATTAATTTCTATTCATCTTGAAAACACTTTCGACTTATCCAGAGACTGTTAAACCTCTATTCCACTCTTCAAGAATAAAACGCGCGTAACGATCGACGTGCTAAAAGACAATGCCCACGTTGTTGCAGGTGGAGAGTAAAAAGGGCGAGGAGGAAACGCGCGAGGAGGACAAGGGGAGCGTAAACGGGGACAGTAAGAACGAGACGTGTCCGGGGAACCAAGCCCAGAGATTACAAACCCAATCGGTGCAGCATGTCGACACGCAAGCTGACAGGTAAGCACGCGAGCCTTTCCGTACCTACTGTCAGGTAATATTATCGACGATAGGTCTGCCCGGAAGGGCTCCCTAACGATTTACGATCCTAGCCGCACCCACCTCGATACGCCGGTTGCCAGGAAAATACTGGAAATGATTATTTTTACTTTTTCGTCCCCGAAGACACCCTGCACGTCGTCCCCTACGACGATGAAGCGACGATTCTCTACGGGAAACAGCAAAAGTTACCCACGTTTTAACTACTTTACGGGAGGTCGAGAAGTTTGTTCTCTTTAAAAACCTTCGTCTATTGTTGGAAATATGTCTAAAACATTTAAATTCGAAAAGTCTCGCTAGTAAAGTATCGCTACACCTTGAAGAAACGTTTCTGCATATATTGTAAGGTGAAATGATTGAAACGCGGTGTATTCGTAGTCTCTGGCAATTGCGCGTCCGGCAATCTTGTAGCAGAGGCGGTAAGTTTCCGTAAAGAGAACTTTCGCCTAGTTTCAAGTTTCCGATATCTACGGGGAAGTACCCCGTGTCCCACAATTCCGTCGGACTCGCGACTTCGGGAAGTTGCCGGGTTGTCCGTCAGGGGCAAAATTTTGACAGACACCCTTGGAACTTGCGATTAAGGTCGCAGGGGTTGAAACTTTTCGATCAAACGCAGCTGTTCTGAAAATTATCTTTCCCACGGCGTACCAGCTTCTTCCTTCTTTTTTTGTTCCTGCCCGTATTCAAATCGCGAACTTTGTAAAAAAAAACGCGACGCGTAGGTTTCGCGTACCGCCGCGTAATTCCCGGGAGAAATATTGTTCGACTAAATACACCGGCGACGAATCGCGTCGGAAACGTCGACGGAGGTTGCTTCGAGATTTACGACCGTGCTGACCACCCCATACGTCATCCCGTAATAACGAAACCATGGGATCGGGGATCGAAGTAAATGCTACGCGAACAATTTCCCTGGTAATTCGTCCAACACTGGACTTCAAACGGCTTGTTCACGGTATCGATAACTTTTCTCCCTGGCAAAGTATGAATTCGGACGAATGAAATCGAGCGTGTTTTTCAAAAAGAATCGTCCTAATTCCGCCGTAAAAACGAAACGCGTATTCCCGGAAGTTTTCCCGTGGTAAAAGTCCGCGAACTCAGCGATATTTTGTTAAGGGTGTGTGACGTCAGTGCACTATAAAAGCCGGACGGAAGAAGGGTGAAGGCGAAAAGAAACGATATCCCGTAACGAGTCTCACCGGCATGGGAACACCCGTTACCCGACCTTTTCGGATCCACAGAGAAACCGGAACCCTATTCGTCTGATGGGACACATCCTCGAGTATGACAAGACTTAAGGGATCGTCTATGGAGATGACCCATAAAGAGGCGACCCAAAAAGAAAAGAAAAAGGGAATAAAGTGATCGATACAGCGCCCCCTTCTGAAATCTCGTGCGGTGCCGATTGTTATTGCAAGCGGTACAAATAAATTCATTCGTGATGCAAACTTAATACGGAAGGGTGGAAGGGGGGTTGTGATAAAACGACAGAAAAATATTGCGCACGAATTGTTGGGGAAAATTGAAAATATGATTGCCCCCGGGACCGGTTATTATTACCGGTGGAAACTTATAGAAACTTTAATACGAAAAGTTTGATGCTGCATTATAAATGTCGCGGGGTACTTAATCGGTGAAATTGACAAGTATAGTTCCAGGTGTGGGTGATGTCGCAGACCAGGAAGCCTTTCGCGAAAGGAAAGTTATCGGAAATCTTATTTCTCGAGTCGCGGATTCGATCGCGAATAAATCATCGTACGACACTGGCTATCCAGGAAATCCACGATTGGCTAATTAGCCCGGGTTAATTGATCTGTGGTCCATCGGTCATGAATGTACGCGTCGTATCGTGCAGTCCGATCCCGGTGAACAGGGGTGAACCGAATATATCGCGAAAGATGTACTCACCGATTCGGCGAGCTTGAATTAATTAATATATAAGCCGGATCACGCGTACGATCAACATATGACGTTCAAAAGTCATCTACTATCATCCAGATAAGCGAAAGCTATTTCATTCCGTCAGGATTTACATTTCCCCGTGATATACAGAGGATTTTTTGTTCGGGATACCTCCATAAGTAAGAAAGTTAAAAAAGAAAGCACGAAACAGCACGATCGAATAAATATCACGAGAGATACAACAATAGAACAAAGTTACGAAGCTACAGATCCGTGGAATTTAAATTCATTCCGGCGTGGCCCGAGGGTACAATAATAATTCATGTCCGGGCAATGATAAAATCAGATCATCTATGCAAATGTCCCGTAGAAGATTGCACGTGAGTTTGGGGACAAGATACATGGGAACCGAGGGAAATTCAAGGGGACGCCGTTCTATGAATACGGGGGTAAAGGAGAGCCGTCGCCGCGGGAGCTGAAAATCTTCGAGCGCACCCCACAGACTGGCTCTGAACCTTCGGCAAATTAACTGGGTTAATTAATCCACGCCCCGTGATTCTATGGAGTACAACGTCCACGGTTGGACGAAGGGACTTTGATTCGATATAACGTCGATTTAACGAGGAACACGGTTCTCCAGCCACCTGGAAGTGGGCAGATAACGCGACGCCGCTTTTAACTAGCCCGAAACTCGCGCATTTCATTATCGGTTTGCCGGTCGCGTTCCGCGATCGATTAGACGAAATTAATTTGCGATTTTTAGGTTGAAATATCCGCAAGCGTTCGAGCGAATGTAAAATATAAGAAAAGTGACTGGGGGAGAAAATTGTTCTCGTTTCACGGTCGCGATCGGATATCGAATTTTCACCTGTCGAATCGTGGGTTAATTAAACGGAAAGATTATACGAATGTTAATGTCACGAGCCGTGTCGTTCGGAACATCGGGAGACGGTAAATACGTGCATTCGGTCGTGATGGAGATAGGATTGTTTTAATTGAAATAGAAGCGTGCTGCTATCGCAGGCGAAAAAAAAGAATGCTCGCACCGAAGGAAACGATTCGTGGAAACTGCAGCGTCCGTATAATTAAAAGTGCTCGCGCGAAATACTTCCGGTTGCTCGAACTGTTCCTGCGTATTCAAAGGGAGACGTCGTTGCGAGCGTCATTTGTAAAGTAATTTCTTAATTGCTTTCTTCAAACTCGCGACAACATCCGAGTCTCGCGATAATTGTTTTCTAACGCCGAACTTCTGTCTCACCGATGGACATATCCCCCGGGGTCCCGGGAAAAAGAGACTTCATTTAAATTTTATGCAGATACAAATATTGTCCTCTGACATTCAATTAAATCGTTCAAGTTTAATGCGAAATCGACGTTGACCGACCCGTAAAGGCTCGGCAAATCGAAAGGTGAAAGTTCGCCGGTAAATCGTGAACTTTGATAGCCCGCGACGCGGCGGACTCCCGATAACTTTCCACCATGACGCCCCTCGCAATGAAATTTCTCGAATTATTTCGAGAACCGAGACGGTAACGTTGATTCCCGATAACTTTCCATTTGCAGGAATTCTTATCGCGAGTCTATCGTTCCTAGGTTACGGCGGTAGGTCGGTCAGGTGATTCCGACGGCACTGAACCCACACAATCGCACGTGCACGATTCACTCGGGACTGATAAATATGGATGGAATTTCTTGAATGTTTCTCGCGCGGGAACGACGGCCCCGGTAAACGGAAATTCTCGAATCTCGCGGGAACGCGCGTGGCCGTGAAGTCGCATGAAAATCGAAACAGAGAAACTCGATTTTCGGCTGGCGCCGTTATCACGCGAGGGACGGTGATAATGGCTGCGTGGGCGGAATGCAAAATTACAGTTCTCTCGCGGTCTCGTTGTTTCCCACGGTTCCCCGAAGTGGAACTCTCCAACCACGAAAGTACCCAATTTTCTTTTTCATTTTTTAAAAGTGTTCCCTCGCAAAGAAATGTATTATCGGGCATACGTGTGCGTAACGGCGAGAATTAAGTTTACGAGGAATTACAGTCAATGATTTATCAGCGGGGATACGCTCCGACGAACAAGATCCGAAGATGCTCTATTCACGAATATGCAACTTGCCGAAACTATCTTGGCGAAAGTCCACGGAGACTCGAGAGTTCACCGAGACCCGCCGCGGTTACGATGACTCAACGTCGATGAATATCATTTGCATCGGTTATCATCGTTAGTTCGTGCCGCGAACGACGTTTCCCGCTGGAAATTTTCACGCAAAGGAACGTGGTAGAAAAACAAGACTGAAAATTGTACGATGGAAATGGACCACATGACACTTCGTGTCTTGAGATAATTCACATACTTCCATGGGAAAATCACCTTTTTTCGGAATATTCCATGAATAATGAATTAACCTGGGTTTGGCAATCGCGTAGTTTAATTAAAAAATGATTATACTCGGCCCGGATATTTCCCGCTGGGAATTGACACGATAATGATTGATCGTAGCCCATTATAATAATGAGTCAGCTACGTATTAATTAAAATATTATAAATTTAAACGTACGTTTGATATCGAGCAACGTTCCCATATTATATTCCGCGGAGATCACCGACAAACGGGTATCAATAAAGTATTATCGACCGCGACTCATGAATTTCTACCGAGTGTCTAAATTATTATCGCTTCTGTTTTCGCGAACGATTTCATTCTCCATTCGTACCCACGTGACACGTGGGATTCTGAACACGTAACATCAGCTGGTGATCCTGTCGCGGGTGTTTTTTTCGAGGTGCGGAGACAGCGAGCGCGATCGAATGGAAAATCCCAAACCATTCGTTGACAGAAACGTCTCGCCGTGGAAATCTATTGTCAGACATTAAAGGGCTTACACGTCATGGGTAGTAAAATGATATAGTACAGGGAGACTAAAGATCGCGATACATTTTCGCAGACCACGCGGACGAAAACCATTTCGAACGGGACAATGGGATACACGCGCGGTGTAAAGCGAACGGTCGAAAACAAAAACGGTAACGGTGTACATATTAGCACGTGACAAGCTAGATTGTATTTATGACGATACCATTACCGGGGCAAACATAAACAGTCGTTTTTAAGTCGTAAATGAAAAGTAGAATTTATTTTGCACCCGAGTGCCACGCGGAACGTCGCGGGGGTGGAGTTTAATGCACATTATCATCGGTACTTTAAGGGAAAAAAGTTCCGGTTAAGGATGTGGCCCGAGAAAAAGGTCAAAGTATTATCGTAAAAGTAGAAAAAGCGATCGCAGAGGGTAAAGGAGATGGAATTGATTCCTCGCGACCTTGAACTACCTGTGCAGCTCGACGCGATGTAAAATCTGCTCGCATCGCCGGAAAACACGTGTATTTTACACGTACACGAGGTTCCCGGCGGTTGAGAATTATTTAACGTCGACTTTAGTGTAAAAAAACACACGCGCAACACGAACAATTTTTCTTCTCTCGTACGGTCCAAAACAATCTCTGCTCGCTGGTTAAAAATATCGGGAAACGATGGAAAATTCGGAATTCTATATTGAATTTCAAACAGCGGGACGTAAAGATCTTTGTTTTACGAATCAAAAACCCCATCCGGGAGCGTATCGCGCGCAAATTCTCGTCGGAGATCCCGAAGGGTGGATTTGGAAATCCCACGAGCCCTTGTCTTCCCTGCATACTCCTCTGTCTTCCACTTTCACGTATTTATACACGGTTCGACGAAGCAATGGTGTTTACGGCCCTGTGTTCCGCGTATATTGCAGTCAATGTGTGTGTGTGTGTGTGTGTGTGTATCGTGAAAATATTCGCGCACACTTCCGTGGCGAACGAGACACGCGCACCGTCGAGCCAATCCAATTTTTATCCTTTCGATGGATCGTAACTTTGAGGGCTCCATTATCCCGTAGGATGCTCCTCCTTTCGGGCGTTTTCTATTTTTTTTTCTTTTATTTTTCCGGACAAATCTGCGCGGACGTGGGTTCATCGATTTCGTACGATGTCATCGAACAGTTAGAGTACACGCGGAACGTTGTACACGAGCATCTGAAATATTCTCGTCGGACGTGGTCCAGGGTGAAAAATGAAAGACAAGATTCAAAAGCAATCCGTAGTGTCCGCGTGATACGTGACGTCACTATCGGGATCCACCGATTTTTAATCGTCGACGCGGTCACGTCGCTTAGATTATGAAATTCCCTAAAAAAAAAATCGGTGCGAAACCCGCGGCACGGTGAAATCGCTCGTGGAGCGCACACGGGCTTTGTACGTTTAAAATTGAGCGAATTTCACGCGGAACGTCGAACCGGTTGCAACGAAGCACCGGGAGGAGGCTTTAGCGCGAAATTGCGTAAATGAAGGGGGTGAACGCATGACTGAGCGAAATTAACGCGCCGGAAAGTTAACGTACCCTTGACCCGATCTTCACGGGAACGGTAGATTTTAATACGCGACCGGCACATTTTCCGAAACGAGTCGCAAAGACTTTATTTTCCTTTCCGTTTCCACGGAGAGGATATTATTACCGAACACATCCTTCTCGGAGAAAATTCTTTCGTTTTTTTTTCAAAGAAAATTACTGCACGGGACTGGCGCCTTTATTTCCGCTATAAATTTCACCAGATGCTACTCCGCGCGATGTTTATCTCCTTGTTCCCTTTGATATAGCGCCGGCCGTGTACGTCAGTTTACTAATGTCCGTGCCGTGAGTGATAAACAAACGATGCTGTCTTCGGAATACGGCAAACCACATCAAACACGATTTTCTATAGCCCGCCGCAATATCGTTGATTGGAGAATCATCAAAGACTCGGTATCTACTTGGTTTCATCTTGGAAATTGAGTAATAAAAAAAAGTATCCATCATTGACCGTACCTACTTCTTTCCTCCTCGGACTTGGTTTCAAAGTCACCCAGATATTTCCGATTCTGAACTTTCTCGAATGAAATGTTAAGTCTTCCGCGAACCTTTTGCCGCTAATGATAACGATGAAAGGGCGACAAGGTTCTACGTGGAAATAACAACGTGGAACCCCCGTAAAATGTCACGGGCGTATCGCAGTTTTACGAGCGATATACGTGTATGTACGTGGTTATCGAAACGTGCACAAATTTCAAGCGTTCGACGTGTTCGATCGGTTATCTTGAATAAATCATAGCCAACCAGGAAGAAGCCGCCGCGTCGTCTCGGGGAAATAAAAAATTGTGGCGTGATAAAAGGACCGTTAAAGCCCAGAAACGAGCCCAAGGGCGAACGTGACTCCCGTTCGCTCGTAAGATTTACTCTTCCCCCGTTCCCGATGTACGCGAACCATCAACAATTTGTGCTACAGAACGACCATCCGAAAAACACTCCTAAGCATCCGGCCGTTATTTACAATTTCCACGACCTGGCTAATATACAGAAACAGACTTCTCATCCGACGGTTTTCGCAGTAATTTTAAAACCGACGGTCATCCGGCGCGATGAAAAATCATCCTATTTTCGGCCGACGGAATTTTCCGAATGTCACCCGAAATATTTGGAATTTCTTGGCACGGCCGCACGTGCCGCGCATTTCGGCGGCGAGATGAAACGCGTGCCTTCCGACGTCCATTTTTCCACGTCACTAACGCGTTCTTGTCTCACCCTAAACGTTCGTTTTTTCAGAGTAGATCTATACAAGCGAATAACGTAGGTACGATACAGATATTTAGCATAGATTCTCCCATCGAGTGAAATGCGCGATGTTCAAAGCGGTTCTCGACGTTTTTCCAATGGGGAAAAGTTTTCGGGAATTTCTTTATCGCGAGACGAGCAATCGATCCATCGCTTCCACGTCCAACGACGGATTGGTCGGCGTGTATATGTATGTATTTCACGTGGTGCCAGTCGCAGAATTTTATTTTAAGTCCGTCAGTTCGACGTGGCCTGTAGAATGTCCGCATTCCCTGAGTTTTCCTCACTTTTCATCTGGTGCCTGCGTCTGAAAGACTTTCACGGTTAAGCATCCCCCCCGCGATGAGAAACTCCCGGCGCAAACAGAGAAAAAAACAGATAAAAGAACGAGAGACGATGGGAAAAACAAGTTAACGTAGATATTGTTAAAATAGAGTGAACCGGTTCGCTCGCGTATTGATATCGCTGTTGGGAGAGAAACACATTTTAATTAAATTCTATATTTGTGATAAAACTAACTCCGCTACGTATCGGCCAATGCTTGTTTTTACCTCTTCACTGCTGTGGCTCCGGTTTACCCAATTTTTTAACCAGTTTCAAATTTCACCGGTTTTTACCGGAAGTTTCGAGACAGAGAGTAGTAATAACGGTTGTAATGCGTTAATACGCTACCAGATGGGACGAGAAAATATAAACAAACGGTACGATTTTACGGGCGAGAGATCTATAAATGATCGAGAACTCTTCATGACACGTCTTGGCGCCGAAGCCAATGACTGTGTAAAAACGATTTCGTCGAACTTCTATTTCTGTTTGACGGCAATCACGTTAGGTCGATGAAAGATACGTTTTATACCTTCGTGGGCTTTCGACAGATTTCATTATGACGCGTCAAAATTCTCTCTCATTACGAACCCTTCGCCGATGTGACAAAAAAATTGAACGAAAAAACGTTCGGATAGAGAATCCGAGTGTTCTTTTTACTCGCGCATCAACTTTTCTATACGAGACTTTGAAAAACAGTTGAAAAACTGGGCAAAAACTTCTCCCCTGATCCCAACTCACCCTTTCCATGGTTAATTTAATTTCGATTGTCCGTATTAAAATGAATCTCTGCTTGTTTCAGAAAACCCGAACCGATCGGAGACAACGCCTCAGACTCGTTTAGTAGTCAAAGGTAATTGCAACCTGAAACTCCACGATTATCTTCGAAACAGCGATTGAATCGGGACGATCCGACGGTCGATTTAAAAATAAAAATGTTACCGTGTCGGAGGGTTCTCCACGACAACAACGAAACAAGCAGAAAAGTATAATCGAACCCTCGCGATCGAAGAAATTCGTTTAACCACGAAATTGAAACTTTTTTTCCCGCGAGGGGGTGAAAGCTGCTCATGACGAGTCGAGGGAAAAAAATGTTCGAGGGAAGGTCGGGATAGCTTATACGAGCGAACCTCGTTAAGAAGATCTTCGGAGGATAAACAAACATAGCGGTTAAACAAATAGACAAGTAGTCAAGGAAAATCCACGGGCCGGTAAAACGTCGATACCTTTAAGTAGCCGCAACGCGCAAAAAAACGAAACTTTCCCGACATTTGAAAAACTTCTGATTGTCACGCTGTATCCTTAAACTAATAGACTTTCCGATTATGGAAATATCGCGAAGTTTGCGCGTGGGCCGTTTTAATTCCAACTTTGTAATCGCTTTTCAATCGCGTTGGGAGAAAAACGCGAGACACGTAAGGAAAAAGGTGGATTAAATTAAAAAGTATGGGCGAAAAAAACGTTCTCTCTTTCTCTCTCGAAAGGAGAGATACCGGACGATCGAGTATAATACTCGCAACAAAATTTATGGTAAACAGTAAACCGTATAAATGTCCGATGTCCCGAGATACATGAAATATTAAGAAACCCCTGAAACAAGGGGGAGAGAAGAATTTATCGGCGGACTAAAATCAAGCACGCACTTTCGTCAACACAGCGAAATGAATATTAAAGTCACGTCGGAGAGTGTTTACCGAACCGACGAGTTATCATCGCGTTAATCATTCAGCCAGATAATAATCGCGAAGTGTCGAGCTAATCGAGAAATAAAGCACAAAGAGATAACCGGTAGAAAGTAACGTTCTCTTGGACGGCAAAAAACGTGAGGTGTTGAACTTGATTAATTCGCGCGGTGTCCTCGGCCTTGTGGCTAATTAAAAAGAATAAAAAAAAGCTGGGGGAACGTGCGTAAAACTAGGCAGACAGGTTTTCCTCGAACTTGCTAGAGAGTTTAATTAAACCGTGTCTGTGAAAGCTGTAAAATATACGGCGGAACCTTCCACGCCGATAGCCATGCTTATTATGAACTTGTGAAAAGCGACGAGCAACATCTGTGAAATATCAAAAATCTTCGATCTATTTTTACGAATTATTACGGAAGCCCGGAAAAAGCAAACCGCGCCGGCCAGTGATTTATTATTACTTTGCGCCGGGCGGATTTTTTTTCCCCCGCTTACGTTTCACAGCCGTGGAAAGTTTGCCGTACGCGATTTCCGACCGATAGACGAAAAACAAATCTGCCGGTGGTAACTTCGGGGTGGTAAAAGCCGACCAAAGGCTTAGCCGGAATCCACAATGCAACGCGCGATGCAACGATGCGGTTACAGGCACACATTACTCGATGCAGATTGGTCTATCGAATAAATATCCGGTGGTACGAACAGCGGAACTGTTGGTATTGATGGTGGAATTACGAACTGCGCCGTTGTAATAATTGTAACGTCACCGGGAAAATCTGACTCTCTCGCTCGCGTTGCCATAGTCATTTAATTTTTATGTCCAACGTAAACGACGTCTCCGCGCGTATACAGACGATATATTTTTTAAATCAGGATAAAAATTTATGATAAAACGCTCCCAACAATTTCGCATAGCCTCTCCTGCTACATTTAATTATCTTCGATAAATCCCGTGAAACGTTTTGCCAATACGTTTTACGTTACATCCTCGTTAACGAATAAAAAGCTTTCGCGAATTCACTCGTCCGCGTATGAAATAATTACGACGATTATCGATTGGACGATTTAAAAAAACACGTCGACAATATCGCTCAAAGAATATTCTCGCGGACGTGAATCGCACTCAGGCTACGTTGCATAAACATCCCCGTAAAAATATTTGACTTGGAACGACGGGGATGGATTGGGGGATGCACTCGCGTTAAACGTATGGCTATTTACGGTGCGGTGGCACCGAGACACGTGTGCCGGCGTTTTATTTCAATCGATTATCCGCTCGGCATAGATAATTCGCGCGATATCCGCGGGCGAACGCGTCCGTATCGAGTTTAACGCGAAAATCCCGGTCGGATGATAACTCATTCGACTGGAAAATAGACGAATGCGAATTCAAATCAGATAATGGTGTGATCGTTGAAAAACAAACAATTATATAATTCTAAACAACAATCCCTCGCCAACCCCGTGGGAATTCTAAATAAAACTCAACGAGAGAACGGAATTAATCTCTTTCGCGTTACGTCACAGCCGGGATAAACGTGGAACGTAGAATAAATTGCCTTTGTAAATTGACCGAACGTACACCGGACGATTTCGGAAATTGATATACCTTCCGGGGGTTAAAGAAACGAGTGACACTCGGCTTTCTGTTCCAGAGTGTACAAAAAGTCCTCGCCCAACAACAAACTGACGCTTTATTTGGCCAGCAGAGATCTGATCGTCAGCGAGGCAGGGATCGACAAACTGCAGGGCGTGTTACTCGTTGACCCTGACTACTTGCAAGATAAAAGGGTGAGAATTATTCTCGTCAGGCGTAGATCCACACGTTCTCCATTAAAGTTCAATTCCATTTGCCGTCGTTGCGACTCAATCTTTTTAAAATCACCCATTTGCGCTCCTCTTTTCCGTTCTGTTTCACCAAAACCCAGGCCCCGTCGTCTCTTTCGAACGAAAAAATTCAATTTCAACTTTTACATCTCGCGCGACGTCATATTAATTCCATATTTTATAATTCCCAGGCTTCACGGTATTTCCCGCTGTCGCGCTGGTATTTTTTTCCACTTTTATCGATAGAAATGCCAGGGAATTCGTAACGTAAATTTTCGCGACGATACAAACGGAAGGCAAAGTTTCTCGTTACCATATTACACGTCGGCGGCAGGCGGACTTTTGATCCGTCGGATCGACTTCTCGATCGAACAGTTCGACAAAGTCTCGCCGCGTGTATATCGACAGCCAGTTTCGTCGATGAGTTTCCCGCGACAACCTGCGGTTAAACCCGATTAAAGTTGCCTCTCGTAAAGTATCCGTTCTAATTCTTAGGGCAGCGGAATAGAGCGCGGGAGAGGATACGTTCCGCGAAACAGTTTTCGACCTGAAATCGACAGGTCTGTTACGTCAACGTTTTTGCAAGTTATTCCCCGCGAGAATGAAAATGTAGAAAACGAGGGGAAAAAGAACGAACGACGTGTAGAAATTCATTTACTTGACAAGCTCAATTCGAGTAGAATAAAACGAATAAATGTGCCGCCGGTTTGACGAGTCGCAGATTCGAATCATCGAAATTTCATTGAATTCTCATTTGATTCAATTACGCGTGTTCGTTGGACAACGACCGATTGAATTTCGGAATAATAGTGTGCGTCCTCGAGATAATACGCGGAGTTTTACAAAGATTACGAAAATCATGAGCCAGGATCGATTATTTTAAACGTGTGAAAATGTCAATCGAAAAACATGATTTTCAAACAGTTTTTTGATTGCCATTTGCTCAATTTTAGAGATAGCGACCTGAGACTTGTACCACTGTTTTAGTTAGGAAATTCTACGCCAGATCAATATATAATAGTTGTACTTTTCGAAAATTTAATTTTTCGCAAAAATCTGAAGGGGGTAGGTCAGGATTTTTTGCGATTTTCGTAATTCCTTCGCCATTTCCGTAAGTTTTGAGCTATTAAAATGATCCGGGACGTTTTGGATGCGGAATCCGAAGCCGAATAAGCCAGTGAAAGAATCATTTTAATATCTCAAAAATTATAGAAATGGCGAAGGAATTACGAAAATCGCAAAAAATCCTGACCTACCCCCTTCAGATTTTTGCGAAAAATTAAATTTTCGAAAAGTACAACTATTATACATTGTTCTACCGTAGAATTTCCTAACTAAAACAATGGTACCAGTTTCAGATCGCTATCTCTAAAATTGAGCGAATGCTGACCAAAAAACTGGTTGAATTTTACGAATTGTCGCGATTTTCGTAATTTCTCCGTTATTTCCGCAATATTTTAGATATCAAAATGATTCTTCCACTGTCTTATTTGGCTTCGCATTCCGCTTCCAAAACGTCCTCGACCATGTTAATATCTGAAAAATTGCGAAAATGACGAGCAAATTGCGAAAATCGCGAAAAATCGTCAAATTGGAGCAGTTTTTCGTTCGGCATTTGCTCAATTTTAAAGATAGCGCTCTGGGACTGGTACCATTGTTTTAGTTAGGAAATTCTACGCCAGAACAACGTATAATAGTTGTACTTTTCGAAAATTTAATTTTTCGCCAAAATCTGAAGGGGGTAGGTCAGGATTTTTTGCGATTTTCGTAAATCACTCGCCATTTCCGTAATTTTTGAGCTATTAAAATGATCCAAGGCGCGTTGGACGCAGAATCCGAAGCCAAATAGGACCGTGAAAGAATCATATTGATATCTAAAAAATTGTAAAAATGGCGGGCGAATTACGAAAATCGCAAAAAATCCTGACCTACCCCCTTCAGATTTTTGCGAAAAATTAAATTTTCGAAAAGTACAACTATTATACATTGTTCTACCGTAGAATTTCCTAACTAAAACAATGGTACCAGTCCCAGATCGCTATCTCAAAAATTGAGCGAGTGCCGACCAAAAAACTATCCCCTACCCCCTTCAGATTTTGGGCGAAAAATCGAATCGAAAGTAACAGACGAATAAACATTCTCCGATTAAGATGCGCATGTTTTACTGAATTTACCGTGATCCCGTTTATGTATTTCAGGTGTACGGACAAATCACGTTAACTTTCCGCTACGGAAGGGAGGACGAGGAGGTGATGGGATTGAAATTTTGCAACGAGGCGGTCATGTGTCTCGCGCAATTATATCCACCGTATACCGGGGTCGATCATCAGGAAACGCCAACGCCATTACAGGTGCGTGTTAATTTCATGGATGTTCGCTCGGTTAGAACGGTATGTCTAAAAAGTGTACTCCGCTCGCGGGCCCGCGTTCCGCTGCTAATTAGAATACGCGAAGGAGCCCGTTTTTCCGAGGTTAAATGTACAATGCGATAAAAAAAAGATTAAAAAGTCAAATGGAAAGCTGTTCTACGACCGGGTTGAACACGCAAAACGGGTCATCAACGTGGCGAATAGTGTTAATGAGCTGTAGGAAATTTACGGGGCTCGGTGGAATTTTTACGCGATTTCGCGATAAATTCCTCCATCCCTTTGCTTCGCCATCGTTTACCTCGTAAAGCTCGAATCACAATTTATGGCCTTTAACCGGTAGTAGTTAAATATAATTCGACGCGTTCGTAAAAATGAACGCGTTATGCCGCGGATATGGTGCGACGAAATAGCGATGAAAACATCGTGGAAAGATTTGTCAGACGAACAGTTTGAGTTTGAAAAATTAGCTCGCGATGCAGTCGCACGGTTAACGCTCATTATTAGCCACCGATGTAAAGCGGCTAATAAATCGGGCGTAAGGTACCCGTAAATTTTATAACCAGCTGAGATTTACTTCGTCAATATACCGTGAAATATACCGTGCGACGATCAATGTCAATTAAATGAAGTTATACGACGCGCACGTCTCGCGTCGCCGTCCCGTAACGTCGTACTCCCAAAATTGCTTCCATAACTCGCTGTTAAACCGCGAGAAATTTCGAAAAAATTACGTCGATCTTTCTCGCCCCGCGACGCCATTAATTCCCACCGCCACGGACGCGATTTCAATATCACGGAATGATAAACGTGCACGCTGAAATATCTCCCCGTACACGATCGCATCAGTGTATCGTGCAATCCGTGTGCCACGCGGATTAAACAACGGTTTAAATCGAAATGATTTCGTTCGGTTCCCCGTAACGTTGCGAATAAATTAAACCTCGTTCGGGCAGGTGAGATTTCTAAACACACCTTTCATCGGCACAAACACGAACGTTCATCGCGAACGGTAAACGGTAGCAACGACACACACACACACACACAGCAGAAGCGTCGAATTATTTCATCGGGAATCTCTCGCCCAATTAATTAAGCTATCTGGAGGACGTAGTATTCGAAGCAGCGACGTGGAAGTTTGTAATCAATTAATGGAATAAGCTGCGGCGCGGCTTGGCAATCAATTTCGTGCTTTGGTAATTAGAAACTTACATCCGCGATACAGATTACAAATTACATTAGCCGGCTATACGTTTGCTCCTTCGGGCGTGTAATTAACACGAAAAAAGAGCGTGCCGTCGATAAAATCGCGTACACTTGCGACACTTCTTTCGCATTGGATTACACTCACGTTTTTCACACACCACTACGAGAACCACACGCTTCGAAAGTTGAAAATCGACTAACCGAAAGATGGCGGGGGGGGAAATTGGCCACCTTTGATAAATCCCAGGGAAGGGGGAACGTGAAAACAGTTCAATTAGGACGAATGACACCTAAGCGATCCCCTTTAAGTGCAAATATAAAGTTCCCAGACAAATGAACCTCGCCCGGCCGAGATGCCGGTCAAAGGATACCGGCAGCGGTGTATCGTCCGGCTAAATTACCCCGTGCCTTATCAATCGGGTCACGTTTTCCATATCGGCGTCGCGTATCGATCTATCGGCATCGGGGCCAATGGGGAATCGATAGGCGGCGCGTCCCCGTGCAATCGCGTCACTTTGCAAGAAGACACGGGAAAGAGAGAAAGAGTGCGAGAGAGAAGGCGGCGATAGTTACACATGAAGTGGCTCATTGCCACGTAGCGTCGATCGAGATAACCCGCATGCACGCGTGTAAAACAACGGCATTGGTTTCACCCTGGCGAGCAGAGTCGACCGATCCAAAGAAGCTCACGAGTAAAGCGAGGTAGAAAAAAAAAGTCCAAGAAAAAACTATTCCGCTTCGATTGATCTATTCGCGACTGTGGTCGAGCGATCGTGAAGAAGCTTAGATAGAATACAACGACCACCTGCCGCGATGAACGTAAACAGAGTGAACGAATCTTCGGGTAAATCCTTGATTCGGGGGACACCTTGGTACACACGGACGCTGTACACACACACCGGATACTCGATACCTGTCGTCTCCAGAGAAAGGGACGTCCGACCACAGAGTTGATTAAATCCCGCACAATGGTACACTCGTATCGTTGCGCGTCGGTAATGAGGCTTGCGAGGGCGAAGATTACGGGGGACGGTATCGAATTTCATTTCCGACCGGAACCAATAACGCGGTCGGCTTATTACGGCAGTCGAATGATAACGGGCGTTACTACGAATAACCCGTTAAAGGGGTCGATAGATCGTTGATCCGCGCTAAAATAAACCATCTAACTCGCTGTCCGCCCCTTTTAACATTGACCGGACTTGATAAGCTTTGTAACCGATACCGGAACTATCATACCGTCGGACGACTCGAAAACGGTGTACGAACTCCTTTATTACAGTATCGTCGAGGAGATGCTCCGCGACGTCGTGTTTCTGCCCACCTGATAAGTAGCTTCGTCGGGAGCAAACATTTGAGAGCTGGGAACTTTGAGGGAAAATTGAAAGCTTGCAGCTTCGACGTTGCCATCTCGCGTGCGATCGATACGAGAAGCGCGATACACGATGATTCGTAAGAGCTTCTCGAACGGACTGTCGTCAAAGAAATTCCGAAAATATATATATATATGATTTCCAATTTAAAACGTCAATATTTTCACGAAAAACGCAGCCACGTTTACGAAGCTTCGTCGTAGTTTCTGCGGAATTTAATCTATCTAAAGAGTCTACGGTATAAGGGCATTATTATTGAAACTTCAGGACTGTGCTCGCGTAAAACTTAACCTTGTCCTGATTGCACCGTGAGTACGAAGGTAGGAAGTTTATCGCTGCGCGTTATCTTTCCGTATTTCCGTGATGTTTTCCGACAATATCGTTGCCACGATTTCATCCGAATTTTTCATAGAATCAATTATTATAGAAATCGCCATTGTTTTCCATTCAATTAACGTTTCGCGACTCGGGAACGTTCGATTAATACCGGGCGGAATGTGTTATTCGTTATTTGTTTGGCGAACATTAAATTTCCACCATCCGTTTATGAATAAAAGGACGCGCTCGCGTGTTTTATGAAATTCAAACATACGCGATCCAGCCTGCCGATGAATTACACGCGAATTCGTTTCGCGAACATTACCTTCGCTCCGGAGAAAATTTAATAAGCGAGGATATCACGTATCATACGCATAGTGGAAAATCAATGGTATTGAAATCTATCGAGGAAGAATACAAGATAAAAAAATAAGGAAACTCATGAATACACCGTCCTTAACGTCACCCTGGTTACGGAGTTCGACAAAGAACCATTCCGAGACGCTATCGGAGGCCACGGTACCCGGGTGGGTTCGACAAAAGGTAGCCCAGGTGTCTCAGAAACGGCGAACGTAAACGAGAGAACAAAAAGCGAACGACGCTATAAAGGCGCATAACTCGTTGACAATCTTGCGCAGGCGATCGCCTATAAAACACATTCGGAATGCGCTTTATAACGGTACATACACGAAACCACGATTGTCGCGAATCTGCTACGTACGTTCCCCGGGTATCGAAGGGGTTAAAAAACAGAAATGTTCCTCTTAATCGAGAAACTGAAAATGAGATTCCCTTGAACGACGCCCGACGGAACGGTTTCCGCTTTCCCCGACGACGGTGACGATCGAGCCGATAACTTTATCGGATACTCTACGGAAACAAGAAGCAGCACCCTGCTTGGCTGGGGAGACGCGCAGCAGCAGCAGCCCGACCTTCGGCGACGTGTCTTCGGCGGCAATTGGTCGTAAAGTCGAGCTGCACCGAACGAATCCACCGGCAACCAACCCACCCACGAATTCTCGTCGCAGGAGGAACAGCATCCCGTTTTATACAGCCGTGCACGCGAGTCGACGGTTACGACAGGGTGGTAGGCCGTGACCTTGACCTTAACCCTGACCTGCAGGCCAGGTCGCGAGCGAAACTGTGGGAATTATTTACGAGGATCCCCATTTTTCCTGGACACTTGATAACTACGGTGCCGTGCGCGATGTATTATTTATCCACGTTGAATTAAAGATGAACGGTGTGCCAACCTTGTTTCATCAGCGGAATTATCTTTTAACGTTGTCCGCGACTTTCACGATCGACGCGTGTCCCTTCTTTCTCGTTGGGAGGGGAGGGATGGGGCCGGTTGATAATCGTCCGTCAGAATTGTCAACGTGAAATTCTCGATCGTCGACAGTCGCAGACGAGCCGTTCAATGCCGAATCCGGTGACGTAGGTATCCCAGGATGACCCTGTCCGACGACCAACCCTGGCCTGTATCGTTCGCGAGAACGGAACCTGTCGAAATCCCACCCCCTCCCTCGTTCCATCCAATGATAATCATACATGAAAGCACCGAATCCGTGAATTCACGCCAAAGTGGAGACGAACCGGATAGAACGTCAATCGAAAAGGAGGAGCGGAGAAAATAGAATCGATTGTGAGCCACATTGTGGGAAAGTGAAGTGGGCAACGTTTGAAAAATAGCTAATACGGCGGAGAACGGAAGATTGATAAGAAACGTGGGATAAACAGGCTCTTAGGAAGCTTATTAATTTCGCGATCGAGCCAAGAAACGGACCGTTTAATGTTTGAGAAGAATTAAACGGTCGACAAGCGCGAGGATGGCGGAAAAAAAACTGCTTACCCGTGAATTTGAATTCCCGAGGGCAGGCGAATGGGGAGACGAAAAAAGGACACGGGGGTAGAAGAAATATTTGCCGAGCCGTATGATAAAATAATGGAGAATCAATTCGGAATATGTAATTAGGACGGGCGTACACACACACCGGTGTTTGTGGAGCACCAACATGTTCGGAGTCTTTAGGGACTGGATAAAATTATCCTACCGGCGGTATGTAAACGAGGGAAAGTTGGCCACGATGCAGGGATACTTTCGCGAATGGCCGAGACCTCTCCCGTATGGATAATACGCGTAACATATTCAACGTTTGCTATTACTCTGGCAGGAACGAGAGATAAGAAAAAAAAAGTGAATCGACGAAAAAAGGAATTGATCCAAATAACCATAGGGATTTCTTCGTAATCAACGAGTGGCAAGTATTTACCTTAAAAAGCGCGCGTACCGATCGTTTTCCAACAGACCGGATATCGAATTATCATAAAAGCTTTTAATATTTCGCAAAAGCTTCGACGACACGTATGCGAAAGTTCGTAGCGTCGTTCACTCGTATAAAGTGTTCCCGTTCCCGATAGGTAACGATCGTCTACACCGGGGATAAAGTTAAATGGGGCTACGGATGCAGCAGCCCCCTCCTATGAAAAGCTACGCTCCGCATATGAGATCGCATCTTCGACGATCTCAGCATCGTTGCACGGTGTCGCGACGAGCGTAATACGCGTTACTTACTTTCCAACATCAAATACTTTATGCACGGGGAAAACGGGTGAAGGCTGAACGGTTTAAGGCGCGGATCCAAGGACTGCCGCGCAGAGTCGCTCTCTCGAAGCTTTAATGAAATTACGAGCGTCATTGGAATAACTAGAAATATAACCGATCGTCCATGTTTTAAAAATTAATACCAATAACATGTTGCACAGTTGAGAGAGAGTGACACGCGAAATGACATGACGATACTTTTAAATGATCGCGGACGTTCTCGATACACATACGACTTGATGGTTCTAATGGTGATGGTAGGTCTTTGAGGTCAGACTCGGTGGAAATAAGATAAAGAAGATAAAGAAGCGACGGGGAAGGTGGGGTGCGAAAGTCTGTGTGATCCTTTCTCAGGGGCAACCTTTGAAGATAAGCGCAAGCAACGTCGAGAATAATTTCTAGTCGTTCGGCGACTCTTTGAACTACCAGTGTGGAGGGAAAAAAAGGCAGACTTGATCGAGAGAAGGGTCGATTAAAGAGATTTTTGAAATAGAGCGTGTTTAATCGTCGATTCTATTAGATGTGCGAATTATTCACTTACGTCGAAGAAAACTTTCTTCTTTCGTTTCTCGATCAATATTTCCACAGCACGTTTACTTGTCGAGCATTCCGAAACGAAAAGAATTCATAATCAACACGCACCCTTACGAAGTTACACAGTATCGAAAATATCCGTCGAAATGACGCTGTAGCTAGAAAATTATAATTATCACTGATTTCGCCCTCCGGTAAATAAAAAAGGAAGAGAAGGACGTACACTTTTTTTTTATAAAAAATTCATCTACCGTGTTCTCGTTAGCGTGCGAATTTCGCTTGTATCAATTTTCGGGTTCCAGTTTCTGCGTTATATGTAGAATTTAACGAGTACGCCTCGTGAAAATAGCAGCTCGAATGTAAATTCTTTAAACGTGTTCCGCGTGACGGCGAAGCAATTACTATTCAATCGCTTCAAGACGTACCTTGTAATTGTTTTTTGTTATCCATACCCGGTTAGTTTTTGATAAAGGTAATTCGGTGTACAAATAATTTTCTTTGACCAACTGCATTTTGCGTTGAAACCGTAGGTTTTATACAATTTGTGGAAAATGTTGCGAAAACCACAAATGCCGGTACGCTTTTAAATAAACAGAGGGTAGCGGGGGTAACGTAATAATAAAAAAGTTCCGCGATGTGATTAAACAATGCTAATGTTAGACGCACGAACTGCAATCTGGTGAAATTACGACGAATTATGCTGCATACATAAACAAGCATCGAGTTCTGGTTTCGCATGTCGAAAAAATATCATTAATTAGGGCTCAGAGAAAACTCGGTGTGTCAGTATAATTCAGGGCCCCGTATCACGGTAGATTTTCTGCAAATATACAAGTTTCCACGGGCGTATTGCAAATTAATTTGCATTCCCGAAACTCCCGTATTTATCCAGCAATTTATTAATGCGTTGTTTGTTATAGAATATTACAAAGTAAATGAGAAACGATTCCGCGGAATATTGTGATTTATTAAATAAATTTTCGAACAGCGAGAGTCGCGCGACACCGTGACGAATCAAATTCAATTCCGGCCTGACAAAATGATTTTCAATTAGAAACTTGACGAGGACAGAATTGAAAAATGCAAATTTTTCAATATAAAAATCAATCCGACCTATCGATTTTCCGTACCGTGTAATTCCACCGAGAAAACAGCAAACGGCAGGAACACGAGTCACATCGGATGACAGACAATCGCGAAAGAAAAGTCATTATGACTCGGCACCCACTCGATCGTCTATCAATCATTCTTTAGTTCCGCGCTGTGAGCTTTCCAGATCAATTTGCACCAGGAAATCCGATGAAAGTCATAACGATAACGTTCAAGGTAAAATCAATGAATCGTCGTCTATGTTTGCAACTCTCCGATAAGAACGAATTCATTAGAAAACTGTAGTTCCCCTGAATTCACGCGAGCACTCGTTCAAAGATAAAAGCAAGGAAAAAGAAAGTCCCACTAAGGTGTACTAATTAATTCGCCTTTTCTTTCCTTTTTTTTTAAACTCGAGCACTTGTCCCGACGGGAGCCGTAGAAGTAACCTGTTGAAGACGGCGAAGTGAATTGGATAAACTGGATTTCGCCCGAAGGATAGACAAACTGATGCGGAAAACTGAGGCGGTCGGAACGGAATGAGAAATGGAAGATCGAATCACGGGAGTGCGAGAATTATATTTAATTCTCCGGATGAATAATGGGCGTCGCGCTCAAGGACGAGACATTAGTCATCTTCGGTGTGAATAACGACACGCTTAATTACATAACGGCGCCGTGTATGTACACCCTAATATTAGGAACGTCTATCCGACGAACGAGAATAAATCCATTTTTCAATCCGATTCGAAGAGAAATGTGAACGAAGCTATTCGCAGTCTGGGGATTTCATGGAGATACAGTATATTTCAATGAGCGACGAACGATAAACAGAATAATATAGGGGAATGATATTTTTTACCTCATTGCACATGAATAAACAAATTTCAAGTATACAGCGGATATATGCATTTATTTTAACAAGTAGTACTCTCTGCGGATATTTTAATTATGTATATCGATATGGTGAAATATACCGTGCGTCAATTGATGGTGTGCAATCCGTTTTCTTTGCGATTTCGCGAAATACTACAGTTAACTTTCCGAAAACAAGTATACTTTTGTCCTTGAACGTACAATGAAGACGAGAAGAGACTAAAGATCCTCGGCCGCTTAGCATACGATTTACGCGGGCGTAGGAATTATGGTCGTCAGCGCCGTTCCGTTAAGGATCACTCGAGCCTTTTTCACATTAAGTAGGATTTTCACGTAAATCCTCTTCTATCCTGAAAGTTGAAATGACTCGAACCCGACCGAGAGCGTGTAAAGTAACATGGTCGTCGAAGTGACTAAGAATAAAGTTTCATTTTATTAAGAGAGTCGGTATAAAGTCAGAATATCTACTTATTCACGATAATAATCTTCGCGATAGAAAAATCTACGGATTTTTCTCTGCAACGTTGGCACGTGTTTACTCCTGTCACGGTACACCTTTTAATATTAAATTCTTCCCGAACGCACGGTACATTCGTACCTGTAAAAATTATAATTAAAACGATTCTACTAATTTTTTAATTAAATTCAACGGAACACGCAGTGAAAACACGATAAGCGGAACTAACACACAGAAGCAAATCTACCGTGTTATATCACAGACGTAGAAGTTAATGAATCGCGCAAACGTGTGTACATGGACTCGCGTATTGGCAACGGGGATTATGAAACCTCGCCAATATTCCGATGCAGAATTGACAGTTTAAATGAACGCGTCGTCAATAAGACACGAGCGTCACAGTTTCTCATCGACGTAACGGAACATAGACGCGTGTATGTAAAGGCTGAATAGGAGGTTTCCACGTTTGAAGAGGCATTGAAACCTCGTTTTTTTTTTCAGAATATTATAACACCGCGGCATTGAAACTCAATAAATTTGTTTGACACCTGTTCGCGATAAGCTGATCCGATTTCGCTGGCACGTATTAATACGTTTATCGTCCGACGCGTCGCGGAATAATTCGTAAATCGTTCGGCACAAAGGAGAAACAATTTCGTCGCGTGGAATCAGTTCGTCGGGCTGATTAAATAAAGTGCAGAACATCGCGTTTCTTCTAGCCATGAATTTTCAATGAAATCGAAGCGTAGCAAGGGAGAAACAAAAGCAGCGTTTGATTGGAATCTCTGCACAGTAGCGTCATTTTCAACCTTTCCCCTTTGTTCTGCGAGACTGTTAAGATGCTTATCGCGTCTCCAATGGAAAAGAATGGGCGGAAGGGTTCTTTGAGAGTTCGCGTAACTTTCGCGAAATTACCGCGTGAAATGGAAATCGCGACACCTTTGATATTCATCGAGCGA
The DNA here is from genome assembly GCA_917499265.3 of Mimumesa dahlbomi. Lineage (NCBI taxonomy): Eukaryota > Metazoa > Arthropoda > Insecta > Hymenoptera > Crabronidae > Mimumesa > Mimumesa dahlbomi. The sequence goes on along the minus strand of OU824125.1, from coordinate 11,317,670 downwards.
CAGGATTTATACGTCGTTTTGTTATTTAGAATTGCTATACTTCTCATCTAGAAAGTTGAAACGAAACGAGCATGTATATACGGTTACGAGTAGACGTAAGTCACAAGATCCGAATAGACGATGCAATTTCACGTAGTTCGGAATGATAGTTGTCATAATTAATTTACCTGCAAATCCATTGTCAGCCGGATAAGCGGCGTAAATCCTATGGGATCAATATATCGTCGAACAATAAACTGGCTATCAGCTGCGTCGCACCGTAACCGTAGAATCTCCGTAGACACGATCGAAATAATCCCATAGGAATTTACCAAAGCTATCTCAAGACACATGACAAACGGATCGGATAGATTAATCGTCGAATTCCGATAATAAATGTCAGAAATTCCGTCGACTTTATTATATTAACGCCGAACAATGGCCCCGTGAAACGCGAGATTTCGGGATTCGTTCGTGAACGCTCATTAATATTCAGATGTTTTTCTCAGGAGGCGCTCATAAAAAGATTGGGTCCCAACGCCCACGCATTCACCATGGAAATTACACCCCTGGCACCGCCGTCGGTGCAGTTGGTGCCGGCGAAAGAGTACAATGGCGCCCCGATAGGTACCAGTTACGACGTCAGAGCTTACGTCGGTGAGTAAAACGAATCGACGATTGATATTCACCCGGCGAAATGAGAAAAGATCAATTTCATCTCGCGATAGAAACGCAACGAGCGTCGAGCGCGATCGGGATATAAAAAAAAGCGAAACGGGCGACGATACAATATAAGAAAAGGGGGAAATACAGAGGGAGAGAGGGAGAGAAGAAGAAAAAGAAATTATCGATATAAATCCACTCGTACCACTGTCGTAGTTTATTCATCCAATGCTTCTCGCATTATATCCGAATAATTTAATCGCAGGACCACGAGGTAAAAGCGAAATATCGCCGAACACGAAAGTTCGATGAAATGATTCGTCTGATTTCAAGTTTACCGCGGCGTTGAACGTTTCAAACGAATCGCGGTTCGTTTCAACGTTGGTTTCCAACTTCTCCGTGAAACCGCGAAATTCTCCGAGGTTCCCTTTACCGCGATAAATTCGGAACGGAGTTTCGTGGTGGCGTAAGCACAATCTCTGTCGCCGCGGAAACGTCTACGTCCGGACAAGAAGCGAGGGAAAAAAAACAGCGGAAAATCTATATTTAATATCATGAATTTCAGCGGAACGAGCGGACGAGAGGCTGCATCGGAAAATGACAGTCAGGATGGGAATCCGTGTTATACAGCGAACCACAAAACCACCCCAGCCGGCTACCACTATGTACAGCGTACCCCTTTCCACGTCCATAGGCTTGAAGAATCTGGCCTGCAAAACGAGGGTTACGTTCGCCGAAAATGAAATCACGGAGGACGACGGTGAGATTCATTTTTCACGGTTCGACGAGATCCCGAGAAAGGATAGTCATTTCGGAACCCTCGTTGGGGGGTTTCGTTCGCTTTTTAAAAAGAAAAAATCGACGGAAACGACGACGACGACGACCGGTATTCTTGTTAAAAATAACGAACGACGTAGGGAAATATTTTGTATCGTTACAGAAAACGCCGGACCACACGCGGCGGTGGAGAAGCCATTTTTATTGAGCGACGGCAGGGTCGGTTTGGAAGCCAGACTCGATCGTGCAATTTACGCGCACGGTGATTCGATCACCGTTCACGTGAACGTTAATAACAACAGCAGCAAGTCCGTAAGAAGAATCAAGGTACGTTTCGACGAGTTTTGTCTGATAAACCGGACAAATTGCGTTGGCGGAAACGCCGGTGAAAAATTCGCTCCGCTGCGAAATCACCCGGTAGATAAAGAATTTCAATTTAACGCCGACGGTAGAAAAATACCGTCACGAACGCAACGACTCTCCGACGGATTTATTAATTTAAACTTCGAAATACGTCGCGCATGTGGTAACGCTAAATTTTTCAACGATATTTCCCGACGTTTGGGTCCACCTTTATCCCTGCCGGCACTTTTCACGTATCTAACTTCTGCAGTATTCATGACTCGGCACAGTTACCGGTCCCCATGGTAGCCCCATAATATTCTCTCTCCTCTACCTTCCGCTTTACGCGATCAAGCTCACGGTCGTACCTTTGCGGACGAGTTGGGCAAGTTAGCCTAAAGAGAATTAACCGTAAAAATTATGAATTCTCGATTCCGGCCGGAGAAAGATTAAAAATGAACGAGCGAACTTTCCTGTTAAGTCAATTCAGGAGATTCATTCTGTTTTTTATATTTCACGTAGATGAACCAACCTCCGTGAGCCTGTTCTATCGATCGAAAAGTAACATCGAGTATTCTGTTTGGCGGCGGGAAAAAGTATTCCATGGTTTGTACCTGTTCTACGGTGGTCCCGATAGTCTGAATCGCACGGTGAAATTCACTTACACTGTATCCATCGATATTTCGTAATTCGTTGGAATGTAAAATCGGCTAATCTACTTTCCCGTTTAATACCCTAACGACTCACATCCCGGGAGTGTCGTTCGTTTGAATGATAGCACTTCGAAGTTTTAATAAGCTCACGGTGGCGAGTGGATCTTGCGGATTAAAACTTAATAGAAGGGTTAGCGGAGAATCGACGGTTATAAATTCATCCTCTCTTTTCCGAGTTTCCGACCGGAGGAAACGGTCACTGACTTTCCAAGAGGACTTTATGAAAAGAATAGAATCGAACCTGACTCGAACCTAGCTTTGTACTCGGTCGTGCTATATCGATACCTATTCCACTTGGCAGCTAAATCGATCCTAACCACGAACTACTTAATTTCACAAACCAGAACATTAGCATATAATTATAAACGAACTGTTTATCGCATAATTGCATAAAAGTCCGCTAAACAATTGATAATGGGTTTACCGACGGGCACGCAGGCTGCGTAGGCGTGTAATGATTAAGTAGAATCACGAGGCGTGCTAATGGCTTTGCGCTGTCGCGCTCGCAACTTTGGCCGGCATTAAGCCGGACAAAATTTCCCTTGAAATAGGTGGAACGCTGCCGTGCACGTGTAACTCGTGTAATCCGACGGGCGGACGGTCGACGAAAGAGAAACGGAAATGCTCGAGCTTAACTTTTCCCATCCGCTTCGTGATTCACTGCTAAAGAATACTTAAAACACTTTGACACCGGACGCGGGGGAAGCTTAAGAAGGCGGATAACTGGAAACCCTCTGGTGAGAGTCCGCCGGCAAAGGGAAAAGAGGAATTCCATTAATTCTTAAATTTCCTTCGAACATTCCTACCGTATCGAACTTTAATTCGATCCCGGAATAAGAACGTTCCCGAGCGTAAAAGGAATGCTGAAAGTCGACGAAAAATTCGTGACATTTACCAAATGCAATCATACATATACACGCGGTAGACAACGTTGGATGGGCGACGCAAGAAACATCAGAAAACACCCGGGCGAAAGCCAAGTGGCCCCATTCTGCGGTTTACATTTCACCGATAAGCTCGGTCAGTATGAACGATACAGAGAGTCGGAGTTTGCTAATGGAACGAGTCGACTTGCATGCTCAATGTCGGCAACCCAGCTGCCGCGTTCTATTACTTTCTCGTGTTTTTGTACGATAAGCAACCCTACGGGGGCGGAAGAAACGGGTGAAGATGATTGTCTGAAAATAATACGCTACAGGGTGAAACACGGTATTATCCTGGTGCTATCGAATGCAGAGAAATGATGAAACTCACGTTCCGTCATTTAATTAACCTTACCTGTCTACCAGCTAGAGGGACAACTACTCTCAACAACCGTTGTTTACTTTGAAAACAACGAACAGACAAGAACACGATGCAGCGCATTATGTCTCGCCGTACTTACTCGTTGTTCCTAACTACCACCCTCGGGAGTGTATTTTCTATTTCACAAAAATTCAACGCATCCGTTAAGAAAGAAAAATCGAGGACTCGAATTAAAACGAGCGGAGCGGCTCGTATTCGCCGAAAGCGCACCTGCAGGGCACTAATTATTCCGCGCTTTGATTCTCAATGAGGCTGCACAAACGAGGTTCACGTGAAAAGAAGTTTAAACGATCAAACGTATGCGCGGGACAGCTTAGGTTGGATTTCCTTCGGAGCAAAAACTAGCAGGACAGGGGGAAATAGTTCACGAATTTACCAGTGTAACAGGACTCGGCGTATACAAAGCGATCATGTTCCCGTCAATTGCCTTTGCGCTCGACTTCATTAGTGACCGTGGCGAACATTGTTTGAAAACGAGAACGTCGGGCTCGATACCGCGACGAGGCAGAGTGCGAGGTTCGAGAGCACGTCTGCGGCAGTGCGTTAACTTTGTTCTGACACTTCGGCAAACAAACCGACAGGACGGCCGGTTCCGGCGGGTTGCACTAGTTTAAACGGGGCTTCGTGCTCACCGAGGGACCGGTAAACAGCAACGGGTCCGTGTAACATCGAGTCTTAAAAGTCAGGAAAAGCCGGAACGAAAACGGGAGAGTGAATTTTTTTCATTTGTCGACAAAGCTTTAATTGAGCTACGCAGATCAATTTTTAATTGAGAAATCATAACACCGTCTATCTATAGCGAACGGACGAAGTATAGAAATTGCACCCTGGTATGGAAAAAAAAACGTACCAGGTGGACGTTATTTATGAGACAGCTAGGTGGTGCGGTTCGGTAAACGTGACTTATGACAAACTCCATTTTCCGAGATACCTTGATATACGAACGGTTCATTTTTCCCCCGCGAGATTAATAAATACCATTTCTCGTTCGATTTTGCACGGCATGAAATACGACCCCGAAAGCTTCGTATCTTTATATTCAAAGTAGAGATCGTTTGTTCCAGGTATTCATCGTTCAACACGTGGACGTGTGTATGTTCAGCAATGGGAAATTCAAGAACGTGGTGGCTTTACTGTCGTCGCGGGAGGGTTGTCCGGTTGGTCCCGGGTCGACGTTAAAAAAGTCCTACACATTGAGACCGATTAAGGGCTCCACCAAAAACTGGATCGCTCTTGAGGACAGCTACACAAAGACAGGGGCGACCTTGGCCTCGACCATCATCTGTCCAGGAAACGGTCCGGAAGACAGGAACGTTTTCGCGATTTACGTCTCGTACTACGTAAAGGTAATCCATCCAACGCGTAACCGGAAAATGTAAATTTACATGCATGACACCCGCCATTGTACCGGAGAACACCCTTCGACCGGAAATTAAGCATGAAAATAACGCCACGACGTGAATAAATGAAAGTACAGTCCAATCGGACGAATCTAGACCACATTACAGCTGACTCCGTTACATCCGTGAAGAAAACTACGAAATTTCATTTGTCGTTTCTATTGTCGCAGGTGAAACTTCTAATTTCAGCGATGGGAGGCGAAGTGTCCCTTAAGTTACCGTTCACGTTGATGCACAGCAATACAGACCCGGATCTGGTGGGTTTTCCGTCGCCGATCCGAGAACAGTCGCGACCTGTCGGGAAACTCGACGAGATTACAGATAAAACCGAGAGATTCGAGGACAACGGACACAGAAACAAGGGAAACAAATTGGAGGCCATCAAAGAGAAACGGATAGAGTCCAGAGTCACCGACGTTGATCTAATAGAACATTGCGAGGAGGGTGACAGTACCTGAGGGCAGGTGCAACAAGCGGAAACATCGTCGCGGACGCCAACGAAAAACAGTGGTACGAAACACGCGAAGAACTCGAGTCACAAGAACTGCAGGTTGGGCTTCAGTATTCACAGGGCCTGGTGCTGCTTCAGAAGGGCATCGTAGTATGTAGAGAGCAACGAGGTTCCAAGACTTACGAGTCATGTGACGAAATCAATAACTTCTTCGATAAAGTATCACTGCGAACGATCTGGCAACGATCCAAGAACTTCAGTGACTTCTGCCCTGGACGAATGAATACTTCCATCGAATTCTGAAACCGATTTCCTACTCTCTGTTTTCGAAGCGGTGAACTTGGAAATATTAGTCGACGGCGAATAAAACGAGTTTCATTAAAAATACGTTTCTTGTCGTAACTAGAACTAAAAGTAGATAACCATGGGGATTGTAGCTATCGAGAGCGTCGCAGGGAAATGATTCCGCTGAGAAACATTCGATTTTGAACGGTTGTGGTTTCCAGTATTGTCAATTTTCTTCCTAACAGCGTAAACGTGAAAGAAAAGAGACCGAAATATTCTTACGATTAGTCTTCGAATGTTTGCGAAACGGAATTAAACGTTAAGATTCATCGATATATGTGAAAACTATTTTGGAAAACGATTTTACTATCATAGACGGTCACATCAGGCTATATTTGTCATTATTCATTAAGCACGATATTCATCGTAATCTACTTTACCTACGATGATTCCTAAAGTAAAATTTCTACTGCCATCCTGATTACACGCGGCTCGAAATCATTCCGTGCAGTACATTGTAAAATGTGTTCATCCACACGCGCGCGCGCACACTTACAAAACAAGCTATATAATATATACAACCATAAAAGATCATGGACAAAATTGAGGATCTCAAATCTATTTTTTTAGGGGAAAAACTATATGTGTCACGTAGTTACGCTTCGTTTTTATTCATGGTTAAATAAATGTTTCGCGTAAATAAATATACCTTACGAATATCGCTGTACCTTAAAAGACGTGCGGATATGAGAATATCCTTCTGCGAAAATTATCGCCTAATCTTGTCTGTTTAATTGTATGTATATCCATACAAAATGAAAATATGTAAAGCTGTACAGATTGTATCCTTATCATTGTAAATAACAAATTACAGGAATATAAATGTACGAAATTATAACCGAAAGACTCTTGCCTAATGTCCGATGCCGGACAAAAAGTCGTATATCTAAGAATTTACGACTAAAAACACGAGTCGTTCGTATACAATTACGACATGATTTGTGATTCCTTATTTTTTATTCGAATGAACGAATATGTGTATGAATGTGTGCTTCATTGATTTATTTTACTTTAATGAGGCGAGGAGTTGAAAATAAGGTTGTAATTTGAAAAGTTTAGTTTTCCAAGAGTATGCGACTATTCTTAATATGAACTTGTATTAAATTGATTTGTATCAAACCCAAGAATTCTTAAATAATGCATGGGCCAAATAAATATAATGCTATGTGTAAAAAATGCTATGTATGAATAAATTCACTCACCATGCCACTGCGCCCTGGCATAACCTCTCACAATGGGTTTGCTTGTGTTGCTGTTGTTATCATGGACATTCACCAAAATGTATTTGAACCTTCCGTGTCCATCTATATCCACATCTGGCACTTTATTCAATATTTCAGACATAGTGGCAAGGCGTCGATTACCTGTTAGCACCCCTGCAGAAAGAAAAACAAATGAAATAATAAAATTTCATTTATATACCTCCAATGCTATTCAAACATAACCTATCGCCAAAGGGCTTACATACACATCGAGATTTTCGCCGTAATAACCAATCGTTAAGAAAATAACTACATTGGCATCTTAAAGATACTTCAGAGTTGATATTGGCGTATATAACGCAAAGTGTTATTGCATAATTATTGTTAAATACCTTTTAGAATTGCGTGCCGGGCAGAAAACACTCCAAAGCCGAGATTCTTGAAACTTGAGGCCATAGCGCCGCTCCGCGGATGTATTCGAAATTACGTGTGAGGAAATATACACATATGCATATTCTGTGAGTAAATGATATTCTATTCCTTTTGGCGGGAGAAAAATGATATACAAGCACGAATTCAAAATAATTATTCTTCGATTGCTAACAATAGCGAGCAAATTACGAAAATCACGAAAATTCGTCAAATTCAACCAGTTTTTTGGTCGGCATTCGCTCAATTTTTGAGATAGCGATCTGAAACTGGCACCATTGTTTTAGTTAGGAAATTCTACCCCAGAACAACGTATAATAGTTGTACTTTTCGAAAATTTAATTTTTCGCAAAAATCTGAAGGGGGTAGGTCAGGATTTTTTGCGATTTTCGTAAATCGTTCGCCATTTCCGTAATTTTTGAGCTATTAAAATGATCCAGGGCGTTTTGGGCGCGGAATCTGAAGCCGAATAAGATGCAGCAAGAATCAGATCGATATCTAAAAAAATTGTGAAAATGGCGAGCGATTTACGAAAATCGCGAAAAGTCCTGACCTACCCCCTTCAGATTTTTGCGAAAAATGAAATTTTCGAAAAGTACAACTATTATAGGTTGATCTGCCGTAGAATTTCCTAACTAAAACAGTGGTACAAGTTTCAGATCGCTATCTCAAAAATTGAGCGAATGCCGATCAAAAAACTGCTTTAACACGGCTACAATGTATGATCACGATCGGGCAACAATGAACAGACAAGCAACAATGATAACTTTAACTTCGAATATTGTTCAGTGTAGTTCTTAGACTAACCGCTCTTTGGCCCAGAGCGTGCCACAGTAATCCTTAATCTCAACCTCATATATCTGACACGCGAAATCCCATTGGATGTCTTGTCTACTTCTATACGTCGTCTATGGAAGGATACTGAAAATAAATTGTACATGTGTTATTCCGAATCAAAAAAATTTGCTTAAAAAAGAGTGTCAGTAGCGAAAAATTGATTTGTCAGGCGGTAATCCAATTATGTTTAAACACTAATGGGTTGGCGCGTATTGTGTAATGAAAGTGTTGTCTTTTATTAAGTCTAGAACAGGGGGGGGACACGACCATAGTAAAAGCTTGGTCGCCCGTTTTAGTTCCCAAAAACACGGATAGTTTCTAGATGGCACCACTTTGTCTCACCACTACACATAAGCTCTCTGTAGGTGAGACATTAACACACATGCACTAATCCGTGTGCACTCACACAAATGCACAAACTGTGTGACACTCACACATAGGCACTAATCCATGAGCCCCCCCCCATATATACATATATAGGTATGGTATTAAAAAAAATAGCAAAAGATACATAAAATACACTAAATTTATTACATAAAATATTTAACAAAACAGAAAAGGGGCACAATATTTCAAATTTCTACACAATTAAGGGCCTGGTGTATCTTAGCATGTCTTCATTAGAATTCTTCAGTGTTGGGTCCATAATTGTTCCTTCTTGAATTATACCGGATGGAGTTGTAGTCTCTGAAACACTCACGAGAAATTTTGATTTAGTATACATATTAATTTTATAAACCAAAAAAGAATAATTTTGAAACATTGAACAAACCTGAAAATGAAAGATTGGAGATGTCCTGTTCTAAATCGAAGTGCAGCCATCCCCAGCAATATATTTTAAAATATTGATTCCATTGAGACTCCACCTTGATTATTCAAAAATACTGCCTCTGTCCCATAATACATGATAGTCTTCTCCTTTTCTCTTGTCTCATATTATTGAATATTTCTTCAAAATTAATTGTTTGAAAAAAAGTTAGTATATTTTTATTTCAGAGTAGTTTATTGTTCAAAAAATATTAAACTCATAAGAAAAAGAAATATTGAAATTGAGCCATATATTATGATAAGTTGCGGCCATAAAACGAAAACTATCAAGTATTATGGGACAGAGGGAGTACATTATAGCATATTTTGGCATGAATAAACCTACTTCATTGCAATTTTTCCTTATTATCAGTTATAAATGAATTAAGTATTTCGAAGTGAATAAATTTATTCATTCAAACTTGCTTTTACCTGAGTATGCCCATCCATTTCATTACATTTGCTTGCCAATCGATTAGATATGCGTTGAATCCCTATATCCCAGTGATCCTTATATACATCATCCCATCTAAAACAAATAAGATGTCTAAGGCATTCAAAACATATTAATTGAAGCAAGGATAAAACATTTATTCGCCCTCTGTACCTTATTTCCCCTGCAGCTTCACAAAAGTTTCCTTTATATAATTTCTTCATATCTTTATTACTCGAGGTCCCTGTATGATGCATTTTGAACCTAGTAAACTATGAACTTAAAAGTTAAAGGAGCAACTATATAAGAAATGATTATTATATTATGTTTTAACCAACTACAACCGCCATCAGCCGCCATAAAACCCGGTCCCGACCAAAACATGGTCGACCTTTCCAGGTCATCACACGGATTGGTTCTCGGTCAGATGTGTGAGTTTCTCACGCATTACGGAAACTCACGTGTAGTGGTGAGACCAAGTAGTGACATCTAGATACTATCCGTGTTTTTGGGAACTAAAAATCGTACCTAATTCTCCCATAAGAGTGTCCTCCCCCTGGTCTAGAAAAAGGAAATTGCGTGATAGTTGAGTTACTATAATTTACAACAAAATGAATTCTAGACTTCCAAAATTGCATCGTCTACCCACCGCTAGTAAAGTCCGGAATGCATTAAATGGTGTATTTGTTGTTTATAAACCTGAATGTTTACCCTTTAGCAGGTTGAGAGCAACATTGATTTACCGTTTAACAAAAGGTTATAACATTATTTTTAAATGTATAAGGATAAGGGGTATGTAATAACGTCATTTATTGCTATCTGCAGAATTGAATGCTATGCATGTAAGGCATCCAGTGCAACATGTATCCATAGAAGGGGACACAAACCAGGAGATGAAGGTTGTAATTCATAACAGCTATGCGGATGACCCTTTAGTAGCAGGACCACGATATGTAACGGATGATATTAAACTGAGTGCTGCAAATCTCATGGAAACAGATACCTGTGGTGTTCTTGTCTGTGGAATAAATAAAGGCACAACATTGGTGAGTCGGATATGGAAATCCGCCCCCACAAGATTTTATAGAGTGAGAGGAATTCTGGGTGAATCAACAGATAATTACTTCAAAACTGGAAAAGTAGTAGAAAAATCTACGTACGATCATGTGAAAAGGCCTATTATTGACAAATTATGCAGTTCAATGCAATCCTCCCACCAAAGAAAGATGTTTGAGTAGGTGTGAAATAAATATGTCATGTATTTGTACACAATCATATGAAAACATATTGTCTTAATCCTGACACTTTGGTGCATCCACAGATTGAATGGAGTAGATCCACAAAGTCAAGCTGCATATGAGTTAGCAATTGCAGGTCCAATTAGGCCATCAAATCCAAATATACCTATGATATATACAATAAAATGTGTAGACTATACACCACCAGAATTCACATTGGGTAAGAATACTTCACTTGAAGAAATCATGAATTGTAATTCTCTTATAGTGAATCTTTTTATAATATTTTTATAGAAATCGTTTGCATAAACGAATATGAAATGTATCTGAAAACCATAATTCATGATTTGGGAATTCAGCTACACACTAACGCTACTTGTACCCAAATACAATGCTTTCAATATGGCTTATTTCGCTTGCAACACGCATTGTTATCAAAATACTGGACCACGAGAGACGTGATACGCAATATACGGGATTGTACTGAAATCATTAAAAAAAATCGGTATCTATTAAAGCAACATAGTCCTACATTAATAGACGTTAACGATAGATAAGTATTTGTATAAACCATTGTAACTGAAATATTGTACTGTAAACATTATATAAAGATAAAGGCAACATTATTTCTGGATATGAATTGAAGCCCTTTGATCCTCTATGGATATGTCTAATACGAAACTAGTATGTATATACAATTTGCATGGTAATCATTCAAATAACACGTGCTGTATAAAGATGTATATAAAATCGTACTTAAGCACGGTTACAGACAATGATACAACGCATAATTGTTTTAATTAGTAATTATGCTTTACTCCGACTTCTTTTACAATGTCTATCAGAATCAGAGTCATCAAATCTTTCAGTTGGCTTGATAGACCTTCCCCTTGATTTGTGTTTATTCGGCCATTGCTGCATCTTCATACTCTTGGCAATCACACGCTTCTGATGATCCAATTGTGGGAACAAGTCTATACAGAAATGTTTAGCAAATAGTTTTTCATATCAATTGCAGTTACAAAATTTTATTTTTCATTGGTTAAACTTTGTACCTTGTGATTTCTCCAAAGCTTCTTTGGCAGAATTCATTTCCGCTTCCTGAATACTATGTCCGGAGGCTTTCGCTAATCGTTTTCCTTGGAAATATACAGCAACAGTATACACTCTTGTATTTGTCGGTCCTTTACACTCAATTACTCTGAAAAATATTGAATGATTAATGTTAAAACGTCTATTTTCTTTTGATTTCACTATTTCTTACTTGTAGACAGGAATATCAGGCTCGCCGCCGTCCATTGTTCTCAGAGTTAAACAGCACTGTTGTAGTTTACTCTTTGGATCATTCCAATCTTGATTCATAATAAAATCTTGCAAGCGTGGGAAGAAGCATACATCACAGAAGACGTGACAGTACTCTAAACCTTTATCAACGTAAAGTGCACCTAAGAATGCTTCTAACAAATCTGCTCTGTCCTTCGTTTTTAGTTCAGCTTTCGGATTTCCATACAGAGCGTACTGAGTCATACCAAGATCATCACACACGACAGCTTGTGTTTTATTATTTACAAGGGAACTTCGTAGAAGCTGCGAAATAAAGATTCATGTTACTCCTTAATCGTTAGAAAACAAAAAAGAAAGTACTTACAGATAAGTGCCCTTCGTGATGTTCCGGAAAAAATTTGTACAGATACTCCGAAACTATGAGTTGTAATACCGTATCTCCTAAGAATTCTAAACGTTGATTAGAACCCAAAGTTAGATTCGTGTATCCTATACTGCGGTCAGTGAATGCTCTGGCCAAGAGGCGAATATGTGTGAATTCTATACCAATCGATTCTTCGAATTTTGTTAATTTCTGCAAAATTAAACAAAGTATTAATACTTAGCTCATAATACACATTTATTCAAGTAAATTGAAATGATTATACCTGTAACAACTCAAAACTTGGTATCCATTGCCTGTCGCCAGTTGGTTCCTGCTCTTGCAGGGGATGTTTCGGATAATTAACCCAAACTTTTGCAAGATCTTCTTCGTCTTTGAACAGAGTCTCTCCAAAAACTCTGTCCGCGACTTCTATTCCTCCGTCAAGGAACAACGAACCCATTAATGCCTCGAAACAATTCGCCATAGCATGTCTCAATTCTAAATCGTGACATAGATCGCTACCATGCGCGTAGAGCATATACTCCTCTAAGTTCAATTTTTTCGCCAGCACAGCAAGATGCTGATTCTGCACAATCGCTGCCCTGTAAGTGGCCAAGCCACCTTCCTCCAAGTCAGGGAACATGTGGAAAAGGTGAATCGATGTTAGGAACTCGACCACCGCGTCACCAAGAAACTCCAACCTTTCATTATGAGCTATCGAAGACTCCGTTTCCGTTCTTGCACCGAATCTCGACATTATGTTGATTAAAGTATTAATACCACGCTTGCGTGTATTCATATAATGAATCCTCCGATCACCGTATTCCGGTTGCCTTATTCCGCAGTTGGTCAAAGAATTTCGTGCATGGTCCGGATTCGTACCGAAATTCTCGCGATAACTCGGATGTGTTAATGCCAATTGCAGAAGATATCGATTCTTAAATTCGTATCCTAAAGTACGTTCTAAATTGTCTAAGGATTTATGGAATCTTAAATGACAAACAAGTACTGGTATTAGCATAGCATGCTGCACTATATCACACATTATGCCTGTTTTGTAAAATCCTTCGGAACTAACGTCCACTGTTACGTCGCGTTTCATTTTACTTTGCGTTCTTAGTTCTTGGAGCTTATTTTCTTTCGCTTCCAACTTTCTTTTATCTTCGAACGACGGCTTGGGCATATTTGCCAGTAAATGACGGAACTTTACGTAATCCCGCCAAGCTTTCTGATAACTGCAATAAACGAAAATGTTATAGGAATATAAACTTGATTCGTTAACAATAGAAATAATAAATGCATACTCTGCGTTTCCTGCGTAACTAAGTTGCGGCGGTCTGATACCGAAATGAACGATCTCGGGGTAAGAAATTACACCAGGTGGTTGATCCGCTTGATTTCTATCCAATTGATCTACTCGAACACTGCATGGCTTTTTACCAGGATACGTTACCACCATCCCTTTCACTTCGTCGGCAATATTCTGCCATTTATACTGTGGCATTTCTACTAATCTAGGTAGATCTTCTGGTTCTATTAACAGGGTACTACTTTTTATTAAGTAATTTAAAACTTCGTTCATAGACAGAATTTCTTGTCCGTTGTCAGCTAGATCACGTACGTATCTTGGCATAAAGTGGAATTGTCCGCAACCCGACTTATCTTGGGCAGCTTGCAAATCAAAGTCTACAAGCTCCAATACCTCTTTGAATAAGTACGTCTCTGGAAAAAATAACGATTAGTAGATTTAGGCGAGAATTATCAATTGCGTATGACATATAATACTTCAAAGAAATTAAGACTTACGGAAAAAATCCAGCTCCTGTATCGTAAAATTCTCTGGCAGTTTCTCTTCAATATAAAGAATTGTGTACTCTATATTAAACCTTATCACTTTACACGTAGGCAGCTTTACAAGCGGGAAATGAGATAGCATGGAAAATCCCTCAAATATAAATTCGTGTTCGTCATGTTTAATAATTGTTGGTGTTTTGGTTAAAAAGTTTGTTGGAGGACTTATCGTTATTCTGTAGTGATACAATTTATCAGCGTTATTTGAGTTCAAGTCGCACTTATTTATTGCACCTTCTCCTGCATAAATTCCATGCCTAATTCCAGATCTTCTAGATTTTGCGCTACATCTACATAATGGTCCATCGTTCATCTACAAATATAGACAGTTTCTTTAGATATTAATTACACGTTAAAGCGTACATGATAGACATTGAATATTACTTCGCCAGGATCGTTGAACCACATCTCGGGATGTAGTCGCTGAGGATGCTGTTTCTTTGCCATTAATTCTTCCATTGTTCTATCATCCTCATCCATTGAACTATCACTATCCGAAGATGAACTGCTGCAAGCCTCTGATTTATGTCTACATAGACGGGTCCGCGTTTTTCTAGGGGGTGGCTCATAAGGCGGCTTGAAATTAAATAAACGTTATAAATATTTGATGAAACTCTAATCATATTTTAGACATAGCAAACATGTACCTGTAAATTTCTTGCTATAGTAGCTCTATCAAGTAATACGTTCTTAAACATCTCAGTTAGCTCGTGCAATTTTGCTGTACCCCTCATTACTTTTGGATTATTTTCATCCCTACTATAATACAAATCTGCTGGTGCTGTGCGTGTCCAGACTTTTCTTTCATTTTCTAAGATACCTTCAGGTCCCATTGCTGATAGTTCATCCATTTTTCTTTCCATGTCTTTACTTGTTGCACAGTAGTCCCGCCTAATGAAATTAAATATTAGCTAATATCAAGAGTTTTTTATCATTGTACTTGATAGAAACATGTATTACCTATACTTTTCTAACAACAATTCTCTTTCAGTTGGATCCTTTTTGGAAGAAGTACTAGTAATACTAGTAGCCCTAGATGAATGTGATTCTTGTGACCTTGATCTTCTTCTACTTCTGTTACTTGTATAAGATTTCTGAGAACGTGATGTATATGAGCTGTTTCTTCTATAAGTTGATCTTCTATCAGAATCTCCATCATCATATCGATACTCTCTAGAACTTGACCTATCCTTACGGTATTTGGTATATCTGTCTTTTGGAGAATCATATCGTGATCTATGTGGAGATCTACTTGACCTAGACCGACTATCAGGACTTCTAGATCGTTTTCTACTAAATGTATGACCACGAGAAGGTTCTTTATCATTGTATCTCCAGTCAGATCTTCTTTTTGAGGAATCACTGTATCTCTCGTATGTAGGCTTTTTGTCATCTTCACGTATCTTATTAGATTCATGCCACGAGTTTGCATTATTGTGTGATCTATCCCAGTCCGACTGATAATTCTTACTATGCCATTCTCTGTTACTTTCATTTGGATACAAACCTCTATTATCCCAATTTGTTTGAAAATTTCCAGCTATTGGCTGAGAATAACTTGGTGGGCCATAATTCTGATTGCTACAATGTATGTCAGCTTGATTTTGATAAGATACTTCTGAGTACGTACTTGGAACTTCCCTCTGATATTCAGGTCCCACTGATTGATACGGTACAACAGAATTTGTTGATTTATTTTCAGGTAAAGTAGAGATGGACATGTTGTAAGGAGGTGGTGGTTGACTGAAATTTGGGGGTGGAAAATTTGGAGGTGGCACAGCATAATACCCCATATTTTGTGTTTGAGGGGCTCCTGAATTCCAAAAATAAGATTGTCCAACATTTGGTGGGGGATTTGCCATGTTCACCTAAAACACGTATTGCACAACGAAAATTTATATACCCTGTCACATAAGTTAACAACAATCGTATAGTAAAAGAGAATACATAATTCAAACATGTACCTTACAGTGAATTCTACTCTGAGAGGTCACTGTGTAAAGAAAATAGATTATCTAGATCGATATTAAGCTAAAAAGATCTTTATAAATAGAAAGAGAAATTGGTAAACATCGATAGTATCATGATTTTTCCGCGATTTTTTCATTAAACTAGAATAATTAAGCTCCAGTAGAGCTCCACCACCGCTTAGCCCCACTGAGCTCCATTAATTTTTATATCGTCAAACCAACGCGACATCTAAAGATGACGTTTGAAACAATCATTCAAAGTGTGTAGCACCATCTTCAGCTCACTCGGAAAATACAATTCAAATTGCATAACAGCAGCTAAATAACTTTTTGTTTTATAATTATTAGACGAAACACTATACAAGAGAAACAAAAACAACTTTTATTGCTTTATTAACTTTCACAATATATAACCGCATTAAAATAATGTGTTCAAAATGTTATAGCGGTACTGGACTCTAAATCGCGCGCATATTATTTTTAGTAATGCTATGATTTACATTGAGTGCCGCGGTCTGCGTTTGTTCTTCGTCGGTATTATTGAAAGTTATTATTAGTCGATTTTCCATGCTGGGCGATATATTCTTCGTAATGCATGTAATATTATTTATAATCCCAGGTAGCCATGTTCGCCTGCCTGGCACGTCCAACATCCAACATGGGCGTTACTTTCGTCGTCTGCAAAGTGTCAAATGCTTTGCGTACCACGAAAATGTTCGGAGACAGTGATACATTCTAGCCAGGCGAGAACGTCGCAGACACGTTTCCACTGATTGCTATTGACAAGCGTTTTACGTGAACATAACGCGACGTGTACATGTCGTCTGTGGAATTTTGACGAATTCGTTCGGGAATGGCTGTGATTCAGTACCAAAGGGTATCTCTCTCAGTTACCGAGATTTTGCTCGAATAATTTAATTAAAAATCCAGGAACGAAGGGCACATGACTACGACAAAGTAACAAAGAAAACGATCGCTGGTGGAAATAGTGAGATTTACATTTGGATCAATGGTAAAGTCATCTTGTAGAATGAGAAGGTTAAGCTTCGACATGAAATGAAGAGAAGATTATTAAAAAAAAAGCGTATAATACGATTGTTATTCGATGTGTACAAAAGACAGGGAGCTTATGAATCGTGATTGAATGTATGCTGTTGACATAAAGTGTGCGGAAGTCGGGAAAAAAGGTGAATCAACTTGTTCCGTGAGTGAATCAGCTGATTGTGCGTTCGAAATAGTATCGTGAAGTACGATCGGTGTTTTTCGCATCACGAACTTGAATTACACGACATCAGATGTATTGATATGTGAAGGGAACAGAAATATATATTATTTTTGAATATATAGACTTCATTTTACTGAGAAGTAGAAAATTGGAAGATGTCAGGGAGCAGTTCGACAACAGTAGGTACACCCAGAGGTGGTAATCTACAAAATCGTAATTCACAAAGATCTACTCTTCTGAAAGTGGTGATCTTGGGTGATGGTGGTGTTGGGAAGTCCTGTCTTATGAACAGATTTGTGTCGAATCACTTTGACGAACATAGTTTCCATACTATCGGAGTAGAATTTTTAAACAAAGATATTGAAATCAATGGAGAGGCGTATACGCTTCAGATATGGGATACTGCTGGCCAGGAAAGATTTAAAACACTTAGAACACCATTTTACAGAGGCTCTGATATATGCCTGTTAACATATGCAGTGGATGACAGGACAAGTTTTAAAAACTTAGCACTATGGAGATCAGAATTTCTTTATTACGCCGATGTACAAGAAGGATCCACATTTCCATTTATAGTTGTTGGAAATAAAGTAGGCAAACATAATCATCGTTTAAATACAAACTAAAATTAACCATGATATTCATATATACCTATCTTTTTTAGGTGGATGTTCCAGAATCTGAAAAACAAGTTTCAACAGAAGAGGCTCAAGCTTGGTGTGCAGAAAATGGAGATCCACCTTTAGTTGAGACATCTGCGAAAGATGCAACCAATGTTGAAGCAGCATTTGGAGCAGCTGTTGCTGCATGGGCACAACTTGAAGCTAGATTAGAGCGTCCAATGGTAGAAGACACTGTTGATCTTTCTAAACAGCAATCCCCTCATCGTACAAGCTGTTGTATGCCAGTGTCTGGTGCCGAGTAGGTTACAAATATAGATTTTTAAATATTTTTTATCATTTCGTAACATAATGCATGACACATTTTTCTGAAGATCCACATTTGTGACCAGCTAATTCAAACGGGTGGTAAGAAGATAGACGTAATAAATGATCTTTACAATACAAACCAGCATTCGTGGAGCGAACGTTTAGAGTTTGTTTGCATTTGGAAGGAGCATACATTGCAGATTGAACTAACTTCTAAAAGTGATGTTTACTGTATTTAGGATGTATAAGGACATTATACTGTACAAGTGTAAGAGTTTTATTATCCTTTCTTCGACCTACACATGCATTCTGTATGAGCAATATTTTACTAAATTTGTTAAATCATGGTTTACAGTCTATTGGCGATATACGTTTCGTTCTATCTTATATAAAGGTAGTCATGCTTGTGTACTACCTGCAAAATTATATTTTTACACGAGACATACTTTTTCTTCTAGGTCTAACAAAGTAATTTGAAGAGAAACTCTTCCGCGTCTACGATATTTTCTTCGTAATAAGGTGAATTTTACTATTACGAATAATTTTATATCGTCGTAGAAGCAAATTTTTATATACTCCGTATATTTATTTTTTGATTGTCATAAATGTTTTAAGTTGTCAATGAATTTTATGTCGATATAATGAAATTTATGTGATTTGTTTAACTCTTCTAGTTTTCAAGACATTGATCTTTGAGACGCTGAAAATCACGCGCGAAACAAATAATATTTTGTAATTGATATTTTACAGAATACAACTGTAAAGTGTAAGGTCAAATTGAACGTCCTACTCTATCACGCTTTGTGCAGCTCATGAGCTACAGACAGTATTTTAAGTGTTTCATACACCATTGGCTTGTGATAAAATGATAATTATAATAACCATCAATTGCTTTACAAATAAGGAATAGATATAAATTGTAATTTAGCTTTGTAATCTAAATTTGCCTTATCCTTGCAGTGTGTGCTAAGGGCAGTGGTGTAATTCAATATGAATTTCACAGAATACTCTTTGGAAACCACGATTATAGATGTATGATTTTAACAGAAATATATAATAAAATGAGACTCTGCTGCTCTTGGAATGCTCTGCATTCAATGTTTAAAGGATTTCCTACAAAATTAATGTTATGAGAACATTGAATAAAGCTTTTTGTACGATCATCTACGTATGAAACGCATTTCTAAAGCAATGTAACTTATCTGAAAGCTACTCACAACTTTAGCAATGCTTTTGCATACTAAACAAAGTCAAGAAAACAAAAGTATGTAACGTCGTTGTAATTTGAAAGATTGTTTTCGATGACAAAGCTCGGATTAATTATATATGTGACGTGCATGCTGGTGCTTTTTGTATAGCTACATGTGGAATACATAAATTTATAGTGAAGAAGATTAAATAATAATGTTGGTTAAGGTATGACGTGCATATAAAAAAAGAATCATATCAAAGGTGATGATACCACACGATCAGCTACAACTAATACATCGGTTTCTCGTTAAATGGTTCTATAAGTCTCGTAAATAATTTTCTAAAATTCATCTCTGTACAGTTATATGTTGCATTTATAGAATATTCTGTTATTTATTATTGTCTTATATTTATCAAAATGGCAGCAAAAGTTTCCACAGTATGTCTTAGATATTAATATGTGTCTACGCCTTAAGAATTTTATAATCTTGGAAGTCGATTTTGCAAGAAAAAAAATAAACGTACTCTGTGCTTGTTTAAACTTGTGGATGTATATTACTAAAGCCTCTTCGACACCTTGTTCAGTTTCTTTAATTAACTATCGGAGTTCATATTTATATTACTATATATTTTACAAATAACAATAACTTATAAGTCAATTTTTTAATAATACAATCATTGATAACATCGTATTGTAACGATACATCTTGGTACATGTAACGCCAAAGATATCATGCCACACATTTTTCCAAATGTCAAGATTCCTTAAGGATCATCGAATGTTTATAAAATATCTGGTCTTATAAAACGAAGGGTAAAAAATCTAAAAACTTGGAAGAATGGGTGCGCGTATCTCGCGACATTCTATTCTTATTTAAATTTCTTAACAATATTCACAGCTTAAGTGCACTGTAATCGTTTGTATCCAAGATTCAAGCTCCCGATTTATTAATGCAAAATTACCGTGTGAAGGTATTATCATTTTATTCCACAATTCTGGACGTTCTTCTCTTTTATCAAAAACAATTGAAACTGCCCTTCGTTATGCATACGATATCTATGCACAGCGATGAACTTAAATTAATTAGTATTATATATATATTTGTGTCTGTAATATATATATATATATAATATTTCTGCACTCAGATGTCATGAATTTCCTTGCATACAGCCACCGTATATATTGAATCGTGTTCAGAGAGTTTCAGCACCCAGTGTTTCGTAAACTCTGTTTCAATGTACACGTATGTACATCTGTCCGCGAAGAAACTATATAGGCGAATTCACTAATAGCTAATGACAGTGTTCTGTTACATCGACGATTACGGATTTCTTCCATCCGAACAAGAAGTAACCGATCGCTGCACCGAGTACCACGGCAAAACACAACCAGACATTGTAAGTCATGAAGATCAGCATTAGGAAGTATGAGAGGACGATTTGAATGATATGCAGGAACGTCTGAAACGTGTGCATCCAAGATAACATCGTGGGCCTGCAAAGATTTAGATTCAATACGTTAATTAATTGCCCTTCAATTGGATTCCTTACTAAAACATAAGATTTACATAAGTAATATGTAAAAAGTGTCATGCCAAGCGACATTCAGAGTGGAAGGCGTATAGAGCAGTTGAGTGCATAAATAGAAGTAAAAAACTGAAATATCGCACACACGTTAAAATACAGCGTGTCCAGAGAATATATTCCATTGTGCACATGCAAGTAGAAGTAAAAACAGGATGAAAAAAAGGAGCAGACAGCCTTTAAAACGATAAGTAACTGTGTTCATTCTCCAAAAGAAGAAGTAAAGGGAATATCACAAACTGGAGAAGATGCTTTACATTGCGTTTACTTACGGCTGTTTGTGAATTACTTCTCCAACCATACTAAAAACACAAAATCGAAGTTCACTAATTACAGTAACCCTCTTAACAATTCAGTCGTCAACGGTATCAAGACATCTCAAGAAACATGATAGCGGACATCGTAAAACGGAAACTTACTGTACAACTCGATTATCCTCTGCCACGACGTTCTTCTCGTGCGGCATGGTGACGCTTCTGTATTGAAGTGCGTTATAGGTTTTCCAAAACAGGTATTCGCGATAGTATTTCAGGCCCTCGTAAAGCGAGGCCATGATCACGATACCGATGATGGAGCCGATCAAACCGCCGACAGACGAAATCTTCCAGGACTCGAACAGCACGCTTTCACAGTAGCCACCGTGGAACGTCATCTGCAAATCCCATCACTTTGCAAATGGGATATCTTTATGAAATTCCGGCTGATACGTACCGACATACCGTGCATCCCCATCTCAGCACACGGATCCGCAGATCCAGCTCCCACTGAACTACTACTATGGCCCATGCCACCGTGCATCATCGAATGATCCATGGCCCCGTGCATCATGGAATGATCCATAGTTTTGTGGGCCATGTGAACGTCGTGAGACGCTTGGCCCTCGGACGCGTTCATCATCTGGTGCATCATGTGATCGTGAGACATCTGTCAAAAAGTTGTTGACGTTTTAAAACGAATACTGTCAAGCGATGCATAATTCGAAGAGAGAAGTCTTTTGATGTGGACAGTCTCGAAACTTGTATGAAACTATAATGCCACACCGACACAGAATTATGTGCTCCAATTTGGGAATGGCTTGGTAAAAAGTGTTGCAAGTACCGTTACTCCTTCGGCTATAGTATCTAGGTCCTCGAGTTTTTTTAAACCACGTGTCGCTTCCAACTTTCTTCAAAACTGTGAGAAAAACTACGCTATTCACAAAAATATCTTATGAATCCCCTCGTTTCTTCTTGTTCCACGAATTCTTACGATCCCGAATTCTCGAAGGAAACCCGAAACTTGTTCGACATCGATTCCTTTCTTTATCAATGTTCCTCAACTTTGCGAAAAAGTGTCCACCGATTTCCATGGGGTTGCGGGCATTTTTCTAAGCGTTACTTCGCGAAGGTGACATATCACTCACTCAGAGGTCGAACCAATACCGAACTATTATCGAGTGCAGAAGCCAGACGCCTCTCAAATTCTACCGGGCGTCATATATATATCACGCACACTGTCACACGTAGTTCTATCGTGTGTCCGTCGAGTGGGGAGAGGATTGCCCTACATATAATAAAAAAAAACCGAGATTGCCCCAAAAACGAATCCACGGAAACTTGTTGCTCGAACATCCTTGACTCGTCAAGATAGTACGATTAATTTTCTATCCGACGTCTACGACTATGCTCGAATGAAGTACGTGATATCTAATATTCAGAAGTGTTCTCGAGCAATAGAAAAATCTTCAATAATCGCTACGTAAGTCTACGAGCACAGATAGATAAGAACGCAGCTACCATGTAAAGAAAATTCGAAATCTTCCTTCGTTTTCTACGGACATCCTAATTGAAACCCAGGAGACTACATTTCTCCCATCGAAAGTCCGACGTTATGTAATTGCTTAATTAATAGAAAGTACGGAACAGTTATCGTAGAAGATTGAACGTTTCCGCGGCGGAACGGAGTCATCTTAATTACTGTTATACTTTTTCGTAAAATCGTCCGTTCCTCTTCGGCAGTTTGCCAGGCTGACCGTGGACGAGTTTGGATCAGAAGAAGACGAAGAAACGAGTTCATGACTGGCAACCCGAACAAAGAGATCGTAGAGAAGAGAGAGAAAAAAACACTCGAGGAGATGGTGGTACTTTCTAAAGCGGATTTCTTCAGGATAGATTCAACGGACTGACGTAGCAGAACCGACATTCCATTCTAATGCCCATACACCATGGGCAACGAGATTCACGGTGGTAACCGCAACATTTATCCTTCCGAGTACCGAAGCGAATACCGTGGTAAAACCGTTCCGGGGGGATTGTTCGAACGCGTCCGCACCAATTCGATGATGCTCGCCGATGACGATATGGAAAGCCAGCTGCGTATAACGAATCATCGTTAACATGGTTGGCAAACACGTGTTAACGATCGCGAAAGTTTTAATATCAGGGAAATATAAAAATAAATGGCAACGTACTCGACGTACCTTGTCTCTACGAGTACAGTGATGTTATACTTTCACGATGCTACGTTACGTGGGGGAGGGGGAACAAATAACGGATGTTATTACAATGAATGATATAAAAATTATAATGTGTAGAAACATTGACGAAACCCCGATACGTTTAAACGAACAACAGCTGTGGTAAACGAAAGAAAAACTCTGATGCGCATAATCTTACTGATTTCGCGAACAGGGAGAACAAAGGATGAAAAAGGAACTATTAATTCGATATCATACCGGATTCGTTGGGTCACGAGCGAACGAACAATCACTCGCGAAACTGTTTCTTTCCTTTTAAACCGCCGTAACGTGTTACGTGTTTAAATCAGAGAAATAATGAAAGTTGACAATGATATGACCGTTTTGTAACGCGACGCTATGCGCAGATACAGTTCGTCCGTCCAAAGGAAACACGAGACGTTTGACGAAGAAAACGATAGTACGGTAATCGGTACCCTGATCTTCAATTCAACATCGCGCTGACATTCTGAAAAGCAACACACATTGGAAATTACTGTTTTATTCAGCTGTTTTATAGCTTTATTAAGAAACGTGTTTTACTTAATGGACCGATAACATTTTGCTTCACGTATACGTATACGCATACTATCACGACCGCAGCACGAAACACCTAAATTGTATTTTCATACGAAATTGTATTGTTTGCGGAACTGAAACATGGAAATGCGCAGACGTTTCCCGATATTCAAAGGTTTGTCCAAAATATTTATCACCGACTGTTTACGTATGACACTGATAAGAGATTCATTAGCTACAGGATAACCTACGTTGTCGTACTTAAAAAGTGAATTACTAATAGCCGAAGTACTCTACCCGCAGTAATGCAAACAATACTCTCAAAAAAGGTGACAAAATTAAATTGGAGCACCGGTTTTCCGATTCGTATCTATTCGTAACCGTGTTAACCATAGATAACGTACGTATCCCCATACATGCTATTTTATCAGTAGATTACGGTTTGGCTTATCGATGCACGAATTCTGAAATAATAATTACGCGCAATGCAACTAGATATTTACAAACAAAATCATCGGACAAACGAATGTCCGTAAAACGGCACGAGTGTAACATTTACGTGTCGTTTAAATAACGTTCAGTATGTATCGGCTACAAGTACACGTTCCGCAAAGTGCGTCCTTGAACAACGAGTTGAACAAGCACCATTGTCTGTTTTCTTAAACGAACAGGGAAAAATGCATAAACTTCACGATAAAGGAAAAATCGTAGATGTCCGATCAACCGATAGGCGATAGTTTATGTATATTTACCATGATGCAATCTTCAGCGATTTGCGTTTATCTTCCAAATATTCGTAAAAAGAAATACGACGGTGATTAACAAAAAAAAACCTTATTCGAAAGGTACACGGATTTTTATTCGCGATAAAGCGGCGCATCGTTATCCATGGATAACAATTTCACCGCAGAAACCACGCGCGATTAAAGTTAACGATAATGACGCGCAACACTCCTTAAAAACAGGAAAAGTATCGTCAATTCGTATACCACCTCGTGGCACGTTGAGGAAACTTCTCCTTGATGAGTTACATCCGGATGATACATAATAAAAAAATATACCCGAGTGAATTTAGCCTGATAAAAAGGTAGAAAATAAATCGTTGGTCCGTAGAGCTGTCGTGTACGAAAAATTGATCAAAGTTCCACGCCAATGCGTTGTCGACAATTTGCTGCTCCGCAGGAATCCTTATATTGAAATACCAAGATTCCACGGGGGGAATGCGAGTTATAATTTTCCTGGAAGCGGATATTACGATTATCGATTAATCCCGGCGAATCGATGGTTGTCATCGGCAACATATTCCACCGCGAAATCAGTGCACCAAGTAGTAGGAAATCCAAGAATCTTCCTAAGAAATTTCCGGTTTATTATCAGGATTAGTACTTCACGGTTCTTATCTGGACTTAGAGAAAATATTGATATTCGGTTTGATATGTCTGATTAAAACATCGATATGGTTCGGTAATTCAAAATTACTCGGCTACGGGTTGCCGATATTGGTTTCAATTGAATCGATTGCCATTAATCGCGTCTAATTAACGCCCGACATGAGTATACTATGATTTCTAGATGAAACTGATAAATGTGTATAGAATGACCATTGCTACGTTAAATTACCTGCTGTGTGACGAAGAAAATGATTATGCTGGGATAATAATTTAAAAGTCGGACACGTTGCATGAGAGAGTAGTGGGAATAACAGCCTTGCAGAGGCTGGGGGAATTTTGCGATACATTCACTTTTTATCTCTCCGAACTATCTCTGTGGCGTGGTCCGGTAGCATATGCCGTTTACTTACGTTTTTATCAGGAAGAAAAATAAAATATTTCGACTGACTGAAGAATCGATATGCATTTCGTATCTCAGAAAATTCCAATTCAGGAATGGCGAACGCGAAAGACGCATCGTACTTCGTGTCATGAAACTTCAGGATGGATTCAGCGCATGTTCATATTATATTCTTTTTTGTGTTAATCTAGTCCATTGATAATGAACTACATGTGTCTTGGTGCATATTTTTTTCTGCACAGCTGATTATCAATGCGAGTACAGCTGTCAACTTGAACCGATCAGATAATTTCGTTGCTGGTTGATAAAACATTCATTGGAATGTAAGAAATCGGGGGAAGAGTAGTGTAAATTAAATCTAAAGTGAATATATTGATTATTGCTGGAAAGTGACATATTTCCAAAGCGGATAGACGATTACGTAGACAAGTAGAAACTGTATTCAACTACACACTAATTTGACATGTATATATTAGGTTATTAACTCTATCGCTCACCTTTTCTAAAAATGCGAGGTTATGTCACACGGAATGCTTCTGACGTACGCGCGTACTCGAGTACAATTGTTACAAATTCAACGTGTACAGCACTGCAGACTTCTGTACGTAAACGCTTAGGCAACCTCTCGCAGATCCATTAATAAACTGCACGCAACTTTCTTAGTTTCCACCATCGCCGCGGATGTAAAATAATGAAGATTTGGCGTAATGGTATTCCGCGGCCAAACACGTGACACTAGAGGATTGTAAAGGAAATCTTGAAATCTCGACGGCAGATGGCGGTGTACATGTCTTATGCACAGCGTGTTCAAAATGTTATAGCATCACATAAGAATATGTACTGGAAATGCGACGCAATTTATTATCGAAAGTTTGGAAATCCTTTATACGCTATTGGACGCGATATAAAAGTTTAATATAGGTAAGCAGATCTTCACTTCTGAATACTGTAAATACATATATTTTTTACAAACTGTACTTTGTCTCATTAGGCCGTTTAAATAAAAATCTGTAGCCGCCGAAATGCAGAGCACATGATGCGCGCGCATGCTTAAACCGTTTGTATACTTCTCTCGTGTTTTGGTGAGGAGAAAAGTCGGAACGTTTTGTTTACCAAAGTGTGAGAAGAAATTCGAGATTTTCGTCATGTCAATCATGCCATTGTGGCCAAATTTGCAACCCAGAGCCACGGATCCTCTGTGGTTCAACGCTGACAGACCTTGCGACGATGAAAGCGAGGTAGCCGCGCTCGAAGCGGAACATCAAGCCTGGGTAATTATTTTAAGCACCACTTAATACGACCTTAATGCTACTCATCACACATGAATGCTATATATACCAACCAATTTTTCATTTCCTAGAGAGAACATGTTCGAGTGCAAGGTTACGATCATATCCCAATTGGCAAAACAGTCAGTGACGTAAGTTAACCTTATTTTGGACTTTTTGTTTTCAGCTGTTACTTTTCTCCGCGATAGAGAAATAATGTTTCGTTTTCTTTCGTATTGTATACCTGTACCACAGACGAGGTATTGGATAGACCAATCATCCCCATGCTTTTCGATGTCACTGGTTTGGAGGGCTCTAGAGCCCTCTTCCCATTTTAGTGTCACTCGCTACGTTACCATTTTCGGTTCGAATCTAGGATGTCCGTCGATTATTAGTAAGAATACGATATAGAAGTTATAGTTTATGCGTATTAATAATTGACCTTTGTACTGCGAAAGAACCAGTTTTTGCCTGCCATTTCCACAATTTTTTAGATATCAAAACGATTCTTCGCTGTCTTATTCAGCTTCGGATTCCGCGTCCAAAACGTCCGGGATCATTTAAATAGCTCAAAAATTACAGAAATGGCGAAAGAATTACGAAAATCGCGAAAAATCGTCAAATTCAACCAGTTTTTTGGTCGGCATTCGCTCAATTTTTGAGATAGCGCTCTGAAACTTGTACCATTGTTTTAGTTAGGAAATTCTACGCCAGAACAATGTATAATAGTTGTACTTTTCGAAAATTTAATTTTTCGCAAAAATCTGAAGGGGGTAGGTCAGGATTTTTTGCGATTTTCGTAATTCGCCCGCCATTTCTACAATTTTTTAGATATCAATATGATTCTTTCACGGTCCTATTTGGCTTCGGATTCTGCGTCCAACGCGCCTTGGATCATTTTAATAGCTCAAAAATTACGGAAATGGCGAATGATTTACGAAAATCGCAAAAAATCCTGACCTACCCCCTTCAGATTTTTGCGAAAAATTAAATTTTCGAAAAGTACAACTATTATACATTGTTCTACCGTAGAATTTCCTAACTAAAACAATGGTACAAGTTTCAGAGCGCTATCTTTAAAATTGAGCGAATGCCGACCAAAAAACTGTCATAATTTGACGATTTTTCGCGCTTTTCGTAATTCCTTCGTCATTTCCGCAATTCTTTAGATATCGACCTCAATCTTTCACTGTCTTATTCGGTTTCGAATTCCGCGTCCAAAACGTCTTGGATCATTTGAATAGCTCAAAAATTACGGAAATGACGGAGAAATTACGAAAATCGCGAGAATTCTTCAAATTCAATCAGTTTTTTGATCGGCATTCGCTCAATTTTTGAGATAGCGATCTGAAACTTGTACCACTGTTTTAGTTAGGAAATTCTACGGTAGATCAATATATAATAGTTGTACTTTTCGAAAATTTGATTTTTCGCTAAAATCTGAAGGGGGTAGGTCAGGATTTTTTGCGATTTTCGTAATTCGTTCGGCATTTCCGCAATTTTTTAGATATCAATCTGATTCTTTCTGCATCTTATTCGGCTTCGGATTCCGCGTCCAGAACTTCCAGGATCACTTTAATAGCTCAAAAATTACGGAAATGGCGAGCGATTTACGAAAATCGCAAAAAATCCTGACCTACCCCCTTCAGATTTTTGCGAAAAATTAAATTTTCGAAAAGTACAACTATTATACGTTGTTCTGGGGTAGAATTTCCTAACTAAAACAATGGTGCCAGTTTCAGATCGCTATCTCAAAAATTGAGCGAATGCCGACCAAAAAACTGGTTGAATTTGACGAATTTTCGTGATTTTCGTAATTTCTCCGTCATTTCCGCAATTGTTTAGATATCAAAATGATTCTTTCACTGTCGTATTCGGCTTCGAATTCCGCTTCCAAAACGTCCACGATAATGTTAATATTCCACAAATTGCGGAAATGACGAGCAAACTGCGAAAATCGCGAAAATTCGTCAAATTCAACCAGTTTTTTGGTCGGCATTCGCTCAATTTTAAAGGTAGCGATCTGAAACTTGTACCATTGTTTTAGTTAGGAAATTCTACGGCAGATCAACATATAATAGTTGTACTTTTCGAAAATTTCATTTTTCGCAAAAATCTGAAGGGGGTAGGTCAGGATTTTTTGCGATTTTCGTAATTCCTTCGCCATTTCCATAATTTTTGAGCTATTAAAATGATCCAAGGCGCGTTGGACGCGGAATCCGAAGCCGAAAAAGATGCAGAAAGAATCAGATTGATATCTAAAAAATTGTGGAAATGCCGAACGAATTACGAAAATCGCAAAAAATCCTGACCTACCCCCTTCAGATTTTTGCAAAAAATGAAATTTTCGAAAAGTACAACTATTATACATTGATCTACCGTAAAATTTCCCAACTAAAACAATGGTACAAGTTTCAGACGGCTATCTCAAGAATTGAGTGAATGCTGTTCAAAAAACCGCCTGAATTTGAGGATTTTTCACGATTTTCGTAATTCGTTCGGCATTTCCGCAATTTTTTAGATATCAATCTGATTCTTTCTGCATCTTTTTCGGCTTCGGATTCCGCGTCCAACGCGCCTTGGATCATTTTAATAGCTCAAAAATTATGGAAATGGCGAAGGAATTACGAAAATCGCAAAAAATCCTGACCTACCCCCTTCAGATTTTTGCGAAAAATTAAATTTTCGAAAAGTACAACTATTATATATTGATCTGGCGTAGAATTTCCTAACTAAAACAATGGTACCAGTTTCAGATCGCTATCTCAAAAATTGAGCGAATGCCGATTAAAAAACTGGTTGAATTCTACGATTTTTCGCGATTTTCGTAATTCCTTTGTCATCACTAACGAATCGACAGGTACCACTAATGTGCTCCCATCCATCGCACGATACTCGAAATTCATTTCCTACCCCGAGGACGGAATCTAGAAGTTGGTCTGACGTTGCCAAATACGCAGACCCTTTACATTTGGCAACAGCGGTAACATGTGGGCTTGTAACAACCTCTAAAGGGGTTGGGGTGCGGTGCCCGTTTCGGAACCAACGATACTCTTTTAGTTAAAAAAATTCTGCTCCTTCGTCAAGGAGGCGCTGCAAATCCTCTGAATTCGAACGCGTCGGTAATTCAGTTTCGTGAACATCGAACCTCGTAAGGTGATAGGTCTATCCAATACCTCGTCTGTGATAACTCATTATTACCGACTGCTGGACAAATTCCCGGCGGAATTAATAATCCGATTACGGGTAAAGACATGTTAAAAGCGTATAGAATTTTCAAAGAGCTTTTATTATTGCATCTGTATCTTTTATGCTTGTAAAAAGTTTATTGATGATCATGACTGTTACAATCGTGAACAGTTCAGAGGATCAGAAGAAGAAGAGGAGGAGGAAGAAGAGGAAGAAGGTGAAGGAGAGGAAGAGGAGGAATCGGATACCCATGAAGAGGAGGAAGAAGAATTAGACGAAACAGATATGGAAGTAAGCTATTCACATCAACAGCAAAGGTCTAGTCCAACAGATACAGTGACAGATCCAGTTTCCATTAGAATGGTCAGCACACATACTGGACGCTATTCTTAATTGACAATTTTACTACTCCTGCACAAGACTCGTCTTGTAAACATTTTATTTCCTATGGGAATATTGTATAATATGCGTTTAATCTTTAAGTGAGTATATTATAAGTATGTTAATTTATTCGTATATGTATATCAAATTTAATACTATATCTACATACATATATCTATAGGTATGCCAATAAAGTACTAAAGAGATATTTAGAAATATGGTTATAGAATTGTATTAACTCTATGAGAATACCATCTTATCGTGAATACGTGATGAATTCAGTTATACCAGCTATTCTCTTCAAACCGAGCGTCATTATTATGAATAGTCAGCATTTCGGAATCATCACGCGCTAGGTCAAGAACCCGTCCAACGTCCGTCCCCAAGGACTACGCTAACGAATGCAAATATTCTCTCGGTCGTGGCGAAAAAAGAATTTTTGCGCAATGAAAGAATTTACGTACACGACTGCTCGATAAATTTCGATTCGTCCCACATCAGGTGTCCCAAGGTCCGCCCGCATAATCAGGATTAAAGTCGGTGTGAATTCGGAAAAATTCCGTGTCCGTAGAAGAGAATTTTTCTCGACACCATTCCACGTCATAATGGTCCGTATCGCGGCATAAAGCTACCTTCAAAGTACAACCCGATGCCTCGTCCAAAGCGATCGAACACAAGGGCCTGCCCCCGTCCCTTTTCTCTCTCTACCGGTGTCTCCGTCTTTCTCTTTGGAGAACGGGGCAAGTCGGTACCCCGCCTCGCTCGTAAAGGGCCGTGGAACCGCATCATGCTCGACCGGGACACTCTCTGTACACTCCGTATACCCACCTATACTAGGTGTAAGTACACGCGAGAATGTATTATATACCTATATACAACGCCAGCTCTCTCGGCGTGTAACTGAAGTAAAGCCAGGTTGGTGCCCCCGCTAGGGTGAACGAACGGGTACGCTCAGGCAAAAGCGAACCCGTGTGCCTCCTCCACCTCCTCCTTCTCTTTTCTCCACCACCTCCTCCTCTAGCAACGACCTCCATCTCCTCCACGGCTAAAGATCCTCGCCTCTGATGTTACAGTGGAATTGCAAATTTTTCGAATATTCGCCACGCCGAAAAACCGATTGCCTTTGCCGATGTACAACGGGGAAAAAGTTTTCATTAAAACTTTCGTTCGTGTTCGCGACTCGAACGGTTAAACACGTTTTCGGTGATACGATTTCGAACTGTACGATATTATACGATGTTAAAGAAACTCCGTGGTAATCAATCGTTGGATGGAAAAAAGCAGGATACGTGAAATTTGATTTACATAATAGGATCACTTCATGGATAATTTAGCTACATAAACTGCAGGCATTTCCATTTCGCGCTTGGTACATACCGTGCTCATAAATCTCGGGATTTATGAATCGCAAGTTTCGTAGATGGTAATACCCTCCGGATTTATGAATTAATACCGGTCATATTAGATGCATAAATCTTCACGTTTAGGTAGATGGAATCGTCTATGAGGATTAGCTTCGCGTCTCGCGATTCCCGAACAGCTCGTCAGTGGATTACCACGATCAATCTTTTATCGTTTTCGGTGAGCAAAAAGTAAAAACGAACTCGCTCCGCGTATATCCAATGTCTTTCCGTGCAGAAAGTCAGGAGTGAGAGAACTTCAGTATCAAGTACGTTCTCGATCGTAAGACCGTCTCTTATGTCCTTCTCAAGATGAACTTGTACGAATTCGCGAGATCGATTTCAACGATAATCCCTTTCGGTAAGAATTTAATCTCCGTGTCTGCGATATTAGCTTATCGATCGATATCGCTCTCCGATTACGCTAAGAATCTATAGACCTTATCCGATTTTAATTGCAGTTTACGCGGCGTATCTACTAACAGCTCGCGTACATACAATTTCGACACGTTACAAGTCTACTTCGCGTCTGCACTAATGTCGACTTGACCTACTAGCCTACATATAGCCTGCTTAAATCTTCCATTCAGCCTTGGCTGCAGTATCATTGTCACCTTTTCCTTAGATGTCTTTCGCACCGGCTCGATTGTATTCACCTTTTGCCGCGGTTACCTTGCACAGCGCTAAGTTAATCATCTGTACGTTTACAGGGCTATCCAGCGAACGTTTCGCCGCGGAGATTCATACTCAATTAGTGATATACCGGCACATGGTGGTTCATCATGCATCAACCGATCTCTACGGCAAAATGCAGAAGAGCGACGCCGTAGGGGGTAGACCTCAACGGCTAATATCGAGTTAAGCGCCCTAACCTGCCTCAAAAGATGTTATATACGACGTAACAGATAATAAATCCTTGTGTTTCACAAGTACGGAGATGCGCGCGGCGTAGCTGGTAAAAGAAAATGAGAGTGTCCGGAAAGAAGATGAACGAGAGCGTGTTTGTCTCTTAACGATTACGAGCAGCCGAAATAAATCAGAGGGAATAAAATTCGAGGATACAACGACCACGGTGAATTTTTAACACCGACAAAGACAACGGACAATACAGGAAAGTGGCACGTGCTGCGTAGGTAAAAGGTACGAAGGAAATACATATCTCTCTCACTCTCTTTCTCTCTCCCTCTCTCTTTGTCTTTCTCACTCTCCTTCCGTGTTACGAAGAAGAGATAAAAAAAGAATAACGAACAATCGGAGACATCTATCCCGCGACTCGACTGTGGCGTAATACACTCGTCCAAAGAAATATGAATTAGGGAAAGTATTGAAATGAAGCGTAAATAAACGGAGAAAAATCTGCTCACCCAAAGAAACTAGCGACGCTAATAGACACTTTTAATATTCCTATCGGTCGCCGCGTGATCTATAATCGAACATAGCAACAGCAAATTAGATTGATTCTGAAAATTCGCTATTCCTATGTGCTATTTCCTACGGAAAGAGTAACAATTCGATAGAGAAGGAGCGTTCTCAACCAGAGCGAGAAAGACAGATTTCGCGTGTGCTCGGAGAGGTCTTCGAGGTGCGAGTGAGACAATACGAATGGTAGAGGACGCGCGACCGTATACCAACGAAGTGAGACGGAGATAGCCGAGCAGGAAGAGCGGCACCGCTGCGAGCAGGGGACTTCGGGCGTGCTCGGGCGCTCAGTCGAACGCGCGATTACAAGCACACGGGACGCGTGGGCTCTCTGCGACGGCCGGCCCGAAAGAGTGTTTCGTACCGCGACCACGTGCCGGCGAAACCGCCGGAACACACGGAGAACGTAAGTGACACTAGAGAAAAAGAGGTGTCCCTCCGATAGAGAGGATACGGCGGGGTAGGTTTTTTCTTTAGGATTCCTTTTTCCCCCCGAACCCAGATCCCCCTTCCCGTCCCGAGAAACGGTATCGCGGGCCGAGAGTAAAGAAACGAAAGAAAGAATAAAAGAAAAGGAAAAGAGTTACGAGGGCGGTGCAGTGTGTGGGTGGTTTTGTCAGTTGGTGACTTGAGTGGATAGAAGACGGTAACGTCAGATCGACGGGACACGGTGAAGAAACGGAGAACGAGGAAGAGATCGGAGGAAACAGATTACCAGTGTATTCCGAATCGGTGAGTAAAACAAATTTCGTCGTCTTTTTAACAAAACATAGGTCCCGTGTGGACGGAGGTCGTTGTCTAGCCGGATATCTTTTTGAGGTTAGGGTTACTGACTCTGTTGAGTCTTGTGTGCCGAGATCTAAATGCATTCGTGTAGTGTGTACGGGAATAAGTGGATAAGGTTACCGGAGAAGGTTGATCGATATATTGAGTCATCGGGAAGCGATCAGCACGCGTCCCGCACCGGGGAAATAGCGTCCAAGGCGATGATGCCTCGCACGAATTTGTGGATCGTTGGTACCGATTGTTCAAGCTAGGAAATTACGGTTTTGCACGAGACAATTTGTAGCAATAATTCGTTAACGCTCGTGACGCTGACACGGACCGGGAACACTTTTCTTTTTTGAGCGAAATTGGTGAAATCAGGGCAGAGAAGGATCATTGACCCTGCAGATTCAGACGGACTAGGACATCGTCGAAAGTTTCGTCCGACTACGGAAAAAGTGCCGGTCCGTTGAGAATCACGAGCATCGACCCAATTTTTTTTGAGAAATTTTCAAAAAATTTCGTTCGGTCCTTTTACCTTCTCGCTATTTTTTTTATTCGTTCGCTCACGTTGTAGAGAGAACCGA
The DNA here is from genome assembly GCA_917499265.3 of Mimumesa dahlbomi. Classification (NCBI taxonomy): domain Eukaryota; kingdom Metazoa; phylum Arthropoda; class Insecta; order Hymenoptera; family Crabronidae; genus Mimumesa; species Mimumesa dahlbomi. The sequence goes on along the minus strand of OU824125.1, from coordinate 11,282,538 downwards.
CGAACCGATCGCGAAACTCAATGACGCTGTGCCGGCGCTTTAGTATTCCCGATGCATTGTTTACATTCTCGGCCATACGCGATTGTAGAAACAGTTACTCATTAATTCAGAATCCAAATAGAATCGTAACATTGTGTCGCTTTGATAGTTTGAATATCGTCGATACGCAACGTGCACGCACGCGTATGTATGTACTTACATACGTGTCGAAGGAAATCGCGTAATCTTAATATCGCCATACATCTTACGTTATGTATTTACGTCATACGTCTGACGTTAGAAAATATTGTCGTTTTATCGGCGACACGCGCGGGTACGGTCAATAAATTTTTGTTTACATACCCGCGTGTTCCTTCGCGCTTTCGTTTTTATTCATCGATTTCTAGGAGAAATATTTCGATCGTTCGACCGTACGCTCATTAATTACACCGGAACGAGCGAGGGAGAGAAAGTCTTTGCCGAAATTAAAAACACTTTTACGCGGTACTTACTGAAAGCGGTAGCGCAAACTGTTAAATGACTTCGATTTAGCGTTACATACGGGCCCGCGTTAAATGTATTTATTGTATCGTACCCGTGGTAATCATAATTTCAAAGAGACATAAAGACCGCGCCACCAATTACAGAGAAAGTCTCCGGCAAAGATATACGCACGCGTTCTACGACTCTTACGTTCGATGATAAAAACCGAAAAATTCGTCGCACGATGAAAAGTGAAATTAACGGAAATCCGCGCACCTCGTTCGCCACGTGCGACACTTCTTTTTCTTTTTTTTACACACCTCCATCGATATATCGGTACTTCGCCTATTTATAGACAAAATATCAATTTCGTTGAAAGAAGAAACTATAAAATACGCAACCGTCGCAGTAATCACATCTATAAAACCTATTATTACTTTCGTATCACCGTCTACATTCTTCCAGTACGTTTTTCAATTAGTCCCTGAGTCATATGGAACACCTTACGAAAATGTTCCGCGAGATTCTACCGTTGCCAACGAATCTATCGAATTATTCCTAATTCATCCAATTCCCAAAGCCATACATCCACCTTCGCCCCATGTCGTCCTATGGAAACAAGAAAAAAGTAGCCTCGTATCTCGCGTGGCCTGAAAAAAAACGAGCAGATTTTTCCACATTGCCGGTTAAAAGACAGCACACCGTCACTGGGAGGATTATCGAGCATTGTCGGGTCCAGGTCGACGCGAGTGGGTAACGCTGTACTGTTTGCGCCGGCCCTGCGGGGTCTCTGACCGCCCGTCCGCGCCTCTCAACTCGACTTGTCCACGCTCTGCGCCGCGGCCTACCTACGGCTTACGGCTAAAGTCTCTCTTGTCTCTCCTCTCGGACGAAATTCGCGAAAACTACGGCCGACGAAGAAAACTGGAGCCACGACATGATTTTCGGCTTTGATTTCTGGCTAAGCCGATCGAGGTTCCGCCGTGGATTTTCGGGGGATTTTTAAGGGGATCGAGAGATTCCGTCGAGTTAAACGGCAAAGATATAGTATCGTTGGAAGATATTTGATATCGTATTTGAATAATTTCTAGCACCGTGACTTCGCGTCGGCCGTTGTTATTGTAGCTTTCTCGTTCTTGTATTAAGATTATAGTAACTGCCTGCGAGTTCATCACGACCGCGGTCGAGGTCTTTCGATTCACGTGTCGCTGGTTATTTGAAAAAAATATAATAGCGAGCGTAAACCGAACGATAGGATGGATAGCGAGAGATGAACAAGTTGGGACGATTTATCGTACGGTAGATACATTTCGTATGGACCTTTCACCGTATACATAACAAAGTTCCTTTCTTTAATGAGGAGTAATTAATACTACCGAGTTAGTAATAATCGCTAGGAATTAATGTTCCACAATACTATTTTCGCCGTTGTTACGCAACCTCGTTACACCTTCTTTCGCGAGCTACATGCTTTCTAGACACAATTACATGATTTTTCGAAGACAAAGATCGGCCAGCTAGCCTCTCCTCTTTTCCACTCTACAAAATTTCACGAATTCTGATAAGACACGGTTGAAAGAGAGAAAACTCTCGCGCTTTGTTCGAAGACCACGCTAAAACTAAGACACCTCGAAAGTTACGCAACAGATTGTTTCCGTCGAATTCTTGAGGTTTTGTAGATTTGTATCCCACGCGATTAGATGCAAAATCAGCGACACGTTTCGCTGACCAAATATCAATTTCCGAGAGTTATCATTTTTCTGGATCGATCGCAGTCACGTTTTGCCTTCGACTTCCATAGAAACTTCGCGAAAGGTTCGTACCGATGTGTCCCGGTGACTCTTAACAGAGCCAAGTTAACATACGTGCGAAATCGACGCCGAATTCTGGGGCGTTCGAATTTTCTTCGACGTATCGTAACGTTCTTTTGCGTTCGTCTCTCTTTGTAAACAATTACCGTATCCGGTACGGGTATACGATCATCGATTATCGGGACTGGCCGACTATATCGCAGACCATTCTACTTGCCCGATAACTCGCGTCACCTACTACTGGTCGACCTGCACCTACACCTTCGGTTTAAGCATAGGTGTAGGCGATGGGCGTGGGTGCGATTTTCTGACGGCGATGCTAAATGATTGAACGACAAACGGTACGAAAGATTAATTTTAATTAGACCATTACTCACGCAAAAACCACTCGCCGCGGAGCGTCGCCGTACACCGGTTTTCATTCAATATCCTATAATTTTCACCCGATATTACTAGACACGATTCGCTGAATGGTTTTACACGAGCAAGGAAATCAGATAGATAAACAGTACGATAGAGTAAACTGCACGTGAGATCGGAGTTTTCGGGGTTAAAATAACATTATTGTGGTATGAAAACTACGCGGCGCTAAGAGTACAGAGAGAGAACGAGGGGAGCGGAGGGGGATATCATTAAACGAAGAATATAGGGTACGAACAACTAACGGCGTCCATGAATTTTTGATGTCGGCATAAGTACCGCACGCTTTAGTAATTTCGTGCAACCCGATAATGCCTCGTATGAATTTTTAATGTCATCGCCGCGGCACCGGGCGGCGGTTTTTAATAACTTGAAACAACTTCGGAACGGTCCTTAAGAATTCGGGACGAATGGCTGTAGAGTAGTCGAACGTTGGGTGAGAGGGAGAGGGAGAGAGAGAGAGAGGAACGGGCCGAGAGAGGGTATAATGTCTCAATCCGCGGAATTTTTTGTTTCTTTTTTTCGTGGTGTGCACCGCGCGGAGAGGAGACTTTATGAACACCCGGTATTTTGCGGTGTAACGCGCGTACGTGCGCCGCGGTGCAACGTGTGTATGTACGTGAAGAAACGCACACAACGACGAAGCCGGTGAACCGAGCATTATAGTGCCCTGCAAGAAACGTCGGCCTGGTGCATTGACCGCGGTTGACCACACGTCATCGAATGAGTGACGTCACACGGAGTTCGCTGCATGAAAGCTACGTCACGGTTGGTTGCATCCAGAAAGATGCATCCTTCGAAAACGGCTCCTTTTCTTCGCTTGGTATATATACCCGTTTACGATGAAACTATGTTGCGTTTAGTGACGATCAAAGTCTAAAGTTTCCTCTCTCTTAAAATTATACGAGGCACGTTTAAGGTCCTTTAAAAGTGAACTTCGAAGAAATTCTATAAGAGGCGCGGAGGTCGAAGGAATTCAATTTTATCTTACGCCGTAAATTCGATCGCGTCGTCGTAAATTTGTATCGAGCGTAACTTTTACTTCTTACTAATCGATCGGGGGATGAAATTAATACAAAGTGTAGTTAAACAATAATTTGTCGGATACACGGATCATATTATTATTTTCATTTAATTCCCGTACGTTAACCCATCGGCGCGGCCGGTTTATCTTCAAAGGTAACAGTCGAAACGGATGACTTATTGCACGTGAAGGGTTAGCTAAATAATTTTTTTTCCCCCGTGTGTAACCTCCAATTCATCACGGTCGACCGCGGGCTATACGGTACGCGCATGAATAGTTAACGAACGGGCGTAGGAGGACCAAGATTTTCCTCCTCCGACGACGACTATGCGCACGATGTACCTGCGAGTATAATAGCTGGGTTATACATAGAGCCACGAAGCTATACCTTCCCGAAGTATATGCAAGCGCGGGCGAGTTCGTTCCCTCGAACGAGTAAATCAAGTCGCTGGTCCGCGAAGCGCCTGAATGCCTTGAGCTCGTAAGACTAGCCAAGAATGGTTCGACATTTTTTCACAAATCCGCCGGTCCATTCTTGCCTTACCTCCCGTACAATTCATCGCGACGTTACTGTTAGTATTCCGCGACCGTAGAGAACTTTTTTGTCCCCCCCACTCGGTAAAGGAACGTTTTGAAAGCGTCTACTTAGTCCGCGTAATGCCGAGAAATTTGTAATTCATACATATTACTATGTTTCAACGTTTTTAGTTCGCGTAGTTTCTCGCCTTAACTCTGTCACGTGAATACCTGCGGGGCGTGTGTATGTGAATTAAAAGGAAAAACGAGAGAAAATAGTATAAAAATAGAAAATTGTTGAATACCATCAACGCACAGGGTTTAAATGAGAAGTATAGTATTTTAATTGATATCAAAAGAGTACAGCCGCTTTCTCGTTAACGAAAGGAAGGCGTAATCTTTGCGATAAAGAAAGACACGAGAAAATAGACAAATTTCTAATATTCGATACGTGTATGTATTTGTCTCGAAGAGTTAAAATGCTGCGAAGCTTTGAGAGGCATCGGTCGAGTATCTCGGATCGATATGGGGACCATTTAAGCGATTGCATCGACCGGTGTGCAAGGAGGCAGCGGAGCTACGAGAAAGTATCTGGCAACTTTCTCCGGTGGGTTTAGTTTGCACCACGGGTCACCAGGCACGGACATTAAGAGCGAACGAACGCGAGCCACTCTTGTCTGCGAGGCAGCGGTGTGTACAACTTCGAGAGAGTCCTACCTTCGAATGAATTTTCAACGTTGCGTATAGGCAGACAGTATGTACATACACACATACATACACACGTGTGTACACAAGCGACGGCAGTTATCGTTTCTAATAATCCGTCGGAATATTTTCCACCGTAAATCAACCGCGTAGTTTTCATTCGCGACGAATTCCGATTCGCCCGCTATAAATACATTTACGCGTGGATATTATTACACGACGAGATATGGTAGCGTTTAATAAATATGAATCGGGCGGAGTTGGCTCGCGTGAAAGCACAAAGGTTCCGGTGAGAATTTCAAGGACCCCGGTTACAAGTCATTGAGCGCACGTCGCCTAGTGCCAAGAGCAAGATTTTGAAAGTCTTACCGATGCTCCGCGATTAAGTTAGGTAATGTCTTCCGAATGCCAAGAACCACACCAGGCATTCATCTTCTTCCGTCCGGTGGAACCCGTTGATTTAAATTAAACCGGACTTCGTTACAACGCCGCGCGAATCCTTTTTCAAGTTTACGAGCGCGCGTCAAACGTCGACTGCGTTTTCATCTCGATTTTAATCAGTCCCGTACAAAGCGGACCTTTGTGTCGCTCGGGCCCGCATCTTTTTCTAACAAGTTTTTTGTAAACTCCCGTAAAAACGTCGCGGCACATCCAGCAAAGCATGTCGGGATCTTCTTATATTGGAAGAAGAAAACTTGTACGAGGCGAGCCGAAGAACTTTTTCGGTACGAACATCGCTAACACGTGCCGACAATTAGGACGATATTTCATGAAAATATCATAAATAATAATGAAAGAAAAGTCCACGGGAACTCGGGGAAGAAAGTTTTCTCGCTTCGCGACAACGGCAGAGAACGCAGTACGGAGGCAACGCTCGTCGAAGAAGTATACAACCGTGAAACTTTCGTTTTAAATTCTTGGTCACTCATCATATTCGAACCGACCTGATTTCCAACAATGTCGCACGCTGCGTTTCAGTTCGCATGAGAACGAGACCTGTTCAAACATCAAAAGGAAATGTATCGTTGTATCCTCGTATCACGATACGTTTTTTTTTCAACCCGTTCGCTTCGGGGCCTACTTAATTCCTCTAAGGTCGAGTACATACGAAAGAGATCGTTACGTACAAGGTTGAGTAACGTTGTAACGTGTACGAAAGTCCCTCCTCGTCACTCTCATTATCACGGTATCGTGGCCGGAGCCGGTATTAGGCAATCGTTGTAGAGCCGGGCTTTAACATTGGCCCAAATATTGGCCAGTGGCCCCGTAGCCAGTTCGCAATACGTACACACACACACACACACACGGCGATTCGCCCAACCGTCAGCCTCCATCTCGGACTCGGGATACGTCGGCTAACACCGAAAACGATGTCGTTGACTGACACTGGCCCACTATACGTACGTTAACACCGGTCCCCGGGCAGGTAGTAGGTCGTGAGCACGGGAACATCGGTTTCGGGAAGGTGAAAAGTGAGAGTACACGTACAGAATGTCCCCACACCGGCCACCGTTTTCAAGGAACGTTTACCTAAGACACTGTCATAACTTTGTCGATCTTAGAATTAGCTTGCACGAACGGGGAAACTCTTTCGTATGGACACGGAATTCGTTTTCAACGAGATTTCGACTGGGTTTTTTACGAAATACTTTTGGGAGCGGGGACTATAAATGATTCGTGAAAGTTCCCGCGGGAATCGATCGAAGTTTCGTTTCGGAATATAAAGTTACCGGGGACGACAATTCTTTTTCTTGGGGTGGTAAAGCGTACGTCTTTACACGGGGTTATAGATCCCCTTTTATTTTTACCATCTTCAAATTATATTTAGAATCTGCGTAAGTCGTAGACCATTGAACCGCCGTGACCTATTCTTTATTCAACGCTATCTCTGTAGAACCGTGCGAATCTCGTGCTGGAATCGTTGCGAAAGCACTTTGGAAAAGTCTCTTTTTTCGTCCCGAAACCGACACCAGGGTCGTCGCTATTTTACCCTCGCCAGTTTGTCGAACGGGTTAAACAACATTTCTACCAGGATATCCATCGTTTCCCCGTAATCGAGAGAATCTTTGTCACACGGCCAGGTGAAAAGCGAGAGTGCCCGGTGGCAACGTCTAACGCCAGAGTTTTACGCAAAAGCGTGCACTTCGCTCGTCTTCGGGAAGCCGTACGCGTGCCTCTGGCGTCAGAACGAGGGAGAGAGGATTTTTTTTTTTAACCTCGTTAAATTGACTACGTTCTTGTAAGCACTTATATCTGCTTCACTAATGGGGCAACGTCCCACGCGTGAGAGTGCCCAGGGAAAAAGAGGAGTCAGAGAAAGAGCAGCCAACGCCGAGAGGGGGAGGGAAAGAGAGAGAGAGAGAGAGTAAACCGAGGGTCTTTGAGGTGCATTTATTTATACGTTTAGAATTCATTGCTTCTTTCTGATGCGTCTCGCGACGCGCGTCGTTTTCTTACAAACGATCGTCGGAAAGAAGAGATACAGGGGACGGTTACACGTAGTAACGTTAGGAGGTTACCGAATTTATAGCCTCGAACCGTAGCAAAACGATGAAATGGGAAAAATGAGACAGACGGAGAGAGAGAGAGAGAATGATAGGTAGAGGAAAAAGAGGGGGAAGAGAAAGAAACTGGGAGGCCAGTGAAAGTTTATTAAGTTTACTACGGTGCACGGATGACGATGCCGCGTGAACATGTGTGTGCAGTTCGGGCGTGCCGTGGTTTAATGCGAGTGTAAACTGCACTATCAGGTCGTGTGATTCTTTATGCGTCAGCTTTGAATGTCACGTCGTAAGAAGCAACGGGAATAAAGCGGTTTAAAGAACTTTCCTGTTTATTCGCGAAGCCCGGCTGGAAATTTATCGGTCGACCGAAATCTTCGTCGAGTGAATGCTGTCCGTTCGCGGATCGCACTCTCGTCGGAAATTTGCCGGAAAAAATCAGCGTGCCGTTTAAACGACACGTTAAATCGACCGACGGTCGTTGTATTAAGATTTAAATCGTCTTTACAGGACGGAAATTTACTTTCAACGGAGTTTATCCGTATCGAGGTCAGTTCTCTTCGTGGCATAAAACGTGAAATCATGGATTAGGGAACGAGATGGGAATAATCTCCGTCACGGGGAATACTGAGATTGGTAGACATTTTTCGTTTGCATTATCGTCACGCGATTACGTCACTCACGGGAACGAGTCTCTGCTCGCTGAATAGACCCCGAACTCTGCTGTTGTCGGTTGTCTTTAAAAATAGACGAAGAGAACGTCTCGGTTTTTGAAGATGATGGCTAAATCTTTGAGTTCCTACTCAGGGTCGCCCGCCCGTTTCCAATATATGATTACAGGCGCTACGCTCCGTCTCTGTTCTTCTTTCGCGCCGCTCCAACGTCCCTCTCTCTTTCTCTTGCGCTCTTTCGCCGTCCAAGTTCAGCTCTACCGCACGAGGAATCGACGCGGGCCCCGAAAAGGCCCCCGAATATTTATGTCACGGCAACGCCGACGAGCCGTGGGACCTTGACTGTGCGCCGCAGGCGGGCCACTCTGTACTCTCGAATGTTAGAAATTTTTGCCTCGAATCCATGAATCGATACGAAGGTCGATTACAACTTCCTAAATCGGTCCGGCGACTCGCGCAACATTTTTTTTATTGTATGCTCGAGGAGTACTTTGTTATACACAAAGGCCTCCCAAGTATCTACAAATCAACGATCGAGGAAATTGTTTAAAATCTTCGATTTAATAGCGTGGGAATAAAACGTGGGTGGTTGATTAATAAACTATGAAATATTCTCTGAAATTAACTGGCTCGTTTTTACGTTCGCAGCAAGTGACTCACAGCCCGGAAGCACGGGAAGGCTTCGTCCTCATCGGGAAACCGCGGAAAACGCGCGAAAGTCGCGCCGAGGGCGGTTACGCGGCACGGTAGCCGGTTGGAAGAAAAGACTTGCACTTTCGTTAGAAAGTCTCGGGAATCGGCTCCGCCATCCGTGGCAGCCGTCGAGAACCTGAGCGGTGAACGTGAATTAACGCTGCCTGTCTGACCAAACTCGGAGTCCCACTACTCGCTTTACCTTTAGCCCTAAACACACTCGCGATTCCGTGTTCGTCCCTTTTAGAATCCCGTCGCGACGCTACGCGGGTATATGTATACATATACGTATGTATGTACTATATACGTGTATAATGTGCCTGCAGCGGATCGACGGAATGTCTTTAACGCTACCGGTAAATAGAAATTTAGATTCGTAGCGTGCACGTTTGAATTTTATTTGAATTTTTGACTTTTAATCGCGAGGTACTACGGGTGAGAGATAGAACTTGAAACGGGGCGTGAGATAGAGGAGATGGTGTATAACGGTGGAGCAATGATGTCATAGATAAGAATTATTCTTGTATTGAAAATTCGTAGTACCTACGTCTCCGGTGTCGTTAAATCGCTGTAATTCATATTATCGCCGGAAAAATGTTCGACAATCAGGATCGCGTATCACGTCGGCGTCGGTACCGTCTGCTAACACTTGTTAATTACCTTTTTAATCTAGCGTTCGCGCGAGCATCGCAATACCACGCGATAAGGGTACGATTGCATCGTTATGCATTAATGTTAGATACGAAGGCGGAATCGCGGAAATATTTATACCGTTTCGTGCGGGGCAAACATATCTGGACGTCGTTGCCAAGAAGCTGTCCGCTCGATATACAAAAGTTCCGCAAACCTGCGGGTAAAACGTCATTGAAACGATACGAAGATCACGGGTACGAGTTTTACGGCAACGTCTCTCGCGGGATGGTATTTAAACTTCGTGGCGTCGCGAAAAACTACTTCGTCCGGGATTTACATTATTCGTCGGGACGCGACACGTCGTTGACGCGAAGCTGCGCGTTAGTTTCATTACAATAACAAGACGTTTAAAGTAGTCATTCGAATGCCAACGCGTACTGAAAATGCTTACAAAACAGATGTCAGCGATAGACATTGCCCCTTATTACACTCGGTCGCACGGTGGGTACATTCTTGTACACCCTCGCATCCACGAGGACGCATATTCGAGTACATATGTGCAACGGATACACGGTGCCGGAGTGCCTCTTGAATATAGAACAAATTACATACACACACGAGGCACATATTCGCCCGACTGCGGCCTGAATGCACGTAAATGTGTGTGCAACGTTTCCGCTAGTGTATGCGTTAGGAAAAAAAAGGGAAGAAAAAAAGAAGATGCACATGGATACGTGAAATTCTATAACGACGTCAAGTACCATCGAAAAAGCACACTTTCTTCCAGTACCACCTCCTCCTCCTTCTCCTCCACCTCCTCCAATGTACGTACATGCACACGTGTACTCTTTTATTTCTTTTTTTACCCTAAAATTCCTGCGGAACCTATAAAAACCGTGTTCTCTAAATCAATGCCCATCAAAATAAATACACTCGACGAACCCGTTGAAAATCGATGTCCACTTTCTCGGTTATTTCGTGCACGCGGTGACGATTATAAACCCAAGTAATCTCGTAAAAAGCTTCCGCGACAGCGATAGCAGAGAAGAGCGGGATCGACGATGGAACGTCTATACGTACACATACATACATACATAGATACATACATACCGACATACGTACAGACATATACAGAGGCTAGAGAGAATCGTATATGCGCGCTCGCGAAACAGAGCGACAAGCATTCCCATGTGTATATGTAAACCGTACGTCTGTATACCTAGGATCGTATATGCATGCGCCCCCTCCTGATACAAGTGTGTACGTGTATGCGACTCGGTGGCCGTGGCTATGGCCTTACTGTCCCCCACTATCACACCGCTCCGAATCCACACGGCGTGTGTACCCCCCCGTACTCTATGTACATAGATCGCGAGAGAAAGAGAAAGAAGAACAGCCAGGGTGTGAGAAAGAGAGAGTGAGTGAGTGAGTTAGCGAGTGCGGGAGAGAGAGAGAGAGAGAGAAAGAGAGGCAGAATAAGAGAGGTAGAAGGAGGTAGCGGCGCGCAACAGAGAAGATAGATCGCGAGGTGAGAGCGGGAGGGAGAGCACACGCGCACTCTCGACAGAGAGCGAACAAGTGAGAGCGAGAGGGCGAGGGTGAGGAGGGGGAGGGAGAGGAAGAGTGTCGCGAGCGTGTCTAACCTAGGATAGTGGCGTTTAGTGGCGGCTAGGCTAGGCAAACCGAGGCTCGCCGCTCGCGCGTTACGTTCAGTGTTCCTTCGCGCTTCGGCCAAAGACTTCTTCTAAGCCACCAATACACCTCGTGTTGTCACGCGACACGGTTCCTTCTTATTCCAACGTATACACCGTGGGTAGGGGGAGATTTGGCCGGTCGAACGTATTTGGAGAAAAAAAAAAAAGATCGGTCCACGGACCAGAGAACATTTCGTATCCAACCCCGGGGGGGACTTTTTTCCCGCCGGACGATAAGAAACTTTGTAAACAGAGGTGCACTTTATATTACGAACGGAACAACACACGGTAACAGCGTACAGGGGGTTCCCGTGAATTGGACACTATCGGGCGTGATCGAGTATTATCGTTTCGTACTCGAACTATTACATAAATTACAGTGCGCGTTAGAATATAGTTGTACAGTTTGTATACGAACACGTTGTCGGTGGACAACTAACGAATTCTTCTGTTCCTCCCAGTTTCTCGCGGAGGACGGATGCGAGTGCGTCGACTGTGTGTGCACGCGCGTGGATACTCGTAACGTGGTTCTCTCGTGTGCAAGCGGCAGCGGCGGTGGGTACATACATACACATATACGTACGTTGCTCTTCGAGCACAAGGGTGTCCGTCTGATCGTCCGTCGCGGTGCCCGTCGTCGTAGCGGCGGATACGATTTTCTTTTGAAATCGCCGCGGCGTTAACTGACTGGCGGTCATCGTGCACGCGCGCCCAACGGGGGCGGCGGCGTCGACGGCGTCGGCGGCACGAGTTTGTTTACGTTTTTCGGTGACCCAAACGAAACAACGGTGTACGTATAATACGCAAGCGATCACGGCGGCGGCGACGAACGAAGAAAGGGGAAAGAAGAGCGGCACGACGAGGATAAAGAACTACTGTCAGTATTTCAGTGAGTGTGGAAGACCACGGGCCGCCGTTCCACGAGGAGCGTCGACGACGAGACGACAAACGAAAAAATACAACGTCGCGTTTTCACGCGGTAGCTTCGCCGCGGGTCGATTGGTCGAGAGGTAAGAGAAAATATTATTGATCAGAGTTGAATAGAAAAAATATATAGAAGCGAGAGAAAGAGAGAGAGAGTGATAATGATAGGACGGATAGGAATGCGTAAAGTAGAACACGGGACTTTATGCGATAGACAATTGAAAGGGTACACGTTCGCGACTATAATTCGAAGAGCCGTGACAGTTAAAGGTGGCGGTAAAGTCGCGAGCGCATTTGAATACCACCCACGCGAAGTAACGTTTGACAAATGCAGAGCGGTTGACGCGAAGTAATAACGGTGATTGAATGAAAGCGCCGCGCGATCGAATGACTCGGTGGGATTACCTAACAGAAATCTTTTCCACGGGTAAAAGCGAATCTCACCCGAGCCGACGAGGTGTTCTCGGGTGGTGGTGCGGAGGTGGTGGAGGTGGTGGTGGCGGCGGCGGCGGCGACGACGACGACGACGGAGGCACGGGCGGTTAGGGTGAAAATGAACAACCGGACGGTAATCGCATACGATCAAGGAAGTGATCACGCATTATGGTTCGGTATACCACGAGATATCGGTTTACATAAAAACGATTAAATTCTATGGTGTACGCTTCGGTTTTCTACGTCACTTTATGCACGTAATTGGAAATAGCGCTTTGCGAATCGATACCCGTTATCGTTGCGCATCTCGCGCGCGCTCTAATAGAATCGTCGCTCGGTCAAAGAAAGGAGAGGAAATTTATTCGCGGCAACAATGATTATAGACATTTATCGCGAGACAATTTTTACCACCTCGGACGCGACCAGTAAACCGAGACGGTGTTATCTACGTGTGTAACGCTCGCGAGACCGTAGAGGAGGACGGTTGTTATCAATGCAATAAATATATTATCCCTGATAGACATAAAAGTCATAGTAAATTTCACCGCGGAGGAAAATTATTGAAAATCTCGAGTAGAATCGACGCGGGTCGCGTATCGACGTTGATCGGGGATCGGAGGTTCGTGTTTCCGTGAATTTCGCGGCACTGCATGCTGCGACGAACATGTAAACAGACGATGCACAGGGGAATATACAGATCGCGTGTATGCACTTGTATACGTACGTACGTACGTACGCGTACGTGCAAAAATAAGACGTAACTATATTTTGCCCAAGTATTTTCAGCCTAGGCCAACCTTCGGCCCTCGAGTATCCATCTCTGTCTTTCTTTTTTCTCTCGGCTTCTCTTTTTCCCCACCGCGCTCTCCGGTTGGCTTAAACTCAGAAGACTTCACGACTCTCTAATATAGTTAAGAGGTTTATAGTAGCGTGCTTCTCGCGTTCCCGCTCTCTTTCTCTCTCTTTCTCTCTCTGTCTCACTCCCTTACTCTGTCACTCCGTTACTCTCTGCCGCGACCGGTTACGTGGCGACCTTCGTGGCACCCAGGGCCGAGGGCCAAAACCGTCTGGTGTGTTTAGTATCGCGCCGGTATACGTTCGATAAATATTGAGATGCCGGCGCGTTATAAGGGCCCCGTAGCCTCGCGCCCCATATAAACCAGCGTCCCTGAAGTTTGGTAGCACGTGGAGCGTCGCGAGAATCTCTCTCCTCCGTTCTCCGGTTCGATTCGATTTCTGCCTGTTGGTTGCGGACCCGCTAATTCTGCTCCGCTCGTAGAAGATCTTTAGTCATAAAGGATCATCTATCTGTAGGTGTTCGTTATCGATCTACCATCCCTACGGACGATGATCGAAAACGACGATGGTCCGTTATATTGTTTCACGCTGGATAGAGCGGATATTGGAAAAAGCAATGAATATTCCCGCGAAGAAGTGTGATAGTTGTAGACGACCTATAGGAGGCGTCCATTTAATTTTCTACAAGGTTTTGTTCGTTAATACGAGTATTTACGACTGGTGGTTCTAATCTCGAAGGCAGCGTCGACGATTGATATCGCTGCGAAATTGATTTTCGCCGCTGTATTTTCCTTCCCCCGCGAGTTATCGATCCTTGTTGTTCTTATGTTTCTTTAACTTTTTGTTTTCACCATATATATATTTTTTGTTTTCCTTTTGCGATACCAATTATGCTTTCGATAAGATCGCAGCGTCGTGTGAATGTGTGTATATGTATGTACCGTGCATACGTCTGGCTTTTCGACGGTGTGGTTGCATCTGTGTTTACGCTCCCGCGCAACGACGCGCGTGTTTGTTGTGTACGTAACGCAACCCGAAAATAATGGCCGCCGGTGTCGTCACCGTGTCGTCGTCGACGTTTTTGCAATTATTTTTTCCAACCGGTAACGAAAGCACCAAGTGGCCCAATTACCCCAGCATCCTGTCCGATTATTGCGGCACGCTTGTTTAACAAATCGTCAAGCGAGAGCCCCCCCGAAGGGCAACGAAACACGACGACGAAAAAAAATATAGGTCACGTTTATCGGCTGCACCTGCCGCAAGCGCCGATAAGTGTATCGTACAATCGAATTCCGTTGTGCGTTGCCCTCCAAACCGTATTTCATCCGGTCACTTTTTCTTTCTCATTCTCCTTTCCATTTTATTCTTTTTTTTTTCTCTTCTTTTCGCAAACCCTAACATAAAGGACAAGCATTGGAAGCCTAAACCTTGAAGGTAGACCACCAGTAAAAGTAAATGACCTTACCGCGAAAGAGAGTGTGAGAGAGGGAGCAAGAGAAAGAGAAGAAAAAATAGAAAAAGACGGTCGGATGTGTGACCTATCCTCCGTATGGGTTCTATGAACCCAAATTGGGCCAGGGCCTTGACTCCCGCGTATTGGCAAGTTCGGAGAGGGCTCCCGGCCCCCCTCTCCCTCTCTCTCTCTCTCCGTTCGTATGGCTCCCCTCTCCCCCCTCTAAGTTTTTCGAATATCCGCCCCTGCCCGTTCATACGTAGCAACGACCTTCGAGTATCGCGTACGGCTCGCCGTGGCCCGTGGACTGGGGACCTAACCTTTCCCGGCCAGGAGGGCCCCTCGTGCCCTGACGGAGGCTGACGCAACGATCGGGAACGATCGCCCTGTGTAGGTCACCTCTAGGACCATGAAAAATACGGTCATGGTCAGGGATACCCGGTGGCGCATGGAACGAAAATTCTTCGCTCCAATTAAGCGCTCGAGAGTTTCGCGGCGGTCGAAATCGTTTCCGCGAAACGGCGAGACCTCGATTTCTGTTCATTGTATTTTTTTGTTTCGTTCTTTTTCGCATACGTTCGGTGTTCTTGTTCCTCGACGTGATTCGGGACAACGAAGAAAACGGGACGTTAGGTGCGGATGGTAAAAGATTTTCGTCGCTGCACGTTCGAACCACGTTGATCGCAAGACCGTTGGATGAGATAATAGCCTGTCGGAAATAGAACCGACTTATTGACGAGTTAATACGTACTGGGCGTACCGTTACCAGGGCGTAATTGAAATCCATCGAGATTTCGTTAAGTGTCCGTTCGGTGTTGTTTAGTAACGATCGAGGCTACGGTATGCGGCAGGTGAAATATTCGCTTAACGGAGATCTGTGCTGTTCACACTAAAACGACGGTGAACGTGGATTATGAATCATTGGTAATAATATATCGAGCATGCGATGCATACATGTATTGTATGTATATGTATAGACGGGCGATGTGCAGCTGGATAAAAGTTATAATCGTTCGTAGCAGACTCGGGTATGACGAATGATGGATTTCATCGATCCGAACGAAATCGTCGATTTATATTGTTGCTTCAACCTGTCACCAATTAAGGAGGTTGTTTTTTTTTGTAATATCATTTCGCCGCGTTGTGTTTTGTTTCGTTGCACTCGATCGGTACGAAGCAAGAATAATGCTGAATCAAATGTTATTGTTGCGTCGATTAAACAATTATTCTTCGGGCCGAGTTTAAACTCACCTTGAAACGGTTTACCTTCAAAACAACAGAATGTACGATTATGTAGATGCTCGTTAAACGACATGGCTTTTATTATTCCTTCGTGTATATATTTCGTACGAAAGATATGAGATTTTAAACACGTAAAGAAAATAAAACCTCGTTAGCGATGGAACAATAACGCGTACGACTTGCGTACAGAGGAAACATCGTGGGTAATAAATCAAGTATATATCACACGGTGAAATGTACTTGTTTCAATTACACGTACATTTCCTACTTCGCGAAAGTAACGTTGAATAAATTGCTCCCGACTTTTCTCTTTCTCTCTCTTCCCCCACCTTGTCCCCACTGTATCGCATCGCGGTGTCCCCGTACTTTGTAGAATAAAATCGTTAATTTAATTACCCGACGCCAATTACATGTCGCGCGTCGCGTGCAGAGCCCCGCGGTGTTTGTTATCGCGCGATTCGCATCCAGAAAGAACGTCGTATTTACACAGATTTCAAATTCGCGTTATTTGCGACACTTGCATCGTACGATTTTATTCTTCTATCCATCGCGTTCTCGAATCAACGTCTTCACCGACGAAACCCGTGGAAATTAATCATCGTCCTGGCCCGTCGAATATACTCGACGGATGATTTTTGAAATAAAAAAGAAAGAAAAAGGTATTGCGGTGCTGGGTAAGCGATCGATGACGTCACAGGGCTGTCCGACGCTGAGAGATCGTTTAACTTGGCAGCACACCGGTAACGTCACACTCCCAGCGGCAGCAAAACTCGCAGCGCAATAAAGGCGGAAGGCCGCGCAGTTCTATACCCGCATCGCCTTAACTCCCGGTCGCGATTCTTTTAGCGGTGCCATTCTTGTTTTCCCTCCCTGTCCGCAGTCTATTCACGATCAGGATCGCGCAGACGTGACTTCGCCGGGAGGCCAACTGACCGTTTTCTCTATGCGTGTCTATTTCTTCCTCGTCGATTTTCTTCCTTTTCTTTCTCGGACGATCGTCCGTTCGTCGTTCCCTTGGTTTTCGCGGAACTCCGTTCGTGTCGTAAGCGTCGGTTATGAAATTGTTGGTTGATTAGATTCGGAATAGAATATATTCACCGGTTCGCGAGAACACGAGGACGACGTGATTTCTACAATCGAAAAGCTGTTCTCTTTGGAACGCGGGCTATTTTTAAACCGTAAACGATGATACCGGGGTTTCCGCATATTTTACGGATTTGTCCGTGTGTTTACGTTTCATCGAGGTGCGTTTCCACCCCTTTATCCGTGTGTTTCGTCAGACATCCTCTCTCTCTTGATTTTCCAACGATGAATCGTAATTTCTTTTTCTCACCGACGTCCTGTTTTATTTTTTTTTCTTTCTGCCGCGGGTTTATTCGAAAGCTGTTACGCAAAGAATGGCCCGTATACGAAGCCATTATTCTTGCTTTAATCAGAATTAAGTATGTACGATATTACCCGCTCGTAAAGTATTATTTGTTGCGCGCGATTTATGCGAAAAATATTAAGCTATTACCGGGGATTTAATTAACTTCTTAAAAAATCCTGAATTAATTTCTTACAATGTATCGTTAATTAGATTTTTAATTAAAACGTATAGTATACAGCCAGCGCTGCGCCACGGTGGACGAGATTAATTAAATTCGCCGGACGGTATATGGAAATTGCTTAAATATATTAATTATATTCTTCTGGATTGCCGCGGGTACGGGTCGCGTGTGTATGTGTCTCGTAAAGTTTGGTAACCGAACGGATCGCGATAAACACGCGTATACGGGTTCATTGCGAAATTTCGGACACCGCTACGAAAACTGTTAACCGGATGAAATTTATCGTTACGATCGAATAATTGGATACGCGAGCGGAGCCGTGTATTCTTTATCTCGTCGATTCGGGCGCGTGCATCCCGTTTCGGTGTATGCAAAATACGTGTCGTATCCTCGTACGTACGATTCTTTCGTTTTTCTTTCGCGTTTTTTGCAAAGCCAGCCGGCTGTTCGATCTGAACGTACACATTGTCGCGGTGTTATTCACAACAAAGGCTTATCGATCTTCGTACTTGTTCCATTCTATGTAATAGTTTCACCTAGCTCACCGTTTTAACCAAATCGTTCGTAGCTAATTATATCCTTGAATAATTGAAATCGTTTAGTTGTAAATGATACTTGTCGCGTATCTGCATAATTCGCTGGAAAACTTGGCGCGACGCGTTGTCGAGCCGAACCGACCTCACTGGAAAAAAGACATTTAAACGTGGCAATTAAATAGTATGTACAAGGAAACGGTTTTCCAACTACCGACCAAATAATTTTGCAATTTCAACAATTACAATGTACCGGCCGTTTCTATTCCCCCCGAGCATGCGTAACTACTAATCGATCCGTAAAACGACTTTCTACCGTTAGACATAGCTATCGTTCATAATTGAATTTAATTTCGTTTCAAGCCTCGATCGGCGCTAATCGTTCCCGCCAATTATACCCGATGTCCGGAACATTTTTTTCGAAAGCTCGAGGATACGAAGACGGGCAGGATTTCAGGATTGATCGGAACACCCATCGCGTTCACGTTCAATCGCCCGATTGTTGGTCAGTCAACCACTGACAGCGTTGTGCGTGTGGAATTGTCAGCCCCTTTTTCACCCAGGGACATGGATTATATATGTATAAAAAGTAGAAAAAAAAATAAACGTGTCTTTACGGGTACCCACGTTAACGAAGTCCCATGGAGAACGGTATTCAAAAACGATCGTGTCTCGCCTTCAAGTTTGAACGATACACGATCATGGTAAACAACACGGTACACCGACGAAACTTTTCGACGGTTCTTACGCGGCCGTTCACCATTATAATTAGCGCGGGAAAGTCGAGCTGTATCGTAAACACGGAAGCATTCGGTTAGATTTCGCGCAAGAACAAGGGAACGCGTTATATCGGTATCTAGACGAGTCGTCGCAAGGTGTGCGTTCATATTCTGGCGGGGGGAAATCGTCGATGGCCACGCGTACCGTAATATCGCGACGGAGACAAAAACCAGGCGAATTCCAGGCCACGGATTTTAACAGATGTCGGCCCTTGGCTTCCAACCGGGCGTGATCGTCGATTTCCCCTCGTACGCGGTGTTTGCCACGTGAAATCGAGGAATCTCGCGAGGAACGTGGATGAAACGGATTTTCAATGGTTACGAAACGCGGAGAATCTTATAGAATCTTTTTATTACGCGTGACATAAAACGATTCGACGACTCGTTCAACAGAATCGTATGGAAAACGAAGCTGACGTCTCTCTAGAAAACGTCTCGATAACGACGGAGTGTAAAAGTGAATTTGGGAATAGTATGACTAAGTGGGAGGATCCCGATTGTTATGGTCACCTTCAGAAATTGATTTTTTCCAACGTTTCGTTTTCGAAACGTTGGGAAAAAAGTATCTGGGAGACGAAACGCCACGAGGCGCAAGAAATATCCGGACGCTCGAAGTTTACCGAAGCCATAGGAATTTCAAATCGTACTCAAATACATTAAACAACGGTTTTATTCAAATTATACCTACTCGGCAAATTAGCAATCCTTAATCTAAATTTGCAACTGTCCCATGACGTGCGGACGGACGTGTTGCACGTACACACGTCAATCCTAGGAAATTTACGTCAATTTCAATTGTTACGATCGCGTTGCCCTCGGGTCCGTTTCTATGCTACGTAGAATTTCCCAACGACGTAAAGGAGTTCCAAAAAAGCACGTCGAATCGAGGAAGGCGAGTGAGAGACTCGGATTGGCTCTCGCTGAGAGACGGAGATCTTTGCCTTGCCCGGGGCACAAATCAAGGCCCTTCTTTTGCTCTCGAAGGCCCCCACATGACTCAACCTTATTATTATTGTTAGTTTTACATCGACACTCGCATCCGTTCGTGTGTTACCTTACAGACACACACACACACACACACACACTCGTCGGTCGAGTATGCGACCGCATCTCTACGTACACACGATTACACGTACATACATACGATACACATACCGACGTCGAGTGCGCGCATACTGCGTGGAGAATGCGCGTACCGCGCGTGTGTGTGTGTCTATGTGTGAATGTTAGCGTGTGTATTGGTGCGTACGAGGCCCGACTAGGAAGTGCAAATCACGAGCTAACACACTATTCGCGGCAAACTCAACATTCCCACCTCGTCAGGGACGTTTAAGAGGTTATTTTCAACACTTCGCCTCGTGGACGCGGGAGGCACGTGTGTGCGTTCGCACGCGTGTTACCACTCGCACGTCGTACCTGTAGTCTGGCTAGCAGACGGCGCGCTATTTAATGCGAAAAATTAAAACGCGATTCGCGAGCGGAGCAGACTGCCCGCTAAAGCGTCGGTTGATTTTGGCCGGCGGCTAGTTAGACGCCGCGGATTTTCGCGCGACATAGACGCACGGCTGTTTTGGTAAACAAGAGGATATTTTCGTTCCGGAAGAGGAGATCGAACGGTTCGAATTCGATATCACGCGCAAATTTTTTCCGGAACGGTTCTCGATCGTTTTCGGTTACCGGGAGAAGGCCGAGTTTTATTGTTTATCCATGTGTCCGTTCTGGCAGAACGTACCGAAAGAGAATGACGTCGCGACGACACATTTTCTCCCGTCGATTCCGCGGAACTTTAAGTATTTTCGGAAAGCTAGAGAGTAGCGTTATACATACTTGTTGCTTCGTTATTTGAGAATAAACGCGCCATCGGTGTGTTTTTAATATCCCTGAGAAATCAAATAAAGTAAACGGAAATATAAGTATAATTGCGAGAAAATATTTACAGTTCTTGTAAAGTTTTTCAACGCGTCACGAATCAAACGAATCATTCGAGACACCGTAATTAGTCATTGAAGTGCACGCTTTGCATATGCCATCGATGTTTTATCACAATAATATGTGCATGTGGTAATGCGGTTTTATCTTTGTAACGCGGTTGTTACGCGACTAGTGTTAAATTCGCGGGGTGCTGTTTTTCCACGGCTTCGTCGACGATAAAACTCTCCGACGCTGGCTTCGTTTAAGAATTCCAGTTTATTGTTGGTCCATAGTGCGCGGTAACGTTCCTATTCCTCGCTCATTATCGTTTAAATTCGAGGACGGTACGATCTGGAATTTTCCGCGCGGTCAATCGAGCCGTTTGGTTTTGCTTCGACCTTCCTTTGTTTATAGACTCTGCAAGTCATTTTGCAATTCCGCTGAAAACCAAAGAATATCAACATTATTGTTTTTAGGTAAACATTTGGAAATCGCATTGTCACCGACATCGTCGGTAAAACGTACATACGTTTACGTACGTATGCGTTACGAAACGTCGCTGTTCGAATTCAAAATTGCCGTGCAATCTTGTTGCATTAAAACATGGCAAACGGAATCTAACCAATTTTACATTTCGAAAAACAGGATCGGACGCAAAACGTCTCTAACCAACGAACAGTTTTATCGTGGTCGTTACGAGAGCCGGCGGTACAAATTGAAATTTATGCACCCGAACCAGTGACGAATCCGTAATCAGCTGGGTCGATCGCGCGAAAGACTCGAAGCTCGAATTTATCTGTCTCGGTAGATTGCCGTTATCACTGTTCGTTCGGGTTCTCGGGTTTTCCATTGGAAGCAGCGTAAAACACGATACCTGCGCGATATCGATATCCGTCTTTCTTCGGAGTCTTCTGTCACGTTCGCTTATTCATAAAACTCTCCGGCCCTCGTGGACCGGCCTCGAGAGTTTCTACGATCGTCATTACGCCTCCAAGGCGGTCGCTCGTCGGCCCTGGACCGACGACGTCGTATACACCTCTACACGTCGAGTTCTTCTATCGTCTAGCTAGCGCGCGAACGAGCGAGACAGATTGATAGAGGACGCGAGATAAACTATTCTGTCTACCGAACGGGCACACGTACGTACACAAAACTGCGGCCAAGTGTACGTACATCCAATTATCGCTTATAGACAATGAGCGTCAAGGTTCCCCGACGTCCACGAATCTCTCGATGACCGTCGACGACGGTCCACGCGGGTAGACGTTCTGTTTTTTTTTGTCTTTTATTTTTCTATTTCGCACGAGTCATCCAGCCGTGACGCGAACGGAGATACAGGGAATTTTACGAGGCAAGGGGGGAGGGGGGGAAATAAGTCTCCCGTAGAAGGTACAATTTTCTTCGGAACGGCTAAAAACAGGGTATCTAGAAAGTACTCGCAAAAAGGTTCGTTCGGTCTCGGTACATTGGAATTCCGCTTAATAACTCGGGGGCCGATTTTCCACGTGTTCCACGTTCACTTTCTTTCGAATTATCAATAATTCGTTCGCCCCGCGCTTTTAAAGAACGCAATTAAATCACCGCGGAACGTTCGGCGTTAATTCCAGCGATCAACCGGCGTTACTCCAGCGACATTCCCTCGTGGCTTTACCCCGTATCGGGAAGGAGGATCGTCGTCATCATCGTCGGTTCCTCGCCCAAGACCCGGGTGAAGATCCTATACCCTCTGTTACATAAAACACGGTGTATCCTCCGCTCCTACAATTATTGACCATACCGATTCCGTAAACACCGCGCTGCGCGTCCGACGACGGCAAGATTCCCGCGCTTCTCTCTCCCTCTCTCTTTCTCTCTCTCTCTCTCGTTCGAGAGGGCCCCGGCTAAGGTTATGGCTTGCTCTAGGAGTGCATTAACCCCCGTCGGCTCGAGAGCACACCGTAGAAGAAGTGCAGAAGTGGCGCGGCAAGGGGAAAGGGGGACGTAGAACCGACTCTTTCCCCTCTTTCTCTCTCTCTCCCTCTCTCTCCCTTTCTCTCTCGCTCTCTCGGTTCGTTGGTCCGTTGGTCTCTCCATCGTGCTTACGGCAGAGAAGCAAGGAGTCTTGCCGCGGCACGGTGCAATGTAAGCGCTTTTGCGAAGTCAGGGGCGGCCTAGGAGGCCCGAAGGTGGGGACGGAAGGTGCTTAGACCAAGGGGACGTCGGGGTAAAGAGAAAAGAAGAGAGGAGAGAGAGAAAAAGAGAGAGACACGGAGAGAGAGAGAGAGAGAGAGAGAGAGAGAGAGAGAGAGAGAGAGGGGACGGTCAGCGACGACGGTGACGGTAGGCAGACTTTCTCCGGAGAGCGAAAGTGAGAGGGCCCCCCGGGACCGTGCGCACCTCTGCCTACCTTCTACATCTAAAGGGGTGAGGGGGGCAGGGTTGTTGCTTTCACCGTGGCCCGACGATGCACTTTTCCACGACGTAGAAACGGAGTGGAAGGATCGCGCTTCGATCTTTCCCCACCTCTCTCCCCGCTGCCTGCTTTTCCGTGGGAAGAAAGAAAAAAAAAACTATGATCTTGGAGTAATTATACCTGGCTAGCCGGATCGCGCGGGGAATCGCGGTTAATCGCGTCGGATGCACATCCGAGAGTTCGGGTGGCATTCGTTCGCGCACGAATCGCGGTTCCCCATGCAGATTACCATGTAGATCGATCGAGTTCGACGTGATTTCGAGCGACGCGAGAATCGCTGTCGTTGCACACCCGCGCCTGTCCGCCTTCGTTGCATCGCGACGCCGGTCGCCGCCGATAATCCACCGAAACTTTCTTATTCCTTACTACGCGCATTCCAGTAGGCGAGCGAGCAACAAAAAGAGAGAGAAAGACAGAGAGAGAGAGACGCTTAACGCGCGCGCAATGTGCACCGACAGAGAAAAAAACCAGTCCTCCACGGCGACGGCGACGGCGACGGCGGCAAGTTAGTTACAGCAACGGCGACACCGAGCAACACGAACAATTACGAATTTACTTTCTTCTGTACAACTTCCTCGTCGATGGTCACGCCGTGGATTAGCGAGGCCTATCAGCGACGTGTTTTTCTACCTCCTCTCCTTCTCTATCCGCCGTGCACCGTCACCCTCCTCTCCACGGCTAGACGCCGCGAAGGCCGAGCCGGAGATGTAGATTAACTTCTTTTTTCGCCGGATAGTCCTTGCTGCGTCCAGCGCGAGAAAGTCGTCGTCGTCGTCGTTGTCGTGGTGGCTCAGCCGACTTCCAGGTTTCGACTTAGCTCCATACCATTTCAGGATAGCGTGATTGTCGACTCCGTGGATTTCGAGTAATTGTAGCACCAGTACTATGGACAGAGAGGGGAGGGGAGAGATGGATGGAAATAGAATGAGAATACCATTTGTTTCGATTAACGCTGCGTTTGTTCCCTTTGTTATCGTAACCATTGGTTGAATGGTCCGTAGAAAAATAATAAATATATACAATATACACGTCCGTGACGGACTGATTGGCCGTCACCGATGATCGTCACTGGGATGCACGATGACGGGATATACCAACGGTGTTCCGTAACAGCCGATGGTAAAACGTATTCAGTGACTCAATTGATTTTGACGATTATAGCGACCTGTTCTCCCCTCAGCAGCATTTGCGGCACGTGTCTCTCCAAGGTCTCCCTCTTTCCCTCGATCTTCTTCACGACTACTTTCGGCACGTTGTCGTCCCGACACGCCTCCACCTTAGTCAGACCACCTAACGATTACGAAATTATAATATTAAACATTGACATTCTTCGGTTTCTGGAATTATCTTTAGTGTACCGTCTCATTTCCCTTTTCCGACGAGGCTACGGAAAAATTGCACGTGACACACAATGAAAAAAATGTTTATCAATCTTGGCGACGCTTCTTTTTTTTTTAACGAGTCTTTCGTCGTTAGAAGAATCGACTTGGAAAACGCGTTAAGTCACGAACACGCCGCGAAGAAAAGGGAACGACAGCCGGGTCACGAGGTCCCGAAGTCTCGAAAGGTTGTTTATGTGCCGGCACGTGTCCGTGAGGGGAAACAAAAGGGCGTAGGGCGGCAGGGAAGGACGAAGGGTGGGGCGGGAGAGGGTAGCACGAGGAGTCGGTGAGACACGTGTACACGGCAGGCATCGATCCTGCGAGTCTTCAAGGTCGCACAGGCTGCCACCCTCGTATCAACGACCTCTCGACCCCTCAGGATATCCTAAAGTACGTCAGTAGGACAACTAACCCTGAACCCGCGAGCACGATGGGGTGAAGTACGAGAAACGCGAAAGTAGCTATATCTACCGACACCCGGCTGGTTTCTTTCCTTTCGTATTTTTTTTGTTCCGCGTCCGTTGGCAGACCCCACGCGCATTAATTAATCTTTCGGACGTGGAAACAGGCAAATCATTTCATTGATTTACGAGGTCCCTGGAAATAAGTATCGAGATTCTTATCGAAACGAAAGAACGGACGAGTCGTTTCGAATGGGAGAGGGTTGAAAAGAACCTTGTAACCCCCCTTAATCGTTGCCCTGCTCCGATTTTCCTTGCGCGATAAGGGAAGAGAATCGTGACGCATCTACCGCGATACAAAAGGACGCGGTAGGTAATCACGATTCCTGTACGTACATTGTATAGAGAGCGGATCATATTTCCCCCGAAGACGACGGGCCGACGACGCTAAACGATCTCGCGGCGGCAAAATACAAGTGTCATCCATCACACCTGTACACACACAGACAGTGCGACGAACCCGTCTGGCGAATTGCACCTCGATGGTCCGCCGATAAGGGGAACGGTACCCGGTAAATACCGTCGAATCGTCCTATAAGCGTAGCCGCGGCTGAAACTCGTCCGGGTCGACGGAAACGGAGATTCAACGACGCAGATACGGATACTCGATGCACAACCGCGATTCCGCGTCGATGAATGAAAACGAGTGGCGAAGGTTGTAGGGCACGTGGACGGAAAGAAGGTAGGAAGGAAGGAAGGAAGGAAGGAAGGAGGAGGACGAGGTGAAAGAGGAAAATGGGAGTGGTGGGAAGAGGAAGAGAACGAACGAAAGAGAGAAGAAGTAGCACGTTGGTAAAAGAGAGGAAGAGAAACGCGCGCACACGACAGAGGAAGACAGACAGAGAGAGAGAGGGAGAGAGAGAAAGAGGGAAACGAACGAGGGAGACGCAGGGCACATGGACCTCGTATCGAACGTAGCAACCACTACGTAGTCAAGGTCGGTCTTTGCCCCTACCGTAAAGGGGCGTCCTTAGGATGTATCCCTCTCACGATACAACGACCCTTAGGCCGACGGTCTTTTTTTTTCCTCGGTGTAAATAAAGGTAGCGTGTGATACGCATTTCCGAAGAAAGTTCGTTAAACCCTATCGATCGGGGGTTTATCGCGGTCAAGCGTATTCATTAGAATTTTTTCTTCGTTCTTTTTTTTTTACGCGGCAGAGCAACCCTTCGCGGTTGATCGAAATTTTAATTATTCGTCACGTCGATCGATACATTCTGAATATTTATCATTGACTCGGGCAACAACGACGCCCGCGTTGTGTACGGTATACATATTAATGATTAACGAACTGTGAAGTTTGATACTGAATTTTGTGCGCGACGAACGATCAAAGAAAAAAGAAATAAATAAACGAGAGACAGAGGGAAAGATACAATGTCCGCTCGAGCGTTCGGAACAATGGTTCCTTCGACGTTTTTTTTCGCGCGCGTACTTGTTAAGAGATCACGATTATATCCGTCTAATTAATCAGTCTCGTGAATAGGGACACGTGAATGTTTCATTGACACGGGTTTAGTGGTAGGAGTCATTCATGGCCAGACGAGCGTAGGAAGGACTAAAATGGATTTACATCGAGCAGAAAGGATGCACACGAACGTTATCATCGCGCGTATTGGTAACCGGGGCCGCGCAGACTTATTTAATATCAAAATGCCGCGCAGCCTTGCACTTAATACGCGTGATTTTAGAATTTACATGCTTTCAGCGCGTCCGTGCGTTACGGTGGCGCGCTGGCAGGAGGAGTAAAGAGAATAAAAAAATAAAAAAAAAAACGTTCGCCGAGGTCGATAAATCAACAGTCATTTCGCGAGACGCAATTTGAAATTGTTAAAAGTCATATCGACGGCCGCGGCACCGGAGCGCGATGACGAATTGCCAGTGTCATTTGGTATCGGTAATGTCAGGTGGCAGACGTAAAAGCGAGACAGACGATCTAACCCGACGAAATCGGAAAAACTCGGTAACGCGTTGAAACAAAAGTGAGATAGAGAGAGAGAGAGGGACAGACAGAGGGACAGAGAGACACGTCCGCGATCTAAAAATAACAATGCGGAATTTTTATACGCGCGAAATTTACGACGCCGACTCATCCGTCGTCAACCGAATTCTGTTATTACAATCAATGTTTTGGGCTAATCATAATATTATTGAATAATGCATTATTTCGTTCTCGATAAATCCAATCGGTATCGTGAATCTCTCGGCGAGATATAATAACCTTGGAACGCCTGTCAGAGTTTCAATTTTTCCAGGGCCGTACGTACACAAATGTCGTAGGTTACAGGCCTTTCCGTTGCTTTTTATAGATCGTGCATTAGCATCCCAATGATTTCTGATTCACCTCAAGACGTTCCAATCATTTTTTTTTTATTTTTACCACTGTACCGTGGACGTCCGATTAATAAATCTTCGTAAAATCTAAATTCCCTGTGAATAAACGATGATAAATAAAATAACCATGTATACCAAGGGCGGGGACCTTCCTCTTCAGTTTGCGCGTCCAAACCTCGAAGCAGTCCTCGAGCGCGAGGTTCCAGTGCTTGTCGAAGGCGGCCACGTATGCCTCCACGTGTCCCCTTATGCCGCGCGCGTTCCTGGTGTAGACCTTCGGGGCACAAAGGACGAACGATTATTCCTTTTAAATCGCGGCTAGTCTCGCGTTACTCGCGGCCGTTCCTGGTAATGCCGCTTTCGAGAATCCGCGGCGAGACGAGATGGATAGATAGACAGACAGATAGATAGATAGATGGATAGATAGAAAGAGGGCGAGAGGGAGTAAGAAAGAAAGAAAAAGAAAAAAAAAGAGCAGAAAGAACGAAGAGGAGCACCGCCGATCGGCGAATCGAACTCGAAAATAAGTGCACGCGAACGAGCAACGCGCATCCAACGATCCGGAATAGGCCGGATCGCTACGTGTCCCGCAATCCCGATGAACAGGACACGATGCCACTACTGGTTCCTGGTCGTTGATCGATGACTTCCACGCGGCGATGAAAAAAAAGGAACTGCCACCCCGTATAGAACGGCGCTGTTTTATTTTTTTGTCGCACTCGCCTCAGCGCCGGCGAGTGACACATGCATAATTTGCGACGACCGGTTGGTTTCTTCGATTTTCTTCTGGTTCGTCGTTAAAAATAATATCACGAGCGTAGAAATAAAACAAACCAACGCGGGGATTACGTGAAATCGAACGATTACGTTAATTTTTGTTGTTAATTCCCGTACGAAAACGAGTCGCGTGATTCCGTACGGATAGAAAAGTTTACGCAATTGAAAATTGCCAGGCGAATTGAAGGTGCTTCTAGGTGGAAAGATACACTTGTCTTATTCGCCACGAGAATTGTAACTACCGTCTGTTATGTAGATAGAGGAATTATTCTCAAAGAGACTTTTGTCGGAAAGCACCGATGCACAGAGTCATCTTCTAAAGAAAGTATCCCGTGGGGTACTCACGCAAACCCTTCCCCGTTTTCCAGGCGATAATTGCATTAATGACACTCACAGAGTCGGCCGTAGTCTAGGAGGGAACAAACGCGAGTCCGTTGTTTGTCACGCAGATACGCCGCGAGACAAGATAGCAGGCTGATACGCGGAAGTGCAGGCCGTGGCAAGGCCCCCTTCAATGTCTTTCGCACTGATATATACCCGCCTTTGTCGCAATGAAAACTAATTGCGTGACTCTGACTCTACGGCTCGATTCTCTCCCTCTCTTTCTCTCTTGCTATCTATCTCTATCTTTCTCTCTCCATACCCATGCATTCGCCTTACATACAACCAACTTTCTTACACGCTCGGAAGACTAGTTCTACGCGAGTGTGCGACGCGCCATTGAAGAGTAGTCTACGTCAGAGAATTAGCTGGAATCGATTCTAGGAGTCCTCAAGATTCCTTCGTGGCATCCTTGCCGGTCCAACGGGACAGGATCCGTCGATTAACCACGAAGGACGACCACCGTGTGTCGCTCGCGAGTCCGCTTTAATCGTTCCTTCGGTCCAAGGATCGTCGCGAGGAACGACGAACGAAAATCGAGAGACCTCGGTGTGTTGGACGATCGGGTAGTTACGGGGGAGAGGGGATCGAGAACGACTGGATCCCCGGCTCCGGGGCTAGTCACGGATTCGATTAGACCGGAAAATTCTGAACCTCGGTGCGACCGCTTTCGCCCGATTCAAAGTCCGATCTCGTTTAAATCGAATCGAGACAAGATATGTGTATGTCCGTAGATCAATCTGGATGGATAAAAAAGAAATCGATAAGTTATTATCGATACCCCCGACGGTGTAATCGCGAAGGTGTTCCGTGGAATCGCGTAAACCCGTAAATAACGTCACGAGAGTTTGAAAACTGCACGGTGACACGAAGAATCTAGTAGCGATTAACGATCCTCTTTACACCTGTGTGTGTTTTTTCTTTGTTGTTCGCCTGTCCGTTTGTTTTGCGCGTTCGCCGTGTTACATAACCGTCCGCTATCCACACCACGACATTACGTCGGAATGCAAGAAAATCGCCTCACGCGACGACGCGATCAAACTAGTCGACGCCGGGGAAAAAGTGCCGGCACTTTCTTCGGTAATTTCAGAAGCGACCGAAGGTCGGGCGATCGTGCGACCGATCGATCGATCTATCGGCCGTGATAAGATCTTCTTTCCGGATACAGACATGCATCCGAAGGCTGGTAGATTAGGATCTGTTCCGAAGGACGATGATTCGAAGAGTCAACGGAGAACGACGGCTCCGAGGACTCCGTCGATCGGACGGTGCACGTACGACGCGGCCGCGAATGAAAGCTAATGAAAGTAATTAATCAAGGAATACGTCCGTCTCCGTCTCGCTGCCGTTAGAAGTTCGAGTTCCCAAAGGAGGTTAATCGGGAACTCGATTCTGCTCGTTGAGATATCATATATAGAATAGCACTTCCGGAGGAAGATCAATTACATCAATTTAATATTAATTTTTCTCCTTGCCGGGATCGTTCGTACCGGCGCGCTTAAACGTCACGCGAGAAGTAATAATTAAGGGTAATTAAATGGAAGGAATATAATCCATCAGTCATTTCTAAATGCGATACGGATTCGCTACGTGACAGATGTGGAGCCTGATTTTATTATTTCTACCTGTGTACACGTGCCGGTGTACCGATAGCACTTAAACTAATCTATTTCCTACTTCCACCGGTGAAGTTTGAAAGTCACTGGCTGCGACTTCCTGCTTCGGATCGAGAATCCCGTTCTCGCGCGAGATCTCCAAACGTGCCGCTAATTATGGAAGTAGGAAGAACGAGATTTAGAGGCAGGAAGTGCAATTTTTTTTCCCCTTTCCATTCGACGTTTGATTAGTCGGCAACATGCTCGCCGCCCCCACCTCTCTCCCTCTTTCTCTCTTCGTACGATTTCTCTTCGTTACCACAATCGCGGAGGAAAAAAGGAAGAATAATACAAAGACCTTGCTCGCTGATTTATTTTCCGTTCGCGAGAAAAACGTCTCGCGATCTTTGTCGTAGTCGAGATACGATTCAGCGACGTCTTCTCCCGTGACTCGGTCGGATCATTTTCTGAATCATTCACGCTATTCAGATAAAGAATACCGTCGGATTAAAAACATTTGATAGCACGCGTCCTCGCTTTCTCGTTACGCAACGCGCGCGGATAAAATCCTGCGATTTTTCTATCGACCTCACGAGATTATCAACCGACTGGCTCCGACATGCAAATCGTCCTCAGATATTACGATAACTAATGCGCGATTAATCGATCGCACCGCCAGTGAAAAATGGACACTAATATCTGTTATAATAAAACATTTCGAATCGTAGGGTGGTAAACAAACGAGGTCGGACTGACAAAATATGGATACACGGGCTTCGATGTTTCGCGACGTTACAAAGGGTTGATGAAGCAAACTCGCGATATTATACAGTTGTACCGTCCAAAGTGTCAGACCCTATCGATAACTCAGCCCTACTCGATTGACACGGACGCGTGACAATCGTACCATAAGTCTCCAAGACGTTTCTACCCCTCGGTAGTATTTAACGGGTCCAATTACAGGGCAGGTGTGAAAGGTGCCAAGATTACACGTTTATCAACGCTATCTTTTCCATATCACACGGCAACGAGACACCCATACGTTCAACGTCACTCACCGATGTAGTTACATCCACCACCACCCTTGTTTCCCATGGTGGCGCGAGGGCAAGGGTGAAGTTCGAAAGGCTTTCAGGAATGGGCTTTTTCGGGTGCGACCTTGTCTTCCCGTGCCCCTACGACGACAGGGGCGTAGGTAAGGGCCCGGTGCCCGTCGTCATGACTACGAGTGTTGACCCGAACGCTTTCCTTACGGGCTTTCAGCCCTCCGAAGGGCTCAGCACGTGTCTCGCGAAAGTGTGTCAGCCTGCGTGCGCGCAATGCCAGGGGTCAGGAGGAAACGGGCGTGGGCGGAGTGTCGGTTTCTGGGCTGCCCTCGAATTTTTATCGTTGTCGAAAACCGACGAAATACTCTCCTCCGATCGTACATTTTGGCTGTCCATTCTTTAAACTTTCCTTTTTGTTTCTTCGATTGAGAATCTCAAGAACGACAGGGAGATCTGTTTGAAATGTTTATATTAATTCTGATGCAAAATCCGAAATCTTCGTGGTTCCCTTTGGCTGTTTGTTTAGGACGATGACTAGGAATCGAGCGGGTTTACAAAATATTGCAGAAAACGTGACCTACCTTAACGCGGGTCCGGCTTTCCATATAGACGTGAAGCATTCCTAACGGGCCGAGGGTCTTTTGCATTTTTGAGAGGACGTTCCTTCCCTCCGCGCTCCATGCGCGTTCTATCTTCTTCCCAGCCACCGGTTCTACAAACCAGAAAAGAAATATCAAAGATTTATTCCTTTCGCCCCGTTCGAACGTTGTGATACATAGATCACGGTGTAACGACTTTGATAAAACGTGGATCAGCAAAAATTCAATTAGCACGTGTCGCAGTAAATTTGCTAATTGCCCTCGGGGACCGTCGAAGGGCTGCGTGCCAAGGGATTACGAAAAACTGAGGGATCGATTACAAGAGCGAAAAGTACAGAGGCCGCATTTACCAGAACCTGAGATAGTTATCAGGCTAACGAGTCGACGGGTTCGGCATTATCCTGGCAGATTTTTACAGGCAAGCATAACGGCGTGCTAATAAGAATTTATGTGGCTCTCGCGCCTCGTCGGTTCGCCGACAAATCATCGTTCATCCTTGTACGGAGCATGCAGAGAGGAGAGCCGATAGCATCGTGCCGCTCGTTCCGCACGCTTTTTGCTCGTTTTTCCTTCCCGCGACGAGATGAGCCATTACGCATACGACAAACGACGAGGACGACGACAACGGAGACACTACAAGGGCTTTATTAAGAAAAATAGAATTTGTATGCCGGTAACGCGGCCCGGATCACGCGAACGGAATAAATTCTAGGATAATATTTTTCAGTCGCGAGAAACTTCCTTCTACGGAATAAATATAATATGTATATCTTTTTACATGAACGACAAGATATTCATAGGAATAATGATTATATTAAATTACATCTACAAAGACGTATAAAAAGATAATTTCTTTTCCGCTATACCCATTATACCACAAAATAGCGAAAGTATTCGTGGAACGCGTTGCTAGAAGCTTCGATAGAAGAGTTTAGAATCCAACGTGTTTCTATAAAAATCAATGTTCGATTTATAGCGTTCGCAGCGGTAGAACGGGGGGCGTTAGTCGCTTAGGTTCGGCCCTGGCGGCGCGGAAAGAGGAACGCCACGGAGTTACGTAAAGCCTCGCTGCTACACACACTGCACACGAGTGCACTTATTTTCTTCGTGTGTACTTCTGTACGCGTGCGCGCCGCTCGGACTTACACGCGCGGCTTCACACGTATCTAATGAGTGTACCCAGATAGATGTGTGCCTAGTACATACGTATACGTATACACGCGTGTGTGTCTGTGTGTACGGTTCGCCAGCGAGTGCAAAAGCGCGCACGAATC
Source organism: Mimumesa dahlbomi (assembly GCA_917499265.3). Classification (NCBI taxonomy): domain Eukaryota; kingdom Metazoa; phylum Arthropoda; class Insecta; order Hymenoptera; family Crabronidae; genus Mimumesa; species Mimumesa dahlbomi. Next base: position 11,249,482 of record OU824125.1, on the reverse strand, counting down.
TCGATCACGGTGCACTCCGCGAGATCGACGGTGCCAATCGGCTTTCTCCGATAACTTTCATCCACCTTAAGGCACCTGGGGGGACCTCCCCCTCGGCCGTCCCGAGACCGCTCGCTTCTTTTCCACCTTTCTTTGTTCCTTTCCGCGTGCACCACGCGCCACTTTCACTATCGTTTGCGATCCAATTCGTCCCCCTCCTCCCCTCTTCTCTCGTCGCGCGGACCCGACTTCTAAACCGTTGAATTTACCCGACGACGAGTTTTCGAACGTACAGATAAGTAGCGGCGGGCGAAATTTTTCGACGGGTTCTCTAGGCGATTTCTAAAAATACAAATCAAGCGATCCACGTACGGACGCGGTTCTCGGCAACGATCCGGTTCGCGAAACGAAAATATCGGCGATCAGTAAAAATACATGTATCCAAAGGTAAACATCGTAGATTTCGAGAACGCGTGTGCCGACGATCTCCGGTGAAATTAGAGATTTTCCATGGTTTACGCGCTATATACCGTATACATGCGTACGTACACGCCGCGATCCAAGCGTTTACGCGTGTGTACGGATGCGTCGAGATGTATTCTAGATACTACAGGGAAGCACGACGGTGCGCGAGATCGCGCGAAAAGCCAAATGCCCGACATACCTCGTAAAATGGATTATCGAAATTACGTTCGAAGAGTCTCCGGGCTTTTACGACACGCTACATCTACGGCTGATAGATATGTATACGTATTATACATATAGGTGTACATACATATAAAGAAAGCTTTTCGAATATTTACACGAGGCACGAGAGGGTCGCGTCCGTGTTTACGATAGTCGCTTTCCACCGTCGGTTCTCGTTCTCCACGCGAGGAGATGCAATCGGCCTGAACGATCTTATGCGCTCGAGAAAGGAGAAAGAGAAAGAGAAAGATGAAGCGGGAGAAAGGAAGGAGAGTGCAGGCGCATAAACGCGGAACGTCCACCACCTCCAACCTTCCCAACTATTTTTTCCACTCTTTCCTTTTCACCGCGAGCGAAGCGTTCCTTTTTCTTTCTTTCCTTTCTTTCTCGATCTTTAGTTATATACCACCGGCGCGGAGGAGATAACGCGCGCGCCGCCTCCGAGAGAACGTTCACGTGCGTGAACCACGGAAGGAACCGTTAGGATTGCAACTGCGTAGGAAACACGATGGTGTAGACCTCGCGAAACGGCCAACGTTATCTCTCCTCCAGCCTTGACAGGAATCCATGGAAAATTATCCCGCTCTCGAACACTCTCGATTCCGAGTTCTATAAAAACATAAGAGAGGTGAAAATCTCATTTTACGCTCTATTCCAATTAAAATCGCTAATAAGGATGGAATCTATTCTTTCCATCGAAAGAAACGAATACTTTTACAAAGTCCAAAGGGTTTTCCGGGTTCGACCTCTCCCCCTCCCTTCTTTTATCCGTGCCCTTCGTATATCGGTGTTCGCGGGCCAGCATCATCACCGGTTCCAGCTGTAATTACGAAACAATCATAAACCTGCCCGGAGCGGCTGATCAAAAATCGTCGCCCGCGAACCGGCAATTATCGTATCCCCCTATCCTGGGCCGGCGTAGCCGCGGAGTCTCGTTGAACGCGTCCGTGCAACATATCTCACGTGTGTTCACCTTGCAAAAATGTTTACCGTGCGTGCAAAGGAGCACTTGGTCCCAGGGAGGAGAGGATCCCGCGCAGGTGGGTACGACGGCCCCTGGAGAATGTTCGCGGCGCGGGGCAGGTGGGGCGTCACGGTACTCCCTCGTGGTACCTGGGGAACGAAATATCGGCAGGGCGACGGGGGAGAGGAGTTACGGGTACCGAGTACCGAGTCTGTAAGAAGGAAACGAGATAAAATAAAGCGACGAGACGAAGATGAAGATGGTACAACGAACGAGGGTGAAAGAGAGGAAACAGTACCGATAGAGATAGAAAGAGAGAAGAGAGAGAAACGAGCTGGTGGAGGGGGTAGGAGGAGTACCCCTGACTGTACCCGCGGATGATCCCCAGGTTGAGTCGCGCTGGGTTCAACGTCCTGCCGGGCAGCGCACCCGAGAGCCGAGGCAGGCAGCCGAGCAGCCACCAGACCTCTCTACATACACGTATACACTCGCGCACGCGACACCGTACCCACACACTGTGTCGTCGGTTTGAACACTCGCGCACGCGCTCTTGTACATACGTATGTACGTGTATACGTGTACTATGTACGTATACATGTATGTATAGTATATTATATGTACGCGGCTGGGACGAATGTATAGGCACAGCGAGGAATACAGCGAAACGGCTTTTTTCGTTTGTGTACGTTGAAACGCGGTTACGATGTGTGCGGGGAAACACGCGTACACAAACGCACACAGAAGAGAAAATATACGTTGGCTCGGGCTTGCTCACTAGCAAGTTTTGCTTTACGCGAACTATCCGTAGGTACTGTTACTTTTGCGACGAGGCCCTTTCGCGGTCCCTTCTCACCTTCTGCCCTCCTCCTCTCGCATCCCTCTGGCATGAGTCTCTTTTACCTTGCTCTCTTCCACTACTCGGTAACCTCTGTCTCTCTCTTTCTCTCTCTTCGTTTGTTCTTTTTTTGTTATTTGTGTTTTTTTTTGGTATACACACGACCAGGAACGAGGTAAAGAGAGTTCACCGTAGGGACGGGGACACACACAGCTCGCAGTGTGTAAGTGTGTACGAGAGAGTACATTTGCGAATCCACGAGAATACCGCGGAGACGCAGTCGTTTTTCGTGGTTTACCGGTTTTCGGGAAGACTCACTCGCTCGTCGACGTCGTTGTCGTCGTCTCTTCCCCGTGAGAAACTAGCCAGGGAAGCACGTCGAAAGAGGAGGCAGCGCGGTGAGATTCCACAAAGAAAGGTGAAATCACTTTTACCGGAGAAGCGCCGGATAACACGCGGAAGACTGAGAAAAAGTAGACCGACGAGACATCATAGAATCTCGACGATCGCGATAATACGTCCCGGGAAGTTCCTTCACGGATACCAGAGTGTCCACCACCTATCGTCCATGGCCTCTCTCTCTCTCTCTCCCTCGAGAAAGAGAGAGCGAAACCGAGAAACCGTCCTCTAATGCTCTCTTTGCCTCGTTTCGGACAAATTTCTTGCCCGACAGACGCAATTAGCGGCGACGCTTCTCTGTAACACAGTTCCCGGACAATTTCCGCGTACGATTACGATCGGCGTTTGCTATCAAACGTCGGTTTCGGATACACCCTGGCGTGTTTTAGAAATAGACCGACGTTACTCGGACATCGAGCCGCGGTACCGTTAAAAGGGACTTATTTAGAGACGAATAAAATAGTACCGTCCGAAAGGAAACAGATTGTACCGTAGATTCTCAACGAGGGTGAGAAGCGCTACCGATTCGGCGTGCTCGATAGTCATCTGTTACGTTGGGATAGGTCGGGGCGGCGGTACGTGCACACGAACGGCCGAGGAATTGGATCGTCCAGTCTACCGGGTGTCGCGACGAACACACAAAGAGAGAGATAGAGAGAGAGCGAGAGAGATTCAAGTTTACCTAAGGAACAAACTATAAATCTTCGCGATTTACCATGTGTGTCTATAAAACCATTAGGGAACCAGATACCAGCGATTCTTCCGTGATCGGGTAACGTATCGGAAAGTCTCTTGCGTACCGTAAAACTGTTGTCGTGCATGCACACACACACATATACACACACGTACACACACCATAGAAGATGGAAAAAGATACACGAGACTCTCGGCGGCTGATGAGCGGCGAGTGCATGTGTCGCGCGCGTATAAATATTGCGCAATAGCGCGAGAATCGAAGGGAAAACATCGCCGGCACGACGTGTATTCCGTTACTCGAGGCGAACGGCTGCCGTCGCGGCGTTGTTGCTGTTCTCGCCGTTTTGCATCGTGTTTGTGACCACCCGATGAAACGGTGTGTGCGTGCCTCCGTATGCACCTCGGCCGTAGGTTAGGATCGTCCGCAACAGCGAAATCTGGCCGAGGGGAGACGCCTAGAAGATGACTCGTCGAGAGAGAGAAAGAGAGAGAGAGCGAGCGAGAGGGAGGAGAGACGATGCTTCGCGGCGTGTTCTCCTCGTCGTTCTGACATTTCAGAGAGCGTCCGTATCGGAAGAACGATGCGTGGACGTCACGTTGGGCTAGGTCGGGAGAAACAAAAATTCGCCTGGCTGTAGCGTACGCGTGAAACTCTGCGCTCGGTGAAAATGACACGTAACAAGGTGTCGCGGAGTAGCGAATGGAATGGTTCTCTCGGTGAAAAGAGGGATGAACGTATCGTTGATAAGAACTGCAAGAGAGAAAAAGTATGTCGCGTTATTCGGAACGAATTCGCACGGAAGGTGACGATAAAGGGGTGATTTGTACCGAGTGTATGAAATTACGTTTCACGTGGCCACAATCAGGAAAATCACAGTTCCGGCCGAACGTGTTCGGGAGACCGAAGCTGAGGAGCCTCGGGTTGAGTCGAGGTCGACGTCCGGGCGCAACAAGTGCTGCTGCGACTCTCTGTGCGTCCGCGGATCGTCTTCGATATCGCTCTGGGTACCTTGCAAAACAATACCAGCAATTTTCCACGATAAAGCCGTGGTCTTCTTAAGCCTGTAAACAGGACGATACCGGGTTAAAGATCCGATAGTAGAGAACGTCGATTAAAAAAAAAACAAACAAGAAAAACATACAACGACGACGACGACGACTACGAAGAGAAATCGTAACGAACACGGACGTGAGACGTCGACCGGAAGCCGGACGACCTCTTTGAGGTTACGCGGCGATGCACCGTGCAAAATTTTCGGTCTAGAAGACGGTCAGTCCGGCGCGAAGCCTCGGGTTGAGTCCGAGGTCGACGCCCGGGCGCAACAAGTGCTGCATTACGTACGTATACACCGCTACACCCCACCCCACTTACCCACACAATCCCACGGCCGGATCCCTCTCCACCCTTTCAAAGAAGCCTTCTCTCTCTCTCTCGCTCCCGCTCTCGCTCTCTATCCTTCTGTTCCCTTGTCTCTTTCTCTCCTCGACGGCTTTCCACACGACGTCGCGCGAGAGAGCATCGGCACACGAGAGAGCCCTACACGCGAGAGACGTGCATGTGTAGAGAAAGAGAGTAAGTGAAAGAGAGAAAGAGAGACGGAGAATGCCGCGTCGAGTGCCACCAGTGCACGCGTGTGCCTCCTCTCTCGCACACAGACACGGAGAGCTTCGTCAGTAAATATAAAACTGCACTGGGTCAGGGATCCGTGATTTATCGGCTGCCTCGTGTAATTGGCTGCCGGCCAATAGATATATACCCCCCGTGTGCCAGGGTAGGGGGGAGAAGAGGAGGACCATGAAGGGAATCCACTAGCTCTGTCTAACCCGATCCTCGCACCAACCCCCGGTTTGCCCGTGTTCCTCGGTTTTCCCTCTTTCTCCTTCTTCTGCCTCTTCTTGTTCGATAAGTTTGTACGTTCCAAGCGAGCGTACGGTGCCGAAATTTCGTCGAGCCGCCGCGGTAGCCGCGCCACTTTCACTGAAAATCTAAGCCGGCTTCGCTTGGCACCGTGTCAGAACCGCGGTTAAGAAGGAAAGTGTACCTTCGGTCATGTTTCGATGAAGAAACTTGTCCGATCCGAATTTCATTCTACCCCGGACACCTCTCGCTGCAACACTGTACTCTGAATGTTACTTTAGGCAATTGCAACTACAATATCTATGTACGTCTCTCGGTTTAAGAACTTTCAGTGGGGTACGTATCGATTGTGCAAGCGGGTCTATGAACTTTAAGCCAGTTGGATCATTTTCCATCGAGACTTCGTAGAAATTCTGTTTCCATCTGTCGCAAGTCTCGCATCGGTTCAACGGATAAAATATATAGAGCTACCGATGGATAACGTGCCGTGTACATATATGTATTCATCGCGCGAAGATTTCCGCGGTTGCGAAACGTTTCGGTAGACCTTCCCTTGTAGATTCCGCGGTGTGTTTGCACAACGCGCACGCGAGGGAAGGTCTCGGCAAATACTTCGCGACATTAGATATCATCCGCGGCGCAGGCACGCGAGAAAAAGATAGTCGTGGAAAAGGAAACAATGGAACCGGGGCTTCCACGAGTTGACGCACTTTCGCGGAGGTCAAATTCCACGCAACTATGCACGGGGTACGCGAACACACGTATACATACTGTTTCCAACTCCCGCGAAGGCATACCGACGACCTTCGTGGTATTTGTCGGATCATAAATAAAGTGTACCAATATCTAGGATATAGAGTCCACTGTCGGCCGTCGTTTGTTCCCGCAATTAGCGCGAGGCGAGGAAGAGGGTCCGGGAGAAAAATATACGTTCGAATGATTCACTCGAGAGAATCTTGCGTATATGGAGCGATCTCTACTTCGACTCTAACGATACGATTTAATTCCAATCAGACCCTGCAACGTGTATCTTCTGCAATTTAAATAAGAGAAGAACATTAATTGTCTTTTAACTAGAGAATAGGAAAGAGACTAATAGGTTCCCTATGAAGGGCGAGAAAGTAAGCAAAGTTTACATCTCACAGGTGAAATCGTATGGTCGATTTGTTTCCCTATAACTCCATTCCGGTTATTCGAATAATTTACTGTCATTCTCCGGCGACATTACTTATCTCCGTACCTGTAACTTGAAAATCTCATTATTTATTCACCGCTAGTTTCACCGAGAAACGACGGTAATTCGATTATTGTACAGTGACAAATCAAACGTGCGAAGTAATGTTTTATAGAAGCAATTAATCGATCTAGGCACCTCATCGTTGAAACGAACCGTAGAACGATTTTCGATTCGATCAACGGAGTGAAATGTATCACGGAGTATCATCAGGTGATACAGGATAACATACAATAATTCAGCGAGAACTCGCATGGCGTGTATTGTTTTATTTTCCTCCGTCGCGTACAAAAACGACATGGAATAGGATCTCACGCGACTTTCCCATTCTACTTCCGCGTACGTACGCTATTCGTTGTTGGCGACCCGTAAGCGTATGCCGTATTGAAATTTGATACCACGTGCGAGTTATCATGAATGAAACTGCGACCTCCCGGAGGTGGACGAACACTAGCAACGTCCGCCATCTCTCGCGAACTATCCGAACGTCCCCCTGCTGCCTTTTCTCTAACCGGCTAATATAACCTCACACGTGCAGATGACAATAACGAGATACGCCTTCGCCTTTTGTATCGGGACACACGATACGCATACACGTACGAGAAATACACTTACCTTGATGCGGTAAAAACCGACGTCTCGAACATTCTCCCCCCTTGTTGACCGTCTTATCATTTTTCTAGAACGATTAAAAATAAATTTCAAAACCAGAACGACATTTGAAAAGCCGCACCACTTGTCGTTACGCACTTTCGACGGCTGTGCGGCACGTCCGGATATGGCGGATTCGAAGTTCGATATATTATCATAAATCGGTGCCGCTAACGGGAGTCGTATTTTTGTCGAATAGAGCGCTTTCATCGGATTAAACTTGTCACTACGGGCGTCCAGACTCTCGTCGGACGTCGTGCTGCTCTCGTCGTCTGCCATGTCTAAACTGGTAACCGGTGTATGCCGCCGCAGCGCGGGAGATTTGAAATTTGTTCCGTAGCATTCCGTTTCGTCTCGTTCCGTTCCGTCACGTTCCGCGCTTCAGTTTCCATCGGCTTTTCTTCGAACTTTAAAGAAATGTAGAAAATACGGTGTCCACGGTATTTATGGTCATCATTCAAAATGGATTTGACTAAAGTATCAAGCAAAATCTACAGCTAAAGCTTAGCCAACTTTTCGCCATTCGACAGTCTACTGTGACACCGTTAAACGTGCGTTAAAGACGGACTTCGTCGATTCGACCCCCTCGCGGATACAACAACGTCTTCCTAACTACGTTCGTGCTCGTCGCCTGGACCAACGATCAACAAGTGATTCTAGTGATTGCAGTGTACGTGATGAATTATTTAAGACACTTAGGACATAAGATATCAAGTATATGTTATACCAATTGTTATATCTTACAATTCATTAATTAGTTAAGAGTTGTATGTATTGTTAATTGTATGTACAGCACTTAGTTTGTAAGACTTCTATTGTAAAATTAAGTCTTTGAATAAATTGTATGTATGGTATATCACGAGTGTCATACTTTCAAAACCCTCACCTTTTATTCGTAATTTATAACTTGACTATCAACGACAAAACAAGACTCCGTGCCACCCCTTACGACGTCATGTATTCCTGTTACAAATACTGGACATTGGCAAATGTTTGTACGAATATCGAACCGCGAATTAATTCGCGGAAATTCCTGGAACTGTGACGTCATTTCCAGGAATCCGCGAACTTCGTGCCACCTCCTATGACGTCATGTGTTCCTGTTACAAAATCCAGATTTTCTGAAATTTTTCGTTCGGAGTTCGGCCCGCGAATTAATTCGCGGAAATTCCTGGAACTGTGACGTCATTTCCAGGAATCCGCGAACTTCGTGCCACCTCCTATGACGTCATGTGTTCCTGTTACAAAATCCAGATTTTCTGAAATTTTTCGTTCGGAGTTCGGCCCGCGAATTAATTCGCGGAAATTCCTGGAACTGTGACGTCATTTCCAGGAATCCGCGAACTTCGTGCCACCTCCTATGACGTCATGTGTTCCTGTTACAAAGTTCAGATTTCAGAAAAATTTCAAATTTTTCGGATTTTCGGATTTTCGGATTTCTACTAGGAGAACATGATAGCATAGGAGGTGGCACGAGTTCAGCCCTGTGACGTCATCAGTTTCAAGGTCACCCGATCTTTGAGAATTTCGAGGTCTTCGGCCAAAATTTCGGAATTTTTGTCTCTTCTACCAGGAGAATATGATAGCATAGGAGGTGGCACGAGTTCAGCCCTGTGACGTCATCAGTTTCAAGGTCACCCGATCTTTGAGATTCTCGAGGTCTTCGGCCAAAATTTCGGAATTTTTGTCTCTTCTACCAGGAGAATATGATAGCATAGGAGGTGGCACGAGTTCAGCCCTGTGACGTCATCAGTTTCAAGGTCACTCGATATTCGAAACTTAGAAATAACTTCCATGCAAGTTCTGGCTGTCCGCCCCCACGCGAAACTTATAAGCTAACATGAGTGGAGAGATGGGTAGGAGCAATTGTTGTAAATGAATACACAGTTTATACAAACAATAGAATATTTATTAATTTTGCAATACGTACATGATACAATAAAAGACAATTACACATAAGTTATATTGGTTACATACAATAAAAGATACAGTCAATTCTCACTACGAACGAAGTCCATTTCGTGCTATCGTTGCTACCTTGGATGCTGCGTGGAAGGAACCTGAGAACAGATTAAGAATAACTATCGATACAAATATATAATGAAATAACAAAAGACTATGTAAACTTACGTTGATCGTTCGTATGTACCGTGATTCGTTTGCTTTCATTCCGATTACGGACTTTATACGTAACAGAAGAAGCTACTTTCTACCGTCCACCGAATGCCCCTGCGTTTCTATGAAATCTGAATAACGCGAGTCCGCCGAGCACCCGTTGGAATTAAGAAAGTTTATCGACCGCCCGTACGAGACGCTAGATCGCATTCGTTGCGAACGAGTTTCCGTTTCGTAAAAACTGCGGCGCGATTCATTTTGTTTCGTACCCGGCGCGATTACATCGGCTAATGAGCGATATTTGAATAGGCATAGACCGAGAGGATGTTAACCTCCCTGCAAAACGGTAGAAACTTTCTTTCGCGGCTTGAGGATTACGTAAAGGCAAGCGCGACCGCCGCGTAGAAGCTGCATAGAAATTGCAGCGACGGCAGGAGAGTGAGGTTACGCGCACAGGAAGTGAAACAACCTACAAGCCAGAAAGAAAGTTTTCACTCGGTGTTTTCACTTTCATGGAAATGCCAACATTACCTGCCCGCTACGCTATACGCTATTACATGAATTAAACGTCTAACTATTGGAATCGTCATGCCCCGCATCGTCGAGTCGAATTATCTCTCCCCGTACACACCTCGTGCCTCTCTCTGTTGCCTATCTTTCTTTATCTTCTGTCATGTAGCCACAGTATGCTCGGTAATTAAACGAATAATTCTATTCCGAAGGATATTAATTTAAAAATCTCTACCGCGTCTTGCTTCGAACGTCAGGCCGATTAATCTATAGGAACGTGCACGGACCATGCAGCCGGAGAAAGTGATATTATGATACCTACACCCGCGTTCATGGTTATTCCGTTACCGTCGAAGTACGGCTCGATTATACGGGTTCATTAGCGAGAGAGAAGAGTAAATAATGATATTTTTATAGTCTCGCTAGGTTGAGTCATTAATGAAGAAATGAATTTTCTTGTCGCAGGGTAAACAAGACACTGCACAGAGAAAACGAGAGGAACTCGCGAGGCAGCCCAGGAAAGGGACGAAAAGTGGGGACGTTCCAGAGGTGGTTTTGGATGTTAGAAAGCGCGGGGGTGGCTAAAGAGGCCCCACCGCAGGGTACGGGTCCCGATGCCGGTCCCCGTATCGCAAACCCTTACGCTGACCTCCACCCTCGTGCCCAAGGAGGAGTCAAACATGCCCTTCATAGACGACGAGCTACTCTGGTGCCCTGACAATGACGGCAAGATGGTCGATTTGACTCAGTGTCTTCAGGTTCGTTTATAATGTAATGTAAAAGAGTTACTAGGCGTTATCGTTGTCGGTTCCTTTCGCGTAGTTTACAGCGGAAACGTTAACGCTATTTTATACGTTCAACAGGAGAGCAGCACAGGGCAATCAGTAGAATTCTCCCCGATGGAACTGAGCGCCCTTGTGGGAAACCCGGCTGCCCCGAATATGCCGGCAGAAGAGGGCGAAGGTATGTCAGGTGTTACAGGGGAAGAGCCCTTCGACACGTTGGATACGTTCCTCCGGGAATTACAAGCCGACTTGGCCGAGGCCAGTCAACCTACGTCAACCACAACTTCCGTAACCTCCTCCTGTAGACGACAAAGGTACAACATCGCCGCGGCGAATCCTCTCCTAGCAGGTAAGTATTCGTGGAGTAGAAACCAGCGATCATCTGTGTCTTTCGTAGAATAATGTGTGCTTTACCGTTCGCTAGAAAAATTAGCCGCCCCGTCGTCGCAGACGTCTGTAACCTGTATTCCCTACGCAACAAGGGCGGAAATTAAAACGGAGAGTATCCAGCCTGAAACGAGTAAAGGTAGGATGCACACTTTGAAACGTATTCAAATTATTCGCGGACAACTAACCGAGCTTCGATAAACGATGTCGCGTTCTGCATTACCGCCGCTCTGTTACCACCCATTCTCTACTTTACCTACCGAGAGGTATTACAGATTCCTTCTTCTACCAAAACAGATCGCGGTCGGTAATTTACCAGCGTCGATACGGTAGAACGTCTTCTCTACTCGCGCGGTGTCGGTATACAGGCCACTTACATGTTGCCGGTATACTTGTATTCTACTTATCATTGTCGAGAACCACGCGTGAACTACGCGTGGAATTCAAGTTATGCCGATTCGCTACTCCGAAAGGGAAACCGGCCAAGGCCCCGCGAATCGCGACCAGACATCCGCGTTAGCAATAATTGCGCCTGCGTTCTCGTGCGGATTCGAAAAAAAAGCGGCGAGGCGCGCACACAGCCGCGCACCGTCCGTGCACGTACAGGGATCGACGGCCGCGCGGCCGTGTGTGCGTGGTGGCCCAATTCTTACAATTTACAGCCGTGTCGTAACGCCGTAGTACGTGCGTACGCGATTTTGCGGTTGCTTCGAGAGACTTCGCCTTTCCCGGCGAAGCATCGAGGAAGAATGTATGTATTTTGTCCACCACGACCTTACCGTTTCCTCCACGCGGCGCAAAATTTATGCCGGTTCGCGCGCTAGGTGTCGAGTTCTACAACACTCTCGGTGTTACATACCTGCTGAAACGACAAACGCTCGTCGCGTCCTCGGCCGCGTCGACGCTTAACTTTACACATGTCTGTTTGCTCGCCTATACGTATATGTATATGTATATGTATACATATCTTATGTACCAGAGACTACTTAAGTGGTAACGACCTTTTGTAGGCCGCGTGAGACGCTTAGCCTTTAACCCGAGCATTTAAAACGATCAAAGGGGGCGGATGAGTCTTTCTGCCAGTCAATGCTTGAACGATAACAAAGAAAAATGTTAACTTTCGTGAGAGACAGGGAATGACGTATCTCCGCGAAGATTCACCGTTGTGCGGATTTCAAGATTGTTGACACATCGTGGAATTGAAAAAAACAATTATACATATAGGAAACGAGATACACGTATCTCTCGATTAGAACGTTCCAGTATGTTCCCTCGTTTGCCGCGATATCGTCGATAATTAATCGTCACAAGGAGAGCGCAGGATTAATATATTTTTTCTTCTTCTTCGCCGCCGCCGCTCTTTATAAATCCCCTGTCCACGCGACGCTCGACGGTTTATTACACGCGAAGGACTCGTTATTCAAATCGTCGCCAGGAGAGTTCCGCTTGAGTTTCGACGTGCCGCCTCGAGTTTTGTGCCATCGCGACTCGATATCTCGACCGCAGACCCGCGACGGGCAATTACCAGCCGTTAGAACACGAATTGGAATGGGCACCCATCGTTGTTCTTTTCACATTTTTAGAAAGCGGTTGGGAAAGTGAGAAACCAAACTTTCTAGCAAAACTATTAGAAATACAGATTAAACTGTTTCAACGGCGAAATATTAACCGAAATATTCCAAACGACCGGGGGTAAATAACGTTCCGCTCAACCCAGTTTTTAAAACGTGCGGCAAGAACGACACCCCTTTATTTATTTCCGCTTTATTTACCGCTTCCCGTAAAAGGGGTTCGCCGATGATCCGGTTATGCTACCCGATCGATTTTTTCCTAACAAAGATATTTCTCCTCCCCGTCTACCACGGTTTCTCATCTTCGTTCTCGCGTCTCCTCGCGTCTCCTCGCGTCGCAAACTTATTTCGGCGAATCGTCTCGCTGCACGTTCTCTCGTATTCCCCGTGAACTCGTTAACCACGGAGGAGAAAAGAACTCGTGCACATTCTCGCGTGCACTCTCGACTCGACCAGCGAGACTCCTCGTCCCCGACACGCATCACTTTCGCCGTGTGCATCCTGCGTAACCGGCGAAAAAGTGTATTTTCACGAAGGAATCGGCCGAGACACCCTCGGCGCTCCGGTGACCCGTTCACGGGCACGCGTTTCTCTCGAATCGATCCGGAAGACTATCGTGGAGAAAAAAAAAACAACGAGAAGAAAATTCATGCGTGTAACGCACGCGTGACGGCCGACCGCTCTAGTCTTTACCCCCTGTTGCATCCAGCTGCACGACTCCGATGCACTTGTCGCTACCCTCGTTCCCTTGACCCTCTCCAAACACATAAATTCTCCTCTTCTCTCTCTCTTTCACTCTGGCTCTCTCTCTTTCTCTCTTTCTCTCTGCCCTGCGTTCCCTCTCTCGTTTCGTCTCTTTCCCGCTCTGTTTCCCCTCTGTCTGTTTCCGTCTCTCGGGTTAGGGCCCCACGGAAATAGATTCGAGACCCCGGCGTCGACACTCTGCCTCCCCTTGTCCTTCTCTCTCTCTCTCTCCCTTTTTCTTTCTCTCTTCCTCTATTCCTCGTTCTCCCTTTCTATTTGTCTCCACGGCACTCTGCTTCTTGACCGAGGGAAAACAGGTGCAGCGAATCGATATCCGAAGTAAGTGTATCGTCGTCGATACGTCTTCCCCCTTGACTTTTGCGCGGGTAAAATCGTCATGGTGTGTCCCACCGACGTGAATATTTTAATCCCGTGAAGATCGTGTTCGATTACGACAGGTTTTTCGTGGAGAATGAATCTGGATTTCCTTTTTAATAAGAGAACGTAGCAGCACCGTAACCAGGTGGAACGTATGCTTCTTAATTATTAACAACACGTTTCACGATTCCTCGGATCGTGAAAAAATACTTGTCCCATTTACTTATTTGCTCGTTCCGCAGACAGATATTTGCATAAACATCCGCGAATTACCGCTACCATTGTCGATCCTGTATTCGGAGAATAATCTCGCTGGAATGTCTTAGACTCTGATTAACGATTAATTAAAACTCTCGAGTATAACCCTGGCTCGAGTGCGATCTAATCGATGCCGCGTTATCTCGGCGCTCTCCTTAAGTGTCTTTACACGCTTTCCTAATCTCCATCGAGGCATGATTTACATACTTCGATCGGTCTTGTTTACCGCGTAAAATCGTTCAATTTCATTTCCCCGGTGAATCTTGCCCAACGTTCGACCTTTCGCGCAATTCTATCGTCCGCAAACTCCACGTGTCCACGTGGAGCTGAAAAGATGACACCTGTCCCTAATTCTTGAACCGATTTTAAACCAACGTTCTCATTTGCTCTCGAGCCTCTTTCACTTTCGATACTGCAAAACGAGACTCTCTCCCATCGTTTTCTTCCACCAGTCACCGTGCAAAACTCTCCTCGAATCGTTCCGACAGGTGGCATCCTTCCAGCTCGTCTACAAGACTTCGATATCCTAGTTTCTGTTAACGGGAAACGTTCTTGCTGGACCACCGTCTTCGTTCCATCTCGATCGCATCGCGAAACTCTTGAATTCGCTTGATCTCGCCCCGCAACGAACAGGAGGTTCCTCGTTTTCCCGATTAATCGGGCGGGGCGTATTTCCCTCGAAGAAGATGAAACAAAAAGAGAGGAAACGAGGGGAAAGAAGTAAACGGGTGAGAGACGAAAGAAACACACAGAACAGGCCGAATTGAAACGGCACGCAAAGCGGCGGGTTACGCGGAATCGGTCGTAACCAGCGGCCGGCTTCGAGGGATCCTGGATCGTTGGGTAATCGGTTTCCTCGTATTGCCACACACAGTCCCACGAGGCGGGCTCGCGAGCGCGCAACCAACAGATCGCGCCGTCTTTTTCTCTCCCGGCATCGTCGTTTTTTTTTTCTCTCGCTCTTTCTTTTCCAGCCCCGATAGCAGCGCGTTTGAAAGTGAAGTCAAGATGGCCACTTTTCAAGACGACGGAGCCTCGTTGTG
Source organism: Mimumesa dahlbomi (assembly GCA_917499265.3). Taxonomy (NCBI): domain Eukaryota; kingdom Metazoa; phylum Arthropoda; class Insecta; order Hymenoptera; family Crabronidae; genus Mimumesa; species Mimumesa dahlbomi. The sequence goes on along the minus strand of OU824125.1, from coordinate 11,234,388 downwards.
TACTTACATGTGCCAATGTACGTGTATGTTTATGTATGTATGTGTGTGTGTGTGTATGCACTCACGCATGCTACGCGTACACCCACGGCTACGCCTCTCGCGTTGCCGTTCGCCGATACCACCACCGGCTTGTGTATGTACGTATATACATATACGTGTGTTTGCTTTGCTCGACTCGCGTCGGTGGTGGTGCAGGTACGTAACGAGAGTGTTGACATTTTCTGCAATCGGGTCAGGGCCCCCCTGTCGAGTACTCCGGCATTACCTATAACCCCTCCTGAGGCGATATTCGCACACGGATGCACGTACGGGTTGAAATGCGAATACCACTTGGCGAGTCTAGGCATTTTTTTTTTTTTATTTTCGGTCGAATCGTCCTGACCTGATTTCATTGTTTCCACAGAGAGAGAGAGAGAGAGACGAGGAAAAAATGGAATCAGTCCGAGTATGTAGGTACTAGAACGAGGTAAAAGTAGAAACACCGAGTGAATCTCATAGGAAACATGTTTTATTTGTCGGTATAGAAAAATGTGACATAGTTCCGCCGTTTAAAGCTGTGGAACGAGGGAAACCGGTATTCGTAGTTGGTCGCATTCTTCCACGAAAAGACTGCGCGCGTCGGTGGCAGCGGTTCGTCTTTTCTTTACACAAATGCCGTGGCAATAGAGGAAAGTGTTTTCAAAGTCAGCGAATAAAACGGTGCCGGGGATCGCGGGTTCACGCACACTCGCGCGCGTGCGGATACTCTTCCGACTTCTGAGATGTAAAAAAGTTGGAATAATATTTGTACTCTCTGGATCCGCTCCTTTCTCGCTCGACTACGATCGAACGTGTCGTTTCACCGTCGTTTCGCTAATTCTTTGGATCCACCGATCGTCGCAAAAGTTCGAGCTTAAACGTCACCGTGCGTTCTTTCGTGATTTCCAGGAACCACCTGTTGGAAATCTACCGGTGTCTGTGCAAACACGTCGTGTATCGGTTTATTATGAAAATCGTGATTCCCAGCGCCGTTGACTTTGACCGATGACGATTATTTTCGCGTAAATTTTCAGAAATTCCCCCGTCGACGGCGTTACGACAGATAAGACCTTTTGTACGAGAGTCTCCGGAATGACTGGTTTTCACCGACACGCTAATCAAACAGAGGTCGAGTTATAATAGAAGAGCAAAGTAAAATAATCGCGGGGAACCGTAAACGATACGTTATTGACACGAGCGACCGTATTCTAATACACACCGAACCGTTAGGTCTCGATACATATTCTTATCGCGTGAAATACAAGTCCATCGAACCGTCTTGACTTCGTAACGATTTGTTTCGGCTATAAATAGAGAAATTAACGAATAGAAGAAGATTCCCGTGACGGCTAATGGGTTAACGATCGATGTGCCCCGAGACGCACATGTGCGGTCCGCATGAAAACGGGGCCCGTTCGACACGTACGAAAACAACTAATCGTCGAGGACGTCTCGATCCTCGAGATCGACGGCGTGAAAATTTTCCCCGCTGTCACGGATCGTTAGGGCGAAGGGTCGGGACAGGTGTGTATAGGCTGCCTCGTCATCCGGAAGGGTTGACAAAAAAATCTGGTGGCATAACACACACACACGCACACACATAAGCTGGCAAAGAACACGGTTATGTGAACCTGCGTGAGCAGTTAAACCGTATTAACGGGAACACGTGCAACGGCTTGGTTTTTAGAAACGATACACACGGTCTGTTTACAGTAGAGACTTCCTTGGCAGTCCCTTTTCGGCGCCTGTCAAGAGGGCCACCCCCTTCCGGCAAAAGGGCCGCCTGCTTAGTTTTTACAAGTTCTGAAAATCGTCCTAACTGGAATCACCGCGTATCTTTCCGAATAACGAACACGTTTATAACCATCGTTAATTCGGAAAATCGAAGGAAAACTCCGGAAATACGTTCGTCCGTCCGTCCGTTCGTACAATCAAAATTGCAATTGCAATTCCGTGAGACACGCTCCCATTGTCTTTTATCGTTCGACTCGAAAGTTCCGCGCGAGCATGTCCGCTCCTATCGCGGAAACCTCCAAGGTTCATTCATTGTGTCGATACAATACTTCCTTCCCTTTTTATTTAAAAATACACCGCGTTTATAGCCGACGGTACGAGCGTCGGTACGCTCGGTATAATTAAGCCCGAAGGACGTGCGGGTCGGTAACTTAATTCCCACGAGCCACTGTACGCGCCTTCGTGACTTCTGGCGAACGTTTTCTCGGTAACCGTCGCGGTGTTTCCATGAGAAGATTTTCCCGGCAGCCAGGCTCTCCTGTCTTTTTTTTTCCTCCTCCTCCTCCTCCTCTCCCTTTTTTTTCTTCTTCTTTACGCGATGGAAATCGAGAGTACGGGAAAAAGCGAGAAGGAGCTCGCTCGTGTTCGCTCCGTCGCGACGCCACCAGGAGAACGACGACACGACAGATTCTCATTAATAGAAAACAATCAATTATTCACACAACTATGCTAATACGCCGGGTGCACGTATTAATACCCGTGACACGTAACGTAACATAAGGCACACGTTTGTAATCGCGACGATTAACAAACCGGCGTTTGTATTATAAATCGTTGAAAGTAGGACGAACGGACACGGTGGATAAAGGAATACGAGATAAATATATATGTGTACAGATGTATATACATATAAAAAAGGAGACAAACGGTCGCGCGGATAAAGCGTTTAGAAGCTAATGTTTATCGGTGGCTCGTGTAATCTTTTATCCTTGGACCTATCCCATATGCCGGCAGGTAAACAGTTTCGCAAGAGAATCACGGCTCGCGAGATCGGGAATTTCCTTATACACGAGTCACCGTGTAGAAAAGGTGTACGTACGTACATACAGACGTAAGCGAACCGTTTGGTCGCGGCTTTAAAATTGGGTTACGGTTAGCCAGCCAGCCAGCCAGCGAGCGAGCGAGACGAACGAGCGAAACGATCGATGGATCGTTTCGCGGTGTTCTCCGTTTCGATCTCTATCCGAGGTGGCAGGTGCCCCCACGGAAAATAGCCGCGTTTCCGTCCTTGTAATTATGATTGTCCGTTTGCGAGCATTGGCGCTCGAATTAAACGCCATTATCAATTTTAACGAGTGCGAGAAACTCGGTTATCTTTGGTAAAATCGGAATGTCGGTCCTCACGGATTCCGGTGGAAATTAAAAATAGATACGGCAAATGAAGTATTCACGAGATTTTATTTGCCTGACTAATTTTCTTTTTTATCCATCGGGACTCGTCCCACGAAGATCGTACGATTCGTTTTGATAAACGATTACATTTACGATTGTACGTGTTGTTCAAAGGGGACGACGGTATTAATTACGCTACACGTATGAAATATAATTAACCATTAATATGTGGAAAATCCAGGTGATTACTTAACCGTGATTCCGCGGTCTTGGCATCGCCCGTCGAGTTTTTCTAATTTTGTGTTTATAACGACCGCGGTATGGTAATGATCTTGTCAGGATTTCCCACCTCGTCGATCGGTCAATAAATACATACACGCCTCGCTCGATACGTCTTTCTCTCGTATATGTATATATTTTTTTCTCTCTTTTTTCCCCTTCGTCATCCCCGGCATATTCGTCCGTAGAAGCGATATTAAATTTGAATAACATCGGCGTGTGCGTCGCGTCGCGTATAATTGGTAATCACCGCCAGATTCTGCCGTCTAATTAAACAGAAACGAGATCCGCGCCGCGGATGCATTGTCCCGCGAACGTTCATCCGAATGATCAACCTATAAATTACGTATGCAAATTGCGCAAGTTATTTTTTCCGCGTTCGGGAAAAATACCGGCTGCGTAATAACCTTTCTGGCCGTTACACGCTTCCTGAAACGGTGTTAAAACCGTCGCGCCGACGTTACGTAACGTCGCCCCCACCCCTACCCCCCGTCACCGTTCTTTTCGTTTAATTTTTCATTTCCATACCGGGTCGTCGAAAAGTATCGATATCTCTGCCGAATAAAACCTATCGATCCAGCGTTACTTTCCACCTCCCGAAATCAACGCGGAAACTTTGTCCACGTGGTCCAGGAATCCGTGTCGCCCCCGAGATCCAGGGAAACCTGGTCTTTTCGAAAAAGTTCCGATAGAAATGTCGTCGACGGACACGCTAACGTGTCTGCGTGTGTGTGTGTTCCCCGCGGATCACGTGTACATACCTGCGCGAAACCGAATCCGCAAGTGTGTACGAGTTCGCGTTCGCGCGCGCGTGTTCACCGTCGCATACGTGGTGTATCACGGTAGAAGAAGAGAGAAGAAAGAGAGAGAGAGAGAGAAAGAAAGAGGGACGGTGAGGAAGAGGGAGGGGGAGAGAGGGATACGTGTACGGCAACGCAACAGTTTAGAGTGAAGTGTTACGTCAGTGAAAGTGTTATGCCAATGTGGGCCGAGGCTAACCTGTGAGCCCTGTCTCCGCGTGTAAATATATGTATATATGTATACGGTCGTACAGAAAGAGAATACAGACGTAGGACGCGAGAACCGTCGCCCCGTCTCTGTGTTGGTAGACGAAATTCCGTGTCGCTTAATGTTACAGGTACGACGACGACGGGTATGCCCGTTCCGTCTGCCCTCTCCCTCCCCCACCTTTTCTGCGACGAGCGAACGATTCGTACATACAAAACAGACAATTTTATCTGTTTTTTTTTCTCTCTATACGTACCACCGGAAATTCGAAGCCATCGCTTCCAGATACGGGGATCTTTTCGGGTTATTTCTTACGGGGCTAGAAAATACCGTCGTTGCGACGGTGAATGATCTAAAATTTTAAATAACGACACTTTCTGTCGTCTCGAAGGTTCGAGATTCGTTTTTCCCAGATTCGTGACGACGACAGACGTCGACGGGTCCGTTTAACCGGGCTGACTCGCCGGCACGAGGATAAACTGGAAATAGGAACGCGTACAGGAAGTGTTTAGAACTCGCGGAAATATTCTTACGCACCCGTTTCGCGGTTATCTCGCGGCTGACGCATGTTCGTTCGTCGCGTACGGACGTACGTCTGTATGAATGCAAGTACCGAGATACGTGTGGGATATATGTTTATTCTCGCGAGTAAAAACGATTAGCTTATTGTTGGGCCGCGAGAGATGACATCTCTCGCGTGGAATGTCGTGGCGAAGACATAATACAGAATGTAATCGGCGTCCCGACGTGGCTCTCGTACCAATTCGCGGTGCTCCGTCACGACCGTGGATAGATATTTTTAATCCCCCCGGGATTAAGGATCGTTGATCGACGGATCGCGAGTCTATTCGGTGGATCGATGACGTACGCGCCTTACGTGTCCTACGTAGGTTGGTTTTTCGTGTCACGTCGGATGCCCGTTAGTATCGATAATCGATAAAGAACTCTCTTTTTTTTTTGCGACGTACGTTCGATTAGAACCAAGTCCCGATTGTCTACCTATCGACCCTTAGCCGATGGACGGTAATTAACCGGACTAATTAACGGATTAATTTAAGTTTTAAATTATGCAAAAGTCGACACCGTGAATTCCGATTACCATATGCAACAGGCTATTTATTTTATTTACACGGATGAGAGAGAGAGAGGAGATCTCGCGTATGTTTTTCACGCGACACCCAATAAAAATAAAAACGAGGAAGCGCCGGTGAATTATTTATCCGGTATCTCGCGGGCCCATAAATAGTTCCGTATCGTCTTCAATTTCATTGGTAATCGCGCGCGTGGTTTAACCGTGTATATGTATATGTATGTATGTATGCGATTCCGGAAGGCGGACTTTCCTGTCCGCGTTCGGGAGCTCGTAATTCATGCGCGTCGCGGCGCTCGTATAGGTCGACGCGTAGATTCGTGTGTCACACCCACCGACGGGCCCCGAGAGTATCCATAACAGGCACGACCCTGAAGTCTCGATTGCCAAATATTCGTTCCCGGAAAAGGAGGCGCGATCGAATTCGTTCCGGGACGACGCGTTTTCTAATCGATGCCCGACGATGGAATTAAAAAGACATAAAAAAAAATGAGAGACATAGGTGGAGCAAGGAATTTTCTTCCGATTTCTTTATTAGCTCGTCGATAACACGGACACTACGACCGGCCATTAATTTACGAAAGCACGGAGAAAAAGGTCACGCTCCTTCCTGTGGGTTTTGTGATAACGTCAGGCTTGCGTAATGTCTCACCTATAAATCAACGTCGGACGTTGGCAATTCTGCGCAGATAAAAGAATCCGCTCGCAAAGAGCCTCTCTTTCTCTCTCTCTCTCAGTGTCTGGGATAACGCGTTAGAATTACAATAAAAATGTTAGCCGACGAGTCTCGAGGCGAACACGTTCGAACAGTCTACGACTTCTGACCTACGAAATCTTTTTCTATTACCTTTTCACCTCTTTTTCTTGCGAGCGTAGCTTTCACCTGTGACGTCGATCGATCGATTATGGATACGAAGGCTGTTCGGGATGGTCTCTCGCGAAACTTTATCCGTTTCGTGTATTTGTTTTTTTTTCGGTGTTCTGTTTTTCGTTGGTAATATTGACGGAAACCGTTGATCGAGATAACGTCGGTGAATTTCATATTAAATCAGACACGGCTTTGATAACGGATTTTAAACTTTCATGGAAACTAGTGCTCCTCGTCTGGATATTTTGGTTCGAATCAACCGCCGATGATTCGGCTAGAAATTATTCAAGATATTCCATGAATAGCCGACGTCGGGATTAGGCGACTGATCGCCGTTAATAAATCACGGCCGCCGATTTTCCTCTGTAAGTGTCGCGACAAGAAATTGTCTCCCGTCGTTAATAATCCACCGGGGAAAGAATTTTATTATTCGCGTCTATTCGCGACCTCCCACTATGCCGTGCCAATTACCGTCTGGTTGTTGCACGATCGCGGAAGATTCAATTTTCGCCAGACAAATTCTCAATTTACAAAATCACCCTCGGAAATCCCGACAAAACATCATTCCTTTTTTATCGCGCGCGATCCGATAAACGTGGAACTCTTCCTCTAGTCTGCACTCTACAATCCGCAACCAAGTGTCTATCAAAGTTTCCAGATACTACAGCCATAGATATAGAACAGCAAAAAAAGGGTGTAACAAAAGAAATTAAAATTCACCGGAAGGTGATTCGTGATCATTAAAAGGGAGAAAAACTGCTAGGAATAAATTGTTCCCAAGTTTATTAAAAACAAAATCCAGTCTCTGGAAACTGGCAGGGCGATTTTCTCTCGGCGATTCACTGGAGTTCGGCCAGCTACAAGGCGCGGCACCGAGTGCGTCTAATTAAATGCAGAACCTCGTTCCGATGGGTATCACGAAGAAAAGGAAAAGCCGGTCGGATATGAGAACGAGGGAAACTGACGCGAAGCCGGCACGACGCGCAGAACCGCAGGAAGTCTGCTTCGTGTCACGATTACACCTTGCAATCTACCCGTTTGCGAATACAACGGGAGAGAAAGAGAGAGAGAGAGAGGGCACTTGTGCGAACCTATGCCCCCGTCATGGGACCTACGCGCGCCCTTGAAGGGCCATCGCGTCCAACGAGGGATGCGTGTAACGCGATCTAGATTCCAAAGTATAATTTTCATTTTTTCTTTCTTTTCATCAAATTCCACGCGTCCCTAGGAGAATCATCGATAAAAGAAATCGTGCACTTCCGTGTTACGATGTGTCTCTCTCTCCCTTTTTACGTATATGTTTCTTCTTATTTATCGTTTCTTCATCTTATCGGCCTGGAGTTACTCTCTCTCTTTTTTTTTATTTCCTCGATCCGACTCCCTAGTTTTTCCCAGATACGGATTACCCGAGGTGTTACATATTCAACGAGGGCCGTCGGTGTTCACCGGTAAATGAGTTTTTAAACACCTCGGACGTGTAGCGAGATACGTGGCAAGGGTTTGTTCGTCCCAACGTATGCATGTATGTGTATACATGGCGAGGACGTGTAGCGATATGAATTTTAATTTCTGTGTGTGTTTTTTTTCGCCGCTACTTTTCCTCCGCGAGAGCTCTAACGTGTTTTCCCGCCGCGGCACGATAAGTGGCTAATTCTCGATGATAATTTATTCCCACGAATCGACCTACATCTATCCACCGAACTCTCTCGCCGTCGAATCCGTCGGAGGGAATATCGAGATGACGTTACAAATCCCGAGGCTCTTGTAAAGCCGGAAATCGCCCGTTATTCCTCTGCGATCCGAACTTCTCGTCGTGTTCGGCCCGCACCCTCGCGCGACCATCTGCGACACGGAGCCCTGTGAAAGAAAAAAAACACAGACCCCTGAAAATGGAGTGAAAAAAAAAGGACAGTGATCGAGGTCATCGTCTGTCGGGAGAAAACCGTGTTGCCGAGGAATAACTAACGAGCGACTAATGATCGCTCCTCGGGACAGCGTTGATTCGATGCTCGAAAATTTGACACTTCCACGATCTTACCGGTTAACGGGAGAATATTATTTTTTTAAAACACTCTCGGACACGGACACCGTGAGAGAAAAAAATACCCCGTCGTATACTTCACTCGACGCGATCGTATTAATTTGTTAATTACGTCAAAGTAGATGTAAAACCGTTTTAAACATGTATTTCGTTCTGTCAGTTGTCGGGGATATGTTTTTCCCGTATGCAAGGGAAACTTATATCGACGAAGAAGCAGACCGTGGTTTTGATAGACAAGCGTGGAAATAAATTTAACCCTCCGTCGGAAAATTTTTCTTCGCCGTTGAATACGATTCGAGTAATTTCGACCTCGGTTATTCCGGGTTCGTTCCCATGCATTATAAAATAACGTAGACAGGACGTTTTCTTCGTCTTCTTCCGTGATCGATCCACCGTCGACGACGTAGTAGTACAACGTAGGAATTATTTCTGTTAACCACGTGCGGTGATCGTGGATGTAAATTGGGTCATCAGACACCGCGCTCGAACTCGGATAATTGTTTGAGAACCTCGAGGAAAATCACGTCTCGCCACCCTCACCCCCTTCCCCTGGCATCCGGAAAATTATGTTCGTTTCGAGGGGGAATCGATCATTTTCGACCCGTCGCTTCTTCTTCTAACGGTGTCTATCGAATTTCACGCGAATCGTCTACGAATAATTTGTCGGAACGAAGAATAAATCGAGTGACATAGTTTATCGTCCCGACCGATGTGCAAATAACCGCGATCGATAATTGATGACCATTCAACGATCGCCCTTCTTTTATGGTGGAAACATCCTCGATGTTTCTTTTAACCCTTACGTGCTATGGCAAAGTCACGCGAGAATACTTTTCCGGTAATTTTTATCGATTTTCAATTTCTCACCCGTTGAGACTACCACGACGTCGACGACGAACATTTCCGGCCACCGAAATCTCTGGGGCGCGGCAATCGCACGTGGAAATTTCCACGCGCCGAAACTTGGAGAGTACGGCAATGACGAGTGGAAATTTCCACCCGTCGAACCTTCCGGGGCGCGAAATTCAAACGCGTGGAAACATTCGAGTCCCTCGACAACGAAAAATTAAAATCGTAGTCACGAAACGGCGGTCCTTTCGCATCGAATAAATATAATAGTTTCTTCTCAACGCGCTGCCAAAGGGTTCGGCACGTATCGTTTTGTTGTTATTGTTGTTGTTGTTCTTTTTCTCTCTCTCTCTCCCTCTTAGTCAGCGGCGCGTATTTCTCTGGAGTCTGGTCGCGTCTCTCGCAAGAAACCGCGCGGAGAAGGAGAACCGTTTCGAGGACACCGCGAAAACGGCCACACGCGTTTCGCCGTGTTTGGCGAGTTCGCGAGAGCCCGACGAGGTAGGGGATCTCATGAAAACTGCAACAGTTTCCCCCCTCGGGTATAGAGATACAAACGCGTTACACGCGTGTAACGTACCCATCCGTAGAAGAAACGAACACAGGTCGACGATGTCTACGTATACATATGTATACACATATAAGTATGTACTTTAATACGTACGTACGTATGTAATACGTGCGGGCTGTAGGTTCTCCGGAAACCTTTTATCCCGAAGTTTCGACGCGGCAGAAAAAGGAAACGCCCGTTTACGTCCAATAAATAGATAGGCGCGGAGTCGGAGAGGAGAAGATTCATCGTCGCAGGACGGAGAGCGGTATCACCGCGCGAAAAGGAGAGCAAAATCGAACGTAATAAAGTAACGCGGTACTTCCGTTCCGGGGATGTTACGATATCGGGTTCGCAGGAAAAAAATATCTCATCGCGGATAGTCAGAGAGGGAGACAGAGAGAGTGAGAAAGACGAGACCGTCGACGAGAGATTCGTCGTGTAGGAAGAACTTTGTAAATTGGGTCGCCACGGAGCACGTCACAGATTACACAGCCGCTGCGTTACCACCTCTCTCTATCTCTCTCCCTCTCTCTGGTTTGCTATCGCTCTATTATCCTGACTCGCGTACGCCTCGTTCCCTCTTTCTCGGCGATGAGGGATTCGCGGTATCTTCGACTCGCTCTCGCTCGCGGACGCTCGCCTAGACCCAGATGCAGGGCCGTGACCACGGGGAATCAGGCCGCGGTGCGTACGTCCAAGTCCTGCGAGACATTTTCCTGGAAAGCTTGCAAAAAAAGTCTCTATTCGTTCTCCTCGTAAATTCACGCCGGGATCCGATGAAACGACGCGGACGTACTTACGTACAAAGTTCATAGGTCGAGTCGTTCCTCGTAGAAGAGGAACACCTAGGTGGTACGGGTACCCCGAAATTATTCTCCCACTGGTGAAAACGGATTATTCGAAACACCCGTGCGCGTCATCGACGTGTTACCGATTTCTCCTATTAAATCCTGGGCGCGTCGGCAGCGAGCAACGAAAACAAGATTTGCGCAACGAGACGAGCGAAATAAGAAGAAGAAGAAGGGAAAAAAAAATGAATCCGAAACGAGGGTCGCGGACGATCGTGACGCGGGTGATTTGTATGTTTCGCCCGTGTACGGCCCTGGATAGACGTGTCGTAGCTAAAGAGTGAAACGGTAGTAAGCGTGTACTAGGCACTACTCGAGCCTAGGAGAGCCGGTCTCTCCGTGTTCCTCTCCCTCTCTCTCTCTTTCTCCGGGCAGTTTCTCGCTCGTTCTACGAGTCTATTAGCATCAACCGCGCACGCCCGGTGGGGCCTTGACACAGTGCGTGTCAGGCATTGCATGGCGATAGCGGAAAACGCAATCTATTTATCGAGGTTTATCGGCGATTTCGCGAGTTACAGGCCGCGGATATTTAGACGATCGACGGAACGACGGACAAACGTTTGCTAAATTTCCGCGACATCGCGAGGACGGTCGTTAACGACGGATTTCGTCGATACGTAGAAATTTCTGGCCACCGAAAAAAATCCCATGGGTAAGGAAATATTTGACGTCGAAATAAACGGAAGCGGTGGAAATTTTCTCGGTACCGGAAGTGCTCCGAGGGTATGAAATCTGCGGATATGACGATTTCACCGAGTCCTTGTTACTCGGTAAATTTCAGTCCCCCTTCTTAATTTGAATTTCCAAGCGGCCGTCGTTTTTACGCGAGTAGTCTCGTGCTCGTTTCCATCGCGGTGCAATCTAACTATCCACTCGTCTCCTCTCCTCTCCTCTCCTCTCCTAGCCGTCTCATGCCGCAGGATCATTGCTCTCGTAGGAAATCTGATAACGCGACGCTCGAACACCGTGGCGTAACGTTTCGATACCTCGATTTATCCGCGGCGATCGATCGGATTCGCGTCCGTGTGTCTCCCGAGTGTCATGTGTGCGATCCCACCGATCGATCCATCGCGGAACGATTTGAATCTTTCTCGCATGGATCTTCCTGCGACGCGATATGGCTCTTTCGGCTCGCCGGGGAATTCGGCCAAACGAACCGCGGCAATTATTTTTTCTTTCGTCTTATCGAAAACTTTTTACCACCTTTCCCACCGCGAAACCAACGCACCGCTTTCGTCGATTCTACGATCGATTCCGTCGACAGACACGATTCTTAATTTAGAAAGAAATAAAGGAAAAAAGAATCGTTCCGCGGCGGTAAGTTCGGTGCGCAAACATGTTTGCACGGTGGGATTGTTGCTTCTTCGAGAGAAATCTGATAAGGAAACGTTCAGACGTTACGTAATCCGGCGTCGTTCGGTAATTGTGGAAGGCTCGCGCAGGCGCCAGGGGCCAGAAGACGAATCGCGCGATATTTTCTGTAGGCTCGTTTTATCGGGAAAGAAGCGCCGATGACCTCCTCCGATGACACACACGCACAACATTCCCCGTTACATTCAAGTGAAATTATTGCAGGCCTCGCGAAGGCGGGGCCTGGAACGACGGCACCGATGACAACGTAGTTATCGCCACGATAACGATAGTGCAATTCTAAACCTATATATATATATATATCTACATATTCTCGTAAAAGCAACAAAAAAAAAATCGCCAATTTAATCATCGTTGTTTTTTCGAACGTCGATATAATAACTACGCTATAAAATTACACGCTATTCACGTGCATCTCGTGCTATTTCCAACCGAAAAATATCGTTCCGATGTGGTATTTTTAAAATGGTTATAAAAACGACGCTCGTTATATTGCCCCGGAATCGTATCGACACGTTTCTGATATCGTTTCCCATAGATTACGGCGCTCGAGTTTCGTTCGTTTGCCCGGTTTCGCGAGAGAAACTTCCCGGTCTGTCGGAAAATTCTGGACGACGACATGGACGGACACCACCGACGGAGACGACCCAGTTTTTTTTTCTGTTTCTTGGAAAAGGTAGGAGGAGGGGTATCGGTTCGGTTCGATAAGAATATTAAGGATTGACGTGACCCGATCCGTCTCGTCGTCGGATCCCGCGAGAAGATATCTCCTCTCCGTTCCACGTATGCGAAATTTAACCGTGTCACGTGGTGATTGTCACTTCGGTCAGAAATTAAATGGCGGTTCGGGTGGAATCATGATTTTTCGCCGCGGACTTCGGCAAGTCATTGTACCGCGTTGACCCAGTTAACGTTAATCGCGTTTCCAATAATTGGCCCGACGTGAAAAAAAAAAATCGATCGAGCGTAAATTAGAGCAGATTCTCTGTCGGTTGTTGTCGGAAAAATTGCCACCGTGTCGACGGGATCCGTCTTTAACCATAAGCGTCGTCGATCTACTTCTCTTTGTCTTTTTCTTAGGAGGTAACATCCGATTCTGCTGTTTTCTCTATCGAAACTTACACGAATTCTCAAATGTCCAAGTAAGATATAATTCGGACGAATTTCACTTGTAATTTCTTCATCGTGTCTATACGTATACTTAGAAAATATAAATTTCAGTTGAAAGATGAAATTACCCTTAATAGCGGTGAATATTTTTACCGCGTTTCGGTTGGCGTTTTCGAGAGATAAAAAATGAACGTGGAATTTAATACGGTATACGGGGTCGTGAAAGATTCAGAATCGGTGTCGATAAACGATCGCGAAAATATCGGGGGATAAATACAAACTCTCCGTGTCTGTCTCCACCCTTTCTATCGCACGTGTCTGAAACACGGCGATACAAAGTATTCGTTAACAGTCCAACCTACGGGCTGAACGTTTCATTAACCGTTCCCTTATTTCCCGCGCGTAATATCATGTCTCGATCGCATCGATTTTTCGTAATTGATATTCCGCGTTCAGCGAAATAATTCAACGTGGAAACCCGCGTTCGTTTTGCAATCGGCCGGGCATTATCGCGTGACATCGCGAGCGATCATTACATAAACGCCGGTCGGGCAACGACGTTTAATAAATTACGGTAAAAAAATCACATTTCGTCGGGCACGTCCGACGGGAACAAAATTTATAAAGAGAGACAGAGAGAGAGAGAGAAATAAAAGACGCCCGCGGTGTTTTTCGATCCGTCGATGTCGTGTAACGGCGCCCAAGTTCGCAATACATACTTCCACCGGGCGGACGACGGTTTCGCAAGCCGGAATGCGCAGAATGAAGTAACAGCTCGCGAATGCCTGACCAGGACTTTTGCGAAAGAGACTTCTGCGCCGTTATCGTCGTCGGCGAATCGTAATCCCTCCCTACCCCCGCTGTGGCGTAACGTGAAATTCCGTTTCCTAGTCTCCGCCAGGGAAAAAGGTCGCCAAACGTTACCGGCTACGGCTCGATCGTTTTTCCTTGGAAAAAAAACACACACACACGCGTAAGAAAAAAACTCGATGCTCGTTCAAACGTTTCTTCGTTTCGTCGAAGCGTCGCGTTCTATCCGTCTGTCGTTTAATTTCGTTCCACTTTAACGTGACACGTATTCGATATCGCGAATTCTGGTGGTCGCGTGAACAAAAACGTGGGGGAAAATTATTCGCAACGGCGAGGAACCGACGATTCTCGCGAAACTCGCAGAAACGGCCCGCGGGGAAATATACATACATACATACATCTATGCGTTAAGTATAGACACTCGAGTATGCACCGGGACTGGCATGTTCGTTTGTCGCGTTTAAGGGAGTCGATGTGACGATCGAGAACTCACTCAGACATGCTAATTCGGTTTGAGGACTGAAACAACCGTCGCCCCAACGTTTCTCACCCCCTCCCCCCTCTCCCCGTTCTGGCTCGTCCGTCCACTGTCGAGCTCATACAACTTTCACCGGGAAGAACTTCGTGAAATTATCCGTCGACGTCGACGTCGACGTCGTGCGCTACGAGCGCGTATTTGTTTGCACGACAATCCACCCCCAGGTGCTCGGGAGCACCGTTACGCGGGTGATCGCGTTGAAAAACACAAAAAAACAGCAGAAATAACGAGAGAAACAAAGAAGACCAGTGAAAAGTTTCCAGCCGTCGACGGGCCGACGATGACGATTCGTCTCTAGTTAATAACGAAACTTCGACGACCCTTTTACGAGGAACTTGTCAATAATCCAACGATTCTACGGCTGCTCTTTTTTCCCCTCCCGTTCGATTTCAGACACACGGTGTAAACGACGCGTTACACGCGGTTCCGTAGACTTTGAATTCTCGTCTGACGGCCCTGAAACAAAATGGCAAAGAATTAGGGTAAATTCGCAAAAGAACACCTCAAAATTTCACGTCTATATAAAGCCGAAGATTCTTCTTCGACCCTCTCGTCGGCGTCGAAGTCATCGTCGTCGTGGAGATGACGTTTTCGAGTTCACTTTGGCAGAATGGAAATATCGTTCGCGTCACGAGTTGAACGGAAGGCGAATAGTTGGCGCGACGATGATTTCTGACTGATTCCACGGGCCGCGAGAGCACTTAAGACCGCTGATGAATGCTCACCGGATAAAACGAGACCAGATGAATTTATCGGTACACACATAGACACGTACGCGCGCACACACAGCTCCACCACGTCGCCGGGCCACGGCACACGCACTAATGAGCCGCACTAATTTAACTCCGCCGAGCGGCAAACAAGTGGAACAGCTTTAACCTTCACCTTATTCGCTGAATTTCATCTCTATGCAAATTCCGTTCAAACGCACGGATTACCGTCGACGCTCTCTTATTAACAACCGCGATTCCGTGAAACGAGTCCAATAAAAGGACCGATTTTTACCTGCCGACCTGTCGATCCGAAGTGTAATAAAACGAACCCGCACCAAAGTGACACGCTTTTACGAACAAAATGAAATAGATAGAACGAAAAAAATGGGGTCCGTTATACAATGGCCTAGAGGTATAAGACTCTAAGTGGAAAGAAGAATGGAAAAAGATAGGTAAAATGCCGCGTGTCCCGTAGTAATTAACGCGAAACACGTTAGGGATGTATATTTTATTATCCGTCTCCCTCTTTCTCAACCGTTCGTCCGCGGATGCTCTCGATTCGTCTCGTTTAAAGCGAACGAATCGGTTTGATGTCGCGGAAAGCGGATGTACGGAAGGTTTTGCCGTGCCTTTAAATACACACCGTATTCACGGAGACCGGCCGACAACGATCGGAATAAGAGACAGGGAAGCAAGAGGGAAGCAAGAGGGAAGCAAGAGGGAAGCAGGAACCTGTTCGCGACCGTCGACGTTCTCTTCCTTTTTGATCCCCTGTCCCGGGTTGCCGACTACACGTACACTACCTACATACGTATGTACACAGGGAGGTACGGGAGAACCAGGAGAGGGTTCTCCCAGTGAGGTAGGACAGGGTGGTGAAAAACAAAAGGTGACTTGATTGCGTGCCAACCGTCGCGAAACACGAAATCGCAGACGCGCCTCTTTTCCCGGCGGTGATAAAAAATTTAACGAGCTCTGACCCGATCGTCGTGATGGAAAGGACTTTATCGATGTGTCGTTCGATGGAAACTAATATTAAGTTCCCCCGGAAAGAGTATTTTTTTCTTCCCCACGCATAGTAGACGTTGATTCGAACGTGTAAGTTTTATTTGAAATTTCAACGACTGACGTGAAAGTAACGGGGGTTGAGGATATTTCGGGGGATGTAATATTTTCTCTGAGAATGTTCTTTATTTTTTGTTAGCGGTGAAAGTGCTTGAATCTGTCCCGACGTACGGGCTTCCCACGAAATAACGACGGGCCGAGTCGTTTGCACGAAAATTCATATTTTGTCTGTCAGTTGTCGCGCGTCGTTACGAGGGAGATCGATGGGTAGCACGCAGACGTAAGAGAGAGACTGTGTGTGTGTGTGTGTATGGGGGTTGGTTGGTTGGTGAGGTAGGGCAGGACGGAAAGCAGGGGCGGATTGGTCGAGAGAGGTAATGGCGTAGAAAAAATTCGTGACCCAGTTTCAGGGACAAAAGGAACGCACGGTAAATGCGTGTGTAACTTTCACCGTTGAAAATACGAAAAAAAGAGAGAGAAAGAGAGAGAGAGAGGCAAAATACGAAATTAAGATCACACCGATAACACGTATCCTCCCTGTACTTTATCGGGTTCCTGCAACGTGATTCGGTGTATCTCTGGTGTACGTACGTACGTGTGTACGGAACACGTTCCCGTAACGTCCGACGAGTACTCTTACGGATAATTAAAGTCGTAACAATGAAACTTTTTTGTTACTCCCTTTTTTGCCCTCCCCCGCAGACCGATCCGTATCTCGTAAAGAGGAAGGAAAACGCCAGTCGTTGCGACGCCTTTCATGCTTTATCACGGCTGCTTTTTTGGAGGTTGCGTACCCCCCGAATCGGAGGTGGAGGAGCAGGAGGAGGATGAGGAGGGGGTGGGGTGGCCCTCCAAGGTCGTCTGGGGTGACCTTATCGATTCTCCCTCGGCACCTCGTATACCTTACGTGCCACTGTGTCTCGATTTACCGGGCGCCTCGATGGATGCCTAACGTAATCCGTCAATTTTGATAAGAACCCCGTGACGCACCCTGCTTCTTCTCTTTTTTTTTCTCTCTCACAACGTTAATTAAAAGTAAACGACACCATGGAAAATCCAGGATTCGGTTAAACAATTCCGTGGCTCGTTGCCGAGGTAGATCTTCTCATTTTTGAAACGATGTCGAAGGGTTGCGGTTCGAACGGTATTTTTTTTCTTCTCCCCGTTGCTGGTACATTGTCCCCGCATCGCGATAGTAATTAACTCGGCCCGAGTTATCAAGGTGCACCGCGTACCGATGACACGTACCTATTTAACTGTCATTACGTCCGTGGCATCCTCGCGGAACAATTACACCGACCGGGTTTTCCCTCTCGGTGTTCTTTCTGCTGTGTTGTTGTTGTTGTTTTTTTTTTTCGTTCGACCCTCGTTCGCATCAAATAATTCAGGCACCCCAGCGCGTTTCATCCGGTTGACTTCTATCAGTGCGTCATAATCGATTACGCGAACTTAAATAGATTTTTGAGGGCCGAGGGATGATTCGGGGATGAGCGCGGTGTTTAAAGGGCAGGGAGAACCGACGCTCGGAGGGTTGCGTCAGAATGGTAGTTAAAATTCTGAAGGGTAGACCCGTAATGATTTTCCTATCACCGTACGTTCATTCTCATATTTTCCTTTCCATTCTACTTCCACTGGGATCGAAACTTTCGACGGAAACTATTCTAATAAACTCGACGCCGTATTCTTTTTTTCCTCCGATAAACAGAGAATTCAAAGTTCCTAACGTGAGTCGGAAACGAAACCGATCGATCGTTGTTCCACCGGTTCCCATAACGCGGTGGTGTATGTACAACGATCCTGATCGTTTCGTCGGTGACCACCGAACAAAGAAATCCCGAGGTTCGTCGAGATACGATTTCACCACTCGTTACGTTCAATGACGGATGAATACGCGTTCGAAAAATCGATCGTGCGTGGAAGCGGGCTTCGCTTATTGAGAGAGGCACCCCTCTATACCGATTCCATCGGCCCGGATTATCGTCAAACACCGTAAACCCACCGAAAAACCAGGATCAACGGTATAATCTATGCGCGTCCTATACATATTCCAAAGAGCGTAAAAATGATTTTTTAAATTCCCGCGTAAATCCCGTTTCCAACGTAAATAATCTTGCCGCGTCTGAACGCGATTACAGAGACATCTCGCAAAAAAAAAGAAATCCGTCCGACACAGAAACCGGTAAACCCGTGTTCCGTTCAACGAAAGAAATCTACGAGAGAAGAGATATATCGCCGACTATTTTCCACGTCTGTTCGAACACGTAGTGGCCAGCGGATATCTCTGGAGGGCACTTTTCCCCCTCGGTCTTCTTCACTCGTCGAGAGAACAGGCGGTGGCTGAGAGAGAAAGAGAAAGAGAGAGAGAGAGAGGGAGAGAAACTGATTGCCCCGGTTTCGATTCGAGGGGACGATATCGATGGATTTGGCCGGGACAGACCGGGCCGTTCGTAGATCGATCCTGCGGGAGGAGACCCTGCGACCTCCTGGAGGCTTCGTAAAACCCGAAGGTCGAACGTTTCCGTCTTCCAGCCGTTTCGGGTTATCCGGCGAAACGTTCGCTCGGAACGTCGCGTTCCTAATACGATCGTCTTTGCCGTCCGACGACGCGAAGATTAGCGTTGTCCAGAGCAAATGTTTGTCCGGGACGAAATTATTCTTTGGAACATAAAAAAAAAAACGAGAAAGGGTTCTGCGTGGTTGTTGGGAAAACAGACCATCGTTGTTCCGTCGTGACAGCGAACGGGATATTCGTAAGAATGAGTTTGTTTTTTTCTTTTTCCATCGGTCGTATAAAAATGTTGGCCCTTTTAGCGGTCGCCCGAACGTCGGGAAATTAGGATCGTCGTTGCTTCCAGAGAAACGATTTCACCGGATAAAGAGGAAAGGGAGAGAGAGAGAGAAAGTGGATAGATCGATCGCGAGAAGGATCCCGGGGAAGGTCACCTCCTCCTCGAAGGTTGAAAAAGACCTTCTCGAATACCGTCCAGACGATGTAACATTATTTCAAGCCAGGCTTTACTTTCGCAGCGGCACGGAATGCCGGAGGGGTGGTTGAAGAAGGGTGCGAGAGGGAACCGTCTAGACTTTCATCCCCTCCCCCTCCCTCTCCCTCTCCTCTTCCACCCTTCTCTGTCCTTCTGTCCTCCCCGCACGACTCTCACTCTTTCCGTTAAAATGAGGGAGAATTTTTATCAGGAAACGGGCAGCCCGCACGCACGCGTTCCTCCGTTCCGCGAAACGTCTCTATATGTATTAAGCGAAAAGAAACAGTGAATAAATTACAGGTGATCTTCGATAGGAATCGTAGATCGTTCCAGCGATCGATCTTTGGATTTTTCTCATTCGATCCGTGTAAAACCTATCTCCGTCGACTATTATCACTATCGTAGATCAATTCTAATTAACATTCCTCTATGTGAGTGAAAAAATACGCTTCGTAGTTGTCGCTCGAAAGAGAAGGACACTAAAAACGATTCCTCGTTCCGGTGTCGCGAGGGTAATATTCAAAATTCGCCCGTCGAAAATCCCCGGGCGGATCCCCGCGTAATTCCAGTTTCGCGTCTGCGACGAAATTGTGCCGTTCGTCGAATAACAAAA
Source organism: Mimumesa dahlbomi (assembly GCA_917499265.3). NCBI lineage: Eukaryota > Metazoa > Arthropoda > Insecta > Hymenoptera > Crabronidae > Mimumesa > Mimumesa dahlbomi. Next base: position 11,214,504 of record OU824125.1, on the reverse strand, counting down.
GGACGGGGCCGTTTCCCTCTCACTCTCACTTTCTCCGTGGCTCGTTCGCCGGGGTGGAACGGGTGGTAGAGAAGGAAATGGTTGCAAGGAAACCGTCTAGACTCGGGCTCGGATCCCAGGGTGGTGGCTCCCGCGGGGTGGTTCGTGGGTCGAACTTACCCGGCGGAGAAAGTTGCGTGAATGGGTCGCGGTGGGGAAAGTGGGCAAGGACGGAGGGGTGGTAGAAGGAACGGAGGGCGAGAGTCAGAGAGAGGGAGAGGGGGGAGGGGGAGGGGGAACAGTGAAAGTCTTGACGTTCGATAAACCGCCCATCCCCCGACGGGCGTCAAGGTCATGGCCGCGGCCTCCGCCACCCTACGCCCGACGCACCCCCACCGTCGCCTTCGAGCGCCCTTCTTTTATACTTTTACTCCACCCGCTATACCTCCCGTTTACACCCCATGCCACCCTTTCGCTTCTTTCTTGTTTCGTTTTTTTTTCATTTCGTTGTATCTTTCTCGCGACGGTAGACGATTATCAGGAACGATACGGAATCGTCGACGTCTCCGCGTCGCGAGGTTTTACACCCACCTCCGCGTCAGGGTCAAAGGTCACGGGGAAATATCTGTAGAATATATATTATTTTCACTTTCGCTCGATCGACGCTCGCTCCGACGTCTCGCGGTTTCCATCGCGACGTCGACTTTGTTTGGATTTTTGCTTTTTCGCGATCGTTAATGTTTTAAACGTGACCTTAGGAATTAGCGAGACGTTCGACCGGGGATCACGATTTCCCGATTTATCATCTATGTACTGGCGATGACGATAATCGAGAGACTTTCCGACCGCGATACGCGACACTGGTTACGCGAATTTCCGCATTCCCGTCCTACATCGGGCAGTTTTGATATCGGTGTCGAAAGTCCACGCGTGAACGGAGACGACGAGACGCACACAGCTGACGAGGCGCGACGCTCACGCGTCGTCCGTCTAGGGTACATACATACATACATACATACATACGTACATACATACGTTATGTGTACTATTTCCGTGGACTAATAGGCGGTTACCCGCACGCGTTATGACGCGCGTTTGATAATTCGCCACTCTTCCTCGAGGCGCCTTGGCGTTCAGCGTTTGACGCGACGTGATGAAGTGGAATTTACCGCGAACAGACGCGCGTGACGAAAGGGCCGCGGAATTACGAGGAATGTCGGTCGACGATAACGATAAAGCGTACCATTATCATTCACGCTCGTCGTTACTCGGCTAGCTCGTACCTGAGCCTGTATTGTCCCCGCAGACTTCCGTTCCTTTCATCTGTTACCGCGAGTGACGAACTTGTCGCATTGTCACGCGCCCAGTCATTCTACGAATTTGGCGCTGAATTTCAAAAAGAGAAAGTACCTATCATCGATAATCATCTAGGGTCTTTCTTTCCTTCATTCCCTCTTTCTTCACTCATATAAAAAATCCCACGAACCCCTCGAAGATTCTTTTGCCGCGCGCTTTCCAACAACTTGCGAATATGGTTAACCTGCTTTTAGCATACCTGCACGTCTGACGTATTTTCTGCCCGGACTTCCGCCGGTTCACGGTCCACGACGAACTCCCCCGGAGCGATGGATATCGCGGGCACACGGTCGCTCGTCCTACGCGTTACGATACGTTCTTGCGCTCCAGAGATTGTGCAACGAGCCGGCGATACGACACGCCGCACCTGTGCACGCGTAGATGCACCGTTGACGGTTTAATATCCCCCCCCCCCTTTCATTGTGGAACGAGGAAAGACGCGGAGATATTCGAGCGACGACGTTTTTCACGCGTTCGCCATTTACCAGGCGTCGGGATCGATCGGCGAACGCGTTTCTCACGTCGACGGGAGAAACTCGTATTCCGAGACCTCGAAGAAGCCTCCGACGTTCTTTGAATGCTGGAATTAATCACGGTCCGATTGGTTTTTCCTACCTCCTCCCCCCCCCCAACCTTTTCCCTTTGGATTCTGTTCTATAGTCATTGATTTCTCGATTTTGAGTAATTTGTTCGTGTATCTTTTATCACGACTGTAGGGATAGTTCATTCTTCGTAGTATGTACGTGAATGATCGTCCACGAATAAAAACAGGGGTTGGTTCTATTTACAGAAATGTAATGGTAACCAAAGAATAATAAAAACAACGCCTCGGAGCGTTTCCCGCGAGAATTGTCTACGAAAGCCGGATATTCGCCGGATGATTCCTGTATCGGAACGGCGATGCTGCCGGTGTCGTTGAAAATGAGATGAAAAAGGAGCGTAACGGTGAGATAGGACTCGCGAGGGGTGGAATTCGGCTGGAATTTTCGCGACGGAGAGACGACGGAGGTAGAGGACCATTCGTAGTCATGGCGACTGCCGGGTTCCACCGGCTGATCGATCCACCACGGTCAAGGTCATCCACGAAACCACAAAGCAGGTCCTCGTCAAGCCCCCCCCCCCCCCGCCGTTCCCTCTGATCCAACCCTCGGTGGTCGTTCCGACGGCGGACACACCCCCGCAAACGTTTTCGTCGATCCTCTCCCGGCTCGTTTACGCAATTACGCGTAATCGCGTCGAAACCTCGTGGAAAGCACGTCGGAGGTTGATTTTCCTCTTCTCGATCCCCGGTGACGACGTGTCCCCGAAAATCCATCATAGATAGACGACTTTATTTACGACAGAGACATACCCGACGAATATATACGGCGATAAACGTATAACTCGGGGGAATATTAAATAGAATTCGTAGCATCCCGATGACAAACTCTCGGTGCGATCGTCTCGTTTTAATAATTGTTCTCCCCCCCCCCCCGGGTGAAACTTTATTAAAATCACAAAAGCCCGGTTTTGTATCCGTCCGCGAGCGATGCTCGCTGGAACACCGTGTCCGCGGAGTTTGCTGAAACTTTTAACGAGAGTCCGGTGACGATAATTAATTTATCACGCAGAAAATTCGTCTGGCTCGTCCACCGTACGATCGATCTCTGCCCGTTTTGCCATACCTCTCCGGTGTTGGTGATATAATACGGACGTACGGACGTACGTACGAGTATACATACATACATATATCACGCTCGTAAAGCTGCCCGATCGATCAATTAATTGGACGCGTATCGCGTAACCGCGTCTCGACTTACGGGACGGAATTCTGAGCTCAGGACGCGACGTCGACGGATCGTCGTTAACGTTATTTCGTATTTAAATTCCATTCATCCCGCGCGTATGATTTCACCGTCGACAACACCCCGTCGACGCGGCCGTCCAGGGGGGAGACAATATTTTTTTGCCACTCCCCCCCCCCCCTCGTTTGACCCTCCCCCGTCGAATCGATGGGGAAAACGATGACGACACGACCGTAGGACGGTCGACGGACAGGAACACCGACGCACGGCGACAAAAAAGTAAAGTAACCTCTGCCGACGATTTCTCGCCTAACCTACCTTAACTACGTATAGCCAGGCATTGACGAGAAAATGAGGGGGAGTCGGCGGAGACAGGCAGACCCGAGATAAATCATTTATTACGGTTTAATGGCCAGTCTGGGACCCCGTAGTACGTACTTAATTTAATAAGACCCGTTCGGTTCATGGACCCCGATAATTCTACATAATGCGAAGACCGTCGGGGGGGGGGGGGTGAACGTTGAGAAAAAATTGCTCGATACTTTGGAAAAGTTATTTTTCCCTGTTTCTATTTAACACGGATATACCTTTAACGAAACCTTGAAAAGACGCGTAGAATTTGTAATTATCACGCATCCACGAAGAATTCTACGTATCGCGCAACCTGGCAAGGTGAAACTCTCGAGGTCTCGACGGGAGGGTGAAAGACGTACAAACGCCGTGGTCACGCAATTTACCCAAACGAAGAGTTTCTTAATCGTCCAACGGTCGTTCGGTGGAAAAACAAAATTATCTAGCAATTCTCGTAGCAATCCACCCCCGATGATACTCGAGAACTCGGTGAACCTATCAAAAGGACATCAAGAGGTAAACCGTTCGTATATCTGCGCTGCTCGTACGTAGAGCAAACAAAGGGCGAAGCGAAAACGCGGCCGAGGGTGGAGGAAACGTGTAACGAGGGAGTGAAAGTGGGAGAGAAAGTGAGGGGAAGTTTCGCGGAGGGAATGAGGGAACGCGAGCGAGAAAGAGGGACGTGTCCCGGAGAGATAAAGAGAGAGAGGGTCACTTAGAGGGCTCTATAGGTAGGTTCAAGGACGACCACGCCCTGTCTGCCGCACAACCACCCTCCGGACGACCCAACTCCCTCCTCCCAGTGGGCGCTACGCAGTTCGCAAACCGCCTGGAAACAACCCCTAAATTTCAGGGACGCGTCCTCCAGCCGGCAAAAAGGACCTCCTCGTTTGTTGGATAATTCGTGCGTGAACGCCCGGGGATCGTGTTCGACCTCGTTGCATTTTCCACCGTTGAATCTACATTTTTTTTCCCTCCCTGGGACGAGAGATTTTTACCCCCCACCCTTCACCTCCCTTTGGATTCTACCTTCCCTCAAAAGTTCAACCACTTTTTTAAAAAAATATTAATACGTATAGATGTACACACGTAGGTACTTTGTCGTCGACCATGAGGATAATTTTATCAAAATTTATTTTTACCCTTCTATACATGTACCGTTACCGCAAAAGATTTTATAACGTTCGTTATAAAAAGATCCGTTTTCCGGAAGCACGCGAAATAACTCGTCGCGGTTCTTCGCCAGCTGTATCCGACTTCCGTGAATTCTTTGTCCGGCGTTTTGCTAAGCACGTGTGCCTGCCGGGTATGTGCATACGCGTAACGTACGAATGTACGTACATACATACATACATACATAGATGTGCGACGATGCACGTGCGACAGTTAGCCGACGTACACCGCGTTATCGTGCACAGAGAATCCGCACCCGACGCGTTTAGTTTCCGGCGGGCAGAAACGCGCGCGAACACCGTACTCGATATATTATTTAAAACGTTTACGGACGACGTAGAAGACGACAGAATTTCCACGCGGTATCTGTTTCCCGGGTGCGGTGTTTATGGTGGTCGCGTGAATCGAGCGATAAACAACTTTGTACTGTGCGACCGTCGCGAATCCCTCCTTTTCCTCTCTCGTAGGAAGTGAACGACAACGATTACAACGAAACTGTTTGTCTTTTTATCCATTCGCCGCGAAAACGTTCGATTAACAACAAAACAAACGTGTGGCATCGCTAATCTACCGGGTGGACGTTTTTGTAATTTATCGACCGATTACCGACGAACACGCTCGGATGTACTTGTTTCCATCGTATGTTTTGTTTGTCTTCGAATTACGGCGTCAACAATCGATCGACGGGTGGGTAACACGGGAGACCGTATTTTTTTTTTGTTCGTTCAGACGACTTCTCGCAGCGACGATAGGTCGATATTTAAAAAGGGAATAATAATAAAAGAGCGAAACTCCTCGGGAACGATTAACGACGATAATTTCGCCTGGCGTACTACGTAAACCGGAATACGTAATGGCGTACGAGTGGCTCCGGGGATTGAAGTGAATCGTTAAATTCCAGTTTAGCTTCTCCGAACGAACTCGATTCCGAAATTCGGCTTGTTTCAGTTAGGAAACTGCCTCGGCACTCGAGCCGCTTTTTTTCTACGCGGTTCACCGGTAAATTACAAGTATTGCTCGACATTATTTTTTCACCAACTTTCCTTTTTTCCTCCGGCAAAGGAAAAAGACGAAGAAATATGAAAAATTACCGTCGACATGGTATATATCGTATGTATATTGGACGTCGCGTTACGTGTTGCAGCGACTACAGATAAACCGCTCTTGTTTTTTGGGTGAATCTAATTCCGTCGTACTTCCTGTTTGCGCTCGCTATCTTCTCGGAGATGAGCCTTATCGGGCCTGATATCGTGGTAGGTTTATTTTTTCTCCCACCTAGACGGTCTATCGGAGGACGTCAAGTTCCGGGATGAATCGGGTTGAAACGTTCTATACAATGGCATATATGTATTGTATTTTTCCACGTCTCGTCGACTCGACGTTGATCCGAACGCGTTTTCGTCGAACGGACGACGAACGAAAGAGTTTCCACGGTTTTTTACGATCGTGACGGACCCACCGATGTCGGACGGTTCGTATATTCGCCTGGTATCTCTGCGAATATGTAAAGTGCATCGGGTGAGGGCTGACCTTCGACCTCAGATAGGTGCCACGTCCACTATCAGGCGTTTCCAGCACTCGAAAGTTACGAGGAAAGAGAGAGACGGTCGCGGTTAAAACGATTAAAAAGCATACGATCCGAATAACCGTGGAGAGGAGGAAAAAAAAGAAGAAGAAACGGCGACAGATAGTGTCGGATAAAAAGCATCGTTAACGGGACAACACGTTCCGCTCGTACGACTTTGATCGACGAAATAATTTCATATGTCCCCTCGTCTCTCGTTAATTACTTCTACCCTCGGACACTTCTCACCCTGTACGAATGTATTTCTCATCCCGCTACACTAATCGTCGGTGTTCGACCTGAGAAATATTTTAGATAAAAAAATAACACACCGCCGGACTTACGAATAGTACAAATAATATCCTGGATCACCGGACGATTAATTAACCGGACTTACGACGTTCGTTAGCAATCTCTACCAAGAATCATGTCCCTCCCGACAAGTATAAAATCAGGAGTCATGAGAATCATCCCCGCGCTCACGTTCTATACCCTTCGGATACCCGGCCGCCTTTCCCCCTCGCACCTACACACCCACGTATCCCGTTCCCCGGGGATGAACGAATATAAATTTAATCGTGCCAGGATTCGCCGTGGTTTTCGCAATCTCGTTCGCGTTCCTCGGCGCCGAGGAACTCGCGGCCAGCATCCGCCGAGAGAGAAGCATCGATCCGGATCTTCGTGAATCTTTCAGCGAAATTACACCGCTCGCTCGTAAAACTCGACGTTGTAGGCACGCAGGTACCGATGTGTGTGTCTGTATGTGTATGTGTGTATGTGTTCAGGTTCGCGAGAAGCCGGCAGCAAGAAGATCTATGGTGCGCCGTTGGAGCCAGAAGGGCCCCGGCCAGTTTCCTTGTCCGAGGGGGAGGGGGATCACCAGGGGGGAGAGAGAGAAAGAGAAAAACGACGCGGGGCGGGACCCTGACCCTCGACAATCCGCCCCTGCGCGCCCTCCTCCCTCTTCTCGTAGCGTCGATCTCTTCCACGGAATTGCGTCAGAAGTTTCGTACCAATTAGCCGGGGAGAACGAGGTTCCCCCTTCCCCGTTCGTTTTCGCGTCCGTTTTCCGGAGGGGTGCACGGATCATTTGCGGATTCTGGAAACCTCTTACGAGGAGGATTGCGAAATGTTACGTAACGTTGTCAGTCGGGACACGAAACTTTCGTAACAGTCATTTTTTTCTTTCTCTTTCCCTCTGTTTCGCTCTCCGATCGATCCGCGAGATATTCGATGGTGATTCGTGTTCTTTTTACGGTGAATTTACGTACGCGTATATAGCTCAGGTGTTATTTTTTTTATCCGACAGGGCATTCACTCGAGGTCGTACGGATTTAATAAGTTTCTCGTTCGAATCGTACGTGAAGCCGCTCGATTGATTTTTCGGGGCTAACCCTAACTTCGAGGAAGTTCGAGGCGACCTTCTTATTTCGAAACCTTCGTCAGATCGCTGCCTGGCATTAATTACAGGAGGCTACACTTTCCAGCGTGCTGCATGCGATAATTAACTCGTACTATGTGGAGCTAACCGACGAGGAGAATCTCGTACACACACTTCCCCAGGAAATTAGATCGATCGAGAGCCTTCGAATACTGGATCTTCGATGGAAAGTTACCCGTTCCGTGAAATTCGACTTGTTCTCGTATGTACATACGTAAAGTCGTACGCTGCGATGAAAATGAAAAAAAAACAGACAAGGAAAGAGAGACTCTTTCGTCGGGTATTCGTATCGCGATCCCTTAAATAACGCCTTGACCGATGAAGGTCAACAAAAGTGATCTAATTCGTATCTCCAAGGGTAACGGTGAGTTTCACCCTCGACGGTGCTCGATTTCGTTCCTTTCTTTCCTTTTTTTTCTTATTTTTCCTTCACCTCTGCGGCCTTTTTCCTCTTCCAACCGCGCGAGAGAGAAAGAGAGCGAAAGAGATTCAAAGACAAAGGACAGAAAGACGTACAGTTTCACACCAGGTGTCACCCATGGACGAATGGAGCTACTTCTACTTCGTCTTCTTCTATGTCCGGTGGATTTAAGAAGTATCCTTAAGAGAGGGAAAGGGAGAAAGATGGGCAAGTGTCGACCCTGGATTAGTTTTTGCGAGGGTGGCCTCGATAGGACGTTCCTGACGAGGGTTGGCGTGCTCCCGATGAGGGAATATAGAGGGCAAAGGGTGTAAAGGGGGATGGGAGAGGGTTTTCGTTCGTGTCGGGAGAAGCTGTTTGTCGGCGAAACGGATGTCTGGGTTGGGGTAGGACGCGCCCAGAAGGTCGTCCGGAGGACGAGGTTTGGGGTAGGGGTAGGTCAGCACCCACCTACGCATCTCGAATCGATATTCCGTCGATCTTTACCCCTTCCACCTTTTTACCAGACACCTACGCCTTTCGAATGTACCCCGTACCTCAGGGTGGGGGTATAATACAAAAAAATATATATATCTTTTTCAACCCCCAAGCCGACGAAATCCCGCCCAACGATTCTCTCCCCCTCTCGACGTCTTTTGCGGCGACTGATTTTGCCAGAACTTCGAACCCGGTCCGTTTAACCAACCCCGCTCGATAGTAGACCGTCCCTGAACCTTACCTTGACGGTTTCGAACGACCTTGGGAGGAATGGCTGTCCCGAAAGTAAAAGCGGCACGTCGGAGAAAAATTTCGCCGTTTCACCGTTAAGCTTCTCTGTGTGACGTGAGAATAGAAACGAGGGATGAGTTTCCGAGGGAACAACCCAACGTGAAAAGTAACGTACACACACGTAATTTACCACGAGCTCCCTGCTTGTGAATCGAAAATCATCGCATCGATATCGCTGAACCTAACACTTATTAATTATTAATTATTTCTTTCTATCGATCGACGACCGCGTCGTGATCCATACACGCGTGATTACATTTTCGCTCGTCCGTCGAGGATCACCGAGTGTATCACGATTCCTCCACGTACGCACACACGCACGCACACACGGTCATTATACATATTTGCGATCGTAAAGTATAGAAGACGCTCACGTAACGTTCTTTATGATTTATGTACAAGTACATCGATATACGTACATACATACACCGTATATACCGGGGTACAACGACGAGATAATGCCAATCTCCCGCGCGTATTCTTCGTTTCTTCCAAGTTTCGCGAAATCCATCGGGCGACGGAGGGTGACGCGGGGCGTCGTTCAATTAACTCCTAATCGTTCGTTGCACTGGCGTGCGATCGTAAAACCGTCACACGCTCGTAAAAGCGTCAGCCGGTCGTCCGTACGCAAAACAAGTACTCCGGGCGTATCTACTACGTTCCTCAGGTGGCTGTGTACGTATATACGTAACGTACGTACGTGTAAATACAGGTACGCGTAACAAGTTCGCCTCTTTCTCTGTCCTCTCCTTCGCCTCTCGACACCTACGTTACAGTTTTCATACACACGTGTACGCGGACGAACGTACGTGTGCACCATTCAATTTTCGAGCTCCTCCTTCGGTAGCCCTCCCCCCCCCCCCCTCCCCCAGGTATTTTCAGGCCCCGCGAGAAAGGCTGAGTGCAACCGATCGTTCGTAACAGGTTACCGTTTTAATACACCCGGCACCGCGTGCAACACGCCGTTCATAAGTTACGGGACACGTACGAGACCCCCGTGTCTTCGTGTTGTAAATTTTATCGATCGCAGATATGTCCCGATGGTCGAAGGATAGATATGTTCCGGATGGCAGACATTCCAGGGCGCAAGAATTTCCAATTGAAATCGAATTTCCACCAGCCCCGGTCACTTCTGGACGCACGTGCGTCGCGCTCTGAAACTATCGAAATATTTCTCTATGTATGTACGTACATATATGTATATACCGGCGGCGCCGAATGCATGGAATTTCGGTTACGTAAGAACCCGCGCGCCGATGTCGGCGAATTGTACGTACAACTACGTTTTAATCGGCGGAAACGAGAAAGGCTCGCGGGATACGTGTGGTCCGGGTGCTGGTTGTTCAACGTGGACGTGGAGACACATGCACCGGGTAACCCGCGACAGAAAAGATCGACGTCGACACCCTGGGGGATGAAGGAAGTAAATAAACGAGGAAACGGCGAGTTTATAGCAGCTTAGGACGAAGGATTAGAAGGATGAAATTTAAACTCATCGCGAGACTGCCCACCTTTTCCCCTTCGTTTTTCTTAATTATAATCGTCATGGCGCAGACATGCGATTAACTGACGGAAAAAGAGGACGTCGTCGCGAACCAAGAGAAAAAAAAGGAACGAAAAGTCACGTCGAATGCGCGTTCTTCTGGTTTCCCATGGGGCCTGGCTTTCTAGGGGCCCGTTCGACGTCCAGCAAAGAAAGATAGAGAAAATTGAAGATCGCGCGATACACAGACTTTTCCTTCGGTCGACGGAGAAGCACTTTCCACGAAACTGGCTAAACTCGCCGGAAACGCTAAGGCGTTCGACGATACGGGACGTCTTACTTCCAAAAACCAGTTTCGATCGGCGATCGACTCGTTACGGTGAAAAATAAATCATATAGGAAGAAAAAGGACCTATGTTACTGGCGCGATTCATTTAGGAAAGTAGACCATTACAATTGTAAACATGAAAACAGGTACGTACATCGTTGGTGCACGTCGATGGAAAGTTACACCATTTGCAACTCGCGAGGAAAGTACGATCGGGTCGAATATATACAAAAAGGAACCGGCCGCGACCGGCGGAAACTTCTTTAATCGATTTCGATCTCATCGCGGGCCTAGATTATCTATCCCCGTGGGTTTCCTTTTTCAAAACGGTCCAAGTATCACCCGTGGGAGAGAAAAAAAAAAAATGTTCGCCAGCCTCGGAAGGAGGTTGCCGTGGATAAGGAATCGCTTTCGACCGAGAGCGCGCGGCACGCCGACTCTCGCTATTTTTACGTTACCCGGAGAAGGTGTCACGCACACAACGACGACGCCGCGCGTTTTTCACACCGGTGCGAAAAGTCATGTGCACCCGCGCGTGCACACGAGCAGCGACGCCGACGGCACACGCACGTGCGTGTTGGTGGCATGCATTCTCGGGTACGCAGGTAGATGCAGCGCGCCGCGGCGACGGAGACGGCGGCGGTGGCGGTGCCGAGGACGCCGACGGGAGAGGGAAACGTTGCATCGTGGCGAGAACAGCGGGACGAGGAGAGAGAGAGAGAGAGAAGGAGAGCGAGAGGGAGAGAAAGAGAGAGAGAGAGAAAGAGAGGGAGTGCAGTAGGGGGCACTAAGAGTAGGAAAATTCAGGTCGCGCCTTGACATACTTGTACTTACCACGTGCATCGGCCGTCCGACGCATGCGCAGCGCAAAGTCGTCTTCGATGCACCGCGGGCGCGAGCGCATTCGCTCGTTCCTTTTGCGCTGCGTCCCGCCAAAACTCGACGCTGTCCGAGTTTACGCGGGGTACTACCAAATCCGTCGGTATGACGGATTTCTCGTTTGTACTCGATCGGAGTATCGTTGAAAGGAATACGAGGATTTTAATGGGAATAGAGAAATGACTGGGGTATACCTAGATGTAGAATTTGTTTGGCAGTGGATGGATAGAGTAAATGCAAGCGTGTCAGAAAGACGAAACGCGATAGTGTTTTTCTGATGTTAAACTTTTCGTCACGTTTGCAATTTATTTTTATACATTTCCGGATTGGACCGGCGACAGTTTTATAACAACGTGCATTTCGGGATCTCGGCAAATGATTTCGCTCGTAGGCTCGTATTGGTAAATCGAGTAAGTATCGGATGTGTAGTGACTGCGCAATGTTCGCGCAACTATTAACGTAGAATGATTCGCAGGTAACCGCATTAATTCTTGCATTATCGCACGGGTTACGAGTGTGTGAGTGGGCATTACGAAGCCTGGCGCATTTCGCGTCGATTCACCGATTCGACCCAATTTTCGTAATACCGGTACTACTGCTAACTTTCCGCGGCAACAAAGGCGAACTTCTTTTGCACGCTTGCAAAAATATCTCGCCCGTCCCTCGCCGTGGCACGCTCTTCCTTCTTTTTCCACCTCTTTTTTTCGTTTTTTATACGCGATATTATTTTTAATGCGATAAATGGAACGGCGCTCGATAGAGCGCTCTTTTCTTGCGCGTTTTCCGCGATGGAAAGACAGTAAAGGGGAGAACAAAAAAAAAACCCGTCCATCGACGCGTAGAGGATGCGTGTCACGGATCGCGGGCGGAAATTTCGTGAAAATAGATCTCGTTTCAGCGACGGGGAGAATGGCGTAACACCATTTTCATCGGAATCGAGGTTACGACATTATACATCTGGGATGATGGCTATGTACATCAACCGTGCGCCGGCTATCTACCTATTCGTCTTCTTGCTTATTCGACCACGCTGACGGATACATCATCGGATAACGTTCCGACAGACAGAGAGGAGACCCGGCCTCAGAAATTTACCGTGGCTGTCACGTTTCCTTTCTACCGTCAGAATTTCACGGTGACGCTCGAAATAATCTACCGCGTAAACGTCACCACGCGATCACGACTCGTCATTCCGCGTTACCCGCGCTAACGATCCAATTAACGTACCTCTCCCCACACCTACGTGCCGACGTACAGTACCTTTAATCACGAAAGTCTCTTCATTTCACCAGACTCGAAAATATATTTCCTAAAATGCTGATCAATGATCGAACTGGTATTCCTTTGCAACGTGATAGAAAATTCCACGAAATCGATGGAAAAACGAAAGGCACCGCCTTCTGTCAAAGGTGCATGACTCTAGAGCGTGCATGAAAGTAACACGCGTAACACGCCAGTCAAATATTGACGCACGGTAGCCAGTCGAAGGCGCGAAATTATCTAATAGCCTGTTACCACTGACACGTATATTTTCACGTTCGAAACGAACCGGTCGGCGAACGAGGCCGGTTCTCTGTGTAACAAGAGCCCGACGCGGATCGAACGAAACACGGCATCCAGTTTCTCGCGTTTCTACGCCGAAAAGTGTCGATTTCGTTTTTGCCCAGTACATATACATACATACATACACACAGTCCGGGAAAAGTGGCGGCCTTCCTCGAGCGAAGAGCCGGGTGGATTCTCTTTGGCGAGGGAAAGGCGTCGGGAATCGGCCGAAGAAAAGGGAAAAGCGGTAGGGAGAATGAAAAAGAGAAAGAGAGAAAAAAAAACGCACACCCACACACACACACGCGGCATAGTTTCACTGTCCGCTCTTACGGCGCGCGGATTCACGCGACCTTAAGCCGCGTTCTCGCTACGGAATCCCATCGTAGCGATGCCGTGCTCGATTTCTTTCCTTTTCACTCTTTTATCCCGCTATCATCAATGATTTCTCTTTCTTTTTCCCCCCGTTGGATCGACGCGTTCGGCACAGCGTCGACCAAGCCTGTGATACATAATTTAAAAAGAAAATAAACATCAAATAAACACTTTCAATTTCATCCGTCCACGTGATACACGTTATCCGAGTTGTCTAAAGTACGCGTGCGGACGTACGTACGTAAGTACGTACATCGAAATCATTAAAAAGAAAGAAGCATAACGATAATAAAAGAAACGGTAACACAGAATTGCCACGGTATATCGACTTCTTCTTTCGTAACAGTCCAAGCATCCACGACGGCGATAACACGCCGACTGCGAGGGGAGAGAGAGGGAAAGAGAGAGACAGAGAGAGAGAGAGAGGGGGGGAGAGGGGGGAATGGTGTCACGGGAACGAGTCGCGGAAATTAAGCCGGCCACTTCCACGTAACAGTGCGAAATTAGGAAAGCCGCAGGACGTATTAGGGATAGTACAGGGACGCGTCACGAAGAAGGAGGAAAAAGGACGAGAGGGATCGCGGCGCGTGAGTCGGGCTTAAAGCGATGCAACGATGCAAAAGCCGAGTAGCCGGCTTATCTAGGCCAGGGCTAGCGTGGCGAACGAACGAACGAACGAATGAGCGAGCGAGCGAGCGAGCGAACGAGCTCGTTTGCTGTTTTCCTCGCTCGTATGCGAATCCAACGGGTTGCACGTGCGTGCAAAACCACGGCCTATGTGTGCATGTGCGTTAAAGGAACGCGCGGGCGCGAAATCACTGTGCGCCAATGGAAACGAAGAATCACGCGGCGTATTACGGACCGAAATGTCGTCGAGAGTCTCGTGCGAGCCTCTACCTACTTGGCACTATCTCCTTAACTAGAAACACGTACACAGGTATATAACGTAAGTTGTACACAGGTTGGTGTAGAGAGAGAGAGAGAGAGAAAGAGAGATGAGATGAGAGGCGATTCGTGTTGCAGGTGTGTACATATTATGTATGTATAGGTGGTGGAACGAAACACAAACGGCTTCGTGATCTCGATCTCACTTTCGATTTGCGCCACATAGATCCCGCCGTGGCATCGACGATTTCCACCTGCGATCACCTGTACCTGAGCGGGTGTGCCACTTTGATCCGCTTCGACGAGACGAAACAAACGTGTCAGCTGTTCCGTCGACCGGTAGTCCGGGAGGCTGTTCCATCTTACCGGGAAATTTGTTCGATTTATCCGATCGACGCGTTAGGAATGTTCGTTGGGCGTTTTTTTGTTCTGTTTTATTTCGCATGAACTTTTGTTTACGTAAACTTTCACGATATTTTTCCTCAATGCGGAAAAAACGGGGCGTTATTGCCGAACGATTAATCTTGTTAATGTTTACCAACGGTGTATGGAGATCGTGAGAGATCGTTTGACGATTATTATTGTCCGGTGACGCGGTGATCTTAAGCGATTCGCGAGAAAAAGAACGCGACGTCACCGGTATACGACGAGCCCAGGTGAGAAACGAAAAAGAACGGACCGATTAATAATATACTTCTTTCCGCGTACGCTCGCTGGAATTCGTATCCGATCCGCGGAGCTTTCTTCTTTTCTTCTTTTCAATGATATTTTCGGTTACGTAAGCTCGACTTATATCGACGTTGTTTATCTACGAGTTACCGACTTTATTGCCGGAGTTTCGTCGAGGCAGCGTGGTGTATCAAAGCACAATAAACTTCGCTTCGGAATCAAATTGATAACATCTCGCAAACGTTCTCGTTAGTCGGAAGCTTTTTAGCGAGCGGGGAATTATTATTCAACAGTGTTTCCCCGGTGTCGCTTTTAAAAAGGAACGAACAACAAGAAAAAATGGCAGAAAAAATACAAGAAAAGAAGATGAGAAAAAAATGAATCGAACAACATCGTCGCTCTTTTCGTTAACCCGGTATATAATCGTATTCGTTAAAAAAGTACCCTTACCCGTTCGCTGGCTAACTCGCATTAATTCGTCGCGCAGAAATTCCGCGACAGGTTACGCCAGCAAACAAATTTAACAAGCTCGAGCTCGCGAAAAAGAAACAAAAATCAGCGGGACCACGAGTTTACGAAGCGATAGAGAGACGCGAGGAGACATTGGTCGGGCTCGTACGATCGTTCGTCACATGCGTGGACGCGTATACCACCGATTAACAATCGACCCAGAACTCGTTGCAGATAATAAAGTTCACTTACACCGTGCCCGTGCGTATCGGTTCTTTTTTTTTTTTACAACCGAACATACCACCTCCGAACGTCCCTCGCGAAGTCGCGTAAACATTAGACTAAATAATCAGCGATTCGGTAACCACGTTAAAAGCAACTCGATGGGACGGACGACTCGCTGATAGTTTTTCGACGAGAAATAGAAATACGACGATGAATCCTCTTCTCCTAGACGTCGTTTGACGTAACGTAGATATTTCGTTGGAGGTATATAGAACAGGAAAGATTTTTTCAGGGTAATTATTTGCCGATTTAAATACGTTTGTCACCGACGCTGTGGAATATTTAAGGATCGGTTAATTTTTCATGAATATCGTGAAACACCTCAGGCGGAAAGTTTCGCGTGGTTCGAGCGGGCGGCACGGACGGGCGATAAATTCGAAATGAAAATCACAGGTTTCGCGGGAGGGGGGGGAATCGATTCGTTGCCGCGCTGCAAACCCGGTAACTAGAGCTCTCGAAGCAGGAAATAAAACCTGAGTCACTTTTAACTGCCACGCGTGACGCACCGTGCATGACAACCGCTGTGACACAAATGAAGTGTATTTTTGCGTGGACGAAAGAGACCTCGTCCGTCTTTGCACGTAATCTTTGCGATTCTCTGTCGCGGTTGGTCTCAAAGTACACACATACGCACACATACAGCGGAGCGGTGAGAATTCGTCATAGATTCGCGGATTCGACGATCGCACTTCGTCATCGTCGGTGTTTTAGGCGATTCGGAGATCGAATTAATAATTATATCCGTCCGGATACAAAGGATCGCGTGACGAACACACGGTGAGAGAAGAATTTCACGGACGTCTGTGTTCCTCTGGTTTCTCTTTATCACTCGGCGATAGTTTCGCGAGATAATCGATCGGAATGAAACGTAGGAAACCAGTTGCTTTTCTCATTTAAATACAAGCTCGCGCGCGCGCGCGTCACGAGTGTCGCACGGGCACACTTTGTTCCGTGTGTCGACACGAGATGTTTTCCGCGCCCGTGGCTCGTCTTATTCGAGACTATCCGAACGTGCACGTAAGGCTTCGTTAAAATGTGAAAAAAAATATATATATAAATAAAGGTGAAAAGGAAATGAAAAGAACAAAGAAAAAATACGAATCGTCAAGGACGCCGCGTACGGATTCAAACAGCCACGCGAAACCGGCAACAAAAATCAATCTCCCGTGGATCTCCCCGCGTGTACATGTGTACATACGTACGTACATACATACAGGAATACATGTATAGACGTATTCATGTTCGTCGAGAAAAATCTTTCCCGTACGTCGCGACCGTGTAGGTACGAAAAATGATTCGTATCTCGCGATAAAATCGTCCGTGTGTATCCCGTGGTATTCACTTCCCTGGATAGTCCGGGGAGTCGAAGAAACTCCGCCGAAGGATCCCTTCGAGTTTAACATTCTTCCTGTCTGGCCCCCTTTTCCTACCGTGCAACAACCAGAGTTCCAGCCAGCGACGGCGGCGTCGGCAGCAGCCAGAGCGCAGCCCGGTTCCCTTTTTTCTCCCGCTTTGAATCTCGAGTAGGGCATCGCCTTAAAAATAGGTCGGCGGTCACCAGGATGTGAAAAATAAGACTCGCGGAAGGTGTCGGTCTTCTTGGTAGCACCTTCTCGCCGCTCTTCGTCGCTCTTCGTTCTCGCTCCCCTATTTCTCTCGTTCCGACTTTGAAAACCCTCTTTGTCCCTCTCTCTCTCTCTCTTTCTCTATCACTCTCTGTCTTCGTCTTGTACGTGCGCGTCTCACACGTATATTCACCGTACACAACCGTGGTAGTGCCAGGGATAGTGGTGGTGATCGTCGTCGTCGTCGACGCTAGAGAGTGTGTGCGCGAGTGTGTATGTGTCGCGCATAGCTAGAGCTCTCTCGGTTCCTTCGACTCGGGGTCCGCGAGAGTTGCAGTTGCAGTTGCACGCTCGGTGGGGGTACGCAGGCCTTGGGAGAGTTCGCTGCACCTCTCGTCCGTCCGTCTGTCCGTCTCTCCCTTCTCCTCTCCTCTTCTCCTCCTCCTCCTCCTCCTCCTCCTCCACCTTCTCCTCCTCCGTCTCTTCATCCTCGGCCGTCGACGACTTCCCCTTTCCAAGTCGCCGGCCGAGACGTGTACATGCAACCGGCCGCTAGCTTCTCGCGCACATGCACGCACGCGACTCCTAACGAAACCCTCTGTGTGAGATGGTTGCACCGGCCTGCGAGTGTGTGCGTGTGCGAGCCACCGTCTCCTCTTCCTCCCTGCGAAACCCCCCTCCCCCTTTCCCGCCCTCCACCAGCCCGTTGTCCGTCCTCTCTATCCTTTCGAGAAAGAGATACGACACGATCTTTGGGGAACTGCAACTCGAGGCGACGTGTGCCTTTAAGACGTCAGACTCGTCTTTGACAGGACTGCGAGATTTTTCATTGTTTTCGAGGATTTATCGTCGATAACCGGAGGACACCGTTCGGGGAGATCTAGTATTTTCGTTGACTCTTTCCTTTTGTTCCTTTTCTTTTTTTTTCTTTTTCTTCGCAGAGTTGTTTTTAATAGATCCGTGACGAGATACACGTTCTATGTATATGTATGCCTGGATGTGGCTGTTGCCACGGGACCCACGACGGATTTATAGCGGATCTATCGAATTCGCGGTTGTGTGTGTGTGTGTGTTTTTTTTTGAGGGGGGGAGGGGATTAAATATAGGACCGATGGGGTTATAAATAGAGGGGAGAAATTTCGTGGGCAGTACACTCTCGGTGTATGGTAAATCAGCCGCGATACAACTTCCTGCCAAGAAATATTTCTGTAACAAAGCAGAGAGCGTGCAAGAAAATCGGTGAAACATTGCAGCATGTACACCGTAGACGTACTACATCGTAGCCTCGCTTATCGTTCGTCGAGAAACATATTCCTCCGCACCGTTATTACTATTTTTCCGAAGAATTTTCGACGATCATTACGTACCATTCGAATGATTAACGACGGCTATTTAAACGGGGTACCCTGGCAAGTGGGGTCGTGGGGGGGGGGGCGCCTTCCCGTTAATTACAAATCTATATATAGACGCGAGGAATTCGCGGGCAGGACTCTCAACGTATGGTAAATTAAATGCGATTCAACTTCCTGCCAAGAGGAGAGCATTCTGTCGAGGTAGCAGTGCAACCATGTTGCACGCACGCACACGCGTCCAGCGAAAGACGTGGAGTCGTGCCAAGCCACGCTCGGGGAACGGTAGAAAATGAAGTTCGGTGGCAGACACAATAACTTGTGTTTCAACGATAACCACTCGTACCGCGACCTGCCTCGGTATCCACGTGCACGAGGGTGAAAACGTCGGATAAAGACAGGCCGGGGGGGGAAAT